>OZ004338.1:13280854-14530854 GCA_963924445.1 Philereme transversata | reverse complement strand
TTACAAGAAGTAGTGGAACTTCAACTAACTGAGTATTACAATTTTTTTTAGAATCCCTCTAATTGGTCGAGCGAAGCGAGATATCCAAATCAACTTGGGCAAATTGGCATTATATGTATGTATGTAAGTATGTATGTAAGTATGTATGTAAGTATGTATGTAAGTATGTATGTATGTTTGTTTGTCCGAAGATAACTTTCGAAGCATTGATCCGATCATCGTGAAATTGAATACAAAGGTAGGTAGTGATGTCATAATTTTGGTGCGACTAAATGAGCTAAAAATGTTGGGGGGTTGTTGAGATATTAGGGTTCAAGAGGGGTAAAAAAATGAAAATGAAACTATTAGGTCAAGTAGGACGTCAAATGAAAGGTCTTCATTAGGACATTTGAACCACGTTTTTATTTTTAGTTTAGTTTTGTAGTTTTTGAGTTATAGCCATAATAAAAACAAAACTGAAAAAATTCACAGGGTACACCAGTGACCCCACAATGCTGAAATTTGGTATTCAGTTACACAAATATAGGCAAAAGTCTGAAATTCAGAACCACTGCAATTTGTACTCCAAAAAACAGTAACCAATTAACAAGAACCTCCGTTACCTCTAATTTGAATGAAACTGTAGGTCAAGTATGTTGGTTATGCATATTGTGGCACTAATTTATTAGTTAAAGATTAAGGCCGGCGTTCACTACACGTATTTAGCAACTAAACATGTTTAAATTTGACGTATTTGTATGATTTGACAACTCCTTAAATCATATTTAGCCAGTAAATACGTTTAGGCATCGTTGTGTAAATCGCCCTAAGAATAATACCTACTTATTTTGTGAGATTCGCGAGATCTCAGTTCGGGGCGAACCACTAGTATTATAAACGCGAAAGTTCATACGGATGTTTGTTACTCTTTCACGCAAAAACTACTGAATGGATTTTAATAGAATTTGGTATGTATGTAGATTATAACCTGGATTAACACATATGCTACTTTTTGCTGACAATCCACGCATGCGAAGGCACAGGCGGAAGTTAGTATTTAAATAAATAAAAGAAATACATCGTAAAGGTGTGCATCTGATAGAATAACGATCATTAATTAATGTAAATTTAATGTTACTAATAAATTTATTATTCCTGTTTATTCTTGATTATTAATTATATGAATAACAAGCCTTTCCTGGCTTGGGCGCAGAGGAACAGGCGGTAAAATTAACATTTCAAAACGAACCATATGATTTAAATGAATACTGATTTAAATTTCTGTGCGCTGTAGGTTCTAGAATGGAACGGCTACGGGAATGGGTAGCCGGTGAAATAACCGGTAAATTAGACTTTTCATCTATTGCCATTCTAAACTTGAGAGCAAAAAAATCGCACATTCATGATTTTTTGACATAACTAAAAAAAAAACAAAAAATATTATGTTTCTGTAATGCAGATTCATAGTCTATTTTAATACCTATCTAGTGGTATCTGATTTGTCTTTCAATCATTACATAAAAATGCTTTTGTGGATCAATAACAAAAATGCATGTTTAGTAAAAAATTCTTTATTCAAGTATTGGTGTCAAAGTTATGAAATTAAAAGATAAAATTAATTTAAAGTTTGTTATTAATACCGAGTGTTCCCTCCCCTAGCCTGAATCACTGACTCCATCCGTGTTTTCATTGATGTTACTAGACTTTTGATAAAGTCTTGAGGAATAGCCTCCCATTCCTCTGCGATCGCCTGTTGCAGCTCCTGTAGAGTCGATGGAGGAGCATCTCGGCCTCGAACTCTTCTTTTCAGCTCGTCCCATAGATGTTCGATGGGATTGAGGTCTGGGCTTCGAGCTGGCCACTCCATAACGGTCACATCCACCTCTTGAAGGTACTCGATCACTATGCCAGCAGTATGCGGTCTTGCATTATCTTGCATAAACAGAAAGTTTTCGCCGATAAACCCAGCAAAAGGTACGACGTGGCTCTCGAGTACTTCCTCAATGTATCGTATGGAAGTCAATCCTCTTGATTGGCGACCAGTATTCGGTCCGGTGATGAAGGCAAGCTCGGTTTTTGCTTCCATAGACATGCCTCCCCAAAACATGATTGATCCACCGCCATAGGCGACACGTTCTGTTATGCAGCATTGGGCAAATCGCTCTCCCGATCTTCTATACACCTTCCCCCGTCCGTCGTTGCCATGCAAGCACATCCTGCACTCATCAGAGAACAGGACTGCACTCCACTGCTCTTCGGTCCAATTCAAATGGTCTCGAGCGAACTGAAGGCGGGCTTCTCGGTGGGCTGGGGTCAATTTCGGCCCGTTTGCTGGCCTGTGTGCAGTCAGGCCACCTTCTCTCAATCGTCTTCTGACTGTCCACCGGCTAACTTCTACTTCACGAACTTCTTGAAGTCGTTGGCCCAGTTGAACTGCGTTCAAACGACGATTTCTTAAAGATGTCGTTATAAGAAAGCGGTTATCACGCTCTGTTGTAGCACGGGGACGGCCCGATCCTTGTCGCCGTTGGTAGCCACCAGTCTCTTGATACCTCTGGTATACACGCCGAACGGTAAATCGGCTCAAACTCAATTGTCGAGCCACTTGACTTTGCTTAAGCCCCGATTCAACAAGGGCAACCACTTGAGCGGCTACTTCTGGTGTAGTATCCATTTTCGTGTTCCGTTTGAAGCCAATATCAATAGAGAACCTTTCACACTGTACGTTGGTATGCAAATGATGACCATTTTTTTTTTTTTTTTTTCGAATGGACTAATCTCGCTGTTGGCCTCTGAGGCCGTGAGAGCTTAACCGAACTTTTGGCGAGCGCAGATGGCGCTCAGCCCAGTAAGTTTTTTAGGCAACTAGCGCAAGGGCACCACTAAGGTACGAGCCTCGGCTTGGGCTGTTGCCGGGGTGGGGATAGGAGAGAAACGCCCGGGTACGTGTCTGTACCTCGTATAGGCGGCGACTGAAGGGACTCGTCGACCTCGCCGGCGAGGTCGGTGTTTCTGTGAAGTGTTTGCTCTGTCTGATATAGATGACTCACCTTCCGCATTAGCAGAGGTGATTTCGTCATCCGGGTCTCCGAGAACGTGTCTCGGACGACGGAGGATAAATGATGACCATTCCCTCAAGATGCACTCTTTTATACCTGCGATAAATCCCGCCGCCGGCCTTACCTGGATCGAGCGACATAAGGGGGTCTATTGTTTTGTTGCTAATGAGTTGTTTTTAAAGGTAAATGTCAACCCTTTATCAGTTCTGCGAATGCCTAGATTATGCACTTTAATTTAATTTGATTTTAATTTGCTGTAAGCTCCAAATAAAAAAAAATTTAACTTTTAAGTAAAAATGTGCGGATGTGCGATTTTATTGATCTCAAGGTATGTCTCACAAGTTGACAACGCACGAGTGATGCATTTGAAATTACAAACGTCCATATTACTATGTAAACCGTTTACCAGTAGCCATTTACTTAGCTCGAATAACTGACGGCCGTTGGGGCAGAAAGGTGCTAGAGTGGAGACCTCTCACTGGAAAGTTCAGCGTAAGACGGCCCCCCTAAAACGACCTGATAAAGGTTGCAGGTCGCACAAGATAGTTAATTTTGAACTTGTTTTTATTTCCGTTTTCTTATGTGTTAGTTATAACGGTTTGGTTTTGTAAACATTTATGTTGTTTCTATATTAAAATAAATTGAAATTGAAAGATCGGTTGCTGTTCACTCCATCGCCCGTTAACGGCGATGGGTACCACTTAAAATCAGTTGAGCCATATGCTTGTTACATAAACTTAAGACGGTATTCTTAAACTTTCGCGATCACTGTACATAATTACTGATTTATCGGGTTTTTATCGCGTATGTACCTTTTTTGTTTGTTATCCCGACGTTTCGACTGTGTTACAACACGGCTGTTACAAGTAAAAAAGGTACATACGTGATAAATACCCGTTTAAATCAGTAATTATAAACTTGTGATATAAAAAAAAAAATTATCACTTCTAGTGTACCTTATCATTGTTACGCCTGGTTCATTGGTCTGGCTATACATTGGCGGTTCGAAAGTGTGCACCTGCCTTACCTCGCTGTATTTCCAAGCGTTCAGTAGCTTTGTGTCGAAGAATAGTTGTGTACTGAGCTTTACGTAAGGCAAGTTCGGAGTCTTCGGTAATACCGCTGGAATCGAAGACTTAGGGCTTATCTGAAGATAGGGTATTTAGGCCGATACCTGGGACAGTACTCGTAAATAAGAAAACTTTTCTTTTGAAGAGAGAAACTATTTTACCAATCTACTCGATAGACCAATTGGTGTTATAATTCGACAGTTCTACCGAAAAATACCGAAAAATCATACGAAAGAATCGTGGGTCAGAATTCTCAACATAAATAAATAATGCTGGTCATTTCACACAGCGCTATCTAGCCCTAAACTAAGCAAAGCTTGTACTATGGGAACTACATACCTAACTGATAGATTACTTATATACTTTTTTGTAAATACATACTTATATATAATACATAAAGACAACCAGACGCGTATCAAATATTTGTAGAACAAATAGCACTTTAATCACATTTAATTTAAGACCTTATTTTGTAACATATTGTCAGCAAACAATAAATTACTTATGACTAAATCATGCAAACATTTGTCGTAGGAATCGAACCCGCAGCCTCCATCGTGTCAGACAGCTATTTGCGCACTGCTACATTGCAATATTAATGCAATATTGTTAAGAGAAATAGTGATAATCATAATTTTAATACTAGAAATAAAGATAAACTCGCTGTTGCCACTTGTAGACTCCGTAAAGTTAGTAAATCGTTTAAAGGGCAAGGTGTACGCTTTTATAACAAACTCCCAAATGATGTAGGTACAAAAATGTACAATTAATAAATATAAAAACGTAATTATACAAAATCTTTGTAAAAAAGCCTACTATAAATAATTGGATTATTTAGATGACAGAGAAGCTTGGGATTGAAATTGCTCCAACTCATTCAAAAATCTTACAATTTGGACGTAATTTATTTATTATTGTTATGTATTCTGTGGCAGGCCGAGGAAGCGTTGGCGTGACGACCTCGATGCATTCCAAGATGGCTGGTGGGACGTGGCGAGTGATCGTGAGATGTGGAGGAACATGGGGGAGACCTTTGCCCAGCAGTGGGAAAGTATAGGTTAAAAAAAAAATGTAATCTAAAAGGATCATTTAAAAAAACAACCAGCCTTGTTTCTTGTTTTTCTTTCCTGGCTTGGCCACGAAGTAACAGGCAGTAAAATTGACGTTTTAAAGTGATCCTTGTGATTTTAATGAATAAAAAGATCCACGGAGGTCGTCACTTAATCGCGATTTACTTCTTTACTAGTACCTAATAACCTTTATAACTGTGTGTAACATTATCAGTGGCTTAACTGAAGATATAAATAACTTTAACTTTTAGCCCTGTGTAGTTTTACTTCACGTAAAAATAAAACTACACTAATAAAAATACAAGTACACAAAAATACTACACATAAAAATAACACCATATTATGTTGGAATGGCAACCATAGCCAAGTCCAGTGGTAGCAACTATTTAAATGTTTTTAAACGTAGCACGACAGTGTTTTACCACTTTTTTGAGTTTGGTCTGAGCTCATTGCATTGCAAAATCATTCATGGACTTGCCAAATGAAGATTGAAAAAATATCCGACGGACTCGAATCTTAACGAACGAATGTATAAACCAATTTTCAAGTGTTTTTTTCGAAATTGAAAAGCACTCGGTTTTTAGACTGGCTGGTTTCCACCATAGCTAAGAATCACTTTCTAAACATCAGCTTTATAACAATAACAAACTAGGTGACTTGCCGCGGCTTCGCACGGATTTTAATCAAAATAAAATATAGCCTATATAGCACACTAGGATAATGTAGCTTGCTATTAGTTAAAGAATTTTCAAAATCGGATCAGTAGTTCCCCTATACGATATAGATTTGCGCCCACGTTTACAATCCGGATCATGGGTGACACATCGCGCAAAATTAATAAAACTTAAATTAAACATTGAAACAAAATAACCCTAAAAAGCTTCCCTGCAGTCATTTTTGGTTAGTTAACAAATAACAAGCTTCGGAATGATAAAATGGCCAAAATCTATTTTCTAATCAGATAGCTAATTTTAAGAATTATCCACCTCGCCGTTTTTGAAGGCCGATTTTTGCCAAAGTAGCCCATTAAGTTCTACTTTTTTAATGATTATGAAAGCTGAGAGTCTAGAAAATTCTTAAGACTTATTTAAGAACCTTGAAATTACTTGTTAAGATTTTTAATCTAAAGTTGAAAATTTAAGTCATAATTCAATGAATGTAATTTTTTGACTTTACACAAACATTTTCATAGGTTTCATCAAAGTCACGTAGCTGATTATTTTATGCATAAAAGAACAACTCATAAAAATACAGTAGCAAAAAAAAACTCAAGAAAGTTTTCTACTTTTTTTTAAAGAATTTTTTATGTTGTTCAAGTCGAAAATTTTCAAAAATTCGGAAAAAAATTCATAACTCGAAAACTATAAAAAATCGCGGAACATATATGGGGGTGATTCGGGTACCCCAAAGGATGTTCTATCTCTGGACTTTCGTTTGACACTATTTTTTGGGGCAGCCTGTATAAGATGTTGCAATTTGAGCGCAGAGGGCGAAGAACCAGCTGAGACGCAGGAGGTAGCGGGTTCGATTCCCACCTCGGAACAAATGTTTGCATGATTTACAGATATTTGTTTTGGGTCTGGATGTTTTTCTATACATATATTATAAGTATGTATTTACAAAAGAAAAAATATATAAGTATTCTATCAGTTATCTGGCTCCCATAGTACAAGCTTTGCTTAATTTTGGGCTAGATGGCGCTGTCTGAAATGTCCAGCATGATTTATTTATTTTAGTTTATCTATAAAATGTTCTTCTTTTCGTGCGTAGGGTAGGGCGGTAAATACCTACATTTTAGGAACAAAAACTCAAAAAACAAAGTTTATGGAATTAAAAAAACATGATTTATTTAATAAGTATGGTCTCAAAAATATACTCCGTCATTATTTGTAGTTAAAATTAAAAATTTAACTTCTTTATAATTACCGACAAGACCGGTCAGTGCGACTTAGACTCGGGACGAGGGTTTTGTCTTTACATAGATTTAGGATAATTAAAAAAAATGTTTTAGGAACTGATTCTTTTACGCGCGATTTACAAATTATTAATTTTAGCAGCGCCATCTAGACGACCTTATCGCTAAAAGTGATCTCTTTTAGGCAACGTCTAGTTAGAACGAAATTAACAAAGCTTTAGCGTAGTGCGGTGTACTTAGGCTCAATTTATATTGCCGCGGACAAGCGCGCCACGTGTCGAAAATTCCCGAGAATGCGCGAGAATGAGGGGATTTCACGACCATGTTTTTGTAACTGCTAGCAGATGGCGTTGCTCTGACATGCTCTGATTAACAAAGAAAAGTTAATTGCCGTGTTAACATTATTTTCCGAGAAACTTGAAATAAAAAAAAACTACGAGCCTTACAGTAGTCGCATATGATGACCGCGCGCGCTCATTGGTCAAATCAAATAACGCGCGCTTCCTCGGTTTCCTGTTACACATTTCCATCCATTTTGCCAAAATCACTTCCACAAACTGAGAGGAAAGATGTTACACATCAAAAATAATATTTGTGTTGGTTTATCTGATGAAGTGGGATTGTTTTAGACAAATTTTGATACTTTGTGTTTGAGATTTTAGCATATAAACCATATTTTTGGATGCGCATCTCCAGGCATCGCCATCTATTACGCTAGTAGGAACTAGATTTTTCTTTTTGAATCGAAAATGAAAAGCCCTTATTCAACGAAAGTCGCGCGACCAGTTTTTTTAGCTCGTACCTATCTAGTTAGTACGTTACACAATTGACATAAAGTTCATTACGCTATGTTCAATTTCGATACAAAAATTCGCTTCCATTCCGTGGTAATGTAAATTGAGCCTTACAAAGGATTACTAGATGATATTTAAAAAAATTATGTACAAACTCATTACACTCATTTTTTACTAGGGGCAACGTATTATAAAACAGCAACTTGATAAAACACAGCTGAATCTATTTCACCCGTTAAAAGAGCCAGGTAAATCCCTAAAAAAGCAAATAAATAATTGTAAAAGTAAAACCTTTTATTGTTCGTTTACGGATAGGGTAGAGATATAAAGTCTGGGCTACACAGATCGCGTGACGTGTGCGGGTCACACCGCGTTAGACTTGACGAGGCGAGTGAAAAGATGAATAGCAAGAGCACATCGCTTATAATCAAATAGCGGACCCGCCCACGGCTTCGCATTAGGGGTGCATTAGAGGTTCCTACAGGGTAAGCAATACCCCCGGTGTTGCAGTTGTCAATAGGCGACGGTGACCGCTTACCATCAGGTGGGTCGCAAGCCTGTTTTTCCACTACATTAAAATTAAATACATTACATTAAAAGAAAATTCCCATTACGATTAGATTTTTTTGAAGATCGAATCAATGATTTCCTGATGTCCTGATTTTTGGCCCGCAGGAATTGTGTTTCGACACTGTAAGGAGGCGCCAACGCAGATAAAATCCAAACTATTCATGTTGTGTAGTGTCTGTAAGGTATTTAGAGTTATGGGCCCTTGTATTGTTATTTTATTGTATTTTTACATGTTGCCTGAAATAAACGGTATATTATTATTAATGATATACAATTTTTATTGCTTTTTTTATGCTACTTAGAGATGGAGCAAGCTTATGACCCACCTGATGTTATGTGGTAACCATCGCCTATAACAGAGAACTGCCTCGTAGGTCACGCACCTCATAAATGTGCCCTACGTTGCACTGCCATGCGTCCATCAACTTGAGGCATACAAGTGTAGGTATGGTGGTAGTACTTCCCCGGGCGTGCCCTTCACAAGGAACTCTACTACTCGTAAGAATTGATTTCAATTAATTCATTGATTCATTTCAATGCGATTTTTAAGTGAATCGATTCAAAAGTATGGCGCCTTAGATATGGATAGTTTAAGGTATGAAGGCTGAAATTGTAGTACAAATACTATAATTATAGTACGAAGTCTAAACACGGCGCGAATGTAAACGCTGTATACGCATACGCCCCCATCACGCATCCATCCCGTAACCTCACCGCGTTGTTTAGCTAAGCCTTTACGTAAACAGCTCGATGTCCAAGCTTACCCCTTTTAGCGGAACTTAATTAATGCTTAATTAAAAATTGTACCCTGTAGATCGTAGATAACCTAATGGAATAGGTAAGTGAGTTTGGGTGTTAGAGGAATTCTTACAGGTTTTGAGCGTTTCTTTTTAAAATATAGGTATTTTTAAAGTAGCTTCTAAGCTTTACTGTTTCATTTTAAACATTGTTCAGCTACGCTAAGTAATAATCATCATCATCAAAGCCGTTGATATATTTTTAATTTTAGTGCTTTTTTAGATACATTTTTTGTATTTTGTATTATTATGTCAAGTATTATGATTTATTTATGTATTTATTCTTTGTGATTGGAGTTTATTGTTATTTGTGTTTCTTTTGTAATCTTTACTTAAAATTATATCACTGGAGACCTTTTAATGGCCTGTTTTTTTACTATTAACTGGCACTATTGTGCCGATAGTTTTCCTAAAATAAATGTATAAAAAAAAATTAATTAATTAACAGTTGGCAGGTAGAAAATTATTTTAGCAGTGAACCCACGATTTAAACATTTTGTATGTATAGTATATTTATTTTTTATTTTTATCCGAACACTTCCAAGCTAACGACGATTTAGTCGTAATCTGAATCATCTCACTAATTTCGAACCTGACGTGACAGAGCCCGGTAGTACAATCGGTAGTGCAACCTCGTATCAAGAGGAAGGTTGCGGGTTCAAGTCCCATCTAGGCTTAACAAATTTTGAGATGGTTTTCTTGTATTTTGTGTGATAAAATATTAAATAATAATAATCAAATCAGCCGTGGGACGTCCACTGCTGAACATAGGCATCATAGATTTTTAGAGAGTTCGAGCCTGCGACCTGCTAAAGCTAAAATCTACTATTTGTAGTCTAGGTCATGAAGTCATGAACTATTGCTTATTGTGCATGTTACCAAAATACCCGTAACAGTATTGATCTTATTTGGGGAAACCTAGCAAGTGCTAAGACGCTTGGCTAAACGTCTTACTGATATCATACATTAATTTAATTAAAATTGAATTATCGTATATATCGTTCACGTACGACACATTATTTTTCATCATTGTCATTGTAAGTGATAGCCCACTTCTAGGTGCAAGCCTCTTCCCTCAAAAGCCCCTCCAATCTATCCTGTGCTATTTGCACCCAGGTTTTACCCTTATCATCATCATTATCATTCTAATAGTAAAGTTCCTTGTGAAAGGTCTCACCCTGGGAAGTTCCACCATATCTATTTCTGTCGCCAAGCAGCATTGCTGTGTTTCGGTTTGAAGGGTAAGGTTGCCGGTGACATTGCATGAGGCTTTAAACCTGGTATGCCACAAGTTGATGGACGCGTCTCGTAGATACGTATCTAAGGTGCGTGACCTACGAGGCAATAATTTGTTACAGGCGATGGTTACCACTTAACATCAGGTGAGCCATAAGCGTGTTCCATCTCCAAGTCGTATAAAAAGAAGTCCTGAGATGAAGGATCATGCCCTTCCACCCATTTTACATAACAGTTAGATGGAAAAAAATGCTCAATAGAAAGAAGAAAGAAAGAAAATACATTTATTTGACACAAGCACAGAATGGACCATTCAGAACAGAACAAACATACCTACTTACATAAATATTATAATGATTAAAATATATATAGGTATATATAAATAAACCTTGGAAAAAACACAAGATAAAAATTTAGTATATATACTTAAGTAGGTACAGATAATATGGTCGCATAGTCAATAGCATAGAGTTCGCCTATTTTCGATGTAATGAAACATAATAAAATGGTTCATTACATCTACATCATGATATCTCTGATGAGACAAATATTTTTAAGATAAGTCACATATTTTGGATTAATAAAAACACTGCAAACATGCACTATATCAAGTGTTTTATGCTGGTCATAAAGATTTTAACTTGAGGTGCTGTGCTTTCATTTCACACATTTTCTAGGTACATATTTTATAGTGGAGATGTGATGAGTTTGCCAAATACTTAAAGTCACGTAGCAGAAGTAGTTGCATAGAAATACAGAGCCTTTTCGTATATCTTGATGATGATTATTTACATTTGGGAACCCTAATCTTGAAGCTTTTGTCAAGTACGTCTACCTAAGACAAACCGTCTAGTCAGGTAGGTCCAACAACTCCAACTGGGCTGGGCAGCGTTCGAGAAAGTACGTGATGTCTTATCGTCCAATTTACCTACTAAAGATGAAAGTCTTTGATCAGTGTGTGTTACCATTGATGGCACTGAAACGTGGTCTCTCACTATCTCGCTTCAGAAGAAGGCTCAAGGCCGTCGGTGTGCTACGGAAAGGGCTATCCATGGTGTTTCTGTAGGAGTTTAAATCAGAAATAAGGAAATCCGTAGACAAACCAAGGTAATTAATTATGTTCTGAAGGCAGTGGGTGAAGAACTGACAACCGTTCGGGCAGAAAGGTTCTAAGTGGAGACCACGCACTGGGAAGTGGAGCGTAAGACGGCCATTAGATAGAAAGACGATCTGATAAAGGTTGCTAGGAGCCGCCCCACCATATCAGTCCCACTGAAAAATCTGGGGCAGGCCTATGTTTAGCAGTGGATATCGTATGGCTGATATGATGATTGTCAAAAAACAGTTTATAAGTATTTTATCAGGTATCTAGTGAAACATCCAGCATTATTTATTTATTTAACTTAACTTTACTTCATTACCTCCAAGATTTCGCATCACTGACTTTACTAACGCACCGTGTATAGATTCAAATCTGCCTCAAGGTTGGCTACCTCCCAGATTTCGCTTGACCGTCTGTTCTAGGAAACCCTGTATATACAGGCATCCCGGAAGCTAAACAGAATATCGCCGGCTGAAATTGCGTTAGACATGTCCCTTGCATTACGTATTCAAAGATGTTGTGTACAGTGCATAGTGATGGGACTTAGTCGATGGTTGCGATAATATAAAAATTGAGTTTGTATGGGTCAGGCCAATCCTAGTTGGATTTCTGGCTAAGAGTTTGGGCAGCCTTAATCTTTTGTGTTGCGTGTTCAAACTGCAGATTTTTCGACTTTTACAAAGGAAGAGTTTTGGCCGAAAAGTGTGTTGTTTCGTCGTTTTCCCGGGCTACTACACGACACAGCGTAGGAGTGTCCACACGTCGCAGAATTTAAATGTCAGCAAATAGTTCAAAGTATTTTATTATGTATGTTAGTCACTAAGGTATACCTAACTTATTAACTTAAGGTATCTTATATGGTCCTAGTAGTTAGTAGGTACTTTTTGTGTAGTCCATATATTATAAGGACAACAAGTAGGTACTATAAAGGCACGTACTATCTAAAACAGTCGTCAGGACATATCTATGGAATGAATAATGATAATAATAAATCCTTATATATTTTTTATATTTTTATTATTTTTGAGATAGCTCACATATTTTGAAATAATAACAACACTGCAAACATGCGCTGTATCAAGTGTTTTATGCTAGTCATAAAGATTTTATTTTAGGCAACAACAAAAAAGTCCATGATGTGAAAACTTAACTTTACGGCCCATATATTAAGTGACCTTAATAAGCAATTATGCCATAATATAGCTCATAATATGGGCTACATAATTGCTTATTAATATTATTTTGACTTATTAATGGTTAGAGCCATTTAGAAATTATGTCCCAGGCAATTCAGTGGTTGCGTCCGATAACTAGGTACCTATTAGAAGTGAATCATGCCACCAGGCACTGTTTATATCATCTTCAGTTGATTTAAAAATAGTATACCCTCAGTTACTTCTAGTATTTTTCAAACTTTCGCGATCACTGTACATAATTATTAATTAAAATGGGTATTTATTGCGTATGTACCTTTTTTAATTGTAATCCCGACGTCATTTACTTCTGTTAGGTAGACAACTTTTGCAACTTTCATTCCAAAATTATTTCTGAACGTCTGGTTAAAGCGGCACTTAATTGGGTCAACGCATAAGCATTGCAATTCAGTGGGGCAATACAGTCAGTATCTTGGGGGCACTTCTGTCTGGAGCGGTTAAGCTATCTGTAGATCGTTTGTAACGGTTTGTATTTTTAAAGTCATGTAAATGATTGTATATTTTGTCTGTTAATAAACGTATACCTATTTTATCATATCATATTTCGAAAGTTATATTATGTACTTATCGTAACCCTTCGTTAGAATTAGAACATCGATATCGATAAGAGCTAGGCATGTTACCCGCTCATCCCTATTAAGTAGGTAACAAATACGTTTCTCTGTATCTGTTAATGTGAAAACGAGTATAATGGAACAGCAGTTGCCAAATACAAAAGCTTAAAGACTTTTGCTAAGTGAAATAACATCCTTGGAAACTATTGGACTCTATTCTGTTTAAACTTCATTTTAATCTGTACTGCTCGTAATTTAAAAGACTGTGGGAACCGTGACGATTTTTTTTTTTTTATAAATTATAGGCCATCGTTTGACCACTATCTCGCCTGATGGTAAGCGATGATGCAGTCTACGATGGTACACGCTTGCCTAGAAGAAACCTATTCACTCGTGACTTGAAGATCCCTAGGTTGTAGTTATCAGGAAACACAGACTCAGGCAAGGCGTTCCACTCCTTGGCGGTGCGCATAATAAAGGTGGAAGAGTACCGCTTTGTGCGTATGGGAGGTATGTCTACCATGTAGCGGTGGCGCATCGCGGAGCGTCTGGTTGTCCGATCATAGAATGGGGATGGTGGGATCAGGTTGAAAAGCTCCGCAGCACACTCTCCGAAATGTATCCGATAAAAAACCGAGAGGCTTGCAACTTTTCGACGATGCTCGAGGCTGTGGAGCCTTGCTTTTGCTAACTCGTCGCAAATGAGCTTCTTGGCTCTTCTCTCAATTGAATCTAGAGCCTCTAGCTGGTACTTCGCTGATCCGTCCCAGAGGTGAGAACAGTACTCCAGACATGATCGGACTTGTGCACGCAGCGGTTGTAATGTATAATGTAATGTAATTTATTGAATGAATGGCATTGAGTTTAAAGCCTCAACGGAAGACCAGCGCAGGTTCTAACGTTCTGCAGACGGTGCTCATGTTACACTAACGTGTGCCTACACGTAAGTAGGTACTTAATTCTAGTATTATAAAAGGTATCAAACTTGGCAGAATTCGTTTTATACCCAATCTTTTTATACTTCCCATATTATTTTACATCCTGAAATAGATAAGATAGATAAGATCCCATTGTACAATAGTTCAATAATCAATGTTTCTGATTTCTGATTTGAGACGTTTTTGTAATCTATTTTCACACCCAGCTTTAAGTTTTATGTTGTTTTATGTTATTAATAAGTGTTGCAAATAAACATGTTTTTTTTAAATTCTATGGAAGATATCAAACCGCCAGCGTGACTTCATGATGCTCACATGACAACCGCTGCGTGCACGCTCACGTAACGCACACGCATTCGGTTTCCACTGCACCGGCCTTTAATTTTAGTTAAGCTAGCACACAGTAGGCGCGACGGGACGGTGGCGGGGCACCGGCGCGGCGGGTCGAGGACGCAGCGTGAACGTCGCACTGCGGGTGCTTTTGAGCGCGAGGGGCAGGTTTCCAACATCGTTAAAGTTGTAAAAAATACAAGATATTTATTGGTATAAACAAGCGAACAATAATATCTTAAAAACTAGGTAATGGCACTTTATACTTGTTTGCCCTTTACGAGCATCGCAAACTACTGATTACTGAGAGCGCTTTCTTGCAATACAAAAACCGGTCAAGTGCGAGCCGAACTCGTGCACAGAGAGTTCCGAACCTACCCATTGTCCTCTAAATTGTATGAGCGCCCATACAACTCAGAGGACTATCTTAATTGGTGTCAACTATTTAAGTTCCCCTCCTCCCTCTCACCCCATTAAAGGACACCCTTCTATATTTGTGCTGACCTTGCTTTCGGCCTAATTTCGTGATTCTAGGTCAACGGGAACTACCACATAAGTTTACGACTCAAAACCTATAGAGTACTTCCGGTTGACCTAGAATTGTCAATTTTGGTTAAAAGCAAGGTCGTACAGCACAAGTAAAGGGAACATTCCGAAAAATAAAAATGTGGAGAATTAAGGTAATTTTTGGTACTGACAAGTTTTCGCGAAAATCTAAATTTGGCCATATCTTTTTATCGTGTTGCCTCAGGGCCTTGATTTTTATACACCTAATAGGGACTATAGACCTTAGTATCTTGCTAGGTCCACCCGTTTCTAAGAAAATTGGTGGTGACACACGGACAGACTGATAGACGGACAGACGGACAGACATACAGAAGGACAAGAAAGTGATCTTATAAGGGTTCTTTTTTTACCTTTTGAGGTAGGAAACCCTAAAAACACAATAAAACAATCAATGAGCAATTCAATATTTATACACCTATGTTTACATGTTAACACAAATAATGGTTTAACATATTATTCATATAAATAATCACAAAGACTTCGCCGTAAAGCTGAGTGCGACGTATGAACGCCCCGCTGCCTGTAATACTAAAAACTAACCTGCGAAACTTAAATGCCTTTAAAATTTAACGCCAGCGTTTCAGTCACGCCTTGTTCACGCCACGCGCCGGGCCTGGCGTGGCGGCGATGGCTAACATGGCGCCCGCTGTGTGTTGGCGTGACACGTTTGACGAGATACCCGCTATATGCTTTTGTTAATATATTTCAGCACATTACAACACGCCCGTCCACGCCCCGCTAGTGCTACGTTAGCATCCCGTCACGTCCGCTTTGTAACGGCAGCTTTAACTTTCGAGCCCTTTATAACGCTCTATTATTACCGTATACTAAAAGGTGATGTTCTATATAACCTGTTTTGTTATGTAAGACATTAATTTAAAACACACATCCGGAATCGTATTAACTGATCTTATAGGTGGGTTTTATACAGGTAGATTGAATATTAGTCCGGTAATCGATACATTTCTAGTAAAAAATATTAACGTAATTAATTTGCGACGATGCCGCTTAGACAGTTTAACAGTTAACACTTACATACATAGGTGCATGATGAATGAATATGATTTGTTTAACAATTTTTTACAGGCTGTTTCATTGATATTTTAGGACTTGATATTAAGGTAGTTGGAAAATTTAAATTTTTCTATGGCCTTGGAGAGAGGCCTTTGCCCAACAATGGGACAGCATGGGCTAATAGCTAATAGTAATAGTATGGTAATACATTTGAATAAAACCTCTTTTACAACAATACTAGCCGTTAGCCCTTACCCGTGTTTAATGTTGTACATAATAAAACACGTAGTACATCATAGAGTCAGCATTGCCTTCTAGGTAGGTACGTCAAATGTCGCATTGAGCATCTAGATGAGATCGAAACTTGATTGAAGAAGTTTAATAACGAGTATTTGCCTTTTTATAGCCTGCTAGGTAGGATTGCATACGTCTATAATGTTTAACTCGTGGCCTCTACCGTGCCGTGTCCTCGGATGAGTGGTTTTGCGAGGCGTAGTTGGATTGAGCTTGGCTCGGTACAGCATAAATCATCCTTTAGATGCGGTCCGAGTGAAATGCGGTTGGATACAGGGTTTTTAATATAAATCCAGTACGGAACCAGCCAAGTAATCACATACGATTATATGAACATATATTTATTAACAGAAAGAATATACAATTATTTACAAGACTATAAATACAGAATAAACAATTGAATCATCTAAAGACCGTTGCAAATGATCTATAGATAGCTCAATTGCTCTAGATTACTACCAAGCGGAAGAGTCACCAAGACACTGGCTGCATTGCCCTGCTGAATTGCCCCGCTCTAATAAACTACCACTAACTGATTTAAACGAGTAATTCATGCATACTGACATTGTTTCCCCAATTTGTTTGTTTGACAAAGCCCAATTAAAATTCATAACAGAGAATAACACGTTTCGTAAACCGAAAGCTAAAACCAATTAAAATATAGTGAAATTTTACAGGAAAATCTGTACACTTGGTAAGCTTTTATTTTTCGATAGAATGAGATAAAACAAATTTAGAGGGAATCGAATCAGCAATGAGTTTTGTAGACAAGATACAAGGTATTTATTTGCATAAACAAGTTTACAATAACGTCTTTAAAACTAGGTAATGGCACTTTATATTTAAGCCATTTACGAGCATCGCAAAACAAAACAAACCAAAGAACATTTTAACATTTAAGCTCCTAAGTTTAGTACATGTCAAATCAATAACATAGACATAGCCAAGAAAATTAGCAATCTGAAGTGGCAAGTATAGATCAAAGAACTGACGGTCGTTGAGGCAGATAGATTCTAGATAGTATTCGGATTTCCTGACCTGATCTTCATCACACATACAGTATGAAGCAGAACGTAACCGGGATAAAAAAATGTATTCATTAGTTTTTTTTTCAAAACAAAAAATACGAGCTAGTATCCCAACTTTTTGTCCACGATGCATCATCAAAAATAACAGTTTTCGCGTTCGAGAGCGTACGTTTCGCGAGATACGTACCGCATATGCTTTCCGCTATGAGGCAGTGTTTCTGTGTACACATCCCAAAGGACCCAAAATGTCGCGCGTTCAGGCTGCTAAGTACATGAATAAGTCTAAGGCATTCGTGACCAGGTGGGTGAATCAATATTTAGTTATCAAAAATGTTGATGACCTACCAGAACGTGGTAAAACGAGAAAGACGTCGTCCGCCGAGGATAAACGGATTAGTAAACTGTTTTTGAAAAATCTTTGCGATCTGCACAAGAAGAATTGAAGACAAAGGTAGTAAATATATCTCTAGCTACTATTCAAATCCGTTTAGCGGAGATTAAGTTAAAATACCGAAGCACATTAAAGAAACCGCTCCTTTCAAAAGCACACGTTGAAAAAAAGTTGTCCGGGGCGCGAGAAAACAAAGACCGTGACTGGGACAAGATAATCTTTTCTGCAGAAGCATCGTTTTGGGCAACCACCTCGTGCTTGGTCAACTGCCGATAGCAGACTTGTCGAACGAACTGTTATAAACACCCGGTAAAGGTGCATGCTTGGGGATGCTTCTCAAAAAGAGGATTTGGCAATTCGGCAAACTTGTTTACCGGTTCTCTGAATGCTGTGAGGATGAACAAAATATACCAGAAGGCATTATTACCATCTGCCCGAAGGCTGTTCCCAAGGTAAAATGAAACATGGATGAAGAGGACAACGACCCCAAACGCAGAAGTCGTCTATGCACCTCCTGGAAACATGAAAATGGCATCGAGGTTTTGGACTGGCCCTCACAATCTCCTGATGCGAACCCAATTTAAAACGTTTGGGCATTGATGAAGCTTAAACTTCGAGGAAAAAAAACTCTAACCGACGCTGAGCTTATTCGCCATATACAGGCCATATGGAGATCATTATCCCGTGAGTACGCTGAAAAATTAGCCGGAAGTGTGCCTCGATGATGCCAGGCCATTGTGGGCAACGGAGGAGACTGGACACCTTATAAATAATAAAGCATCCAAGTACATATGATTAACTAAGTGTTTATTTTTTTTTCAAACGCTGGACATAATTTTGTTCATATATTAAGCTGGTCACACTCTTGTTTTACATAGTGTATCTAAAAACGATTCAGTTATACTCTAAATTAAAAAAAAAACACGTCTGAATCGGTCCATCCGTTTGAGAACTACGATGCCACAGATAGATACTCAGACAGACTTATAACACCCCTTAATTTTGACTAGAAGGTTAAAAAGTCTCTAGACCAGGGTTTCCCAAACTTTTTTGCGGAGCGTCCCACAGGATTATAAAAAAAATATGAACCCCTCAATATTTTAAATGCTTCAATACCAAACATTATGTAACGGGGGCTAAGTAATGTTTTATTATTAACACCCGCACGCATGAGCGGTTGGCGCGCGCCGTGTGTAGCACAATGAGTGATCGAACAAATAGTGGTATAGTAGTTAGTTCGCCTGATTGGAACTAGGTTATGAGACTAAACCTGCGTGTAAGTGTTAAATCATGAAATGTCTGAATACATTATTCCCCCCTTAGGATCTCCCTACGCCCCCACAGCGAAGCGGGAAGTCCTGCTCTAGACCAACACAGTTCTCAGACGAGATTATTTCATCAAAACTAGAAATAAATAATAAATTAAAGTAAGGAGGAAAACACCCTCTCAAACTTCACGTTTACAACCGCGACCACTTTGGATACTGAATACCACATTCAAATCGTATGTCGGAGTCAAAATAAGCTTTTGAATACCATCTTGAGTGACGACCATTCGACTTCTCGTAAAACTTAACGGCTCTCTCCAAATGACTTGCCCGATAAAGACGAGTGTAAATTTACCCTAATATACCTTTTTAAGTGCATGGAGCTTGCGTATTTTTCGTTCGTATTTTTCGGAAAGCTTGATAGTTTATTTTGGGTCTTAGGGACTTTTTAGGTTGTTTGGAAGAGATAGCTGCTAGGGACAAGTTTAAACTCAATATCTTTTTTTTAACTGCATAGAACTTCGTTTGACCACAATCTCACCTGATGGTAAGTGATGATGTAGTCTAAGATGAAGCACGAAGATCTAGAAGAAACCTATTCACTCTTACCTTAAATAAGCCCTTGGCATACCTTAGCTGTACGCATCAAGAACGTAGAACCAAAACGGTGTTTGCGAATGTGTGGTATATCAACTAGGTACGGATGGTACTGAGCCGTGCACCTGCTTATCTTTTGATGGAAGGGAGATGGCGGGATCAGATCACTATCAGATTTGTTCACTAGTTGAATGCCCACGACGACGTCGTGCGTCAATTTTTTGGATCTTGACAACAGCGCCACCTGCTGGGTCCAATTATAGCTAAGAATCATCCGGGTGAACCCTGTACAAGTACAAGAAAACATTCATCAAAATGGGTCAAGTCGTTTAGTAGAAGAATTACGAACACTGGAATTTAATAATAATAACTAGCGGCCCGTTCCGGCTTCGCACGGGTGAACATTTATTTTTTAAACATTTTTTATTACTAAGTTTTTTACACCTTGGGTTACATTGTTGAAGTTTTAGTAGGGACTCCTAATATATTCAAGTAATCATTTTAGAGTTTATTCGTTACAAACATACAAAATACAGATACCTCTTGATAATATTAATTTAGATATCATTTTTATATATTAAGATTTACAAGGATAATTTTGAGACGTACATTTTACCGTCTGGCGAAAGTTTGGTGAAAGATTTAGTTTTTTTTTTAGTTTGCGAATAAAATAAAGAAAAATAAACATCTTTAGTTGTTAAGTAAATAGGCGCTTACCTTCATGCATACTAATCTATACTAATAGGTATTAAAATACGAAATAAACTCTGTCTCTCTGTTTATTACGTTTTTACGAATAATCGGCTCATCATCATCATATCAGCCAAAGGACGACTATCTCTGAACATAGACCTCCCGCAAATATTTCCAGAGCAACCGATCTTGTGCGGCCTTCACCCAACGGCTCCCAGCAACCTTTACCAGGCCTTCTTTTCATCTAGGGGGGCAGTCCTACGCTGCCCTTTCCAGTGCGTGGTCTCCACTCGAGAACCTCTCTGCTCCAAAGTCCGTCAGTTCGTCGAGCTACGTGCCCTGCTCACTGCCATTTCAGCTTGCTAATATACGGCTAAACCGATTTAAATAAAATTTGGTGTATAGATAGATAACCATAGGGTACTTTTTATTGACACACAACGCGTGCGAAGCCGTGGAGCTTGTTGCTTAGGATTATTTTCTCATTTTCTAGTAAGTGGTAAGTGGCTACCGTAGCCTATGGACGTTTGTAACAAAAACGATTGCGCGTTGCCGACCCTTTAAAATTTTCAAAACACCCTTTTTGAAGAACCCCATACTGTAGTCCCTGGGGAAAACCTCGGCAGGGAGACCATTCCACAAGCGAAGTGTTCGTGGGAGGAAATTCCTCTGGATCCTCGCGGTACGTGACCACTTCGTCTCCAAGGTGTGTGAATGGATTCCCTGCCGATGGCGAGCGGGAACCTGCAGGCACCATATCAAACAACTCCTCAGAACACAACCCATACAAGCGGAAGGTCCCCGCATGCAAGCAAATAGGTGTGCTAAGGTCGTAACTGGATGGATCCTTATGGATGGAAAGCGACACCGTGGAAGGCCGAAGAAGCGTTGGCGCGATGATTTGGACGCTTTTTATAGGGGCTGGCGGAATTTGGTACAGGATCGAGATAAGTGGAAGCCTTTGCCTAGCAGTGGGGCAGCGTAGGCTAGATTAAAAAAATATTGTAGGGACGGTTTCTACACAAAAAAATAAATATATCTATAAAAGTGATGAAAGTGTCCCAACCATAAGTCTTAACAGGATTATCTTAGACATTTAAATATCTTGGGCACGTTGTCACTACCGACCTCAAAGACAAAGAGCTGACTTTATTTCGGGCGTATTGTACTTATCTGTACTCGTGCAGCCTGTGGGCGAAGTATACGCAGGCGACGTACAGCGCACTCCGCGTCCAGTATAACAATGCACTCAGGGCGATGCTGGGGCTGCCCCGCTACTGCAGTGCATCAGGGATGTTCATGGCGGCGCGCGTTGACTGCTTCCATACCGTCATGCACAAGCAAGCCGCGTCCCTGGTGTGCAGACTGCGGGCTAGCGCCAACACCGTCTTAGCTTGATGAACGGCTATCAAGCCGGCAGAGTAGACTGCCCGTACACCAGACATTGCTGTCACAGGCATGCTCTCAAAAACCATGTTTAGTATATAAACCTTCGAAGAACTAAGCTAGTGAAAATATTAATAATATTCTTAGTGAAAGACTACCGACTAACCCACACAAGCCTTTCACCTTTGCAAAGTGCAAACTGACACTAACTTGCAATAGTGTGGCTGCTGCTGTGTGACATGTTTAACAAATAACAGTTGTAGCTAAGTTTTGTAATTTTAACAGACGACCCAGTTTGGCTGGACCGAACCACTCGATGTGACGTCACGATCCGATCACCCAACCTGTAAAAATTATGATTACCTACTCTGTGACATATTCCGTAACATTAATAATAAATAAATAAATAAATATTGCTGGACATTTCGCACAGCGCTATCTAGCCCCAAACTAAGCAGCGCTTGTACAATGGGAACCAGATAACTGATAGAATACTTATATACTTTTTTTGTAAATACATACTTATAATACATAGAAAAACAACCAGACCCGAAACAAATATCTGTAGATCATGCAAACATTTGTTCCGCGGCGGAAATCGAACCCACTACCTCCTGCGTCTCAGCCGGCTATTCGTCCACTGCGCCACGGAGGTCGCCAAACATTATATTGCTATATTAGAAAAAGTGATGTTGCGAAACGAAATTGTTACTAGCGACCATATTTTTTTTGATATTTTATATTCAATCTTCTTGTAATTGCTGTGGGTGAATAGCCGGCCGAGACGCAAGAAGTAGCGGGTTCGATTCGACCTACAGATATTTGTTCTGGGTCTGGATGTTTTTTATATATTATAAGTATGTATTTACATAAAAAAGTATATAAGTATTGTATCAGTTATCTAGTAACTACCCATAATACAAGCTCTGTCTAGTTTGGAGCTAGATAGCGCTGTGTGAAATGTCCAGCAATATTTATATTTATTTATATTTAATTGCCTGTGTGTAATAGTGCCTTTATAATATAAGGTATTTCTACACAAAAAATAAAAAATAAATGTATCAATAACATTTTCTTGTTTTATTATCAAAATGGCGAGAAAATTGATAAAATGCTGCTCGACGAAACTTTAGAGCACTAGCGTATTGTACGCTGCAACAGACTACTAAAAAGTTACTACGAGCCGTTCAACAACCTTACATGTTCACTGACCCTGCCCGGTCAATGCATCTAAGCAGTCAACAGAGTGCGTACGGTGCGTACGGCAGGGCGGTAAGTACCTACATGTTGGGCATAAAAACGTTTTTTTTTTAAGTTATTTAATTATTATTTTTAGTGTCAAAAATATAGGTACTCTTTCGTTATTTTTAGTTTAAATTGAAACACCTTATATAATATGGTAACAAAACGTTCAAATTACATTCTTTTGCCAATATAATTTGTAAATGTAGAAAAATGTTTGCCTCGTAAGACATCCATTGTTAATGTAGTGGTATCCACGATGTGTCATAGCAAAACTCGCATACTGTATAAATGCAAGTAGATTGTAAACGCAGCAGTCGTCTGCACATTCGTATCGGAGCGTCTGCTTTAATGGCGAGCTGCCACCTGCCGGCGGATGGCGCTACTTACATACAGTTATGCAGATTAGACAACTTCAGCGTCAATTTGATGCTTTTTCAATTCTATTCAATTTTATTTCAGATTAACTGATCCACCCGCCACTTCACACGCGTGGTTTTTGAATAAAATCATTACTCTCCTTTTGTACAGCCAAGTGAAAAGTCGTCTATGTCCCAGCCCTGATCATAAATCTCTGATCTGATGATCTGATCTGTATACCAAATTTCATCAAAATCGGGCAAGCCGTTTAGTCGTAAAAACGTAACAAACAAACAAACAAAGTCACTTTCGCATCTATAATATTAGTTTCGATGGATATAACATCCATAAATTGTTAGTAAAAAAAAATAAAAAATATGATAGTGCAATTGGTAATTCATGATAAATTATTTAAATAATTAAGTTCCAAATAATCAACTATCTAAAATAAATAATTAATAAAACCCTAATAAAATTAAAAGGATAAAACAATATTCCGCTACGGCTGGGTGGGCTGGTGTTCCTTCACCCAGTGTCTTAATGAAATATCAGTGTCTTGAAGCTAAAATTATGAATTACGAAAATTACCTTCAGCATGCTGTTGGTGCAACGCTGCCTCGGCGCATCAAGGATACAGTTCTTTTGCGAACAATGGCAAAGAAATCGTCTGCCCACGCGTCAGATGAACTGCAGCATCGCTTGTTGAAAATATCTAAAATTTTGACATATTTAAGTTTTTGAAAATTTCGTGTTTGCAGATTTACAGGTCTCTTCTGACATAACTATGTAGAATGAATGAATGAAAACACTTTATTATACACCATAAAAATAAAAATTACAGACAAAATAGAAGGCAAGTAATGCAATGGGTGGTCTTATCGCTTTGTAGCGATTTTTCCATACAACCTTTGGTAGAAAGGAATTAGGTATGTCACATATTATGGTCGGGGGTGCACATTTAAGACCAAGAAGAATACATTTCGAAAGCATTTCAGAGCAAATATGACGGAAAGTCTATGTGCGCTAGCAATATTTAATAATAATATATAATAATGTGTTTTGTTATGTAAGACATTAAACGAAAACACGAGTAGGGCTAATGGCTATTATTGTAAAATAGGTTTTTTCAAATGAATTACCATATACACATTTTTTATTTTCTAACTTCCTTAATAACAAGTCCTAAAGTATCAATGAAACAGCTTATATAAAAGGAAAACAAATCATATTCATCCATTATGTAAGTAGGTAGGTAGGTGCCTACTTACCTATCAAACTGACTAAGCGCCATTAAAACGGCGCCGCCGATTTACGCTAAAAATTGTTTATCGGAAATGATTCGATAACTGGGTAAATATTCAAGCTACCCACCTCTAAAATCAGTTAATATGATTCCGGATGTGTGTTTTAAATTAATGTCGTGCATTAATGAGAAATAAATAAATATAGCTGGACATTTCACACATTGTTATCTAGCCCCAAACTAAGCAGAACTTGAACTATGGGAACCAGATAACTGATAGAATACTTACATGCTTTGTAAATACATACTTAAAATATGAAAAAATGTTAATTACAGCAAAAACAAGAATACAGAACTTTGAAATATTAGCCATAATTCTATTATTTTAATCTTTATTTTATCTATTAAGTTTATATAAAACTAAAATTACAATTGATATACGTACTATAAACTAGATAGATAAATAGATATAATTAAATTAGGAATGTTGATAATATTATAGACATTAATATGTAGATAATATAATATAGGTTATAATGACTATCCTGATTTGCTGTTGATAATTATGATCCGGTTTCCGGTGATACCCACACTAGATAAACATCTGTATAGAAACACATCACACACAATACTATATAGAAACACATCTAGAACAAATATCTATAGATCATGCGAAAATTTGTTCTGCGGCGGGAACTGAACCCGCTACCTCCTGCGTCTCAGCCGGCTATTCGCCAACTGCGCCACAGAGGTCACCACATAACAAAAAAGGTTGTATATTATAACGTAACGTAATCCTTCACAGGATCAAATAACTTTCCGAGGATTGCGAAAGGTGCATCTTGGTATCTGGTCTTGCTCGATATTATGCCCCTCCTTTCCCAATTCCCATTTTGTATAATATTTGTTGTAACATTTTATCAGCATCCTCCAGTGAGCAGAGCTCAAGGAATTTAAATTCACGCTCGCGCGGCTGCATGATGCTATAAGACTCACTTCTTGTGAAATCTTCAATACAAAGATTGTTTGAGCCTGTTTAAAAAAATATCCAATACAGAATCATCATCAATATCTCCGACGACCTCCGTGGAGCAGTGGGTGAGACGCAGGAGGTAGCGGGGTCGATTCCCGCCGCGGAACAAATGTATGCATGATCTACAAAATATTGTTCTGGGTTGTTGTTCTGTAAATATTATAAGGATGTTTATATTTACAACAAAAAAGTTTATATGTATTCTATCAGCTATCTGATTCCTATAATACAAGCTCGGCTTAGTTTGGGGCTGTGTGAAATGTCCAGAGATATTTTTTATTTTTTTTATTAACAGCGGTTGACATTTTTTTTTATTTGTTATTGATTCATTACAGAATTAACAGCACTTGATATTAATGTGAACAAACTCTTACAGCTAATGCTTAATGCTAATAACATATTCTCATTTTATACACATAACTTTTTAAAAATTAGTCACTTAGAGGGAATAATTAAAAACGCAATATATTGTTTAATTTTTTTTAAATGTATTCAGTAGATACGCATACTATTGGTTTACCGGTTATATAATTAGATGGCGCTGCTTAATCAACATAAATAAATCTATCTAGGTCCGGAACCCTCGATGCGCGAGTCCTACACGTACTCGACCAGTTTTGTTTAAATGATGTTACCGCTGTATCAAGCTGCAATCGTACGTTCCATTCGATTGAACGAATATTGCAACAATAAATGAGCAATTCGATTGACCTAGTGCATCACTGCACTTAAAAACCAGGCACAAACTGCCTCTACGATTCTCAACAAGGTGCTTCGGAACAATTCTTTTTCACCCTGAAATGGGTCATTGTTCTCACGAGAGAGAGAGAGAAAGAACAACTTGGTTAACATCTGTATTTTTAAGGCATAAATCAACTGTTTTATGTGTATAATCTGAAACCAAACGTCTTACGAAAGAGTATAAAATTATTTACATAACTAAAATATAGAAGAAACAGTTGAATCATCTAAAGACCGTTGCAAACGATCTATATATAGTTCAACTGCTCCAGATCACTACCAGGCGGAAGTGTCCCCAAGACATTGGCTGCATTGCACCACTGAATTGCAATGCTTATGCCCATACAAAAAACATCTTATGGTATCTTACGGATAAGTGAAGTAGGCAAAGAGTTCAAGTATAAGCAAGCAAAAAAAAATTAAGATCTTTTTTCAAAATAATTCCTTATGCGGGTAGCTAGGCTCTGCCCAAAAAAAATAACATAAAAGAAATAAAATTAATAATAATAATTAGCAACATAAATAAGCATGCAGTTTGTTAAAAAGAAGAAGTATACTTTCAATCAATAGTTACATATTTGAACCAGGTAAGAAGTTTCTAGTAGCAAAGCTATGACGTTAAAAAATATTGAGGGCTCCGTCAGGTGCATATCAATCTTGCATATGGTCTCTCGTACTTGCAAATGTCAAACATGTTTCGAAGCATCCTGTAAATCCGGAAATTGAAATGTGCCATTTCTATTTACAGTGCAATCCGCTCAATAGTCTTTATGACCGTGTGTCACAGCTAACAAATTGTTCTAACCCCCATTTATTGGCAGAATATCTTGCTGTTCCTTACCTCTCTATTCGAAACCTTACTACCCTCGAATACGGGTGATTTTGGCGTACAAATAGCGTGAGATTAAATCTGTATTTACCTGTCCTGGAAGAAATGGAAACGGTCGTTGTTTTCTATTTGTATTTGTATTTAGTTTAAAGTCTACGTTTTGATAGATGATATAATTTGATTTTATATAAGAAATTGTTTAAATGAAAAGGGTTTTAGAATCGGATGAAAGCAGATTTGAAGAGTAGTAAGAGTTTCTTGTGAAGGGGCTTGCCTAGGGAAGTACTAGCACCATATCCATTTCTGTCGCCAAGCAGCATTTCAAGAAATTACAGGAAAAGCAAAAAAATACCATTTATGGTGAGGCTCCGAAAATTGTATGATTTGTATCGAAAGTTGCTGAGTAACATCATGTCTCATCAATGTAAAAAGTAATTTTATTTATTGTCTGATACAGCAGTTAGGGCCAGGCAGAAGTCTCGACAGAGCTTACGTATTTGAGCCATTTGAGGTCCTGGGTCCATGCGACGCGCGATCCGAGAGCTGGCGCTTATCTGGGTCAACGCATAAGCATTGCAAATCAGCGGGGCAATGCAGCCAGTGTCTTGGGGACACTTCCACTTGTTATTTATCTGGAGCAGTTGACCTATCTATAGATCGTTTGCAACGATCTTTAGTTGACTCAACTGTTTCCTCTGTATTTTAGTATTGTAATAATTGTTAATTACTAATAAAATTTACTGAATAATAGAATATAGACGAAAAGGAAATCATTCAATAATCAATCTATAATTTTTTTGTCTTAGTAGACAAACACTCAAAGCAAAAACTTTGAGTGTGCAAAAACAAAATCATGCAGGTTAAAGTTGTGGGAAAGTTTTTCATATGTTTTACTGTAACTAACTCACTTTTTCACTTTTGTCAAGACAATGCGGGAAATTCTGTTGTTTTCTGTATGCAATTCTACAAGAATTAAGACTATCTTAAGGTTTGCCAGCACTAAAATGATATCTATTACTTTGTCTGTATAAAACATAAATTGAGGGAAACCATTTAGTGCTAACAAACGTAAAAAATTCGTTTATAACAATGGAATTGTCTCCATTATCTGTCTGTCTATTTAGTTATTTAAAAAACTTTAAAAGCTAAAATAACCCAGCGTAAATCGATAACTGTCATGTTTTCTCTTTCACTTGAAACCCCACGATAAATACATTTATAAAGAAAACAAGACAAAACCACTTTGTGTAAGCCCTGAGACGATTTTCCAGAAAATTTTGGTCAAAAAACATTCCTGTGTCGTGTTTATTTTATGGGAAGGAAAATATAGCTAAAAGCTTGGCTACACGACGCGGTGAATGAATCAGATGCGTCACTATTGCTATAGTAGACTGCGTATTAGACAGCCAGGCTGCGGCAGCCAAATTCTAGGCTGCCGCTACAATTACAAACAGATGCACACCGGAATATCATTATAAAAACTAGTAAAGCGTATATAGCGTTTGAGCTGTACCTCATCTGATGGTAAGTGGTCGAAGATGGAGCACGCTTACCTAGAAAGAACCTGTTTACTCTTCTGGACTTTCTAAATCTTTTTTATTCATAAAAATCACAAGGATCACTTTGAAACGTCAATTTTACTGCCTGTTCCTTCACAACCAAGCCAGGAAAGAAAGGCAAGAAAAAAGGCTGGTTGTTCTTTTCAATGATCCTTTTGACTGAGTTGGAGCAATTACAATCCTAAGAGTCCCTATCATCTAAACAATCCGATATAATCCGGATACTAAAGATCTAATATAATAAAGACTAAGATTATAATAGTGGTCCGGAATAATAGACGTCGCTAGCGAGTTTCACTTTTATTCGTACTGATAGTGCAAGTTGAGGCGAAACGTTTGGCACGGCACGGCGGCAATCTTGGGCCCCGCACCGCAAGGTTTATCAAAGCCTTTACAAAGAAGCAAAATATTTCTTACGGAAACACACTCAAGCGTGAGAGCTTGGGAACACTTTGTGGGTATTTCGTACGTTTAATTTCATATTTTCTAAGGAAAACACCGTTTATAAACCACACCTCCCTTGGTTTATAACTGCTTTTGTATCGTTTGTTGTATGAACTCGATTAAGTCGAAAGAAATATAATATATATATTTTGGTACAAATTTACAGAAAACTGTACAATTATTTACATATATATCTCTCTAAAAATACACAATAAATCATTTAAAGGCCGTTCCAAGCGATCTGTAGATAGCTCTACTGCCCCAGATGAAGGTGGAAGTGTCCCCAAGACACTGGGCTGCATTGCCCCACTGAATTGCAATGCGTTGACTCAGATAAGCGCCAGCGCCTGCTCTCGGATCACAAACTGTTCGATTCCTTTATATTTTGTACTAAATGACAGGGCCACGTCTTTAAAAGCATGGTAAAAAAAATGTGTTTGTAATTGTCCTCCTAAACGGCTTGACCGATTTTGATGTCTTATGGGGTCACCTGGGTGGTTATTAGCCATACTGAACCAGGTAGGTGACGCTGGTGAGATTTGTTTTTTTCCGGGATTTTTTTTGAACTATAATTAGAACCATTCTGGTGACTTCTTATGTACAAAAATACATATTTCTCCTTCTGAACAGCTTGACTGATTTTGATGATTTTTTTTGTTCTAATCTCATTTTTTTATGGTGGTTTTTAGCTATAGCCCCAGCAGTGAATGTAGACGGGCTAAATTATTTATAATATTTCAAACTAGTCACTTATCGCAAGGTATTCTATCTTTCTTGACAAGAGATAAAATATGATCTCTCTTTACTTTCAGTGGACTTCGTGCCAGTGTCGACGATGGATGTGGAGGCTGTGGTGGGGCGAAGAGCGAGCCTGCCATGCGACATTGAACCTGACTCTCATGAGGACAGGGTGTATATGGTGCTGTGGTTCAGACATGCTGGAGGGAAACCGCTGTACAGGTAAGACTCCTCTCTTAATGACGCTGTAACTGAAATATCTGAACACCAATAGTTTTTTTAAAATGATAAATAGATTTAAAATACAACATGTATTTGACAAGACTTACAAGAAAATAAAATACAAAAGAAGATGGTGAAATAGAGGTTAAGTAATGATAGATCTTGACTTCTCGCTCTACTAGGTGGGTAGCTGTAAGTAGATGGGTGATAAATGAACTAACTTACTAACTTTAATACTAACCCGATAGGTTAGTACTTCCACAGTACGCAAGAGACATGTTTCGAGTTACACACCCCTTGCCTTCTGGGATATCCTCACGGGTCAGCGTACTGTGAAAGAGATCAGAAGATAATAAACGATATAAATCCCCGTGATTATTATTATTGTTCATAGAAAATTACCAACAATATTACGATTAAAAGTAACGTTTAATAATATAATTATCCCCACTCCACACATAACTGTTACTCACTCCTTACAAAACAGTTTAAACAAAATAGCAAACAATTTACAAAACCCCACGGAAACTCAAAATTGCAAGGACAAGGGCAAAATGTCTTAATTCCATCGAAGTCCATATAAATTCTTTAAACAACACTAAACTTAATCGTCTGGTGCACGTTACCAAGAAATTGGAGCAAATATGGAGCAAAGAGTAATAGGGTACCTAGCTATAGAAAACACCAAGCGGATGTTATGTAAAAGCATATTATATTAGAATTACGTTGCGCGTTGGTGAAATTTGAATAGGCTAATAAAGCAGAGAAAAAAAAATCCAATTTTATTTTTAATGTGTGCTTTCCCACTGCTAGGAAATGGTCACTAATGGAAAGAAAGGGTGTCATGTCAACGCTTCCTTGGCCTGCCACGGCTTCATCATCATCATCATTTCAGCCACAGGACGACCACTGCTAAACATAGGCCTCCTCTATAGATTTCCAGAGCGATCGATATTGTGCGGCTTGCACCCAACGCCCAGCAACCTTTATCTTTCCATCTATTTAGTAGGGGGTCGTCTTAAGCTTCGCTTTCCAGTGCCACGTCAACGTTGCCAATTTATTAAAATAAAATCGTTCTGAATAGATCAACAGCTTACATCAGAGGCTTCTGTGTTTAGAAAGCACATTACCTAAGTTACAGAACGGTTCAAATAATCGAATGATGCTTTTTAGCCAAGTTTTGCACTTTTACAACTTTTTATAGCAGGCTAACGACTAGTTTTTGATAAGTACTAGAGTTTTGACTCATCGTTGATATTCAGCGCTTATTGTCCCCAGGTTATAATATATTTGAAATTATAATAATAGGAACATTATTATTTTTACTAATAACGTTAAAAAAACCTCACAAATCATGAAATATATATGATCGTTTATTATTTTATTTTTTATTGTACAAAAATAGATTACATACAAAAATGATTACTAACTGGGCATGTACAAAGGTGAGCTTAACTCTAATAAAAGTTTTCTTCCAGCAAACTTTTGAAGATAGAGATAATAATGTTCATACTTACAGCCTTGATGTTCATACTAATTACATTTCACATAGGCTCGCGATTATCACTTCGTGTTCGGGGAATAACATGGCGGGACAAAATGCGACCCATTGTAAGTAACAATGACGGTGGTACACGACTTCATAACTTGTTAGGGTTGTAGCTTTTTGGAGGAATCCATTAATTTTAATCGAACTGTACGTAACGCGTGCGGACCCTTTCTACACAGTGACACGAATAATGACTGCACAAAAAGAGTTTTTTTTTTTAATTCCCATTTGAAAATGTCTAAAATCTAGACCCCTTTCGAATAGAATTATAGGAAGAAACAAACAAACGCAGTCGTGATGAAGTAAATTATTTTGACATACTTCGACATGACCAGTCGCAAAAATAATTCATTTTTTTTTTCGTTTCATTAACGGAATATTGCAAAAAAACAATTCTTCAGTGATAGCCATGGACCCTCGGGCCTCATGTCATGTACTCCAAGGGGTCGATGAACTCCAGGTGAAGAAATCTTACTTTAGATTGACTGGATTGAAAAGAACTTGAGAGGAGGCGGTGTTACTAATAAATATACCTATTAACAATGATGCATCGAGATATAATAATAATACTCAACGTAAAATGCTAGATTGTATAAACGGTCTCGGCAGAATAACAGCGTCCACTGCTAACCCAGTAGACATAATGCTGAGTCGAGGCCCTTTTGCTGCTATAGCACACAACATACCAACCTCATGTTTAAAACTAATTAATATACTAGTGGTTCGCCCCGAACTGAGATCTCGCAAGTCTCAAAATAGTGCCATAACCAACTTAACTTGACCTACAGTTTCATTCAAATTACAGGTAACGGGAGGTCATGTTAACTGGTTACTCTATTTTGGGATACAAATTGCAGTTATTCTAGATTTCAGACTTTTGCCTATATATGTGACACTTAAGCTATATACAAAATTACAGCACTGTGGGGTCACTGGTGTACCCTGTGAAATTCGTTAAAGTTCAGTTTTTATTATGACTAATAACTCAATAACTACAAAAATTTTACTAAAAATAAAAACGGAATCGATATCTACTAATCAAGACCTTTCATTTGACGTCCAACTTGACCTAATGGTCTCATTTTCATTTTTTTATCCCTCTTGAACCCCAATATCAGCAACCCCCCCAAAATTTTTAGCTCATATAGTCCAAAATTATGCCATCACTACCTACCTATGTATCAAATTTCACGATGGTCGGATCAATGTTTCGAAAGTTATCCTCGGACATACAAACATACATACATACAACGCCGATTTGCCCAAGTTGATTTGGAGATCTCGCTTCGCTCGATCAAATATACTTAATAATCATACCTATTAACAATGATACATCGAGAAATAATAATAGTAATGTAAAATGCTAGAAGCCCCTATGTTGCAAGGGAATGCCGTCATTCACTTGTTGGTATAAGGAATTGTATCGCTCGGTAATGAAGTAGCATTGTGTGGGTTGCTTAGAACAAGGGATGGAAATTAAAATGTTCCAATCAAGTCCTGTCTGTAACGGTGGGGTGGGCAGATACTATTTTATGCAGAGAAGTATAACAAACATTGTATACCTTTTAATACAGGATTTCCCATCTTTTTCCTGCTCTTTTCCCACATTACGTGGGGTCGGCAAAACATGTATATTACTTCCATACCTCTCTATCAGCCGTCATCTCCGTTGTCACTTCTCTTACCCATATCATTCTTCACACAGTCCATCTATCTCTTCTTCGGCCATCCACATTCATATCTAATACTCGTTTAGTCACATGATTTTCTTCCCTTCGCATGACATGCCCATACCACGCTAGCCTCAACTTTTCTATCACTTTTAAGACAGGATTCCCCATACCTATGATGATGATGATATATACTACTTACTTTTGAAACTAGCATGCTTATTATTTTCACTAAAAGCAGGATTTTTACCATGATTTGTGAGTTTTTGAGTATCCCGATATTTCAAGAACTCACCAATCATTATATATATTCCGGTTTTAATTAAAATATGCTATAATAATTATAAAGTGGTAAGTCTGTATTATGTTGCATAGGACGACCCCACATGATGGACCTGAGAAAGGTTTCTGGGAGCCAATGCAGGCCGCACTAGAAGGCCGCTCTGGAAATCTATGGGGGAGGCCTATGTTCACAAGTAGACGTCCTGTCTCCTACCTCAGAAACTACTGAATTAATTCTGAAAATTCTTTCACTGATAGAAAGCTATATTAACTTTTAGTTAAATTGTTGTTAGTTTATTATATATTGTATAGAATATGGACTATGTACCTGCCTTGTATTTAATGTTGTGTTAGTGTTAGTCTGATACTCGTATAAGGAATTGAATTTAATAGAATTAGTGCTTTAAGCTGTATTTTATTTGAAAAACGGGACGAAGCCAGTGCAGGTCAGCTTGTATTTTTAATAATAGTAGTATAGAAAACGAATTAATAATAAAGAAACAAAATTTATAAAGCAGTGTCTTGCGTCACGAGCGCTATATTGAATCCCAAATGTAACGAAGGATTCTAGAGTTAACTCACGAGCGGAGCGAAGGAGTTACTAGAATCCCGAGTTCAGAGAGGGATATAAGCACGCCCAAGATGCAGGCAGCTTTATGCACGAGGAGAATACTCTACTTTTCACACTTTCTGCGAGACATTAAAAACCAAATCTAGGTTGGTGCATTGTGTGCAGAGGTTAGTTCGATTTACGAATAAGTTCTTATTGTGTGGGTATGTTTGGTTCAAATTTTAATACAGATGAAGTTCCAAATTCATATCACATTATGCCCGCGAGAGCATACAACTTTATTTGTGGAACAGCCGTAGGGATTTAATCACCTGCTTTCGGTGAGGTTTACAGGACATAATAATTTGACATTGTCGACCAGGTGGTGTGAAAACATAAATTTTCTCTATCGTCTAAATAATCTGATATTTTATAGTAGGTTTTTTTATAAAGATTTTGTTACGTGTTGATAAATTTGTTAATTGTCTATTTTTGTACATAACTTGGGAGTTTGTTATAAAAGCGTATACCTTGCCCTTTAAACGACTTACTAACTCTATGTAGTCTACAAGTAGCAACAGCAAGTTTATCTTTCTGACAATATGACCTTCCTATGTATATGATAACCTTTTTAAATTCCTACACCTTCGGATAAGATATTAGGTTGATACTTGTCCCACATTAGCATAGCAAACCGTTTCGAGAGCCCTAAGCCCCATGACACTGCCCTAAGTAAATATTGCAGAGGTAGGCTTTGACGCGCGGTTTCACTTGAGTCACACTAAAAATTCACCTTTTAGAGCCTGTTCTCACACCTACCTTATTAAAATACATTTGCATGCTGGCGAAGTGTGTGTGTTTTGGTGTGAAGGGTTTGGCTGCCGGTTAAATTACAGGTGCATTTGGCTTTACACCTGTATGCCTCAGGTAGATGGACTCTTGCAGTGCATCGTAGGCCACGTTCCTAAGATGCGTGTGCAATAATGTTTTATAGATGATGGTTACCGCTTAACATCAGGTAAGCCATGCTTGTTCCATCTACAGGCCGTAAAAAAAACATATGGTTCTCACTTTTGCATAATATTTCATGTAATCTATCGTGATTTAGCAAATAAATTTATTTTATTTCAATTCTGGCTATTTTTTGAAGGGTAAATAAATTTGCCAAACGTCTACAAAAATGGGACTTACGTTTTGTTAAATGATAATAGGACTTTACAATATAAATAAAAAGTTAAATATGTTAAGATTTTTATAATGATGTCAAAAATTACGAGCTATTTAAAATACAATACCTAGAATTAATATACAACAGTGATTCACCTTTTTTTTTGTGGTCGGGGGGAGATCTGCAAGCCAGATACCCGCTGCATGAGGGTATGATTATGTGCGGTTCGACGCACTAAAACCATACCCGGTGGCCAATCCTCTGCGCGATAAGTGGGCTCCGGGATCTCAGCAAGGAAAACTCACCCACGCGCGACGCCCCGTAAAGGGCCCACCCGTGTAGCCAGCTTGCACCAGCCACCAACATCTCTATCCATGGCGGCAGTACAGAAGACCACACCATACTGCCGCCCACCAATGACTCGCGTGCAATGAGCAGCCAGAGCTCTCACTCCGACTACTCACGAGTCCAGCACACTGAGTAAGGACAATCACACTAATATTATAAAACTTTCGATATCTGTTTGTAACTCAATCACGTCGTCACGGCTGAACAGAGTTCGTTGAAATTTGGTATATGAATTGATTAGGATTTTGATTATTTCTTATTGACAAATTACGCGTACGAAGTAGTGTGCGGAAGCTAGTTTACTAAAGTATATGTAACGTGTCAGACGTAGCAAATACCTAATAAGTAAAACAATATCTTAACTTCATCAAACATTGCCTGAACAACGCAAAACTCACAAACCCTGTACGATATTATAGTGTGGATATACTCAAGTGTATGTCCCACAATATAGTTGTACCATACATATGGTTATAGTAGGTTATAGTAGAACCTGAAAGGGTTCCGTAGCATTGATGTGTCGAGGCGTCATTACCATCTGATAACATTTCCGGTACGACACTGGGATTATGTGATAGGAATCTAACTGTGGAAGGAAAATGTATTTTCGATGGAATATATATTCAGAAAGATAAATTTAAACCATTGGCGGAAAAAAGTCAGTTGTTCTTCTATCAATATGTATATATATATACATACTGTTACGAGCTGAGGGTTCGGGATAAAATAATGGGAATCGATCTAACCAAAATAACACTTTTATTCAACACTAAACGATGAATACACGAACTTGGTCACACGTAATCACAACACACTAATGCGGTGTGCATTAGTGTGTTGTGATTACGTGTGACTACTGTTGCACCACTTAAAGTCACCGAAATGTTCGCACGTATAGCCAAGTCCAGACTCACTCGCGAGCAACTACTGTTCACGCGAGACCCTTCTCCACGTCAGTCCTCCAGAGCCTCGCTGAGACTCACTCACTCACAGACTGTCCGGCCATCTCTCCGGCCTATTTATATCGTACACAATTCGATTGTTCGAGAACGATCTCGGTCGTTCCAGGAAAGGGGTCGGTGTTTCGACAGAACGACCAATCCCCATTGTGCGCAACCGTAGACAATAACAACAATGAGACAGCAAGACAAAAGCGTTCGAGAAGTGTCGATTATTACTCATTGTTTAACAGCCTCGGCGTAACAATACTTAAATATAGTCGTAGTAGCAATTTCTTTATGGTACCTACCTACCTCTCTTATTTAATATGCATGTCTGTTGTTTTGGAACAAATAATCTATTACTTTTCTTTTTTATAGTTAAAAATAAAAATATACCTTACCTACAAAAAAAAATTTAATCTCTTGAATAATTTTAGTTAATCATTATTACACATACGGGATTTATCATGTACCGCCTTATAGGTGTTTCGATCGACAATATTTCGGTTCCATTCGTGAACCTCCATCAGGGTGAGTGCGACCCGCTCCGAATAACGTCTCGCTGAGTGCGAGGCGTGATAAATTCCGTATTTATAATAATGATTGAAATCAACCACGAAAGTTTTCTAAGTAAAATTTTCGTTAATCGGACATTTTAATATTAATCTCTTATTTTAAGGTAAGATGTAGCTATGTCGATTATTGTAAATAATCATAGAACATCTCATTAAGTTCAAAATTGAACTTAATGAGATGTTCTATGATATAACGCTGATTAAAATTGCATGCGATACACGCTGATTAGGGACGAACTGAAACTGTATCACTATCCACCTGTTTAACCCGTATTCGCAATGAATACATTGATTGGTCGATTGATTGACTTAATCCCATTGTTATTCGCGGATCTCTTACTCAGTACGCAGACCCGTGAAGATATCCCACAACGGGGTACTAAGAGGCAAATCCAAACCTCGTTTGATACATGCCCAGTTTTTGCACAAAAGTTGTGCATTAACGTGACAGGTTGCAAGTCCATCGGCGCTTATGAGAATACTAACCCGATGATACATATTTCCCTAAAATGTTTGATTTCCTTTAATTACCGTTTGGAGCGAATGTAAGGGCGTGTTTAGATCTGACGAATGCGCTTTGCAAGTCAAAAGCAAGCAAACTGAGGGTTAGTACTGTTACGAGCTGAGGGTTCGGGATAAAATAATGGGAATCGATCTCACCAAAATAACACTTTTATTCAGCACTAAACGATGAATACACGAACTTGGTCACACGTATCACAACACAATAATTCACACCACTGTTGCAGCACTTAAAGTCACCAAAATATTCACACTTATAGCTAAATCCAGACTGACTCTGGAGCAACTACTGTTCACGCGAGACCCTTCCCACGTCAGTCCTCCAGGGCCTCGCTGAGACTCACTCCCTAACTGAGACTGACTCAGACTGACTGTCCGGCCATCTCTCCGGCCTATTTATATCGCACACATTTCGATTGTTCGAGAACGATGTCGATCCTTCCAGGAAAGGGCCCTCGACACAATGGCCACTCCCCATTCTGCGAAACCACAAACAATAGCAACAATAACACAGCAAGACAAAAGCGTTCGAGAAGGTTCGATTATTACTCATTGTTTAACAGCCTCGGCGTAACACTGCCCCCTCCTAAAACATGCTCGTCCCGAGCATTCTTAGCCCCATATCGCGGCAGCCGATCAACACAACAATTTTAGGCGCACCTCGCGCTGAAGATGTAGCAACTAGAGGAGCCACATTGCCGTCCCAGTACTTCAGGACACCCAGAGTCCCTTTCTCATCAGCGATCCCAATTCCAGCCTCCAAAACACGGCTCTCATGATTTCTATCTGTTCTTTCACTTCCTGGAATTCCTTTCCAGATGAACCGAACGATTTCCTCATCAGTCGAGCACGCTCTTATGGCCAACGTCGCTGATCTTCCTGTTGACGACGCTGCTCTTCTTTATCCTGACGTCGCTGTTCCTCTTGCAACCGAGTCTGCTCCACCTGTTCACGTCGCTGTTCCTTCTGCAACCGAGCCTGCTCTTCCTGCTGACGACGCTTCTCTTCTTAATGCTGACGGCGTTGTTCATCCTGCAACTGAGCCTGCTCTTCCTGTTGACGACGCTGTTCTTCTTGACGACAAAGCATTGCCATAATAGCAGCAAGATCGCCTGTCACAGGAGCTTGCCCCACGGATGATGATGATGATGATGGTGCTCCAAATGATTCGGCGGCGGCTGATTCCATCTCCATCGGCTGACGACTCTGCCGAGCTTCTTGAACCGGAGAATCTCCAAACCGCCTTTCATCCATTTCCTGTTGTCGTTGACCTCTCGTCCTGACACCGTCCACGTTATCCTTTGGTAGAGCCGGCATTATTTTATCCCACTTCTGACACCAAATTGTTACGAGCTGAGGGTTCGAGATAAAATAATGGGAATCGATCTCACCAAAATAACACTTTTATTCAGCACTAAACGATGAATACACGAACTTGGTCACACGTATCACAACACAATAATTCACACCACTGTTGCAGCACTTAAAGTCACCAAAATATTCACACTTATAGCTAAATCCAGACTGACTCGGGAGCAACTACTGTTCACGCGAGACCCTTCCCACGTCAGTCCTCCAGGGCCTCGCTGAGACTCACTCCCTAACTGAGACTGACTCAGACTGACTGTCCGGCCATCTCTCCGGCCTATTTATATCGCACACATTTCGATTGTTCGAGAACGATGTCGATCCTTCCAGGAAAGGGCCCTCGACACAATGGCCACTCCCCATTCTGCGAAACCACAAACAATAGCAACAATAACACAGCAAGACAAAAGCGTTCGAGAAGGTTCGATTATTACTCATTGTTTAACAGCCTCGGCGTAACAGTACTGAGAACAAACTGAGGGAATAGTAGTGAATTGATGTGCATGCACGCAAACTCGCGCGGTACGTATGCAGCTCGCGTGCACCATGCGAGCATTGTATAAGTTGCACCCGAGAAGCGCAAAACCCTAAATTGTGCATATTGATTGATTGATTGAAAATACTATAATACACTTATAAAATAGTACAAAGGCGAACTTAATGCTAAAGAACACTCTTCCAGTTATCCTTTGTGTATAGCGGATAAAGATTTGTAGGTGTATACAGAAAAGTACACAGTGAATATACAATTAGCAAGCAGAGAAATCTATAGGTGCATGTCTGGGATTCAAACATCCACCACTCTACTGCTCATTAGTCAATATTATGTAGAATGAAAATAAAATCGTCTGTAATCCGAACATCCGTTTTTTTCGATTCTTTTTTTACCTCTACTGATATGTTCAGTGATAATGGTCGATGATAAAACATAAAATAAACCTATTCATTCTGGACTTTTAGAAATCCAATCTTTAGTCTAGATTAAAATAGTAATTCCACCATGTTTATAAAACGTCATCCTGCCAGCCAATAGCAAGCTTCGCATTTGAAATTAGAACAGCACCGACGTCGACTAGTGCTGCTAACGAGACTCGGAAACTCGATTATCGATAACCTCGCGTCAATTGTCGATTCGATTGTCAACTGTAGAATCATATAAATCATTTTGAAACACAGCGATAAATTCATTTTACAATTTTAAGGTGTTGAAATTTAAACTGATTATATTAAAGGGACGTTTTCTACGGAAAAAAATAAATATGTTCATAAAATGTTCTTGTTTTTTTATCGAATACTCGAGAAAATCGATAAAATGCTGCTCGACGAAATGTTAGAGAACTAGCTTACTGTACGATGCCACAGATTACTAAAAAGCTACTACGAGCCCTTCAACAACCCTGCCAGTTCAATGACCTCGCCATGAACATACAACATGCATGTATGTATGTTTGTTTATCCGAGAATAAGTTTCGAAGCGTTGATCCGATCATCGTGAATTTCAATACATATGTAGAGATGGCACAATTTTGGTGGGACTAAATGAGTTGGGGGGGGGGGGGGGGGGAGGTTGTTGAGATATTGGAGGGGTAAAAAAATTTAAATGAGTCTATTAGATCAAGTGGGACGTTAAATAAAAGGTCTTCATCAGTACATTTCGATTCCGACGAAATTACACCAGTGACCCCACAGTGCTGTAATTTGGTATGTATGTAGCTTAAGTGACACTAAATATATCCTAGTTCCAGTTATTTTTTCTTGTGTACAAGCTTGGACCCGCGGCTTCACACGCGTGGTTTGTCACAAAAACGTTACCCTCCTTCTACTCGGTTGAGTAAATTTACCAAATTTAATGGAAATCGGTCCAGCCGTTTAGTCGTGAAAACGTAACAAACAGACAGAGTTACTTGCTGATAGCTTATAACATGTTAGATAGATAAATAATGTATTCTTTATTACCATTCAAAATGAACAAATGAAAAAAAAAAATTAAATAGGAACAATGGGCTTATAGCTAAAAGCGATCTCATCCAACTTTTGGATGGAAATGATCTAAGTGATTAAATAAGGTTACGTGATCTCGGATCAAGTCGGTCGAACGGTCAATCAAGACAAGACACCGACTTGATCTGAGATCCGAGAGACGCGTTGTACTAAACTTAACTTCTGCATCCATCTATTTTGTGATTTGGCGGTAGTAATATAACTTTCCGGGGTAATCGATCTTTAAAATAGATGATTGATCTTTAAAATCGGCCCAGTTTTGAGGAAACGGGAAATAGGAGACATCAATTTTGTAAATTTCAGTTAGCTTAGTGCAAATTGCTCGTCGGTAGCTTGTCATGTTCATCAGCTTGGCGATTCAGGACATCACAGTGAGTTTCTTCATGAAGTCACGTTTTGTCACGTTGTTATCAGTTGCGCACTTCTTATGCAAGCTTGTCATGTCTATCTAGTGATCCAAGAAATCGTAGAGTTTCTGCATTGACATTTTGTAGTGGTATCACTAGTTGCGCACTGCATCTTGAAATTGCAATTTTAAAAGAATTTTCACTGTATGTCTCAGGGTCACGCGCGAGTGATGACTTTGGTGTTGCAAATGTTAATAGAGTAACCCCTTATCCCTTACAGTCAGGTGAGCCGTTTACCAAGGTTTATTTATATATCACAATTTTTTTATGAGTATATAAAAGTTTTCGATGTGCAAGAGAGAATTGATTGATTTTTGTCGCTCACAGATGCGCAAAATTAACGATCGACCGCCTGCCGGTCGGTCTACAGACTAGAGGATTAAGATATTTTTATCAAATGCAAACATACAAAGTAAAGGAGTAAAATACAAAGACGGTTGATAAAACACATTAGTAGAACATTATTAATTAAATTGTTTCTTGAACTTTTTGCCGGCTTTCAGATTTATTTAAAGGGTTCGTGGTTACAAGATGTCACTCAGCTTCTTGGCAACAATACAATACATATTCATACAATTCTTTATTTATAACGCCAAGTTACAAGTCAAATACAAAAAAGTTAAGCAATAAATTCAATATTGACCATTAATAAAGATATCTAATGTAAGCATAATTAATTAATTGTACCTATAAAAAAATCATTTATAACAAAATTAAATAACAGGCAATGTGAATTGCCTGTTATTTAGTGAAACAGGCAATGTAGACCTCGTCTACGGAGTAAAAAGAACTCTCTATGAGCCATTTTTAATTTTTTTTTAAATATTATGGTGGAAGTTGCATCCTTTTTAATAGCGTCCGACAGTCTGTTGTAGGCTGAGGGACCCATTATACATATACGGACCTCTCCGACTTGCACAGCTTGCCCGCGCACAAGCTGTGCAAGTCGGTCCGTGACGAGAACGCGAGCGAGCTTGGTCCTGCGCAGAGCGCGGCCGGTGTTCTCACCTCTCCTTTAAACTCATCGACAACTAATATTATGTTAATTTTGTAATATCTGTATATATTCTTTTCTAATAGATTATTACCTATTACTTTTATTTTCTGTATTGTATCTATTGTTACCTATTGTATACTGATTATTAAAACGAATAATCAGCCATGATTCTGATTCATTACTGGCTGGCGACGGGACAAGCGTTAAAATTGATGTTTCAAGGTGATCCTTGTGATTTGATTTTAAGTTATGCATCTAAAGCTAGTTAACTGAACTGTTACCAAACCGGAACGGCGGATCAGTGAAAAAAATCCAATTTTAAAAAGTACAAACATTATTCTCATAAAGGAGAATGAGCACTTTCCGGTTATAATCCGATATATCCTGTAACATAAGCTCAGAGTGAATTAACTAACGTCAACTTCCGCGATCGCCGTCTGTTACATTTGTAGCCAGAGAGCACGTCGCTAACATACAGAATCATCCAGTAATTGAATTGTAAAGTCCGCTCCGCTCCGGTACTTACACTCGACTTGCAAATCGCACTGCCCTCTATTCCCCAACGCAAAATCATTTTCTGACTTACGTTCAATGGTCTCATAATTGAGGAACTCAGAAACAAAATGGGATAAATCTACTTTTGACCTAGGTACTTTTGTTGTTTATATCATCATCATCATCATGGACACCTCCGTGGTGCAGTGGGCGAATAGCCGGCTGAGTCGCAGGAGGCTACCTCCTGCGTCTTGGGTTCGATTCCCGCCGCGGAGCAAATGTTTGCATGATCTACAGATATTTGTTCCGGGTCTGGTGGTTTCTCTATATATTATAAGTAAGTATTTACAAAAAAAATGTATATAAGTATTCTATCAGTTATCTGGTTCCCTTAGTACAAGCTCTGCTTAGTTTGGGGCTAGATAGCGCTGTGTGAAATGTCCAGCAATATTTATTTATCATAGATATACCATAGATGGAAAGATGACATAGTAAAAATTGCTGGGAGTTATTAAGGATAAATATCTGACAGATGTCAGATATTTGATCTTGTCTTGTCTGATCTTGTCCAGTTGGACAAGATCGGTCACTCTGGAAATGTATGGAAGAGGCTTATTTTCAGCCAGTTGACAGCTTGTGGCTAATAATAATGTTAATCATGTGTACACATAGGATTATAGTTTTTTTATACGACCTGTCCATCGCCTATGACAGGGGTGGCGAACCTTTAAGTATCAACGTGCCATTTTTTTAAAGAAATGTTTAAAATAAGGCCATACCATGCAAATGAGGACGTGCCGTAATATACCAAAGTACCAATCGCTTCGCTTTGACTCTCTTCAGAGAAGAGCCATTCGAATCATCGGCGATCCCAAACTCACCGACAGGCTGGAACCGCCTTGACATCGGATCACTCAGTGTATTCTACCGCCTGTATAATGGGGAATGTTCTGAGGAGCTATTCGATCTCATCCCGTCGTCGAGATTTTACCACCACACTTCTCGACAACGTAATAAAGCTCATCCACATATAGTCGACAGTTGGGTATCGCGCACCACACGCTTCACGCGATCTTGTCTACCCCATACTTGCAAGACGTGCTTGCTAGGTGAGCCGTAAGCCTGTTTACACACAAATAATATAAAAAAGTGACTTCGTGATTATTGGGAAAATAATAATAATCAAAATTTTTTATTTACTACAAAAAAATTGCAATGTATATTATATTAATAAATGTTTCAGTTATACACGTAATTCAAATTAAAGTAACATTAGTGTGACTTCTGTTGTTGCAGATTAGAAGACAAATTACTTATATCCGGGTTATAAGATGTTACTTTTAGCTTAATAGTATACTTTTTAATTGGTGGCGTGCTCTAAATATTGTATGCGATTGGTTCGCCATCCCTGGCCTACAAATTATTGCCTCGTAGATCACGCATCTTAGGACCGCGCCCTACAATGCATTGCCCTGTTTCCATCTTGCTTGGGGTATTGTACCTGTAATTTTACCGGCAATCATACCGTTCAAACCGAAACACAGCAATGCTGCTTGGCGGCAGATATAGGTAGGGTGGTAGTACTTTCCCAGGCGAGCCCTTCACAAGTAACTCTACAGGACACCGCAAGCAAAAATACAGCGTTTTTTACTACAGCGTTATACTACATGTTTTGCTATGCACGACATTAAATGAAAACACGGGTAGGGCATGGCTACTATAGTTGTAAAATAGGTTTTTTTCAAATTCATTACCATAGAAAATTCAAATTTTCCAACAACCTCCTAAAATATCAACGAAGCTTGTATAAAATAGGTAAACAAATCATATTCATTCATCATGTAAGTAGGTACCATGTAAGTAGGTACCTGTTAAACTGACTAAGCGGCATCGTCGCAAAGACACCACCGTTTTGCCTTCAAAACTATTTATTGGAAATGGATCGATTATTGGATAAATATTCAAGCTACCTGTATTAAACCCACCTCTAAAATAACTTAATACGATTCCGGATGTGTGTTTTAAATTAATGTCGTACATAACAAAACAGGTTGTATAAACTCTTTAGACGTGTTCATTTCATAAACTTAAGCCTATATAAATATATACCAAGAAAGCCTACAAAGCACTATCATTACACAGTCTGTCTGTATGATTACAGAGGGCTTATTGCCAATATTCGGCTCTAGACCTTACTACGACCTTATTACGAACGATATTGCCTCTTAAAGGCTCTCATGCTAAAGCTCAAATTAGCAATCGTCTAATAGGTTGTGCAAAACAAAAAGTATTCGAATAAAAATACTCTTTATTGCACAGCAACAACATTAAAAATACAAAGAAATACACAAAAATAAAGGTAATTGCAATGGGCGGTATTATCGCTAAAAGAGATCTCTTCCAGACAACCTTTGGATGGACAGGACAAAACAAAATCAAAAAGACGCCGGTGCATCTATGTTCACAAACCTACATAAACTACTTATACTTACCTACTAATAAACTAAATATATTTACAAATATAATAATATTCATATATTATTAACAAGAAATCGCTTAAAAACAACACGTGCACAACAATCGACTATAAAAAGGCGGCCCTCGCTTGAATCGGACTCACCAAATCCTCCGTCGTCCGAGTCACGTTCTCGGAGACACGGATGACGAAATCACCTCCGCTTACGCGGAAGCGATATCTGAGTCATCTACATCAGACAGAGTAAACACTTCACAGAAACACCGACCTCGCCGGCGAGGTCGACGAGTCCCTTCAGTCGCCGCCTATACGAGGTACAGACCCGGGTACCGAGGTACCCGGGCGTTTCTCTCCTATCTCCACCCCGGCAACTGCCCAAGCCGAGACTCGTACCTAAGTGGTGCCCTTGCGCTAATTGCCTCTTCAAACAGCTTACAGGGCTGAGCGCAATCCGCGCTCGCCAAAAGTTCGGTTAAGCTGCAACGGCCTCAGAGGCCATCAGCGAGTTTAGCTTATTCGAAAAAAAAAAATCGGACTCACTTTGTATCGAGACTTCGTACAGTTAACAACTCGTCACTTTGCTTATATATGTTGGCCAACTTGAGTATTTTAATTTTGACGAGTAATTGTTATTGTACGAGTACAAGAGTGTGAGTGATCACCAAAAGTACAGGAGCGCGGCGAGACAGAATGGCGCCGCGCCTCAGGCCGGTTACCCAAAATCAGTTTAAACCGGTTTTTACCGGGCGAAAATGGCGCCGCGCCTAAGGCCGGTTGTCACACCTACACTATCCATGTACACTCACACAAATGCAAAGCTCAGCTTATACCTCGCGGACTGTAATTGATTGTTATTGTGAGTAATTGTTCTTCGTTTGATTGATTTCCCTATTTTTGGGTTAAATTATTTGATCAATATTTATTTTTTTATGTCAAAATAGGGAAAATTGCAAAATATATATAAACTACAATAAAGGAGATAAACATAACGATAAACTATTATTGGTAGTATTCAATCTTTTTGAATCATCATTATCATATTAGCAATAAGACGTCCACTGCTGGCTCCTTACCAAGGCTTCTCTACAGCCGCAATTTGTAAGATAATTTTTTTTGATATCAAAACATTATTAAAGATTTAGTATTGACATTGATTGATTGATTGACTTATTTGACATTGTTTCGTTGTGTGTTTTATTGATTTTTGTTTTATTTTTATTATTGTAAGGTGACATTATTTGATATAATAACTTCATTAATCACGATACCTACTATAATGTTAGGTTAAGCTACTATAATGTTAATTTTATCACAATTGTTATTGATAATCAACAATTATATCAACAATAAGTAGCCTTTGTTTGAATCCAGGTCCATAATCCATAAACATACCACATTTCCTCGAAATTGGTTCAGTCATTACGATGTGATTGAGTAACAAATAAAGGAACATACAATCTTTCACATTTATAATATTAGTGTGATAAGTTACGGTCGAAATTCGACAACCGTGCGCTGACAACTTAGAATTCATCATTATCATATCAGCCACAGGCGCCCCCCATAGATTTCCAGAGCGACCGATCTTATGCGGCCTGCGCCCAACGGCTCCCAGCAACCTACATCAGGTCGTCTTTCCATCTAGGGGGGGCCGTCCTACGCTGCGCTTTCTAGTAATTAGTTATCTTGTAATAAATTCTAACAAATAACGAAACCTCTTAAATAAATAATTAAATAAATATTGCTGGACATTTTACGCAGCGCTATCTAGCCCCAAACTAAGCGGAGCTTGTACTATGGGAAAACAGTTATCTGATAGAATACGTATGTACTTTTTTTGTAAATATATACTTATAACAAATATCTGTAGAGCATGCAAACAATTGTTCCGGGGAGGGAATCGAACCCGCTACCTCCTACGTCTTAGCCGGCTATTCGCCAACTGTGCCACGGAGGTCGTCAAAACTTGAAACATTTAGGTCTGAAAACAAAGCCGGTAAGCCTCCACTCCTACTTCCTAAGTTATAGTGAAGTTAGAGCTGAGTATATAAAAATAAAACGACATTTACTGCTGTTTTACTGTTCTCTAACTTAAGTTAAACGAGTTCAGGAAATGACGTCACATTGATAAAATATATTATTTAAATGCTGTGATAAAATAGAGGTACTGGTTTAATGAGCTGGTTGTTGTGAGTCTTTTCAAACGTATTTTTACTGTTATAATTTTAAAACTTCGTCTAAGCTTCACCGCACACGAGCCACACGCTACAGCCACAAAACGCCACCAGCCGAAGCTGGAAAAGGCTACTTAGTAGCGAAAGCGCGTGACATCCACTTTTATACTTATTTTCTTTAGTTTCGGTTGGTGGCGGCCACACGACCACACAAAGTAAGAAGTGGCGTCTTGTGGTGTGTGGCAACCACTGGCGTTAAGAGGTGCGGCGAGATCATATAATATTTATATAATATAATATGAGTTCATATGTTAGCAAATAGTTTTTTAAATGCCTTTAATAACAGAAATAATATAAAATTATATACAGAAGAAACAGTTGATCATTTAAATACCGTTGCAAACGATCTATAGATAGTTCGACTGCTCCAGATCACTACCAGGCGGAAGTGTCCCCAAGACACTGGCTGCATTGTCCCACTGAATTGCAATGCTTATGCGTTGACCCAGGTAAGCGCCAGCTCTAGGATCACACGTCACTTCGACCAGACTCTCAGCAAGAATTTTGAAAACGTGATAGGCTCCGGTATCCCATGGACCCAGAGTCTCAATAATTTTAAGTCATAATAGTAATAATTCGACGATCTCCGTGGCGCTGTGGGCGAATAACCGACTGATACGCTGGAGGTAACGAGTTTGATTCCCGCTCCGGAACAAATGTTTGCATGATCTACAGATAATTTTCTGATATTTTGTTTTTCTGTACATCACAAGTATGTATTTACAAAAAAAAAGTATATAAGTGTTCTATCAGTTATCTGGTTCCCATAGTACAAGCTACAAGCTCTGCCTAGTCTGGACAGCGCTGTGTGAAATGTCCAGAATTAAAAAAAAAAAATATATATTTTTTTTTATTTTGTATGTTAGTCACTAATGTGGGCCGTAGAGTTAAGTTTTAACATCTTGTAGTCTTCTATTGTTGCCTGAAATAAAGATTTATCATATAAAATACACGTAAAATGCAGTCCGTAGCTCGGTGGTGGCGTTTTGTAGCTAGATAGTTATGTGGCGCGTGGCTTGTGTGTGGGGAGGCTAAGTATCTGCGTGTTCAAGTTGTGGAAATTTTTATTTTTTTTAATGTTTACTTATCATTAAGTATTAATTAAGGACTAAGTGGTTTTAAGAGAAGGAACTTAAAAAAGACACTTGTGAATATGTGCCGTGATTTGACGACCTCCGCGGCGCAGTGGGCGAATAGCCAAAACGCTGCGGGTTCGATGCTCACCACGGAACAAATGTTTGCCTGATATATCGACATTTATTTCGGATTTGGGTTTTTCTATTATTATTGATATGAATATATATACAAAAAAGTATATACCTATTATATATATACATACGTATTCTACCAGTTAGTACAAGTTTGGCATAGTTTAGGACTAAATAACGCTATGTGAAATGTGTAGTATTATTTATTTGTTAGTATGGATTGCACTCATAAATAGTGTAGCTTTCTATCTGGGAAAGAATTTTCCAAATTGGTTCAGTAGTTTCAGTTCAGTGATATTTATTTCAAACATGTAAATTAAAATCAATTAAGTTTTCTTGTTTAAAATATCATTTACAGAAAAAACACTCAACAGTTCTTGCAGAAGTATTTTTCAAACTATCGCGATCACTGTACATAATTACTGATTAAAACAAATTTATCGCGTATGTACCTTTTTATTTCTTATCCCGATGTTTCGGCTGTACTGCAACAGCCGTGGTCACGGACGGAATACCCGTAATCAGTAATTAAGTTCTTGCAGATATAAGAAAACTAGGTAGATTAATTATTCATACTCATTTATGAACTTAAAAACCAACCAAATATTTTATTTAGGAAGGTTCTTATGTAACCGAATCCCCTTGGTATATTCATTCAATACAAAATAATAAAAAACTATTTAAATCAACCTGCAAAATATTCCCTCCGTAAAGCAATCTGCAGCGTTCAGTTTTATTTGATACCCCCATAACTGTAAGATAACAAAATTATGGCAGATCCGAATATTTTATCCAGAACCCGACATATTTTTACCTAAAAAAGATTGATACCTTGGAGTGATATTCACGAGGTATACAACGCACGAAGGTATGAACTACTGTAGCTGGTATGAACATTCTTATACGGCCAAACCCCTTTTTTTAAACTGGGTAGAGCTTCATTTGACCACAATCTCACCTGATGGTAAGAGATGATGTGGTATAAGATGAAGTACGAAGATCCAGAAGAAATCTATTCACTCTTACCTTATGGAGGCCCGGATTGTATTCTTTAGGAAAAACAGACGAGGATAAAGTGTTCTATACCTTAGCAGCACGCATCAAGAACGTAGAACCAAAACGGTGTGTGCGATTGGGTGGTGTATCAACTAGGTACGGATGCTAATTAAAGAAGGTAAATTGAATTTCTAAGAAGAGTTCTCCAAGAAGATCTAATCTTAGAGAAGTAGAGCTCTTTGTGAAAGGGTCGGCCGGGGAAGTACTACAATATTTTATCTATTTGACGAGCTCCGTGGCGCAGTGGGCAAATAGCCGGCTGATACGTAGGAGGTTGAGGGCTCCATTCGTGCCGCGAAACAAATGTTTGCATTATCTACAGATATTTGTGCCAGGTCTGGTTGTTTCTCTATATATTAAAAGCACGTATTTACAAAAATATGAATACCTACATAAGTATTGTATCAGTTATCTCGTTCCCATAATACAAGCTTGACATAGTTTGGGGTTAGATAGCGCTATGTAAAATGTCTAGTATTATTTATTAATATATACAATAATCGCTTAATAGAACAATTAAGTTAAAAAAGTAGAAACTACCAGGATGGTATGAGCCTTCCACACTATTTTTTATTACTCTGACAAAAAAGATTGATACGACTCTAAAACGTTTGGGAAAAAACTCTTCAAAAAATAGTTGACGGAGCACACTCCTGTAACTTATCCGAAACATGCAATAATGGCACATAAGTTGTTGTGTTAGGGATGGTTTTCGTTTGGGGTGTGTTGATATTGAAATTTCATCGAAGCAGAGGGAGTAAAGTGACAGCGCCCTCACGGCTCGTTACCTTCGTGTGAGCTGTAGTTGGCAGCACAAACGAATGTATATGCATAAAAATGTTGCAGCACAAATATTTTGTCATATAACTTGTTTTCTATTCGTGCACAAATGATGTACAAACGCCAAGAGCAAAGTGTGGCCACGTTAAAGGTAGGTTTTGTTTGCAGTGACCAGGGGCTTATATAAAGGAGGGCGGCGTTTACTTACTTTTTCCACCAATTACGAGTAAAAAAACCATAAAATAATAGATTATTAAACGAGAGGTTAAAGCAGTGTCTTGCGTCACGGGCGCTATATTGAATCTCGAATGTAACGAAGGATTCTAGAGTTACAAGAATCCTCAGTGCAGAGAGGGACATAAGCACGCCCAAGATGCAGATAGCTTTATCCACGAGGAGATTACTCTTCACACTTTCTGTGAGACAATAAAAACCAAATCTAGGTTGGTGCATTTTGTGCAGGGGTTAATTCGATTTACAAATAAGTTCTTATAGTGTGGGTCTCTTTGGTTCAAATTTTAATACAGATGAGGTTCCAAATTTAAATTACAATTCAGCACAACTTTACTTCCGGCTCAGCCGTAGGGATTTAATCACCTGCTTTCGGTGAGGTTTACATGACGTATAATTTTATATTGTTGAGGTGGTATGAAAAATAAATTACTTTATTCAAAGGCGCAAAACATACGTTGCGTAATTAATGTTTTGTTAAAGACTTGTGGCGAGCTCTGTCCTCTGTACCTGTAAACTTACGCACATCACTAGTTGGCACAGCTCTGGTTATTCGACGCGCCTCGGTTACAACACTAGACGGCTCCCGCGCATGCGCTGTAATGCCGGCGCCCGCGCGCTGCCTGTCGACCGTTTCATGCGGCAGTGAGAAATTTATTACCGCACTGAACGCACGCTAGTTTACGACGCGCCGCGCCGCTCTATACCCGCGACAGTGAGCTTGACTATACCGAATTCTAGATTTTTCTGTGTCGTGATAATTACCTAAAACTAACTAGAATTACCTATCATTTATTTGTCTCTGAATAAACTTTTAAAGTGTATCTTGAGGTTATTATTGGACTTTCTGCGGCTTACCTACCTACCTAGGCTAATCCTAGTAGACAATTAGTTCAAACGCAGCTACAGACTTAACCAAATAACGGGACTTTTGTCTCTCATTAGTCAAACCAAAAAAGGGTTAGGCTAGCTTCATTCAAAACATGCAAACGAAAATGTTTAAAGTCGTATACCCTTGGCCCTTAGTAGTACGATACTTGGTAGTATCGTATCATGCATAAAAATGTTGCATCACAAATATTTTGTTCTCTTTTCGTGCACAAATTGTTTTTTTTACCTGTTAATGGTTGCTGGGAGCCGTTGGGTGCAGGCTGCATAATATCGGTCGCTCTGGAGTTCTATGGCCTATGTTCAGCAGAGGAAATCCAGTGGTTGATAAAAAAAAAGTGTTGTTATATGAGATAAAATATAATAACATTAAAAACGACACGTTTGTCTATTAGTGCCACATTTTAACCATAGTAAATTAAAACTAACTACAATTTAACTACAGAAAAAGAAATCCAATAGGTCCGATTTGACATTTATCATTTTCCACGCGCCGTGATAACTCTGTACGAACATCTACGCAAGAAATCGTTATTATTATATAATATATAATAATAACATGTTTATTTGCTAATTATAAAGATATAATATATTAAAATTATATTTAAATTAGACGTATTTGTATTGTTCAACAACTCTCATAAACATATTTAGGAACTAAATTTCCGATTAGGCCTCCATTCATTAAATTATTTATTCACAGAACAATTACCTAAGTAATTATATTTGAAAATTAACAATAATAAACAAATCACACTATACATGCGAAAGTTTGGCTGTTTGTTTATTTATTTGTTTGTTACTCAATCACGTCGTAATGGCTGAACCGATTTCGATGAAATTTGGTATGTACCTACGTAGATTATAACCTGGATTAACACATAGGCTACTTTTTACTGACAAACAACGGGTGCGAAGCCGCGGGCGAAAGCTTGTAATATTATAAGACTAAGAGCGACTTGCGCAACGATACTTAAACGTATTTAGTGGCTAAATATGGTTTAGAGAGTTGTCAAATCATGCAAATACGACAAATTTAAACATGTTTTAAGATTTTAAAACCATCTTTTTTGAATTGAAATCTCAAACTTTCAAGCCTAGACGGGACTTGAACCCGCAACCTTAAGTGTTCGGATAACACTATAAAAATAAAATACTAGTAACCATGTTTAACCCCTGAATATATTTTAGGATCGTTGTGCAAGGACTTAGTGTGGATCTTTATTTGTATGCAACCTTTTAAAACCATTTTTTACTCGCTACTCAGGCAAAATATAAATTGAATGTCCTCTGTCGACTTCCAAATACGTTAACTTATGCAAAATTTATATTTCAATTGGTTTCTGTCAGTTTTTCAACCGACTAGACTGAGCGAAAAGACTAAAAATAGAGGAACTAAAACTAACGTGCAGGCATTCTGAAACGTGATTTTTTTGATGTCCATTTTATTGTAAATGTTTCTCGTTTCGTTTATTTCGTAGAGCGAACGATATGATAATGTTTTATTACGAGTTGTGACGTGATTGAACGAATGAACATTCTTTATTATACTTACAAACTAGACACAACAGTTAAAACGAAATAAAAAACTAATTAATGCAATAATAATTGGGCGGTCTTATCGCTTATCAAAGTGATCTCTACCAGATGCAGAGGAACCTTGGAGAGGATCATTGCTTAATGGAAGATTGGCCGAGGTGTAAAGAATATACGAGTCGGTACTTAATAATAAAAAAAGAAAAATTACTTAACCATAATACACATACATATTAGGTAGATTAATATTTGGCGTGGAGATGGTTTAAGGTTAAGGTGGTTCGATTCCTATACCCACAACCAGTGCAACTAGATAAATAATAATAATAATAAATATTGCTGGACATTTCACACAGCGCTATCTAGCCCCAAATTAAGCAGAGCTTGTACTATGGGAACCAGATAACTGATAGAATACTTATATATACATTTTTTTTTGTAAATACATACTTATAATATATAGAGAAACAACCAGACCGGGAACAAATATCTGTAGATCATGCAAACATTTGTTCCGCGGCGGGAATCGAACCCGCTACCTCCTGCGTCTCAGCCGGCTATTCGCCCACTGCACCACGGAGGTCGTCAGATAACTGGACAGTACAAATGTCTAAACATACGAGTATGCGTATCGAATTAGTTACGTTGCAACTAGAAAATATACTTTTTTAATGACATTTCAAATAAGTAAAATGATGAATGTCGAGTCGCACAAAGGGCCATGGAGCGAACCAACTCGGCATTATCTTTATAGACCGAGTAAACGCAACACTGAGATGGTATATCGGTAAGTCTCAAGTGAAGTTAGGCAAGCTGACCAGGCTTGCCGGCCGATGGAGCCTTGGCTGAGTGGTGGCCGAAGTCAGGTCAGAGTAACCCGGGTCGTCCTAAGGCAAGATGGATAGACGACATCGCTAAATCGCGGGAAATACATGGAGGATAAAGGAGGTTGGCAGAAAACAAAGCAGGCCTATACCCAGCAGTAATTCGGGGTTGAAATGGTGATGTTGATGAAAATGATGAATACTGAAGTACTACATTTTTCTTTTTCTATTATTACGTATATTCTTTTTTACACCTCAGCCAATGATCCTCTCCATCCAAAGGTTGTCTGTAAGAGATCGCTTCGTTTAGAAATAATACCGCCCATTTATTGGTTACATGCTTACATTTATTTGTTTTATTTCACACAACAGGTTTTTTTGTTGTGTCTTTCTTGTAAGGTATAATCAAGAATATTCATTGATTCATTCATAGAATTAATTATACAAAGAAGTTTGTTGCCTACACTCTTCGCTCGGATTCGAACCTACTACCTTTGCTTTAGAAGTGGTATTCAGATCACCAAGACTCTCCAATTATATGGTACGCAAGACACTTTGAGGACCCGAAGCGGAGTTCTTCGGAATCTACAGGGTGATTAAGAATATGTATTTTTATTAAAATAAAATATAACACGACCTCCGTTGCGCAGTGGCCTGGCTGAGACGCAGCAGGTGATCGATTCGATTCCCACCGCGGAACAAATATATGCATGATCTACAGATATTTGTTTCGAGTCTGGATGTTTTTCTATATATTATAAGAATATATTTACAAAAAAAACGTATATAAATATTCCATCAGTTATTTCGTTCCCATAGTACAAGCTCTGCTTAGTTTAGGGCTAATTAGTTTGGGGCTAGATAGGGGCTTAGTTTGGCGCTGTGCGTAATGTCCAGCAGTATGCATCTATTATTATTATAAAAAAAACTCACTTTCGCATTTATAATATAAATATGATATATATATTATTTTTGTATTCGTATTTTCATTAGAACCAATGAAGTGACATTACAGATGTCTGCACGTTTCGTATCACCCTGTACGTAGGTTGTAATTATCATCCAACCTATGTCTTGGAATGAAGGGTATGCGTTTGTGCACATTATTGCATGATACTTGATTGCAAGCTATTCTATACAGGATATACATATAGATACCTACTAGCTGTTCCGCTGGCTAGTCATAAGTAAGAAAATGTTTGTACCGTTTATTATAATAGGAGATTATTAAACGAGGGGATAAAGCAGTGTCTTGCGTCACTATATTGAATCTCGAACGTAATTAACGATTCAAGAGTTAACTCACGAGCGGAGCGAGGGAGTTACTAGAATCCTGAGTGCAAAAAATAGGAGAATCCTCTTTTTTCACACCTGCGAGACAATAAAAACCAAATCTAGGTTGGTGCATTATATGCAGAGGTTAGTTCAATTTACGAATAAATTCTTATTGTGTAGGTCTCTTTGGTTCAAATTTTAATACAGATGAGGTTCCAAATTCAAATCACGCGAGGGTCCGTGAGGGCGTAATGAAATTCAGTACAACTTTACTCCTGGCTAAACCGTAGGGATTTAATCACCTGATTTCGGTGAGGTTTACATGACATAATTTGACATTGTCGAGCAGGAGGTGTGAAAATTAATATAACAGCTGTGTGGGACCATAAGTCTCGTCGTCTATTATTCATCTGGCTCCTACTTACCTAAATGTATCCGTTTTGATTTCTGACCACCTCGAGTTTTTTGGTATCTCATTAACACCGACTCTCAACTTCGGCTCTTACATGAGTATGCCCATGTAATGTGCCAATTTCCTCACAAGCTATATACAAGAAAATGTATTTATACATAGACAGTAAGGAGAAGTATATTTAAGTGCAGCTTCAAAAATATTTATTTATTCTGTCTTGTGCATAGCATGTAATCTATCTTTGTGGAACAAATTACTATTATCATTATTATTAATTCATTGTCTAAAATTGTGCAATAAATATTTGCAGTGTGAAGTTAATTTTGAGAGGAGGTGGTAAATTGTACGATATAAATTATCAATTTGGGGGTGTCTGAGAGCACGCCTCGTTGGGCGGGATGGGGTATGGTGTGACTGATGGCGAGACACAATCTATTATAAAATATTAAAAAATCATAATGCTAATATATTTTAATCTTATCTGAGCCGTGCGAAGTTGGTTGGGGTTAGTGGTAACCATTGCCTATAACAAAGAATTGCCGTGAATCACGCACCTTAGGAACGTGCCTTACGAATGTGTTAAACCTCATGTGCCAGTTATTTCACCGTCAACCGTACCATTCAAACCGAAACACAGCAATGCTTTGCGGCGAAATAGGTATGGTGGTAGTACTTCCCGGGCGAGCCCTTTCATAAGGAACTCTTCTACTCTTAGTAGTTTCTGAGATTACACCAACATACAAACTGTAAACTTTAACTTTTTTATAATATTACTAGTTGGCTCGTCCCAGCAGTGTTGCCAGAGCCAAATCTCAAAGTTCCGTGTTCAGTGACCGAAATTGCCGTTTTTGTATCGAACCTCACGATTACCGTATTTAGCGTAAAAATAAATTCGTCAAGTGCATGTAGAACTCCCGCCCTGAGGGTTCCGTACTAACCAGAATGTACCAGGGCTTGGTGATGACATAAGTGGTGACCATAAACCTAAGTAGTGACATTAATTTGAACTTGAGTGTGTTGATAAGTCTTTTAGAAAACCTTTGATTTACATACCTTTTATTTGTCAACGCATAAGCATTGCAATTCAGCAGGGCAATGCAGCCAGTATCTTGGGGACACCTCCGCCTGGATCTGGAGCAGGTGAGCTATCTATAGATGGTTTTCAACGGTCTTTAGATGATTTAACTATTTCTTCTGTATTTTAGTCACTAACCCGTGTTTATATTAATGACGGGAATAAATCATTTACATAGATATCTAATCAGTTTCTGCAGTGTAATTAAATGCATGCTTTGGACACTAGCCCAAACCTAATGTACTATAATTTAATCACATTTTAAGTGAATTGTAATTGTTCTTATAAATATAAACTCTGTAAACCGAACTTGATCCCTTTATATCCGTTCCTGACAAACGGATGGACAGACAGACGGATAACAAAGTGATCCTATAAGGGTTCTTTTTGATGAACGAAACCATAATAAATGAGACAAATACATGTAAACATATAAAAGCAGTGACTGCACGAATAAACTGACCATAAACAGTGGCACTATGCGTTCAAAAACAAAGGACCCCATTCACGGCAAATCTTAAATTTAAAGAGGGACATTTACACCAATACCAAAAAAAAATTAGGGTTAACACTTTTTGACCGGACCGTCGGTCGTAACACCGATAAAACGATACGTGACAAATCATGAATTTATAACACAGATTTTATTTAAATTAGTATTATTCATCAAAATATTCAGCTAAATCAGCTTTTCCACAAATTAGTGTTATTATCAACGGCAGTATATACTTTAATTACAGTATCATAATCTCCTTACTACCATAATTCCGTAGACGTACCTAGGCATCTACGGCGTAGCATGTAGACAGCTACGTAATAGTCCGCCTACCCTGACTCTGCATAACATCAAAACTGTAAATTAAAACACTTAGATTGGTATATTAAAACAATAACTACGATACGTGTTATGGAGAGGGCTATGTTTAATGTCTGTCTAAGACATCGAATCAGAAATGAGGAGATTTGTAGACCGATAAAAGTCACTTACATAACCCAGAAGATGTCACGGCCGTTGGGGCAGAAAGCTTCTCGAGTGGAGACCACGCACTAAAAAGCGCAGTGTAGGACGACATTGTTCTAGATGAAAAAACGCCTGATAAAGGTTGCTGGGAGCTGTTGGGTGCAGGCCGCACAAGATCGGTCATTCCGGAAATGTATAGGAGAGGCCTATTTTCAGCAGTAGATATCCTATACTGATATGATGATGATGATGAAGTACGAAACAAATGTTTTCAACTAGTGAGGTGTCACAGAAAATCAGCGCTGTTGCAGTGTTACCGTCAAACTCAATAAGAAAGACAAAAAGAAAAGAAATAAACATTCCTACCACCATAAGAAACAAATGGCACACAAAAACACTATTACTTCTTTTTTTTTAACCTAAACTTTCCCACTGCTGGGCAAAGGTCTCCCCATGTTCCTCCATATCTCACGATCACTAGCCACGTCCCACCAGCCATCTTAGAAGTTTGAGGTAAGTAATAAGTACTGTTACTTATTTACTCAAATTATAACTAACTGCTAAGTGTGGTGGCGAAAGGGTCCTCAGCTCAGAATTTGCACCAGCATGTTGCCATACTGCGGCGCTGGTCTTCTGCTGAGGATAATAAAAGCGAAAAGTCACACGCGTGGTCCTTGACGAGTTAATCTAGCATTCGGAATGGTACGCAGAGCTATCGTGGGCGGAGTATAGCTCCATAGCAGACGCTACGTATTACGTATACGCGTAGCAGCCGTAGATCGGATTAATGAACCGTAGACAAATAAAGCTTACGTTTCGAGACAAGGGCGTGATCATATCGGAGGAGTGATATACTTATGTATGTATATCTTGATACGAGTATTTAAACTACAAATAAGGACGGCGAATATTTTTGCGACATATCACGCTAATATTATAACTGCTAAAGTTCAATCAAGTCTTAACGGCTTAACCGATTTTGATGAAATTTAGTACGTACGTAGATAACCTGGATATAGTTTACTTTTAGATATAGAAATACGAGTAGGCTACTTTTTATCTCATGAATCAGGTCCCATGGGATAAAAATGGGGTGGCAAATAAAGTTGCAACAGCGAGTTTAGCTTTAGCCGGCGCTTTAGTCGTATTCTGAATCATTCACTAATTTCGACCTAGACGTGACAGAGCCGAGAGCAGAGAAGATACGAGCGATTTAAGATTTGTATTAAAACCCATAATTTTATAGAGTGGAAATTGTAGTAAAAGAAGCAATTGAAGAAAATATATAATTAGAAAAAGCAATTAAAAAGAATATCAAAGTGGAAGAAGCAAAAATAGAGGATATCGAGGTGAAAGAAGCATTCAAAGCGGAAGACGAAGTAAGAGAAGCATTCAAAAAGGATCTCAAGGGCAATGATGGTATTAAAAAAACTAATCCACCAAAAATTAGTACCAATATTTTGTAAAAGTTTGCGGGGGGTAACTCTTCCCGTTTAGAAGATACGAGCGATTTAAGATTTGTATTAAAATAATTTTGTAGAGTCGATATTGAAGTAAGAGAAGTAATTGAAGAAAATAAAAAAATAGAAAAAACAATTCAAAAGTATATTGAAGTAAAAATGCCATCAAAGAGGATTTCGAAGTTATAGAAACAATTAAAGAGGATATCAATGTGGAAGAAACATTCGAAAACGAAAAGGAAGTGAGAGAAGAATTCAAAATGATGGCAAGGGCGATGATGACCGTAAAATAACGATTCCACCAAAAATTTGTGCTACAAAAAAAATTGATTTTCCAAAATGATCACAGTGGATGTTGCATAATAAAAAAAAAATTGACGTTCCAAAATGATCATGTGGATGTGGCATAATTTAAAAGAAATGATGTTCCAAAATGATCACAGTGGATGATGCATAATAAAAAAAATAATAATAAATGACGTTCCAAAGTGATCTTTGTGGATGAGGCGTAATTAAAAAAATGATGTACCAAAATGATCACAGTGGATGTTGCATAATACAAAAAAAATAATAATAATTGACGTTCCAAAGTGATCATTGTGGATGAGGCATAATTTAAAAAAATGATGTACCAAAATAATCACAGTGGATGTTGCATAATAAAAAAAAAATTGACGTTCCAAAGTGATCATAGTGGATGAGGCATAATTGAAAAAAAATGATGTTCCAAAATGATCACAGTGGATGATGCATAATTAAAAAAAAATTGATGTTCCCAAATGAACATGATAAACGTTGCATAATAAAAAAACAGGGGAAAAAAATTGACGTTCCAAAATGATCATTGTGGATGAGGCATAATTTAAAAAAAATTGATGTTCCAAAATGATCACAGTGGATGTTGCATAATAAAAAAAAAATTGACGTTCCAAAAGTGATACTTGTGGATGAGGCATAATTAAAAAAAAACGATTTTCCAAAATGATCACAAAGGATTTTGCATAATAAAAAAAAATTGACGTTCCAAAATGATCGTTGTGGATGAGGCATAATTTAAAAAAAAATTATTTTCCAATATGATCACAAAGGATTTTGCATAGTAAAAAAAAATTGACGTTCCAAAAATGATCATTGTGGATGAGGCATAATTAAAAAAAATGATGTACCAAAATGATCACAGTGGATGTTGCATAATAAAAAAAAAAATAATAATTGACGTTCCAAAGTGATCATTGTGGATGAGGCATAATTTAAAAAAATGATGTACCAAAATATCACAGTGGATGTTGCATAATAAAAAAAAAATTGACGTTTCAATATGATCATGTGGATGAGGCATAATTTAAAAAAATGATGTTCCAAAATGATCGCAGTAGATGATGCATAATAAAAAAAAAAATTGACCTTCCAAAATGATCATTGTGGATGAGGCATAATTTAAAAAAAATGATTTTCCAAAATGATCACAAAGGATTTTGCATAATAAAAAAAATGACGTTCCAAAAGTGATAATTGTGGATGAGGCATAATTTAAAACAAAATGATGTTCCAAAATGATCACAAAGGATTTTGCATAATAAAAAAAAAATTGACGTTCCAAAATGATCATTGTGGATGAGGCATAATTAAAAAAAAATGATTTTCCAAAATGATCACAAAGGATTTTGCATAATTAAAAAAAATTGACGTTCCAAAAGTGATCATTGTGGATGAGGCATAATTAAAAAAAATTGAAGTTCCAAAATGATCACAGTGGATTTTGCATAATAAAAAAAAAAAATTGACGTTCCAAAAGTGATCATTGTGGATGAGGCATAATTAAAAAAAAATTGATTTTCCAAAATGATCACAAAGGATTTTGCATAATGAAAAAAAAAAATAATTGACGTTCCAAAGTGATCATTGTGGATGAGGCATAATTAAAAAAATGTGGATGTTCCAAAATAAACATGATGAACGTTGCATACTAAAAAAAAAAAAAATTGGATGTTCCAAAATGATGATGATGACCTTTGCAAAAACTATGAAAGTTATCTCATGTCCCTCCACCACCATTATATAGAATCAAGCAAATTTACAGTAATTTTATAGTACACACAAGCCGTGGGCTCCCTACAAAAACAGTATGAAAATTACGGCAAACGAAATATACGGTTTACGGTATTCATACAGAAATATTTTGTATGGGACAATTTTTTTTTGTATGAAAGACAATTTTTTTTTCATGGATCCGGATATAAAAAAATGACCTCAGCAACATTCGTTTTTGCACCAACGCTGTAAGACCTATACTTTCCGAGATACGAGGTCGATGGGAGCGAATGGGGGACAAAAGGGAGACTTTAAGATTTATTCCCAACTCACCGGAACTCCCTCTATACGATCCCACCAAACATTTTCACCCTAAGAGGTGGCATCTGGGAGAACAAACATGTCAATGAGTCAATCAGTCAGTCAGTCAGTCAGTCAGTGGTAATCGAGCTTTATATAATATAACTAGAGGTTGCGTTGTGCGCGAGCTGCTTGCAGCTCGCGTGTTTTTCTTTTAGTCGAAGAAGTAATTAAAGAGGATATCGAGCTGTTAAAAGCTATCAAACAGGATATCCATGTGTAAGAAGCAGTCAAAGACGATATCGAAATGGAAGAAGCAATCAAATAGGATATCGAAGCAGCAGAAACAATCAATGAGGAAATTAAAGTTGAGTAAGCAATCAAAGAGGATACCGAGGTGGTAAGAGCATTCTAAGAGGATGACGAAGTAAAAAAAGCAATCAAAGACGATATCGAAGTGGAAGAAGCAATCAAAGAGGATATTGAAGTGAAAGAAGCAATCAAATAGGATATCGAAGTAGCAGAAACAATCAAAGAGGAAATTAAAGTTGAGTAAGCAATCAAAGAGGATACCGAGGTGGTAGAAGCGTTCTAAGAGGATGACGAAGTGAAAAAAGCAATCAAAGACGATATCGAAGTGGAAGAAACAGTCAAAAACGATATCGAAGTGGAAGAAGCAATCAAAGAGGATATTGAAGTGAAAGAAGCAATCAAATAGGATATCGAAGTAGCAGAAACAATCAAAGAGGAAATTAAAGTTGAGTAAGCAATCAAAGAGGATACCGAGGTGGTAGAAGCGTTCTAAGAGGATGACGAAGTGAAAAAAGCAATCAAAGACGATATCGAAGTGGAAGAAGCGATCAAAGAGGATATCGAAGTGGAAGAAGCAATCAAAGAGGATATCGAAGTGGAAGAAGCAATCAAAGAGGGCATCAAAGTGGAAGAAGCCATCACAGAGGATATCGAAGTGAAAATGCTATCAAAAACGATATCGAAGATGAAGACGCAATCAAAGAGAATATTGCAGTGCAAGAAGCAATCAAAAGGAAATCGAAGATGATATCGAATAGGTAGAAGCAATAAAAGAGGATATCAAAGTGGAAGAAGCAATCAAAGAGGATATCGAGCTGTTTAAAGTTATCGAAGAGGATATCCATGTGTAAGAAGCAATCAAAGACGATCGAAATGGAAAAAGCAATCAAATTAAAGAGGATATCCAAGTGGAAGCAGCAATCAAAAATGATATTGAAGTGGAAGAAGCAATCAAAGAGGATATTGAAGTGAAAGAAGCAATCAAATAGGATATCGAAGTAGCAGAAACAATTAAAGAGGAAATTGAAATTGAGTAAAAGACGTCGAGAACAATGATAAAAATAAAAAACGGTTTCACCAAAAACTTTTACCAATATTTTGTAAAAGTTTCTTCGAGCTATCTCTTCCCGTTTAAAAGATACGAGCGATTTAAGTTTTGTATGAAAACCCGTAATTTTGTGGAGTGGAAATTGAAGTAAAAGAAGCAATTGAAGAAGACATATAAGTAGAAAAAGACATTAAAAAGGATATCAAAGTGAAAGAAGCAAAAATAGAGGATATCGAGGTGAAAGAAGCATTCAAGGAGGAAGACCAAGTGAGAGAAGCATTCAAAAAGGATGTCAAGAGCAATGATGGTAATAAAAAAACTATTCGACCAAAAATTTGAACCAATATTTTGTAAAAGTTTGCTAGGCGTAACTGTTCCCGTTTAGAAGATACGAGCGATTTAAGATTTGTATTAAAACCCATAATTTTGTAGAGTGGAAATTGTAGTAAAAGAAGCAATTGAAGAAAATATATAAGTAGAAAAAGCAATTAAAAAGGATATCAAAAGGAAGAAGCAAAAATAGAGGATATCGAGGTGAAAAAAGCATTCAAAAAGGATTTCAAGATCAATGATGGTAATACAAAAAATATTCGACCAAAAATTTGTACCAATATTTTGTAAAAGTTTGCTAGGCGTAACTGTTCCCGTTTAGAAGATACGAGCGATTTAAGATTTGTATTAAAACCCATAATTTTGTAGAGTGGGAATTGAAGTAAAAGAAGCAATTGAAGAAAATATATAAGTAGATAAAGCAATTAAATAGGATATCAAAGTGGAAGAAGCAAAAATAGAGGATATCGAGGTGAAAGAAGCATTTAAAGTGGAAGACCAAGTAAGAGAAGCATTCAAAACGGGTGTCAAGGGCAATGATTGTATTAAAAAAACTATTCCACCAAAAATTTGTAACAATATTTTGTAAAAGTTTGCTAGGCGTAACTGTTCCCGTTTAGAAGATACGAGCGATTTAAGATTTGTTTTAAAACCCATAATTTTGTAGAGTGGGAATTGAAGTAAAAGAAGCAATTGAAGAAAACATATACATAAGTAGAAAAAGCAATTAAAAAAGATATCAAAAATGTAAGAAGCAAAAATAGAGGATATCGAGGTGAAAGAAGCATTTAAAGTGGAAGACGAAGTAAGAGAAGCATTCAAAACGGATGTCAAGGGCAATGATGGTATTAAAAAAACTATTCCACCAAAAATTTGTACCAATATTTTGTAAAAGTTTGCTAGGCGTAACTCTTCCCGTTTAGAAGATACGAGCGATTTAAGATTTGTATTAAAACCCATAATTTTGTAGAGTGGAAATTGTAGTAAAAGAAGCAATTGAAGAAAATATATAAGTAGAAAAAGCAAAAATAGAGGATATCGAGGTGAAAGAAGCATTCAAAGCGGAAGACGAAGTAAGAGAAGCATTCAAAAAGGATCTCAAGGGCAATGATGGTATTAAAAAAACTAATCCACCAAAAATTAGTACCAATATTTTGTAAAAGTTTGCGGGGGGTAACTCTTCCCGTTTAGAAGATACGAGCGATTTAAGATTTGTATTAAAATAATTTTGTAGAGTCGATATTGAAGTAAGAGAAGTAATTGAAGAAAATAAAAAAATAGAAAAAACAATTCAAAAGTATATTGAAGTAAAAATGCCATCAAAGAGGATTTCGAAGTTATAGAAACAATTAAAGAGGATATCAATGTGGAAGAAACATTCGAAAACGAAAAGGAAGTGAGAGAAGAATTCAAAATGATGGCAAGGGCGATGATGACCGTAAAATAACGATTCCACCAAAAATTTGTGCTACAAAAAAAATTGATTTTCCAAAATGATCACAGTGGATGTTGCATAATAAAAAAAAAATTGACGTTCCAAAATGATCATGTGGATGTGGCATAATTTAAAAGAAATGATGTTCCAAAATGATCACAGTGGATGATGCATAATAAAAAAAATAATAATAAATGACGTTCCAAAGTGATCTTTGTGGATGAGGCGTAATTAAAAAAATGATGTACCAAAATGATCACAGTGGATGTTGCATAATAAAAAAAAAATTGACGTTCCAAAGTGATCATTGTGGATGAGGCGTAATTAAAAAATGATGTACCAAAATGATCACAGTGGATGTTGCATAATACAAAAGAAAAAATAATTGACGTTCCAAAGTGATCATTGTGGATGAGGCATAATTAAAAAAAATGATGTTCCAAAATGATCACAGTGGATGATGCATAATAAAAAAAAATTGACGTTCCAAAGTGATCATTGTGGATGAGGCATAATTAAAAAAAATGATGTACCAAAATGATCACAGTGGATGTTGCATAATAAAAAAATAATTGACGTTCCAAAGTGATCATTGTGGATGAGGCATAATTAAAAAAATTATGTTCCAAAATGATCACAGTGGATGATGCATAATAAAAAAAAAAATAATTGACGTTCCAAAGTGATCATTGTGGATGAGGCATAATTAAAAAAAATTTATGTTCCAAAATGATCACAGTGGATGATGCATTATAAAAAAATAAAAAAATAATTGACGTTCCAAAGTGATCATTGTGGATGAGACGTAATTAAAAAAATGATGTACCAAAATGATCACAGTGGATGTTGCATAATAAAAAAAATAATAATAATTGACGTTCCAAAGTGATCATTGTGGATGAGGCATAATTAAAAAAAATGATGTACCAAAATATCACAGTGGATATTGCATAATAAAAAAAAATTGACGTTCCAAAGTGATCATAGTGGATGAGGCATAATTGAAAAAAAAATGATGTTCCAAAATGATCACAGTGGATGATGCATAATAAAAAAAAATAATTGACGTTCCAAAGTGATCATTGTGGATGAGGCATAATTAAAAAAAATTATGTACCAAAATGATCACAGTGGCTGTTGCATAATAAAAAAAAATAATTGACGTTCCAAAGTGATCATTGTGGATGAGGCATAATTAAAAAAACGTGGATGTTCCAAAATAAACATGATGAACGTTGCACACTAAAAAAAAAAAAAATTGGATGTACCAAAATGATGATGATGACCTTTGCAAAAACTATGAAAGTTGTCTCATGCCCCTCCACCACCATTATATAGAATCAACCAAATTTACAGTAATTTTATAGTACACACAAGCCATGGGCTCCCTACAAAAACAGTATGAAAATTACGGCAAACGAAATATACGGTTTAAGGTATTCATACAGAAATATTTTGTATGGGACAATTTTTTTTTTGTATGAAAGACAATTTTTTTTTCATGGAACCGGATATAAAAAAATGTCCTCTGCAACATTAGTTTTTGCACCAACTCTCTAAGACCTATACTTTCCGAGATACGAGGTCGATGTGAGCGAATGTGGGACAAAAGGGGTACTTTAGGATTTATTCCCAACTCATCGGAACTCCCTCTATACGATCCCACCAAACATTTTCACCCTACGAGGTGGCATCTGGGAGAACAAACATGTCAATGAGTCAGTCAGTCAGTCAGTCAGTCAGTGAGTGGTAATCGAGCTTTTTAATATAATATGTTGTAGCATAACTTACCCTTCCGCATATAACATAATAACCCCCCCCCCCCCCCCCCAGCAATGTGGTCGCCCCCTTACCAAAGTAGTCAACATTCATACGAAGACGGATTTAGTTTATAGAACGTATTTATTCAGTTATTGAAATTCTGCTTTATTTAATTTGGTTTTGGCTCAAATAACAAACTTATTCAAGAGTAAAAGCTGTTATTTTTGGAACGTGTGAATTATGTTATTTCGTTACACGGAATATTTCAATGACAATAAAATTGGAAATGCTTAGTTTATAGTGATGTGGTAGAAATATTATATTATTTTATTTTGTTACATTTTAAAAATATATGCTAAGGTTTCAGGTACGAAAAGGTCTAAACTAAATCAACGAGGCCTAATAAGGTCTAAATCTGCTAAAACGTGCCTCTACAGGGGTATTATTGCCAAAAGATATGATCAAGAGCTTACATATATTTTATATATTTTTTGTATTCATGTAGTACCACGATTCGTATACCGTTCGAAACCAGTGGCGATTTACTAGATAACTGAACTAAACAAATTTCTAAACATTTGCGTATCGTATTATTTACGTCTTATTATTCCCTCGAAATCAATAAAATAGCACACTTTCATAGATAGATAACATCTTTTTTACACATCATTTAGGGTTTAGGGTTAAGATTCTTTATTTCTAATAAGATTAACAAAACAAATCACTTACTGAGAAACATTATTATTCTAAGTATTCATATTTCTTATTCAGTGAGCAGAAAAATTATGTACCTAAGTACACTGAACTTTAAATATTCACAAGAATAACAAGAATTTATCCACTAAAACGAGGGTAGTATAACATAAAATCAGACATAGATAACTGAACTAAAGAAATGTCTAAACAAACACTGAACTTTAAATATTCACAAGAATAGCAAGAATTTATCCACTAAAACGAGGGTAGTTTAACACAAAATCAGACATAGATAACTGAACTAAAGAAATGTCTAAACATATGCGTATAGAATTAGTTACGACCCTTAAAATCAATAAAATTAATAAATTAATTTTTTCTCCTACCCCCACCCTCCATTTTTTTATCGCAATTTTAGTATTTTTGTATGAACAATATCCATATAATTTAACCGTCGTTCATTGACGTGAAGTCATTTACATGAAGTGTCGTGTCGTTTTGATCCCGAAGTTCTCACAGGAACGGGAAATTACAAGCGCGCGAAGCCGCGGGTGGGTCAGCTAGTTGTTATGTAATATATTTTTTCGGCAAAAGTGTGAATAATAAATATTGCTGGACATTTCACAATGCGCTATCTAGCCCCAAACTAAGCAGAGCTTGTACTATGGGAACCAGATAACTGATAGAATACTTATATACTTTTTTGAATACATACCTATAATATATAGAAAAACATCCAGACCCGGAACAAATACCTGTAGATCATGTAAACATTTGTTCCGCGGCGGGAATCGAACCTGCTACTTCCTGCGCCTCAGGCAGCTGTTCACCCACTGCACCACGGAGTTCGTTCTTGGTGGAATGGTGATTAAGATGCAACCCATAGAGTGGCAATCATTATTATAAATACGGGATTTATCATGTACCGTTTTATCGGTGTTTCAACCTACAATGATTCGGTTCAACTCGTGAACCTTCATCAGGGTGAGTCCAATCCGCTCCGAATAACGTCTCGCCTCGCACACGATTTTTGGTCAAAACACCGACAAAACGGTACGTTATAAATCCCGTATTTATAATAATCATAGATTGGCAGTTCACTAGTTAAACCATCAGTAACTTTGAAACGTAACGAAATTTCCAGTTCAACTGCAAACCGTCTGAATATCTAATCCTCAGTAATTATTTATCAGCAGTATCATGCTCCGATTACATGCAACACCCTACTAAATTAATTCAATCGCATCAACGGAAAAACACCCTTAAACCGGTAGCACACCATCTATTTCACAATAGCAGAAATCTATCTAGAAATCTAGAATCAGATCACTGTGATCCAAATGAACCGTATATCAAGTGAATAAGATACATTTTGTATTAGTATTTGAATTGTATTTACCTTGTGTATGGTATTGCAAATCCAATACTAACATGTTAGAGCTGGTTTCTGTGTTGTTGCTAACTGTAGTATCAAAGAGAATTTAATGAATACGCAAGGCCGTATTCACTATGATGTGTAACCATTTTTAATTTTTACTTATTTTTCGGGCTTTGAGAATCCATTTGTGTTTGAATCTGGGTATATTAGAATTCTGAGAACTGATATGTTTAATTCGAATAGGATATACACTATTTTATCCTATTTTTCATGTTCGATGGAGTAAAATACCGAATGAATGATGACACTTTATTGTACACCATACAAATAAAAACAAAATGGAAGACACTAAGCAAGTACATACAAAGATATGGTCGGAGGTGCACATTTAATATATTTTAAATAAAAGGAGTCTATGCTGTTATACTTAAAAGAAGTAATAAATAGAAAACACTTTATACAACAAAAATAGTAATATAAGTAAGTATATAGATTAGTACCACCATCGTACCTGTTTGTGCCGCCAAGCAGCCTTGCTGTGCTTCGGTTTGAAGGGGATGGTTGCCGGTGAAATTACAGGCACACAGGCTTTACACCTGTATGCCTCAAGTTGATGGACGCAGGACAGTAGATTCGTAGGGCACGTTTCAAAGAGGCGATGGTTACCACTTATTCTTCTTAACATCAGGTAGGCCATACGCTTGTTCCATCTCCAGATCGTATCAAAGGAATAAAAATATGACTTACTCGTAGATTGAAACATATTGATGAACTACTTTCTATTCATAAACCTCGCGTGCGAAGCCGCGAGTGGAAACTAGTCTTTGATAAAACAATAGCTGTTCCACTTACAATAAAGGGATTCTCACAGTTTCGTGGTATCGACTTGCCGTCCGCAATCGAGTAACGAACCGAGCCGACCCATCCACGGTAGTTGGGATGGGCTATAAGTTTTTTTCAGTCATATTTTATATATATTTATTTTGCTTACATGTACATATACATTTTTTACAGCTTAGATAGTAAGTAACTTAGGGAGTAAGTACATGTACCCTGTAAGGGCACTGAAGTTGGGTTTGAGCCGTTTTAAAAAGTACAATCAATTAAACAATTTAACAAATAGAGTTAAAATGTCAAATTAAAAAAAATTAAACTTAATTCAAACGACATAATATTTCATTATACCGCATGAATTAATTGGAAACAAATTGGTTGGATGGTTGATGGTCGACTATGTCCAATATCCCCACTGCTACGTCGTAGAATGGTTAGTGACATGAATGGTTCAAAAAAACATGACCCATCCTACTGCTACACGACGTAGTGAAGAGGATTTCAAGAAAAATCCGCCCATGGTAAGAGATCTTAAGATTATATTTAATAATGTAATATTGTTTGCGTTTCCCGTTATTCATTTATTCGCTTTGCGTGACGTAAAAAGGTTTCTAAGGTATTTTCAGGACTATCACCTAATCTGTGGATTCCGGAATCCTGGATAAGCCAGGCGGAATAATTTTGAGGTGCATTTATCCCTAGTAATAAGGTCTTTACAAGAAGGTTAGCTTTGGGTTGGACCTTACGAAAGATCTGATTGAATGAAATATCTAAAAATATCGGAGGATATTTTTTTTATGATAAATCTGGGATAACATGCTACATGTTTTCGTTATGTGGCTGGTGTTCAGCGGTACTGCGCGTTATCTCTTCCACATCTCTCTATCAGCCGTCATCTCCGTTGTCAATTCCTTCCTACCCTTATCATTCTTCACACAGTCCATCCATCTCTTCTTTGGCTTTCCTCTACTTATATGTATATATATCCATCCACACTCATACCTAACACTCTTTTAGTCACATGATTTTCTTCCCTCCGCATGACATGCTCATACCACGCTAGCCTCTTACTCCTCAATTTTTCTATCACTCCATCTCGCGCAATACACTAGGTAGGTACGTGTTATTCAGGGCCTTAAATATCGCGTGGTATCCCTATTATCAGGGACCCTAACTATCTTTCTCTTATTCCATCCCTTAAATAACACGTAGTTTAATACCCCTTTAAATTATGTGATAAAATTTTATATGTATATGTATATATACAATTTTTCTTTTTATTAATTTATAATCTTTATGTGAGTTTGTTCTGTTCTGAATGGTCTGTCCTGTGTGTCTGTCAAATAAATGAATTCTCTTTCTCTCTTTCTTTCTTTTAATGTACCACTGCATTAGTCTTTAAGTTTTCTAGTTTACTCTGTTAGGCACCACATACAAAAATGTATTGGTGTGATATTTGACGATAAATTGTAATTTGGTGTAACGATGAAGAGTTATCTATCTATCAAACCTTTTGGACGATATCTGCCTTAGCGTAGTGGGCGAATAGCCGACTGTGGTGGCGGATACAATCCCCAGAACAATGTTTGCACGCTCTATAGATATTTGCTCCGGGTGTTTCTCTTTATACTTACTAATATAAAAAAACTCGAAAGTAACTCTCTGTCAGTCCGTTTGTTACATTTCCACGACTAAACAGCTAAAATGATTTTGATAAAATTTGGTATACAGAAAGATTACTGGCTTCACCTTTAATTATAATGAAATTTAGTTGTAATTTTTATGAATGGTTTCTCAATGTTGTAATAGTGTACGTTGTGTTTGTGATCAAATAATTATATATAAATATGACTGGGATTGGGACATTGGCCTCCTTTTATTCGACTGAGAAGATTAAAGTTTTTATTGACCAACCACGCGTCCGAAGCCGCGGGCGGTCAGCTAGTTTATCATTAACATAATCTTAGAAGATCCTAGACGATTAGTATCGCATATATCAATTTATGATTATCCAAATATATTGCCAAGGGATGCTCGGTATATCATGTTTATACCCCATTTATATGATAAATAGAAGGATATTTAGATAAATCCTAATTTATTGATATATCTTATTGGATTTGTTATACAAATTGTGAGAAGTTTTCGTATACTTAAGAAGATTCGTATTATATATATTATTGAGTATTTCTTGTAGCTTAATCCTTGGGCGCAGGGACTCGAAGTTAGTATTTTTACGAGCTGAGGAGATAATGATAATCAGTCTAACCAAAATAACACTTTTATTCAACACTAAAACGATGAATACACGAACTTGGTCACACGTAATCACAACACACTAATCCACTGTTGCACCACTTAAAGTCACCGAAATGTTCGCACGTATAGCCAAATCCAGACTGACTATCCGGCCATCTCTCCGCTCTATTTATATCGCGCACAATTCACTACAATAGAACGATGTCGATCGTTCCAGGAAAGGGTCGGTGTTTCGACAGAATGACCACTTCCCATTCTGCGCAACTGCAGGTAAAAACACAGCATGTAGGTATATTCCATACCAAGTATTACGTATTCCCTGCCACAGTAGGTAAGTCGAGAGCCATCGAGAAATTTCGACTATTTCTTATTGTGTAACAGCGTAACAGTATTGACGTTATACGAGAACTCGACACTTTCCTCTGTCCATTGCCATCTCTTGCCAGTCGTCGGCTCTAAGGTCACGCAGGTCAGCTTCCATCCCCAGCGATACTTGGGACGACCAACTGGTCGGCGGCCAATTGGTCAGCCCAAGTATGCTCCCTTGACATATTGACGCTTCGATCTTCACCAATTCGCAGTATATGGCCGAGCAAGCGGTGTCTGTATAACTTATATTCCTATGATGTTAGGCTCGGCCACAAGATATTCTATTTCCGCGTTTTTGATGATTATAAACGGTTTTCTTTAATTATAAATTCTGTAATAACCTTCCATTTCGATATTTGATATCTGCCGGGCCGCGAGCGTTCCGTGACGCAGGTATGCCTTCAGTACTGCGAGGGAGATATTATCCCAAATAGTAAATTGTAGGTACTTACTTGAGTAAATTATAAAGTATACTAATATGTATATTTTACTTGTGTATGGACATAATAGTTTTGTGTTTGTTAGAATTATTATTTTTATAGATAAGTATTTACATTGTACGCAGTTAATTTTGAGTATTAGTTAGAAGGATTTGTTATTTTTTGTTATTTCTAAGTTAATAAATAAATTGAAATTGAAAGTTATAATTGAAAATTGTAATTAAAAATTTAAATTTAAAATTGAATGAATGAATGAAAATACTTTATTGTACATTTCAAAATAAATAGACATAAAAATAAAAATTCACAAAGCAACAAATGCAATGGGCGGTCTTATCGCTTAGAAGCGATTGAAATTGAATTGAAAGTGACTGCTACATTTTTTAAAACGTAACTTTTCACACAGCGCTCTATCTAACTCAAAACTTAGCAATGCTTGTACTATAGGAACAAATTAACGGAAAAAAATATATTTCTTTTTATATCTGTAGACCATGCAAACATTTGTTACGCAGCGAGCAGGAATCGCACCCGCAACCTCCTACGTCTCAGCCAGTGTTCTCCCACTGCACCATGCAGGCCATTAATCACCTTTGCAGTCTTAAAACCAAGTCTTTGTATTCTGTATGCTATTAAATTTCACCCCTTTACCACAGTCAATAAATCCATACCTCCCAGTAAGGGCATGTTTTTGGAAGCACGTCCGTCGTGCGGCGCGTGTTGTTGACTATTCGATGATTTTCATTGAAGAATAACTTAGTAAAATCAGCTGATTGCGGTCAAAATTCTGTTTACAAAATCCTGAAAAATAAAATGATTTAATTATTATTTTTTTCCATGAAACTGAACTGATTTCCGTTGGAATTCATTTAGACTGAACACGTTCCAGGACACCCTGCATACAACGTGTTTTGTTATGTACGACTTTAATTAAAAACACACATCCGGAATCGTATTAACTGTTTTTAGAGGTGGGCTTAATACCGGTAGATTGAATATAATCTATACGTTTCCAATAAACAATTTTTAACGTAAATCGGCGGCGCCTTTGCAACGATGTCGCTTAGTCAGTTTAACAGGTACTACTTATTTATTTATTTAACGAAATCATATTCATTCATCATGTAAGTACACGATGAATGAATATGATTTCGTATTTTTCAAGCTCCAAGTACTCGAGTCGGCCCTTGACCACGGTTGTCGCGATATAGTCGAAACGTCGCCGTCGGGTTAACAAATAAAAAGGTGCATACTCGTACGTAATAAATACCCATTTTAATCAGCGAATATGATTTGTTTACCTATTTTACACAGGCTGTTTCATTGATATTTATGAACTTGATATTAAGGTGGTTTAAAAATTGTATATTTTCCATGGTAAGGAATTTAAAAAAAACGGGGGGGGCGGACCGGGGCAATGCAGTCGGTGCCTTGGGGACACTTCTGATCATCTAAAGATCGTTTGCAACGGTATTTAGATGATTCAGCTGTTTCTTCTGTATTTTATTATAAATAATTGTATATTCCTTCTGTTTTTGGCTAAAAATAAAAACATATTTTACAACAATCCTAGCCATTACCTTATCCGTGTTTTCATTTAATGTCATACATAACAAAACACGTAGTATATGTTCATGTATAAAAGCGTTCATTTAGAAGCGTTTGCTTGGTATATAGCGTTGTTCGCGCCGCAGAACGCACCGAGTCTTCATAAACGTGCCCTAACTGTCGTAACGACGCCTCACTATGTCAATCAATGTCACTGTGCTTCAGAAAAAATGAAAAAATCTATTGTTGTCGACACCTCTCGATGGCTTCACTATTCCCTGGATACTTTTCCGATGTTTTATGAGCTTTCACGATAACTTCAAATTTTTAGGGTTCCGTAGTCGAATGAACATTTTTTTTGAAGGGAAAACTGTTGCTGGTTGGACGCTTTTGAGATGGGAAAAAACCATTAAACTCACGTCTAACAGAGTCGCGAATTCAATGGTTTTTTCCCGACACCTCTGTATATAACTTGAGATGGGAAAAAACCATTAAACTCACGTCTAACAGAGTCGCGAGTTCAATGGTTTTTTCCCGACACCTCTGTATATAATTTGAGATGGGAAAAAACCATTAAACTCACGTCTAACAGAGTCGCGAGTTCAATGGTTTTTTACCGACACCTCTGTATATAATTTGAGATGGGAAAAACCATTAAACTCACGTCTAACAGAGTCGCGAGTTCAATGGTTTTTTTTCCCGACATCTCTGTATGTAATTTGAGATGGGAAAAAACCATTAAACTCACGTCTAACAGAGTTGCGAATTCAATGGTTTTTTCCCGACACCTCTGTATATAATTTGAGATGGGAAAAAACCATTAAACTCACGTCTAACAGAGTCGCGAATTCAATGGTTTTTTCCTTGGGCATTTTTGAGATGGGAAAAAACATTGAATTCACTACACAGTGACCGTTATCGTTACCGTAACCGACACCGTTCCTGACGATTCAAAAAATACACACGTAATTGTTCAAGTTTTCACTTTTGTCGGCACTCCCGGAGTGCCACTTTTATATGCTTTATGGCGATGAAACAAGCTTATGGCCCATCTAATGTTATATGAACATAAGGTAAAATTGACGTTACAAAGTGATTCTTGTAACGTCATAAAAAACATAAAATGTATTGTGTTATTTTCTAAGATTTTCTATTTTTTTTTAAAGTTGTATTATTTATGATTTTTTCAAACTTTACCTAAAGATAAAGAGATACAAGTATAATTATTATTGACTAGTTGTATGCCCGCGACATCGTCTGCGATTTTCTGGATTTCGACAACAGCGCCACCTACCGGGTCCAATTGTGAATTAAAACTATCCAGGGGCCCACTCAAACACACACAAAAAAGTTAATCAAAATCAGTAAAGTCGTTCTCAAGTTATGGCGTGACCAAGGGAAACAGGGATTCATTTTTATATATATTACATATGTCTAATCTTATCTAAAGAGTCCGCTGTATCCCACTACTGGGCAAAGGCCTCCCTTCCCTTCTTCCATTCATCCCGGTCTAGGGCTTCTGTCGATCAGTTCGCACTATGCGCGTCAGGTTCGTCTCGCCATCTCACAGACAACTTAAATTTGCTCCACCTTACATACTCTTAACTCTAATCGTATTTTATTCTTTCAAGATTGTTTTATTATTTTCGTGTAAGTATGTGTATGTACCTATTTATCTATTTATTTCACTGCGTTCGTGAGGCTACCCATGGGTCCCATCTGAAAACCAGCGCTGCTTACCTTCCTCGGATGGTTGGCAGCAATACGCTGAGATGGGACCCGTTTGGCCCACACAGCACGGAAGACCATGTTGTATATACCTACCTATGTAATACCTAGCTGCAAAAATTTTATCATGTGTTTTTTTCTGTGTTTATATATATTTTTTTCTTTTCTTTTTTTTAATAATTTAGTCTTTATGTAAGTAGGTATGTTTGGTATGTTCTGAATGGTCCTATGTGTGTGTCAAATAAATGTATTTTCTTTCTTTTCTTTCTTTCTTTCCATCTCCGCCTGGGCCGGCCACGCGATCTCGCGCCTTGTGGGACCCACTCGGTGGTTATCTTAGCCCACATGTCATCGCGCATTCGACATACATGTCCCGCCCAGTCCCACTTCAATTTAGCTGCCTTTTTCCGTGACATCGGCGATTTTTGTCTTAGATCGCAATATGGTGTTTTTTATGCGGTTTGTGAGTCTTACTCCCAAACACGCTCCATCACCCTCTGGCAGACCCCAAGTTTGGACCTTTGAAGTGCCGTCAAAGACCAGGTTTGTGAACCGTAAGAAAGAATAGGAAGAATGCAAATATCCATGAGCTGTCTTTTGAGGCAGAGGGGAAGGTTGCCCTTCATTAAGTCCTATCTTATATATAGAATTGAATAAAATGCCATATATTTTCCTCAAAATAACATTACCTATCTAACAAATTAAATTGAAACCAATACCTTGGTTTTGAAATTTCCTGCATATGATCCACAAACAACCAGATTTGGTGCAAATATTTGGAGATTACACAAACGCTAGTCAGCTGTTTGTATAAGCCGATAGTATAAAACGAGGATAAAACGCAGAATAAAGTTACGTCCTAAATATTGATTTACCTATGAATGAACAAATGAAACAAAACAGTTTATTGTATACAATTGGAAACACTGCAAATCACTTGTACTAGTTCAATGGCTGACAAGCAACAGGCGAAAAAACTCTACCCACATATAAAATAGGCCGATACACCACAACAATAACAATAAAAAAAAATCCATACTCCTCCGGCCTGCACCCAACCTATGCTATGCTGTGCTGCTCCTATGCTGTGCTTTCCAGTGCGGGGTCTCCACTCACAAACCTTTCTGCCTCAACGGCCGTCAGTTCTTCGAGCTATGTGCCCTGCCCACAGCCACTTCAGCTTTCTAATCCTTTGTGGTATGTCGGTGACTTGAGTTCGTCTACGAATCTCCTCATTTCTGATTCAATCTCTTAGAGATACACCAAACATAGCTCCATAGCACGCTGAGCGACCTTGAGCCTTCTTTTGAGTTCCATAGTGAAAGACCACGTTTTTGTACCATACGTCATCACTGGTAACATAAACGTGACACGGTAAAACGTGATAACGTGATACAATGCAATAATACAAGTACACCCTTTTTCTGCGAATAAATCATTAACTCATTCCTCGTGAGTAAAAAGTTTAACAAAATGCCAGCCATTAAACGGCCACAATACTTTTGTAACAAAACTAAAGTATTTCCTAACATTGTTCATACCTTATTGTAAGGAGGGTTGTGTAAAAGACGGTCATTTTTAAAGGAGATTTTATCTCGGTGGAAACCCCCACTTATTTATCAGGTTACATCAGAACTCGGTTATTCTAGTAGAAAAATAACGTGGAAAATAGGTTCTAAGAAAAGTATTAAGAATTCAATTTGAACATTGTTTTCTAATTCTATGAAAATATATTTATAGCTCCGCTAATTGCGTTCCATCCAAAGGTGCATCATCATCATCATAGACGTCCACTGCTGAACATAGGACCCTCTCATAGTTGTGCGGTTTGCACCCAACGGCTCCCAGAAACCCTTATCAAGTCGTATTTCCATCTAGTTTGGAGACGGCCTACGCTGCGCTTTCCAGTGCATGGTCTCCACTAGAGAACCTTTCTACCCCAACGGCCATCAGTTCTTCGAGCTATGTGCCCTGCCCACTGCCAATTCAGCTTGTCAACCCTCTGGGCTATGATTTTGGTTTATCTACGAATCTCCTCATTTCTGATTCAATCTTGTAGAGAAATACCATGCAAAGTCCTCACAATAGCAAGCTGCGCGACCTTGAGCCTTTTTATAAGGCCCCTCCAAATGTTGTCTGGGTGAGATTTTTTTTTATTGATGATAATCAAGCGCTTGACCACCCCTTCACCTAATGGTAAGTGATGGTGTGATCAAAGATGGAGCACGGTTGCCCAGAAAGAACCTTTTCACTCTGTTCTTGAAGACTCCGAGATTATACTGGTTTGGAAAACATACACCGGAAGTGAGTTCCACTCCTTACTTGTGCTAACAAGAAAAGTTGAAGCAAATCGTTTGGTACGGCAAGGTGGTATGCCGACCAGGTATGGGTGGTACTTCTCGGTACGCCTGCTTGTCCGGTGGTGGAAGGGGGAAGGAGGGTCATGAAGATCTTGCACACATTCACCAAAATGAATCGTCTAAAAAACAGAAAGTCTGGCTACTCGGCGTCTGTGCTCTAGGCTTTGTAAATTGGCTTCCACTAGAGAGATTGCTCTGATCGACACTGCGACACAGAAATACGCTGAGACGGGGTCTGTTTGGCTCTCATAGCACGTAGGAATTATACTCTCCTCTCTCTCTCTCTTCGAGTCGTTATCCTCAATGCTGAGGGTCGTGACCTCCTCCATGGGTGATTTTTTCCTTTACTCTCCTACTTACCTGCTTAATTTTTGCTCCTCTTGTGAAAATTAAATGAAAATCTTTATTGCCATAGGCGAAAAACATATAACAAGTCATTTATTCTTAAATTAAGTGTAACAGTCTATGACTCATCAGGTGTTGATTATATGGTTCAAATATGCAAGTATGTAAGCACACAACAAACATTGAATAGGTGTAAAAATAAACAATTATGTAATAAAATTTAGGATATTCTGATGTACATGGGCTTGTGTAATAAGTTAATTCGTTGCTAAAAACATAATCGAAAAATAGGTACGTAGGTATTCCAAATATTGTTTATAATTAATAATAACTAAATGTAACTTTCCTATGTTATACTACATGTTAGAATCCATAGATTGGAATCAATTATATAGGACTGAGAATTCAGAGGCGGCGCTGGAATACTTTTATGAAGTCATAACCCAAGCTATTTCCGAGTGTACACCTAAGAAATGTGCTAATGTAGCAAATAAGTCTCGTTTTAACTATCCTGAGTGGTATACGGCAGATTTGATAATCGAGATTCAGCGGAAATGGCGTTACCATAAGATATTTAAAATTACAGGTAAACAAAGTTATTACGAATTTTTTTTCTAAATGCAGGTCTTTAGTTAAAATTAAATTATCTGAAACTTTTGACGCCTACCAAGAGAGGTTGCAATTAAATTTTAAAAATGACCCTAAGTCTTTTTGGGCTTTTATCAAGCAAAAGCAATCGAGGCGAAATAAAACTCGTATCACTAAAGAGGGGAGGGAGTTGAGTGATGAAGAGTGTGCGGAATGTTTTGCGTCATACTTCCACTCTGTGTACAGTCCGGTTCGGCCGAACCTAGACCCGAGGAAGGCGGAGTGCGCCTCACCCGTGGGGGGGGGGACGCCACCCGGGTGCACGTTGTCCAGCTGACTGCCCGTGACGTGCGTACTGCGCTCCGTGCTTTGAAGCCTAAGCACTCTTTAGGGCCCGATAACATTCCTCCTTATTTAATAAAAGACTGTCGGTTTGTTTTTGAGAAACCCCTTTTACACATTTTCAATTTATGTTTGGACGAGTGCCGTTATCCTGACCGATGGAAAACGACACGAGTAATTCCGGTCCCAAAAGCAGGAGGTGGGTCCGATGTGAGCAAGTACCGTCCGATCGCCGTGCTGTCGGCCTTCGCTAAGGTATTTGAGTCAATTTTACATAAGTGTATTTATACGCAAGTGAGCGCGCGCCTTACCGACGCCCAGCACGGCTTTCGGCCGGGGCGCAGCACAGCCAGCAACTTTCTGTCATTCGTAACGCACCTGACGCCAGCAGTGGACGCAGGTGGGCAGGTAGACTGCGCGTACTTCGACTTTCAGAAAGCCTTCGATGCTGTCGATAACGATGTATTACTGTCGAAGTTTTCTGCAATAGGTTTCACGCCGCATTTGCTCAAATTCTTCGCGAGCTACCTTAGCGAACGTAGACAGTATGTGGAGTACGCGGGGTACCAATCGGCCCCATATTACACGTTTTCGGGGGTAAGTCAGGGCAGCAATCTTGGTCCTCTTGAATTCGTCATTATGATTAATGATCTAGTGGGGGTTGTTAAGGAGGCAGGCTGTTTGCTCTTTGCGGACGACCTGAAAGTGTTTCGAACAGTAGCGGACACATCCGATTGTGAACGGCTCCAGTCCGACATAGATAGGGTGGTCCAATGGAGCAGGTCCAACAAGCTACTGTTTAACGTAGCGAAGTGCTCCGTGATGAGCTACAGCCGGGCGCGCGCCCCCTTGCAGTATCAGTACGAGGTGGAGGGTGTAGTGCTGCCGAGAAAGACGTCCGTCCGTGACCTAGGCCTCGAAATGGTCCCTGACTTAAGGTTCCGGCGCCATATTGTAAATGTGTGCGTCAAATCTTTTAGAAACCTGGGTTTTATTCTGAGACAGAGTGTGCATTTTAAAAACATAAATGTTATTAAACTTTTATATAATGCCCTTGTAAGAAGTCATCTAGAAACAAATGCTATAATTTGGAACCCTAACGAAGCTAAGTACAAACTCATGGTAGAAAAGATACAAAATAAATTTACTCGCTTTTTGTACCTAAAAGAATATGGAGTCTATCCATATTACCCATTGATGTACCCGAGTCTGTTCGTGTTAGGTATGGTAGGGTACTGCAGGCTGTCAGTGCGCAGAGACGTCGCGCTGGTGAAGTACATGGTGCGTGTCCTGCGCGGGGAGCTGCACCAGCCGGCGGTGCTGGCGGCGCTGCGGCTGCGCGTGCCCAACGACTACTTGGGCGCGCGCCGCCGCCCCGCTATGCTTGAGGTGCCCAACTGTAGGACCAACTTACTTAAGTTTGCCCCCATGTCACTCGCTATAAACTTGCTTAATATCCTGTCCGAAAGTAGCGTGGACATATTTTACCAAAACCTGCCGAAACTCTTAAAAATGGCACAGGTCGTCATTGAAAGTAAATGTATAATATAATGTATACCCAAATGTGTAGTATCTATAGTATTTGTATTGAATTTGTATTTGTCATATTAATTAACATAAGTTACCTAGACATAGCATCGCCTTAGGGCTTAAAAAAAACCTGTAATGATGTTGTTTCTAAAATAAATAGATAAATAAATAAATAAATTAGATTAGTCTACATTTAAATTATGGTAATCATTCTGCAAATATTATTTTAAACTGTATAGTGTCCAATAAAAGTTTTTTTTAGTTCATTAGTGTAACTAATCTCTCAATCAATTGGATTCTTTGCGGAACCTTGCTAAATAGTTTTTGTCCCATGTACCTTGGCAGTTTGTTTGTAATATAGCCTGTGGTACATTGCTTCCAAAATCATCTTATTTCGAAAACTGCGTTTACTACTGATTTCCCTCATTGTTATTTTGTCATGTCATTGTATTTAAGTTTTGCCTCACATATTTTATAATTTTAGTGTACACTGCGACTGAGGTCAATGTATAGGTAGTCAATGTAGGTGATGTCCTAAACAGGGATGTTGCGAATATCCGCATCCGCAAATACGCCTCTACATTGATTTGGACATCTGCATCCGCATCCGGATCAATCGATACGGATGTTCATGCGGATGCAGATGCAGCGCAGGAAAGAACTTGGGTGGAGTTTGCGAGTGGTGCGTGCTTTGGGCACGTGCTGATTGACCAAAATGAGTGATGATTTCGGTGACAAGATCCGAATCGTTTGTTATTATTTATCATTTGTATCTCGTAACTCAATCATAACGTGTTTACTTCTCCTTACCGTATGGATATTGCAGTTTTTTAGTGTTATTGTGAGTATACAGTGAATATTATATTCTAAGGATCAGGAGTAGATTAAAGATAAAAAACAGAACTAAAAACCTAAACTTTATTTAAATTACGAATTTTACACGATCAAACAGAAAATTAACCAAAATGGAACAAATCAACTTTAACACAAATATACACAAAATAGCACTGAACACTTAAAACACGAATAAACAGAAAAACAGCTCACGTAACCCGATATGCACAATACGTAACCAGTCCAAGGTGTTTTTCCATCGAGCGCCAGCGAGCAAATGTGACCGCCTTTTTTTTTTTTTTTCGAATGGACTAATCTCGCTGTTGGCCTCTGAGGCCGTGACAGCTTAACCGAACGTTTGGCGAGCGCAGATGGCGCTCAGCCCAGTAAGTTTTTTAGGCAACTAGCGCAAGGGCACCACTTAGGTACGAACCTCGGCTTGGGCTGTTGCCGGGATGGGGATAGGAGAGAAACGCCCGGGTACATGTTTGTACCTAGTATAGGCGGCGACTGAAGGGATTCGTCGACCTCGCCGGCGAGATCGGTGTTTCTGTGAAGTGTTTACTCTGTCTGATGTAAATGTGACCGCCCGTGGGGCGCGCCCGTTTTTATAGAAGTTATGGCTTCCACTCCGTATCGCTGCAGGATTTGGCCATTCCATTCGTTACGTCATCTGTAGAAAAACCAACATGTAAATTGACACGTTCAGAGTTTCAGAAGTTGTCACCTCGTTACTCATCCTCCTTGCACTAGAGCGCTTTCACTTAATTCATACATCACACAAAGTACATCATCTCAAAACTCATTCTCACAAACATCACCTCAGAGACGTCTCAAAATAAAGAAAATAGGGCCCTGTTACTCGTCTCCTTGCTGTTGATGTGGTCATCAATGGAACGCGACGTCGGTCGTCTGCCTCTTGGTGCCGGTTGCTATGCTTCACAGGTTTTTGCAGAGACAGTTTCCAACACGCTCTCGTACGTGTTTACCCATCCAGTGGTCTGCCATCCGACTGAGTGCGTAGCACTGCTGACTACGGATGCGTCTGAACCAGAGGTCTGCCATCCGACTGAGTGCATAGCACTGCTGACTACGGATGCGTTTGAACCAGAGGTCTGCCATCCGACAGAGTGCATAGCACTACTGACTTCGGATGCGTCCAAACGATTTGGACTTCAGGTTGACACACTTAGTGCATCTTCCTGCTGCCGGTAACCTTTCTACCGTCTACCCAATCAAGTGCTGCACACAACATAGGGTCTGCCAACCGAACCATTCATCTCAATCCACTCATCACATACAACGCTGTGCCACCAACCTGCCTACCTGTGTGCTTTATGAGCCTTCTGCGTAACCTACTGAGATTTTTACGTTTATTGAAAGATTAGATAAATAACGGAAAGATTGACTACCTACTACCTAGTACAAGTAATACCTAACAGGAGAAATTAAATTGTGTTTGCATTGTTTACATAAACCGTTAATTATGATGGCAAGAAACAGAGTCATAAGTAATGTTTTAGTCAGATTAGAGATAAAAGCGGTTGAGTGCACAGTATCGAAGAACGCGGCACGTGTCTCCGGGCACCACTCGTTTCGCCAAGGCACCATGTATTGCGCCGCTGCCCGCGCCGACCGCTCGGCAGTGTGTTGACCACTTTGTAAGGGCCACGCATTTCCGGATCCAACGTCCCTGTAAACTGAGATAACTTTGTAACACAGACCAGATCATCGGCGAAAATAGCCAGCGAGACAATCTTATGTGTTTGACATTTACTGGCGGGGTCGTGTTCACGAAGGCTTCCATCTTTCTGGAGCTCGGCTTAACCTAACCTTGACTTACCACTCTAACTAAATAAAAAACTTTAGTAGTAAGGAAGGTGTACTTTCGCAGGTTAATAAAAAAACGCCCGCTTGTATAAGCGTGAATAGGTAGGATACGGTGTAACAAACAGAGTTACTGAAACATTGAACTTTGCGGTTTTTGCAAAAAGAACAGGTAACGTCGGTAGTTGACTTTAAAGTTATCGCGGCAATATTCATCGTAGATCGCCCGAATGACGGTAGGTATAGGTCAGTTCGCGACTTCGCGAGTGCGCAGTGGTGGATTTACCAGCAGGCTGAGTAGGCTGGAGCCTAGGGCGGCAGATTTTAGGGGCGGCAAATTTGGGGCAAAAGTCAAAGTCACCCACTGTTTTACCTACATTTGACCGGTTTTGTTGAATCCACTCAAATTTATTAAAGACCAGGGTTGCCAAATTTTTTTTACGTGTAAAGAGCTCGCGAATTAAAAAGGTTGAAAAACACTGAAATCGGGTATCAAATTGTAGAGGTCGGTAGAGGCGGTAAAATCTTCGAAAATCGAGCCTACTGGAGGTAAATGTTTTAATCCGCCACTGCGAGTGCGATCTACCACGGCGCGAGCTATCCCGCGAACTTGTAACGGACAGGCACCGCGAACGATGCCTCGTTCGGGTACGTGAGCCACTTTCTGAGCAACGACGGCGTCTTGATCGACCACGTGATTTATTTCGTGGCATTTTAGCAATCAAAAAATCAAAGTTTGTAGTTACGTGAACACGCAGAACAACAAACTAATTAATTATTTTTTTTTAATGCGGGTAGACTTGTTCCCTTTCGGTGATCTATTTGTGGGCCGTTTCCTTGGCTCTTTATCCCACTTCTGATCTAAGGATCAGGAGTAGATTAAAGATGAAAAACAGAACTAAAAACCTAAACTTTATTTAAATTACGAATTTTACACGATCAAACAGAAAATTAACCAAAATGGAACAAATCAACTTTAACACAAATATACACAAAATAGCACTGAGCACTTAAAACACGAATAAACAGAAAAACAGCTCACGTAACCCGATATGCACAATACGTAACCAGTCCAAGGTGTTTTTCCATCGAGCGCCAGCGAGCAAATGTGACCGCCTTTTTTTCGAATGGACTAATCTCGCTGTTGGCCTCTGAGGCCGTGACAGCTTAACCGAACTTTTGGCGAGCGCAGATGGCGCTCAGCCCAGTAAGTTTTTTAGGCAACTAGCGCAAGGGCACCACTAAGGTACGAGCCTCGACTTGGGCTGTTGCCGGGGTGGGGATAGGAGAGAAACGCCCGGGTACATGTCTGTACCTCGTATAGGCGGCGACTGAAGGGACTCGTCGACCTCGCCGGCGAGGTCGGTGTTTCTGTGAAGTGTTTGCTCTGTCTGATATAGATGACTCACCTTCCGCATTAGCAGAGGTGATTTCGTCATCCGAGAACGTGTCTCGGACGACGGAGGATTTGAATGTGACCGCCCGTGGGGCGCGCCCGTTTTTATAGAAGTAATGGCTTCCACTCCGTATCGCTGCAGGATTTGGCTAATAATATGTTAAGCGAGTTTTCTGCAGTTAATAGTTTATATTTTTGTTTTAATTCTGCACCAAAACAAAGTTTCTTAAAAAAAATCTTAAGATCCACATCCGCATCTGCATTCGCGGATGTGAGCATTCAAAAATCTGCATCCGCAATATCCCTGGTCCTAAAGTACTCTGCCACTGTTATATTTTCTTGATTGTCCTCAGCTTTGACGTTCGCGGCCGAAGCTTCAGCACCGCCCTCCACTGGTCGGACCCGGCTGCGTTTGGGCGGCGAGCCCACTTCACCACCATGTCCCGCCCTTCATCACTGACGGTGGATGCGGTCCAGCTGGACGATGAGGGAATCTACCGCTGCAGGGTTGACTTCAAGAACTCCCCGACCAGAAACTTCCAAATACGACTCAATGTTGTTGGTAAGATAGATAATATTTTATTGCACACCATAAACAACAAAACAATTAACATTAACATTATTCAAACGAAACATTTGAATGTACCTATATGAGTTATTGAATGAATGAATTAAATTTATTTCCTAGAAGCATGTTACATAAGTTGTTACAGCGTGCAAATTATACGTATTGGAATTTTACATACTAACTATGAATTAAATAGAAAATAATTATACATTATGTATCGTAATGGCCATTATTAACCGTATAAAATGACGACCTCCGTGGCACAGTAGACGAATAGCCGGCTGAGCCGCAGGAGGTAACGGGTCGATTCCCGCCGCGGAACAGAAGTTTACATGATCTGCAGTATTTGTTCCGAGTTTGGATGTGTTTCAATATATTATATTATAAGTATGTATTTACAAAATAATTTTAAGTATTTTATCAGTTATCGGGTTCCCATAGTACAAGCTCTGCTTAGTTTAAGACTAGATAGCGATTAACTGAAATGTCCGGCAATATTTATTAATTTTATATAAACATTTCAGTTAAGACACAACTGGAACTTCTTTTTCTAAACCAACGTTCGTTCTATTTTAAAACGTTTAACGTATCTATTTTAAAATACGGGAGTTACCACGTATCTAACGATTTATCAATTCAATTAATCGGTCAGAAGCAACTACCATACAAAACTAATAGTCGTGATCCTTGAAGGGTTAACTGGTGAAGACTTAGTCTGTACTCAACTTATCCGCTATTACCTACCTAAAAACAGAAACTTTATTTTTATTAGACCTAACCTAAGACCATTATCGCGAAATTAACAACTCAAGTTCACAAGTGACTTACTTGTGAACTTGAGTTGTTAAATAAAATTACAAATCTTTTTGTGGATCTGGAACCCAAAAAACATTAATAATGATGGTTAGTTAGAATCAATCAAATTATATTCCGCAATTTATCAAAGTAACATAAGCTAGCAATGATCCAAGCAACGATAAAGCGATAAGGGGAATGGAACGCTAGGACAAACTTCCTCCAGCCTTTTCAGATCACGCCAATGGCCCGTCAAATTGACTCGGTCGCACAAACGCAAACTTTTTGATAAAAACTTTTCGGCGCACTCCAACTATGGTCCAGACAAGGTGATAGATGATGTAAATGTATCTCTTTTAGGTACCTCTTTACCAATTCTATAAATAATCAATACAATAAGTAAGTGATAATACCACTCATTGTACATATCTCTTGTTTTTCGTTTTTATGCATTTAGTTTTTTTTTATATAAATTACAATAATATTTATTTCAGACTACAAGTATTGTTACGAGCTGAGGGTTCGGGATAAAATAATGAAAATCAATATAACCAAAATAACACTTTTATTCAACACTGAAATGATAAATACACGATCTTAATCACAAGTAATTTCAACACACTAATTCACACCACTGCTGCACAATAAACCACTAAAAGTCATCAAATGTTCGCACGTATCGCCAAAACCAGATTGGCTGACCGGGCGTCTCGACGCTCTATTTTTGCTGCACGCAGCCACTACACGCCTTCGCGAACACTCTAGAAGGTTCCACTAGCAACTAGAATCGTATATCTTTTCGACAGCACTACTCTTTCTTATTCTGTGCAGCTGTAGGTAAAAACGTACCACACCTTGTATTACCTATTCTGTGACCCAGTAGGTATAACTTCCAGATGCCGACCATTGGCGTAGCAGTACGTCCATATTTTGTTAGTATACAATACGATTTTAATCTTACAACTATGATAAGCAAAAACTTTAATGTATGAGAGAGCAACAATTTATATGAGAACTAAAACTATAATTTCTGTTTTGTGAATGTTTTTATCTATACTAATTTTATAAAGAGGAAAGCTTTGTACTTCTGTATGTTTGTAACGAATAAACTCAAAAACTACGGGTCCGAATTCAAAAGATCTTTCTTCATTAGAATGCTACATTATCCCAGACTACTTACACAGACATAGGCTACTTTTTACCCAACTGCGCAGAAGTAAAGTTATGTTTTTATTGAAAAAGTGCGCGTGCGAAGCTGCGGATTGGTCAGCTAGTGTACAATAAATAATAAATATCGCTGGACATTTCACACAGCGCTATCTAGCCCCAAACTAAGCAGAGCTTGTACTATGGGAACCAGATAACTGATAGAATACTTATATACATTTTTTTTTTGTAAATACATACTTTTAATATATAGAAAAACACCCAGACATGGAACAAATATCTGTAGATCATACAAACATTTGTTCCGCGGCGGGAATCGAACCCGCTACCTCCTGCGTCTCAACCGGCTATTCGCCCACTGCGCCAAGGAGGTCGTCAAAAAAAAGTTATAAAGAGGAAAGCTTTGTATTTCTGTATGTTTGTAACGAATAAACTCAAAAACTACGGGCCCGATTTCAAAAGTTATTTCACCATTAGAATGTTACATTACCACAGACTAACACAAGCTACTTTTTACCCAACTGCGCAGAAGGAGAGTTATGTTTTTATTGCAAAAGTACGCGTGCGAAGTTGCGGATTGGTCAGCTCGTGTACAATAAAATGTTCATCTATCTATCTAATCACTTTGTTATTGCAAAAATAAAGAAAATATGTAATAAGAGCTGTTTACCGCAACTTCATCCGCGTAGACTTAAATGAGGGCTTTTCACTTTCCTTTAATAATCAGCTTATGACAGAGCAACGCCATCTGTTAGCAGTTGTAAAAACATGACTGCGAAAACCCCTCATTACTGTCATCAATTATAACAGCGCCAATTATCGAAAATCGCATACGTCTGAAAACGTCGTCTACCCTACACGTTCGGATAAGCAATGATAGATAGATAGATAACGCTTTATTCTACATCACACTTAAATTAACAAATAACTAGACACACGAAAATACAATTGGCGGTGTTATCGCTAAAAGCATAGTCATATTTAAACCAAAGAGATTTTTAATGTCGCGTTGGGATAATACTGTCCCATACGTACGCGTTGTATGGGACAGTATTAGACACGGTAAACCGATTGCGGTTTGTTTACCGTCCCACACATTACAACTCATTGGAACAACCACATGCACATCTATGCGAACGAACTGTGTATCGAATTTACAAATTGACCCTTTAATCAAAGATAACTAGTGGTTCGCCCCGAACTGAGATCTCGCGAGTCTCCCAGAAAAAAAAAATATTATTTGTATCTTTGGTAATCAAAATACAAATAAAAATACAGTTTTATTCAAATTACAGGTAAAGGGAGTTCATGTTAATTGTTTTTTTTTTGAGTACAAATTGCAGTTGTTCTGGATTTTAGACTTTTGCCTATATTTGTGTCACTAAAGCTACACGCATACCAAATTTCAGAACTGTGGGGTTACTACCATGTGAATATTGTCAAAATTCAGTTTTTACTAGGACTAATAACTTAAACACTTGAAGATTAAAACTAAAAATAAAAACAGGGTCAGAATATACTCACAAAAACATTTTATTAGACGTGCCATGTGACCACATAGTCACAATTTATATTTTTTTACCCCTCTTGAACACCAATATCCCCCCCCCCACATTATTAGCTCATTTAGTCACAACAAAATTGTATCGGACAAACAAATATACATAAATATAAAGCCGATTTGCCCAAGTTGATTTGGAAAAACCAAACCAACCTTTATAAAGACCAATTATACAAACGCTGTATTTTATACTCGAACCCTCTCTTAACAAAAACGGAGAAAGTACCTAAGTAGTTCTTTGGTGCAACTCGCCAGTAATTGCCGGGGAATTGAAAAAATTGAAAATAGTACAAAACTAATTTGAATTTTATGTTGGGCTATGAATAGCCGGTACCTACCTATTCCTACGCAAACTAATAGTTGAAAGTTTGCAATTAAACTGCATTCTGCTGTAAGTGCTCTGTATATAGGATGTAAATAAATTTGTAAAATGTTTACCATAGAAATGTGAAATTGATTTTGGCATGTAAAAACAAACACTTTATTAAACTTATGTTGTGCTATTACATAATGCTTGCCATCTAACCACAGATACTGTATTGGTGACGTTTCGAGATATCTCTTGTTGTCCCTTTCTATCCCAAAAGCCCGCAGCTATTTCCGAAAGAGATATCAAATCGGCCTTTATTTCTGGATGTCGATTGCAAGAGTAGGCAGTAAGTTTTATATCGAATTAATCACCTAAATTTAGTTGATTTTCTTTAAAATTTGATAATATAACTAGTAGTTTTTTTCGAGTACCTAGTCTTTTTTATGTTTTGAGAAACCGTCACTTGAATATCGTCAGTATATTACCAAACACCCTGTATAGAGACTTTTTACTTCGCTGTAAAATAACAACTTAGTAATAATATGTAAATAATGCCGGACATTTCACACAACGCAATCTATCATAGTTTGTGTAGTGAAAACCTATTACTGATTTTATTTCTATCTATTCAGTGTTGTCTATTCTATATATTATATATCAAACATAGTCGGGTTAGTTACACCATTTACAATTCAAGAACGGCTGGACCGATTTTGATGATTTTTGATTTGTTAGATTTGTCTCGGCCCCGAATAGCATAATAATGATTAAAATATGGAAAAAAATCACACAAAAATAAATGATGCAGAAAATTAATTTTCTCATAGATAGATGTAGCTAATGATGGCCGATTGACAATTCAACCAGTGACGTACATTAGCAGCCCGGGCCATATTTGCATATCAAGGCGGTACGAAGTTCGGTGGGTCAGCTTAGTAATAATATAAAATAATAATAGTAGGTTTTCAACATGAATATATTAATAAATAAATACAAATGTACGTATAATTGGTTCATCATTATACATATTAACTTTACATATGGTGGGCTTAATGCTAAAATCATTTTCTACCTGCAAACCTCAGCGGTAACAACATAATAAAAATGTAGCTATAGCTATGTTGTTTTTGAAAACGATACCTTGTTAAGTTTCGACCTAAATACATTTCTCAGGGAACCTGGTCTCAAAGTAAAACTTCCCGTAGCCATTAATAAACTTGTTAGCCTGATTTATGATTTTATAGGTAAGATTTATGCTTTAAAATCTAAGATAACTCTTTATAAACGTGATAGGTTTTATGTAAGATCAGGCTTCGGAAACTATGAATGAATAAATAAATAATGCTAGACATTTCACACAACCATATCTAGCCCCAAACTAAGCAGAGCTTGTACCATAAGAGCATTTTGAAAATAGATTTAAAAACCCTGGTTCCGCTGGGTAACAGAGCCTTTCCCGTTTTTAAATTTTTTTCTGGTCGTCTGGTCGAAGTTACTTGAGATCCGAGAGCAGGTGCTTATCTGGGTCAAGGCATAAGCATTACAACCAAGTCTTGGATACACTTCCACCTGGTATCTGGTTAAAAAATTTAAAAACGTAATTAAACAAAATCTTTATAAAAAAGCCTACTATAACATAAGGATTATTTAGATGATAGAGAAGCTTGGGATTGAAACTGCTCCAACTCGTTCAAAAATGTTACAATTTAGGTAGACGTAATTTATTTTCTTTATTGTTATGAAATATATTTCTTTATTGTCTAAAAAAATCATTAAAAAGAACAACCAGCCTTGTCTCTCGCCTTTTTTTCTTGGCTTGGTAGCGAAGGAACAGGCAGTAAAATTGACGTTTCAAAGTGATCCTTGTGATTTTTATCTATATAAATATTTTAATTTTATCTGATCTATCTATGATATATAGATAGATAACTCTTTATTGAAGAAGAAAAATAGTAAAATGGTACTTGTTTAATACAATATGGTATAGACATTTCCAGTGTGATGGCGAAAGGTCCTTCAGCTCAGCATTATGCTACTGCATGTTGCCATGCTGCAGCGCTGGTCTTCTGCTGAGTGTTGACTTCACGGATGACCTGACTGACTATATCTGCCTAATTACCGTGTATATCTTCTCCAGTTCCCCCTCATCAATTGCTGCTATACGACGAGGCAGGACGTGACGTCGCTGGTGTGGTTGGGCCCTTAGAGGAAGGTGGAAACTTCACGCTACTCTGCGAGTTAAGAGGAGGTAAAAATAAAAACAAATATCGGTATAATAGATAGTTTCAGATTATTAGTTTAGGGGTAGATAGCACTGTATGAAATTTCCAGCAATATTTGTTTATTTATTTTTAGTATTTACATTTTCAACCGTAGCATGGATAAAACAGTACTTTATAAATCCCGTATAAGTTAATAGTCAATATTTACATAATTATCTTGGTAAAATTACGCCTTGTTAGGCGGGACAATTTGACCGTTTTTTAATTAAATTCTTACATTTTTAAAGGTTTTATTTTATTTAACAATCACTATGGGCTGAGTTTTTCCCAAACACAATGTTGGTTCCCTAAAAAGTTGTTATTCGACTCGAAGTTTTCCTGAGAGCTTCTAGAAATAGGGTCGAATAGGTTACGTAGTTTCAAAACTACTTTCCAAAAATATATTTTTCCTCAGTTGAATGACAAGTACACACATGTTCAAAGATACGATTCGGATCGTGACGGCTCCCAGGGGAGATCCCTCTCTCTGCGATATTGCTTTCGTATGACTTACAGCCTATTGGTAACACTCTCATTAGATAGTTTGTCGTATGGTCTATGTTTTTTTTTGTCTATTTTATCACGCTTTATTAGGTTCACTATTCTTGTATATATACAAGTTATTATAATTATATAACAATATATATCTTAATATATAAAACAAAGTCTGCTTTGTTTGAACACTTATAACTCGAGAACGGCTGGACCGATTTTCATGGTTTTTGATTTATTGTATTTGTCTCCTTCCCGAATAGCAGAATAACTATTAAAATATCGGAATAATTCACGTAAAAAAAATACAAAGAAAAAACATTTTCTCATACATAGATGCGGCTAATGATGGCCAATTGACAACTCTACAGGTGACGTACATTGGCAGCCTGCGTCATATGCATGTCAAGGCCAAAGTTCGCCGGGTCAGCTAGTATTAGGTATATAAATAAGTTTTCGTTGAAAAAGTGTTTATACTCCATCGACGAATTTTGTAAGAATAAGGCTCCTATTACCTGACGCAAAACATATATTTAATACCAGCTTCTGCCAGCGGCTTCGCACGCGTTGTATGCCAAAAAAGGTAGCCTATGTTTGAATCCAGGTCATAATCTATCAACACACCAAATTTCATCGAACTTGGTTAAGCCATTACAACGTGATTGAGTAACAAACTAACATCCAAACTTTCACATTAGTGTGATTATTATTTGTAAATTACAATTTGTAATGTAGGTATTATTTTGAATGACATGTTATGATTAATGTATTTATATTTTTATTATCTGTTAATTTGATATTAGGTATTATTAATTATCATATGATCTGACATTATTATTAATTAAAATAATAATAATAACAAATAATGCTTGACATTTAACACAGCGACAGCTAGCCCCAAACTTAGCAAAGCTTGTACTATGGGAACCAGATAACTGATAGAATACTTATATACATTTTTTTTTGTAAATACATACTTATAATATATAGAAAAACACCCAGACACGGAAGAAATATCTGTAGATCATGCAAACATTTGTTCCGCGGCGGGAATCGAACCCGCTACCTCTTGCGTCTCAGCCAGCTATTCGCCCACTGCATCACGGAGGTGCAAAGTATAGGTTATTAAAAAAAAATGAAACTAAAACTGAAACTATATAAGTCTACAAAACTATGAACTCGAAATTAAACTACTTCTAATTGATTTGAAACTTACTTTTGAAGCGCAAGTGTATGTAAATCGCATGATAATAGGATAATTTGGTTCCATCAAGCTGATTTAATTATGGAGCGAGGAGGTGGGCCTCTTCAATATAAAACCCTTTGAATTTGGGCTCAATTGATTTGTTTTAATGACTCCAATCAGTGAACGACTCCAATACTGTTTCGTAATTTTCGAAATCTTTTTTACATGAATTAAAACTAGTGGCCAAACTCACTAAATGCTAAACCAATTCGATTAGCCAGATTTTATTTGAATCGAAAGATGCATCCCTCCACCTCTATGTAATGTTAGCACAGTTAATTTGTCTAGATTAAGACTCAAAGCTGATATTCTCTCATCGCAGCTAAATCAACCGTAGTGGCAGTATCTGAAGCTCTCTCTTTTTCTCTCTCTCTTTTACTGGTCTCCATGTCTAGTCTAAAATATACCAGTGAAATTTTCTTGAGTTGGTAGTGATAGGTTTATTGGATTAAAATAGTAGATATTGTTACGCCGAGGCTGTTAAACAATGAGTAATAATCGAAACTTCTCGAACGCTTTTGTCTTGCTGTGTTATTGTTGTTATTGTCTGCGGTTGCGCACAATGGGGATTGGTCGTTCTGTCGGAACACCGACCCCTTTTCCTGGAACGATCGAGATCGTTCTCGAACAATCGAAATGTGCGCGATATAAATAGGCCGGAGAGATGGCCGGGAGGAGTTAGTGACTGGGCTGAGCGCCATATGCGCTCGCCAAAAGTTCGGTTAAGCTGTCACGGCCTCAGAGGCCTACAGCGAGATTAGTCCATTCGAAAAAAAAAAAACCGGGAGGAGTTAGTGAGTCTCAGCGAGGCCCTGGAGGACTGACGTGGAGAAGGGTCTCGTGTGAACAGTAGTTGCTCGCGAGTCAGTCTGGATTTGGCTATACGTGCTAACATTTCGGTGACTTTAAGTGGTGTGAATTAGTGTGTTGTGATTACGTGTGACCAAGTTCGTGTATTCATCGTTTAGTGTTGAATAAAAGTGTTATTTTGGTTAGACTGATTCCCATTATTTTATCCCGAACCCTCAGTTTGTAACAATATTTAATTGTATTATGTATGTATTTAATAAAATTTGTAGTATTTAATGTAAGTATTTCAAAACAATAGTTGTGTTTTCTTATAAAAACTACCTTTGATCAAGATGTACGTGAGGTAATCTAAACTGGACTCAGCGGAAGACCAGCGCTGTGGCATATTAACATGCCGGAGCATCATGCTGAGCTGAGTACCAATTCATCCCCACCCAGAGCTTTTTAATTTGTTAGTTTGTTAGTGCTTAGTTTCGATTTTATTGTTGTTGTGTTTATTTTTCTTTATAACTTTGTGGTTTTTTGAATAAAATGTTTTCTTTCTTTCTTTCAAATGAAATAAAATCTCTTAAAAACCGTATTTGGATCTCTTTCGGTCTGTGCAAATATCGGTGTTTACAATAAACCTATTATGGAAATTCACTTGACAGCCCAGACCAATAGGTAGGGATATTGGGTGCAGCTAGGCGATTCAAGTTGCTCTGGATTGCTTCACGTGAAACTTATGTTGTACTATTCATGTGTTGCGCACTCTATATTAGATTAAATGTGTAAATACTAGTATTAGGATACATAAGGAGTTTGTGCACCTTTATGCGAATAACATAAATAAAATTTGTTGTAATTGTTGGTCGAAGATTTGCTGTCACATACTTCACTGACTGAAAAGGCGCAATTTAACAATAAATGTACATTTATATTTAAGGTATATCACTGTTGTTGGGTTCTATGTTGTTGTTGTTGACTGCCACCGTGGTACAGTGGGCGCATAGCCGGCTGAGACGCAGGAGGTAGCGGGTTCGATTCCCGCCGCGGAACAAATGTTTGCATGATCTACAGATAATTGTTACGTGTCTGGGTGTTTTTCTATATATTATAAGTATGTATTTACAAAAAAAAGTATATAAGTATTCTATCAGTTATCTGGTTCCCATAGTACAAGCTATGCTTAGTTTGGGGCTAGATAGCGCTGTGTGAATTGTCCAGCGATATTTATTTATTTGTTATTATTATTTATGTTAAATGTATTGAAAAAATGTATTGTAATGTATTTTGTGTTGTATTTGTTATTTGTGTTTATATGGACAAAGGTGAATGGTGACAACGAAGAGAGGCCTATGCCCAGCAGTGGGATGAGAAAGGCTGACGATGATGATGATGATGATGATGTTAAATGTAGAGTTTTATTGTTAGAATGATCAACTTGCAATTAACAGAAGGATTTAGGAATGTCCATTAAATTAAAATGCAAAGTAAAATTCACTTTTTCGTCTATTTATACGGTACATAAGTCAATACAAAAATTACAAGTTATTTTAATGCGTGCCGGGAGGTAACTACCAAGCCGAGCGCTGCGAGTGTATTCCTTTGTTTACGATTCTGGTTGCCTAAGCATCGCTCGGTCCCTACAAGCACTAATTACCAAAACACAAATATTCTTACTTAGTTGGTTAGTATGGCTAAATTGTTATATTTTTTTTATTCGGAAAACAAACAGTACTTATATCTAATAAGAAACAACTTTACACACTTATTGCCATTTACATGTTTTCGCATATAACATTTAAATAGAGCTTGTTTGTTTAGTTGGCTAAGTATTTTCAAAATATAAGAAAGGTATACAAAATACAAAAACAAAGGTGAAATGTCCAGCAATATGTATTTATTAATATTTATTTAGTTAATGAACCAATTCAAACAAGTGTTCTAAAACAACGCGCTTGAATTTGGAGACTTTAAGTTGATGATTTGTTATGTACTCTGAAATAAAGAATATTAATTAAATTAAATGACATAAGTACACGTGAATCAGCTCTGTAGCTTATTGGAATCACTGCAGATCGAACGGCCGACAGACCGTAAAATAGGGACAAGGTGACCGCGGCATACAGTGGCAATACTTCAAAAGCTGACCCCTAAATGCTGAAATCTTGGAGTGAAATCAAATAATTATTTGGATTAAATCGTGTGTGGCGTACCTACTTATATTCCTCGATATTAAAATAGTATTTGACAAGTATCTTTTTAGGAAAACGTGGATAAAAAGCTTTAAAAACAATACTACCTACATACTTAGTTACCCAAAACATTTACAAATAGGGGTCTGTTTAAACAAGCTGTGTCACGTCTGTGGTGTAAAATCTATAGGGACGACAGTTTGTTACACTATGTTACGCCATGAATTTAATGGCACTTACAACGTTTTGGTCGCGAGTAAACTAAACTCTATAAGCGATCTAGCGCTGCAGGTTTTAATAGTTTGGTTAGATCACATACATAATGTTTTAGCGCTGCAGCGAACTTTAGTTCTAACTCACCAGTATTTGAACAAACTTTTTTCAAGAATGTTCTTGTCTATCCGTAGAATATATGTCTATATGCATAACGTCATGTTTTTGTTTTAGTTTTACTTTGGTATTATCGTTCAAAATTTGCGCGATTGTTAGTTATATTTTTTATTTTTTTATGATACGACATTGATATGGAACAAGTAGGTATAAGGCCCACCTGATGTTATATGGTAACCATCGTCTATAACAAAGTATTGCCTCGTAGGTCACTCAACTCACTCACCTTAGAACGTGCCCTACGATGCACTGCTCTGCGTCCATCAACTTGAGGCATAAAGGTGTAAAGAATATAATCACATCTTTACCATCATTAGTGAGTTCTTAACTATAGTAGGATCTTCAAGAATTTGAGGTGATGCTCAATGATCCCAAAACGTATTTAGCGACTGTTCTAACTTATTTAGCGATGTTTAAATTTGACGAATTTGCATGATTTGACAACTTATATTATTGACATATTTAGCAACTTATTATCGGCATCGTTGCGCAGGCCCTAAATTACTCGCCCAATGAACATACAAAAAGTATTTCCACTCTCATTCTCTCAAAAAGATAACAGAAACCACTCAAAAACTTTGACAGTAGAATTCCAGTCTTACTAAAAGCAAAAATAAATGTTTTGATTTGAAAACGAATGAAAGAAAAATGAACGTAGGACTTGTTCAGCAAATGTTTTCACAGCAAGCGTATCTACTAATTGTAATTGCGCTAAAGTTTCATCAAGCGCATGTAATACTCGTACGCCACAGTAAGGCTGCTAAACGCTAATTTGCAGCTTTAGCGCAGTCTAGATAGTTTTTACTTTATTTATTTATTAATACTTAGATTCGCAATCACATACCGTATATTATAAACTAGTGAACATAGCGCTAAACTTAAACCAAATTGAATTTACATTATGTAATGCTAAAACGTTTATAATCTGACGCGGCAAAGTAGCCCGGCTATTTACTCTAACACACCTACTTAGAACTATTTTTTTTATTTACCTATACTTTCCCCTGCTGGGCAAATTTATCTTATGATCACTCGCCACGTCACACCCGCCATCTTGGAATGCATCGACTTCGTCACGCCAACGCTTCCTCGGTCTGCCACGGCTTCGACACCCATCTGCAGGCACCTGCACCTGCAGGCACATCTGCAGATGACTGTTGCCCATTTGTCTGTAATACGACTGACGTAACCCGCCCAGTTCCACTTCAGCCTGGCAGTCTTGTCACCAAAATCTGCGATGCCATCTTCAGTGTTGTATTGCGGATCCTGACAATTATCTTTACCCCTAACACGCTGCGTCACATGGCTCTTTGGCAAACCTTGAGTTTGGACTTTTGAGATAAATAGAAGTTATTAAAAATTTAAAATAAATAGTGGCACTTCAACTATGAGTATAACAAATTATATATTTTTTATTGTTATTACATTATTTTTGTACTTACTTGTTTTTGTTTTTTTTTACGGCTTAGAGATGGTACAATTTTATGGCCTACCTGATGTTAAGTGGTAACCATCGCCTGTAACAAAGTATTGCCTCGTAGGTCATTCAATCACTCGCAGTGGCCTTGACTGTGGTCTCACTGCGCGTGCGATTACATCGTCTTCGTGTATAAACAACCCCCATATGATAGATTAGCTTCGCAGACTTAACGCGGTCGTACTAAAAAACTGATGATTCTCTTCCATTATTTTTTCCAACTTGTAAAAACTTGAAAGGCGCGAGCAACTTCGACTTGGAGTCGCTCGTTATCTCGTCAGTATAAAGACTTGAATTTATTTTAAAAGTTGTTTGTCTGAACAGGAAATTAGCTCGCAAAATGCGCGTAATGGAAAACTAAAAAGTGGTGATGAACCTGTTACAGGAAAACAGGAAACATATATTATTAAAAAAAAACAAATCGATCGGCCTATCAGTTAAAGATGATTTATTGATAAATTCTGAGGCCCATCGCGTTTTCAAAATTATTTCTGGGCGTCTGGTCGAAGTGACGTATGATCCGAGAGCTGGCGCTTATCTGGGTCAACGCATAAGCATTGCAATTCAGCGGGGCAATGCAGCCAGTGTCCCGGGGACACCTCCGCCTGGTAGTGATCTGGAGCAGTTGAGTTATCTATAGATCGTTTGCAACGGTCTTTAGATGAATTAACTGTTTCTTCAGTTCTTTCAGTTATTAAAGGAATTTTGCCCCGTTAAACTTGATAAATCAAAATCTTTTTGCTTATTAAAATCACAAGGATCACTTCGAAACGTCAATATTATTGCCTATTCCTTCGCGACCAAGCCAGGAAAGAAAGGCAAGGAACAAGGCTGGTTGTTCTTTTTAATGATACTTTTAGAATACATAACAATCAAGAAATAAATTATGTCTAAATTAAAAAAATGTTTAGACCCAGTTGGAGCAATTTCAATCCCAAGCGTCTCTATCATCTAAATAATCCGATACGTCATCGTAGGTTTCTTTATAAAGATTTTGTTTAATTAAGTTTTTAAATTTGTTAATTGTCAATTTTTGTACATCACTTGGGAGTTTGTTATAAAAGCGTACACCTTGCACTTTAAACGATTTACTAATTTTATGGCATCTACATAGTATGATTTAGATGAGCAGGCTTCATCATCCGTTTTTAATCCAAAAAAGACGTGAGAGAATCATAAAGTCATTAGATAGTTTGGGCATGTTGAGAGAATGGACAAAAGAAAATTGACGAAACAAAATACAGCGAGCGTGTGTCATCTGGAAGGGCGAACGTAACTTAACCAAGTTGAAGACATCTTTGTAAAAGGCCAGGTCAAGAGAGAGGTTAGAGAGGCTTAATCGACAAGCATGTATGAAGAATGTGATGAGATAAGGCAAAATAAGTATGCCCGTGCTCTCTGCCTACCCCTCAGGGATAAAGGTGTATCTCCAGTTTGTATGTAATAACACCAATCAGTCATCACAGAACAGAAAGCTCTCTTTTTCTCGTTATTTTTTTCCTAAAAATTGTTTATTTGGGAATGTATCGATTATTGCATAAATATTTAAGTATTGAACTTACCTCTAAAATCAGTTAATTCTAACTATTCTAGATTAGTGTTTTAAATTAATGGTGTACAAAACAAAACAGGTTGTATAGAGCAGGCAGTACGCTGGAGTCACCGTCATTTTTAGAACCAGTAATAACACCGAAAAGTCAACACAGTACAATTAAACTGCCGAATCCTTACTATTTGAACACAAACAGAAGACCTACTCTAGTAACCTATTACCACAACAAAAGCGTGTGTAATGTGTGCTACATTCGCACTTTTACGCACAGGAAAAACTACGAAAAACTATGAAAAACTAGCGGTTATGATATTAGTCACAGAGACAGGCGTACAAAGAACGTACCGGAGCGGTAATGGTGGAGCAAATTGTGGGAAGGGGTGGGTTAAGGCATGTTTTCTAACAAGCATACTTTTCAGTACCTTTTTAGTACTTAGTAGTTTACCACTAAGAACTACAGCTGTTAGAAACTGAAGGATATTCTTAGGGGGGATAGCTGTTAGCTCCTCCGGGCTGAGGATGTGTTTACCCAGATTAAAGTTACGTTTGCGTATTAGTGGACCACAATCGCCTAACATGCGTAGAGTCGATTCTACCTGATACCCAAACGACGAAGAATTTTGGAGCTCTTCGGTTGTCACTTTGGATTATACTTGTCAAAAGAGGGTACAGGAAGTTTCATATTTAAAAATCTTTGGTCGCCAGTTCCAATATGTCTAGAATGTAAACATTTGTTTTTTTTTAAATACATAAGATAATCAAACTAGGTTATAAAAAAAAATCTTAAGACAATGTAGAAAAAATATAGATACATGATACCATGATGTTATAGATGCAGATATTTTGAAATCCGCGGATGCGGATGCAAATTTTGAAGACTCACATCCGCGGATGTGGATTAAGATGTTTTTTTAAGAAATTTCGTTTTTGTGCTGAAGTAAAACAAAATTATAAACTATTAATACTATAATGTAATGTAAATAATAATAATATAATACTCATTCAAAATAACACTCAAAAACTGCAATGTTCATACGATAAGCGCAAGTAAACACGTTATGATTGATTTTCGAGATACAAATGATAAACAATAACAAACCCGTCGGATCTTTGCTCCTATTGGTCAATCAGCACGTGCCCACGGCACGCGCCACTTGCAAGCCTCACCCAATTTCTTTCTTGTCGTGATCTGCGCTGCATCAGCATCGGCATGAACATCCGCATCGATTATTGCAGATGTGGATGCAGATGCGGATGTTCAAATGGATGCGGAGGCTCCACATTTGTGGATGTGGATGCGAATATTCGCAACATCCCTGCATGATACAAATCTGATCCTATATAATTGCAACTTAGCACTATGCTGAGGGCTGTAGGTATGTTAGAAATGAACTCAAAATTAAATCTCAAGCATTGATTTTTGTCCGTTATTTAATTGGAACCTTTCAAAAATCTACGCTTAAATCTAAAAACATACTTTCGAATGCGTTTTTTCGGAAGCATCTGACGCGTGAGCCCGGCGGCGCGGCGTAAGAGAGAGAGGGTCTCTCCCTCTCTCTTACGGGAGGGAAAGAGCGACACGACGTCCGACAAGGTTTACAGTTTACTTAAGAAGTCGCGTCTGTCAGTCGCATGACTGTCTGACATCAGATAGTATGTTTTTGCGAAGTCTTGATTCACGCTTGAGCCAAAACAAAACTCGAGACTTCACTTTGTAACTAGATCTTGTTGTACCACTATTGTACACCTTTTAAACGCTAGTCACGGTCGCGAGTCTCCAGCCCCCAAACCCTCTCTTAAGAGTGAAATCGGAAAACAACTATTAGTGTTACAAACGACGCGTCTGCCTCGACAGCGGGAACTATTTTTCAAGCGGGTGGTAAACGAGTATTTGGCCCCGGGTCATATACTTAGTATCTAATGGAGTAATCTTATTGTCTTGGGAGTATTTCAACGTCCAAGATAAATAAATGTTATTGATGGCTTAAATATACGGCTTATTTGGGTTAAACGTAGTATCTAATTCAGCGGGGAAATAGAGCTGGACATTACGCTATAGATCGTACGTGCTCGTAGGGCAAACAAGTATAAAGTGTCATTACCTAGTTTTTAAGACCTTATTGTACACTTGTTTATGCAAATAATTACCTTGTATCTTGTCTACTGCCAACAATCACTTCTCTTTAATCAAAAAACACCGAAAAACTCTGCAAGATGTAGAATGCCCTTCCTCCGGAGGTTTTCCCGGTGAACTTCAACATGAACGCCTTCAAGAGAGGTGTAAATAAGGCATTAAATTTTAGGCAACGCGACTGCAGTACCTCGAGTCCTGCAGGAGTTTATAGGCGACGGTGACCACTTAACATCAGGCGGCCCGTCAGCTTGTGTGTCTAAATATATAATAATAAAAAAAAGTCATCAGTGGACGTCTAATGGCTGATTAGGACGATAATGTCCTAATCAGAATAATCCTAATAAGAGTAATAGAGTTTATATGAAAGGGCTCGCGGAAAGTACTATCACCATACCTATTTCTGCCGCCAACATGAGGCTTTACATCTGTATACCTCAAGTTGATGGACGCTGGGTAGTGCACCAGTTTTTAAGGTGTGTGACCTGTGAGGCAATACTTTGTTATGGCGATGGTTACCACTTAACATCAGATGGGATATATGCTTGCTCCATCATCAGGTGACATAAAAAAAAATCAGCCATAAGGTATGAGACTACTGGTTTTAGTACAATATTATCATCTTGACATTAATTTATAATTTATGATGATTTGTCTGATGTCTACTTAATTATGCGAGAACTAATGCACCTTCATTACATTAGCCATTTAACGTCCACTGCTGGACATAGGCATCTCCCATAGATATTGTGCTGCCTGCACCATTTTTGATGCATACCCTGCCCAATTCCATTCTATGTAGAACTCGTATATGAAAGAAATAAAAACGCACCTACAATATATTTGTTATCCGAACAACTTACTCGAATAAACTATTTGCCCGGGCAATCTGAACGATTCCGGGCAAAGTTAGTAAAGCCCGGGCATTCGCTAGGTGATTTAGAGTTCCACGGAACACCTTAATTTTACATTCTTATACATAATTCATTTATTTAGTGAACGCCGAGTTTTTGATGTATGTATAATGATGGCGCGAAATTTCTGTGTAAATCCTGGTGTTATTTTTCTCTTTTCTGTTAGGTTTTGTACGGAATTTCTATATTTTGTTGCGCCAATTAAAATGTTTTTAAAGCCGTATTGTTGTAAGCCGTGGGTTCTTTCTAGTACGTGGTATCTACTCTAGAACCGTTCTGCCCCAACGGCCGTCAGTTATTCGAGCTATCTACCCCATCTCTTGCCACTTCAGCATGCTAATATTGGCTATGTATTTTTGGTGTGCAAGCTAATATTTGCGAGATAGTTCGTTGCTTGAATTTGTAAAAAATGCTATATTTATTTCCACTGCCGGGCGCAAGGCTCCTTATTTGCTTTACAAATAACATAGAAAATACCTCTACGTATTTTCCATTTGGACTAGTCATTTTAATTTACAAAATGGTAATATATTATCACACAAGCTACGCCGAAATACTGTGATCTATTTCCGTTTTAGAATATTTGATTTCTGACTGAACTATGATAAATGCCGAGGAGTATTCATATTTCAAATATAAGGTATATTCAAATACAACCATACCAACATAAAAGGCTCTAGTAGATAGTTTCATTTTATTTTACTCGAATTGGTAGTTTCGAGTTATACAATTAAGTAGCAATAGGTAAATGAAAGACACATAAAGTCCCGAACTAAATTTACATATCTCTGAGATAAATGAACCAAAAAGAAAAAGTGCTTATATCTTCGGAACGGCTGACCAGGGGCCCAACTCTGCTAATTTATAAGAAAAACGATTATGGAGCCATACCATTATTTAACGATTATGGTTGTTGTTCCTGTCATAAGCTGCCAAATTTTCAATGACGTTGTCATAGCAACGGCGGTCATTGGAAAAATATTGTGTTAGTAGAATACCAAAAGGTATCTATAGTGGCCATTTTCCAACGATACCATTTTCATAGTGAAGCGATTGGTTTAGTAGAATTGGGCACCTGATCTACATCACATATAGGTAGCTAAGAACCACCCCAGTAAAACTAACTTTCTATTTAAAAATACCGAGTCTTAATCGGTCGTAGTTTGGGAAATAGACTGCATCATCGCTTACCATCAGGCAAGATCGTGGTCAAACGCTAGACAATAATGTATAAAAAAACTAAGATTAGTCGTACACACAGATACATAAACAGGCACAGACAGGCACAGACAGGCACAGTTAGGCACAGACAGGCATAGCCAGGCATAAACAGGCTCAGACAGGTACAGACAGTCACAGAGTCAGACAAACATAAGCACCAACTTATAATACCCCATTTTGCGTCTAGGGTTAAAATAGGCTTATAAAACGATTCGTTATGGGTAATTTATTATCAACACTATAATACTATGCCAATACTTGGTGTATTGGCAAAACAACATTTGATATTCAAAATATGAACCATAACGAGACGATGAAGAAGAAGATCGCCACTTACCTACCACCAAGTGAGGTATAATTTCATTATACCCACCGCTCTGTCCCACTAGCGGGGATTATGAATCAAATCAAAATCTCTCAATAAAAGGTGTTTTGATGCCATATGTTCTAATTTTTCTCTTTATTTCAATAGAATTAATATCGGGTGGTTCCAGCGAAACTGGGTCGCTGTTAATGCTTTTACCATTTGCTATTGATATCAAATATCAAAGTAACTTAACTACCTGCAAACCAAGCAAATAGTTTCTTAAATAGAGTGCCTAAAACGTAAACTAGACATATCCAAAACAGTGTAAAATCTATTTCTGCTTGCATCCCTCACTCACACAACACGAATTCGCATGAAATATTCATGCTATTGATTCAAAACATCCCACTATCGTGCTGCGTCAGGCGGTCAAAAGTTTGTTTAAACAAAACTGTTATAGCTTTTGAACTTTTTTAGTGACGTTTTAGTTTTTTAGGGCTTTAAAACACTATAAAAATATTAGGTTATATCGATAATATTTTTTTTATTGGGCAAAATGCCTATATTAACAGGAAGCATATAAGAAACATTTAATACAGAATAAGAATACAGAAGAAACGTTTGAATCATCTAAAGACCGTTGCAAACGATCTATAGGTCGCTCAACAGCTCCAGAACCAGGCAGAAGTGTCCCCTAAGACACTGGCTGCATTGCCCCGCTGAATTGCAATGCTTGAAATGCGTTGATCCAGATAAGCGCCTACTCTCGGATCACTTCGACCAGACGCCCAGAAATAATTTTAAAACGCGATGGGAGACTCTGGGGTCCATGGGTTACCGTGGTACCTCAGGGTCTCGACCCTAATTGGCGCAAATACGTAAGTTCTGTCAGCTCTGTCGCGACTTCTATATTTGCACCGCTTGAGATCTTCGGCTGAATTTGCCGCCGCACCGGCAACAACTGCGCAAGGGTAAGCTATGAGATAGCGCAAGGGTGGCACGTACGTGGCGTCCTACACCAAAGGCCTACTCTTCTCCCAAGGTACAAGAGTCATACCGTCAGGCCGCTTACCATCGTCTTGTTTCATCAGACCGTTCGGTTCGAGAACGGCTGAAACGATGACGCTGCAAAAAGCCTGGCGCGAGAAACCCTACCGGCGGCCCTGGAACCATTGTATTTTTGTGTGAACCTATGATTATTAAATTGGGATAGGATTTGTAATAACTAAACTTTTTCAATTGAATTTAATTATTAAGGATTCCCAATGATACACAGATTTAAATTAAAATAAAATACAATAAACGCGCTCCCTGTGCTCACTCTGTAAAGGCAACCACAGCTACTTCGTCCGCCAATTTTCTGGATTTGACAACAGAGCCACCTACCGGGTATAACTATAGCTAAGATCTATCTAGGTGATCCCATAAGTACAAAAAAACATCAAGCCACAAAACAAAAGCATCAGTCAGGCCGTTTAGGATGCGAAGAATTACGAACTCACGCACACGGGAATTTAATGAACTACGTGTTATGTGTACGGCATTAAATGAAAATACGGATAGGGCTTATGGCTAGTATTGTTTTAAAATAGGTTTTTTCAAATTCATTACCATAGAACATTTAAAATTTTCAAACCCAATATATCAATGGTACAACCTGTGTTAAATAGGTAAACAAATAATTATTAATTCATCATGTAAGTAGGCATCTTACCAAAAATTTACCACTACCTCTTACTTTCCTTGCAGGTCGTCCCCAGCCAACTCTAACCTGGCTAATCAACGACAAGCTCATAGAAGACCACACCATCTTGAAAAACGATGGAAAAGTCATCGTCAGTAAGATCAGCATCGGTGGTGCTGAGCGGAGCTGGCTGAACACGAGTATACGCTGCCAAGCTACCAACACTAACCTGCTGAGTCCTCACGAGAGGACGGCCAGGGTTGAGATGCGGTGTAAGATATAGTTAACCCTTAACCTTCTTATTCTAATTCTAGGGTGGGGAGAATAAAATCTGCACTGACGTCCCGCATAGGGGTGTATTGTGCATTACCCTCCTTTTAACCTGACTCCAGCCATCCCAACTCCTTAAAGTAGCGGAGTAGGAATTTGTGTTGGTGGCAGCAGTTTTCCAACCCTCAATCTTGTAAAAGACACTCACAGAAACACTGAACTGCTGCACGTTTGCAACAAGTATTTCCCTATGCGCCTAATTTAATTTAGTTCTATGTAAAGGTTGCCAGGAAGAGATTACTGTCAGTGATATGGCCAGCCATTGTATTGCCTTTTGGTGCCTTTGTGGTAATTACAAACAATAGTCATCGCGCACTATCTTAAAGGTATCCTTTTATACACGAGATAGCTATGAGAATACCGGATGGATTAGAAAATATTTAATTTCAATAAAGCTGTTGTATTTTCCAATCCTCTCCCGATGCTAGTAATGGGGGAAAGAGTAACTGAAAGCCTTTGCGATACTTAAACATTTATTTGATCCTTTAAAATATGGTATGCCTACATTCGCAGAATATTTTTTTTTATTGATGATAGTCAAGCGCTTGACCACTACCTCATCTCATTGTATGTGATGATGTGAATGAAGATCTCCAGCCTATTAAAATGCGTTTTCAATGATTGTCCTTTACCCCCAGTACGTCCTACATCAGTGGCCATCACCAACAAGCCAGGTCAGATGTCTGCGGACGTGGAAATGACAATCATCTGCGTTTCGCACGGCAGCCGCCCACCAGCTCAGATCACCTGGTTCAGAGAAAATAGGAAATTTACTAGGGGGAAGGTAACAAAACTTCTTGACAAAAAGACTTTACCACTTTTTATACACATGCAACATCTTTGACGATTATATGGAATCATTGCCTGAAACACATTGGAGCAATAGTATTTTTGAAATTATGAGTCCTAACGTTTAAATGGCTTGAATTGAAACAATTTAAAGGATGGATTCTTTTGTTCATAGGTATACTGATATTCTCAAGATGTTTTTTTTTAATATTGATCTCCTAAATACATAAAAAAAGCGGCCTATTTTTTCAACCTTCAGTTATAAACTACATAATAACAAGGTTCAATTTCCCACAGCACAGCGAGTTCACGAATGAAACCACGACTGTATCACGTCTCCACATGCTGCCGCAGCCCGAAGACGATGGAGCTGTCATAAGATGCCGAGCTGATAATCCTGTTCTGAGGATAGCATTGGAAGACTCTTTCAGGATGAGTGTTGTTTGTAAGTCTAATGCAATCGTACAAAACTATGATATTAAGAATTAAACCACTATACTGGGTGCTGTCAATATGCTCTGAGGTCATTTCATCGTTATATTTATACATATGTCATGCTCGCTTCAGAATATTATTAATAATTGTTTTTTTTTAACATCAACATTATTTTACTGATTGAAAGCATGATTCGCATACTTTGAGACAGGTCCGGGTGTTGTTGTACCTTAGTATTTCCAGTTCCTGAGTCCTGACAATGGGTTTTATTTACCGAAATTCCTCTCTCCACAGACAAGCCAGTCTTGACGATGGCACTAGGCAGTACACTAAATGCCAATGACATCAAGGAAGGCGATGACGTGTACTTCGAATGCAACATCAAAGCAAACCCGAGAGAGAATAGGATCTCCTGGTACCATAACGTGAGTGAGTCTATGGGCATGATCTATTCTTTTTCTGTCAGTCACCATCACTGTTTTGCATACAAGGATTTCCAGTATTCTCTTCTCCGTAGTTTTCTAGTATCTTCTTTCACCAGTAAGTCACTATCTTATCACACATAGAACGTCTAATGTTGAACATAGACCTCCCGAATAAATTTCCAGAGTGACTAATCTTGTGCGGCGTGCACCCCAATGCCTCCCAGCAACCCTAATCAGGTCGTCTTTCTATCTAGTGGCATGACGTCCTACAATGTGCTTTTCATTGCGTGGTCACCACTCATTAACTTTTCTGCCTCAACGGCCGTCGGTTCTTTAAGCTAAGTCTCTGTAAAAATACGAATATTTATCTCGAGGACTAGTAGCGCCTAGTCATATATTTTTGCTTTGTGCAGATTTTGTTTTTGAATTCGACCTTTTGAAACACGGTTTATAGAACAGTTTTTCCGAACGAATTTCTCCTGAATTAATACTTCAATGGCTATGAAAGACCAGGCCAGTTTTTTTTTGTGCATGATTTGCACTAGTTCTTTTTGGAAAACGATTTATTGTAAGGTTTTAATAAAAATACTTTCTTCTACATTAGTCTATGTGTGTTATAATCATAGTAGACATACTTTAAACAATGACTACATAAATAGGAATATGGATATGCCTTATTCGTCTAAAATGACTGCAGGTTATACAGCTGAATGATTAAGCAATTTGCTATATTTCGTCCATGCAAATCGGCAATGGTTTCAGAGACTGCCATTGCTACAATTAAATTCATCGAACTTAAACTGTGCTAACCATCAACTAGCTGGATTTTTTTCTGAAAAACTCAATGCAATCTTGCGATCTTAACACAACAAACGTAGCGCGGGGCGGTGCGGTTTGGTATAGAGCGGTTAGAAACCGCCACGCCTGATGTGCATTGCTTCATTTGGCCCGGTGCTTATAGTAGAGGAGACGTGGAAGATCGACCTTCACCGATCTGATAACCAGATGAGACATATTTTTTATCAAATATAATGTATAAACAAATATGCCTATAATTACTTGCCTATCTAAAAGTGCTCATGGCTATTTTTAATTAAATTAACTTTAATCGATTTTTTTTTCATCACTTTCATTCATTTGATAACCAAATGAATTTTATTTCACTGTTAGTTTTTAACACACAGAATATGCCTCAGTAGGCTTGCCTACTCATTTCTGTGTATAGCTACCTGGCAAGCCGATGTGAACAGGTAAGTCAATATAGGTGACTCCATCGTTCTGCTAACTTATCGAAAGTTATATCAAATTTTAGATTATTTTATTACAAAATCAGTCAATATAGACTTGCCTGCAAAAAATCATACTTAAAGTACTGTTGCCTAGCTAAAAACTTTTAGAGTTTTAGGCCATCTGATAGGTGCGAGAGAGAAAGTAGAGCGTCCGAAGTCCGTGTGGTAGAACAGGACACAACATAGCAGCTTTAGTGTAGCTGTGTGTAGTGTAGCTGCGGGCGGGAGCTAGTTTACAAATAATATAAAAGATTACAATTTCCAGGATCAACAAGTGAGTCAGAACATGTCTTCCGGTGTCTTCATCAGCACAAAGTCACTGGTGCTCCAGCGGGTGACGAGACAGGATGGCGGCCTGTACACCTGTAGAGCTGCTAACGACATGGGAGAGTCCAGTAGCCAGGCAGCGTATCTTAGAGTTCAGTGTGAGTTTCAGGATCTACCAGATCTTGCAAGTAAAAGAAACGTCTAATAATGGTTCCTTTACCCGGATTTTTTTGTCATTACTTGGGTAACACAGTTTCTTAATTTATACAATGTGATTTTTTGTAAACAGTCACTGTTTAAATATGTGATGATAGCTGGTAGTTCTAGGCCCTTCGTGAATGACCTGAATATACATAGTCATAGAGTTTTATTTGCATAAGGAAGAATTGAACACTTAGATTCTAGATTTTTTAACGTATTTAGTTTTGTAAATTAAATAATAAGCTATTTACAACAAAAACTTGATATAAAAATAATCTATTGTATTGTGAACATAAGCAAACTGTTTGCGCCGGCTATGCTATGGCTATCCTGCTATGGATGTGACATAGAGTCATTGCTACAGATACTTGTAAAGCTTCAAATTATCGTGTCAAATAAAACTCTCGCAAGTTGGTTGACTTAACTTGGTTGGTTAAAAGTTTTTCTATCAAAAAGTTTTCTCCTCAGATGCTCCAGTATGCGCGTGGTCGCAGCCTCTGCTTCTCGGCGCGCGCTTTGACGAGCCGCTCCGCGTGCGCTGCACCGTATCCGCGGACCCCGCTGACGTCAGCTTCAGCTGGCAGTTCAACAACAGCGGAGAGAGCTTCCAGGTCTCCCCAGCGAGATACGGTCAGTTGTTCAACTATTCGGTGAAGAACAAGTGTTCATATCATGTGTATCTTTTCAAATTAAATTAAATTAAAACTAAGTTGTTGCCATCTTGTATCTTGGTAGTTCAACTCCTGACGTTCTAAGAGGCCCAATTTGACGTTGTCAAAATACAGAGAGTAGAAATGAGAACCAGAATAGAATTATAAAATCGGTTGTTAGAAAAACCGATTGCTTGGACAGTTTGATTAGTTGCTCTAAGAATTTGTTATCGTTTAGTTTAGCTTAGGCTAAATCCATATTGAATTACCTTGGTTTTACACATAATTTGTATCGTTTTTCATTCAAGAAAATATTGGCGGTAATGATTAGATTAGAAAATTATTTGTTGTACTGCTAAAAATAATGATGAAACCCCTCATTGTGGGTGCATCAACATCTTTAATCGATTCTTATGTATTAAACATTAAAAATAAAAATACGTTTTTGTTTTTATAAGTCTAAAGTTCAGTAAATGTTTCGATTATTTGTAATAATCGTTTTTGATTGGTTCCCAAGTGGTTAAAACGATCGCAACTCTACGGCATTGAACCCAATGATACAACATTGGAACAGCTTCGGGTATCATAATAATTTTGGCATTACATGGTTGATTTTTTGACTTCTTGTCTAGACGTTCGTTCAAAGTTATCGCGGCGTGAAAAATGACAGACCTCAAATCGGGCCTGTTATAATGTCGCGAGCATAGTGCCTTCTCTTAGATTATCATTAAGTTACATACACCGTACTGAAATTATTAATAATTGATTATTTCTTATTGGTGTCATCGTAAATTAATTAATAAATAATAATATAAACGCTAGTTTTATGATACGTGGTATGCAATGAAGTCATTATCATAAATACGGGATTTATCACCCTGATGAAGGTTCACGAATTGAACCGAAACATTGCTGGTCGAAACACCGATAAGACGGTACGTGATAAATCCCGTATTTATAGTAATGATTGAAATCAATCACGAAAGTTTTCTAAGTAAAAATGTAATAAAGTGTTTTGTATTCGATTCTATTCTTATAGACAGTAACCAGTAGGCAGTATTAGAATGTTATTACAAATTCCACTCTTGTACCATTCTATTTGGACCTTGCTTGCATCTTCCTCCTTTTACGCTTTAGCCTACGCATACGATTCTTACGCCACTTAGTTCTCATACTGGGGTGGTTAAAACTTACTTATACAATTAACTTATTTCTCTGCAGCATCAAAAGGTGGTACAACAAGTGAGTTGCGGTACCGAGCGGCCAGTGAGCGCGACTACGGAGCATTGCTGTGTCGCGCGACAAACTCGGTCGGCCAGCAGAAGCGACCGTGTGTCTTCCAGATTGTACCTGCAGGTATTTTGTTTTACATTACATTATCAAATCAAATTTTGCTTGAAATATACGTCATGTTATAAAGATGTCAAAAGTAATTAATAGAATCAATATATTTCTGCCTTTCAAAGCATGCTATATTAAAATCTATAAAGTCATAATACTAAATAATAATGTCAAAACAAAATGTAGTAAAAAATAATAACAGTAATTATACAACCTGTTTTGTTATGTACAACATTAATTTAAAACACACATCCGGAATCCTATTATCTGATTTTAGAGGTGGGCTTAATACCGGTAGCTTCAATATTTATCCAGTAATCGATAGATTTCCAATAAACTAGTTAAAATAACAATAAAATAGTTAACTCAAATCGGCGGCGCTTTTGCGATGATTTTACTTAGTCAGTTTACCTATTTTGTACAATGTACAGGTTGGACTTGATTAAGGTTGTTAAAAATTTAAATTTTTCTAGGGTAATTAATTTGAAAATAACCTATTACCCGACAATAGCACTACCCGTACGTATTTTAATTTAAAATCGAACATAACAAAACACGTAGCTAAAGATAATAAAAACTAATAACAAATTTAAAATGTTTAATAATAATTTTAGCAAATATTTGTCCTTTATATATTCATTTAGATAGATAGATATTAATAAATAAATAAATATTGCTGGACATTTCACACAGCGCTATCTAGCCCCAAACTAAGCAAAGCTTGTGCTATGGGAACCAGATAACTGATAGAATACTTATATACTTTTCTTTTGTAAATACATACTTATCTATAATATATAGAAATACATCCAGACCCAGAACAAATATCTGTAGATTATGCAAACATTTGTTCCGCAGCGGGAATCGAACCCGCTACCCCCTGCGTCTCAGCCGGCTATTCGCCCACTGCACCACGGAGGTCGTCAATCGTCGTATTAGATAGATATTGCTGGACATTTCACACCGCGCTATCTAGCCTCACACTAAGCAGAGCTTGTTATCTACATGTATGGGAACCAGATAACTGATAGAATACTTATGTACATTTTTTTTGTAAATACATACTTATGATATATAGTAAAACATCTGGATGCGAAACAAATATCTGTAGATCATGCAAACATTTGTTCCGCGGTGGGAATCGAACCCGCTACCTCCTGCGACTCAGCTGGCTATTCGCCTACTGCGCCACGGAGGTCGTCAATTTATAGTGTAATATTTCATTCCATTTCATTTATTTATTCAGAAACAATCAGTTAATCATGTTTGAAATTACATAATTACAATATTTAAAATTATCACATATATGTTAAAAATAATAAAATATAACAAAACAAATGTATAGGTATCTAAAATACAAAATATGTCAAAAAAGTAAAATAAAAATAGTCATCAAAGAATATAAAATAAAAATGATTAGGAATAATATTACCTACTATAGATTATATACTTAATACATACATGTCACAAATTAATTAAATTGACCATTAACTCAAATCCATTAAAAAAAATAAAAAGACTATTTAATATTATTTATTTTATATTATTTAATTTATTTATTACAAGTCATAAAATCATTAACTGAATAGAAACACCCTTTAACTAAAGCTCTTTTTAGTCTTGTAGTAGCATTTATGTATAACAGTGCAGGCCCACATTATAGGCCCACTTACTGCTGTACCACACAGTATTCACCTCATTCTCCTTTGTTTATGTTTTTCATCCCTTCTATGTCATTGTTTCGTCTTTTTTCTGTTTTAAAGTGTTATTATATTGTGTATTGTGTGCTATTGTAGTACATAAATGATTGTCCATTTCTACTTATATTCACTCTTACTTTTTGCAATAAAGTTATGTAAATGTTACTGGTGAGTTACGCTAGTTGAGAACAGTGGAGCTCGCTCATAAAAACTCATGGTTTTACTAGTTGTTCATTACAAAACCTTTACCACTAGTAATTTTTCAGTATGATTACACCTGGAAAGCCTCCAAACCAATCCGCGACGGAAGTGCTCCGATATATCAGCATGCAGCATAAAATTCAATTAATCCCGTATTTAAATTTACGGTAACCGCGTTTTACCATCACGTTTCGAACCGGTGCGGCCAAAACTCATTACATCATCATTATAAATATGTCATTGTTTCGGCGAATTGCTCGACCTGGAGGCAAATACCCCCTTCAGCTAGTCTACACAGAGGGCTTAGCTAAGTTACAGTCGATTAGCGATGACGCTAGTCGATAAGTCCGAAAATGTATGGGATTTGACACATGCTATAGAAATACCACGTGATACAGCGACAACAAATGTATGTAGAAATCAAATAGATTCGCTGCGAATGTATTTTGGCTACGGGTCCAGAACTGCTTTAGAATTGTCATGCTGTCTACACATGCTTTGGGATACAATCTAGGTCTAAAAGTAGATAGTTATATTCTGTTTTATGTGGTTTTTAAATAAAAAAAATTGTGGCACTCCGGGTGTGCCGATAGAAGTAAAAACTTGAACAGAATACACTACACATACTTCTATATAGAGGTAACAGTGTCACGAGTTCAATAGTTTTTTCCCATCTTAAAAAATGCACAACGCGCCTAAAGAAGTTTTCACTTCAAAAATAAAAAAGCAGTTCAGTTTGTATCAAAGTTTGTGGTATCCACTGTTGTCCTGCGCTAGTCTACATCTTCTACATCGACAAGATGACTCACCCATCTTTCTGGCCAGTCCGTTAACAGGCGCTACAGGAAGTCAGTCGTCAGCAGGGAAGCGGCTACGAAGCAAAATCCCCTAAAAAAGTACCTGTGTTAGGTTTTAATTTTATTGTTTTATGTATCTAGTATTTCAGGTATCTATAGATATGGCTCTGTTATCATATTTTGTATGTACACATTATTACCGGAAATAAACGTTAAATGTATTATTATTATTATTAATAATCTTGTTAAATTTATCGTAATCGGTAGTGTAATGACCAGTTTGTTTAGCGTCTCGCAGCCACCATCCACTCTCCCATTTTACGAGAACAACCTTTCTTCTACGTGACTGCAAAGAACCTCCCCTGAAAGGTCCAAATAAAATGAAAAATGTAAAAAATGCGAGCAAATAAATGTGAGCAATCTATGAGCTATTTAAAATAAATTTAAAAAATCTCATCTAAAATTGCTCATAGAAAAAAAGGTGGAGAGCACGAACTACTTTCACGTACAGTCACTGTCGTAAAAAGCAGAATTTAATCGAGTTTATAGCCCGGGGCAGTGAAAACCTGGAAAATTCCTCAAAAATACTAAAAAAGTAGCGCCACCGAGTGGTGGGTGAATGGGAAAGTAAATTGGCGAAGCGCGTGTCGGAAAACGCATAGTGTAGGGTTCTATTCTAATGGTAATTCTGTGCTGAGGGGCATCTAATACCTTGACTTTGCAGGGTGCATGTACTTAAGCTAGATGTAAGACCTAAAAGCTATAAATCTGCACAGACGTCCCCCATAGGGGTAATTTTTACAAAACTACCCCTTCTATTATATATTTTTTATTATATTTAGTTAATTAACAAAACTGGAAAAGATTAAAGTTAGGTACATGTTACATCTAGGTAGGTATATTAATTATAGTTCAATTCCCAGAACCATGTTTCATCGCATGATCAGGCGAGAGACAAAGCATTAATGATACATTATGTTACTAAACATGAAATAATACAAGGTTTTTAATTAATATGTTACATAATTACTGATTAAAACGGGTATTATAATATTAGTGAATTCCTAGCAAGAGACTCAGAAAGAGGGTAGATCGATATATCTGCCAATCACCATCCACTCGCAAAGACTTCAGTTTACCCGTGATCATGGCGCATGCAACTGCGTCGAAATATCGGGATACTCAAAAACTCACAAATCATGGTAAATATCCCGTTTTTAGTAAAAATAAAGTTTATAACCATGATAGTTTCAAAAGGTTTTCCATAAAGAACTTCGGAACCCTAAATATATCGGTGTAGATGGAAAATATCGGCAGAAAAGGGGTAAAGTTTCCTATTTTTATTGCTTACTGGATGTCTTGTTACGCCGCCGGGAAAATTACTCCGTACTTTTTATTGTTAATTAGGTTGAAGTTTTTTGTGACCCCTGAGTATAAAAATAAAAAGGAAAGTCGAATGGTTTCTTGGAAAGATGGATAAACTGTGTATACTCCTTTGCCTATTTTGACGGTCATGGATATATTATAAACTAGCTGACCCACCCGTGGCTTTGCGTGGTTTATCAATCATTCAATCATCAAAACATCACCTTCAGTTGGATAAAAAGTAGCCTATGTCCAAATCCCTCTCTGTCATAATCTATCTTAATCAAATTTCAATCATCTTCTCTAATAGCAAAGCATCTTTTAAGAAACAAGTTATATCTGTTCTTAATCATATATAGCGCGTTCCATAAAATATTCAGAAACTCAAAGAACTACACTAAACAAAACATTACACTCCCTCCCTCACCCCCTCAAGTATACACATTTACACAGAATCCCTTCTTCCCTTTCATTCTTCAAATGCGTACCTACTAAATTACTAAATTCCTTGAAAATTAATGAATATAGGTGTTTTTGACCTTTTTCTCTAGGCGACTAATTTCTTAAAAGGTTATGTCTATAAAATGTGAATCTGTTATTGGCATTAGCTATAAGAGTTTGTTTACACTGATATAAGTGCTGTTGATTCTGTAATAAATAAATAAAAAAAAATAAAAAAAAATCATCGAAATCAGTTCAGCCGTTTAGTCGTAAAAACGTAACAAACAGACAGAGATACAGAATTACTTTATATCACACTAATATTATAAATGCGGAAGTTTGGATGGTTGTTTATTTATTTATTTGTTTGTTACTCAATCACGTTGTAACGGCTGAACCGATTTCGATTAAATTTAGTATATACGTAGGTTATAACCTGAATTAATACATAGGCTACTTTTTATCCCATAAATCAGGTCTCAGGTCAAGTTGCAACAGCGAGTTTGGCTTTACTTCTAGGTTACCTGCACATTTAGTGGTGTAACGCGTACGAAGTCGCGGGCAACAGCTAATAATTTATAATCCATACTAATATAATAAACTAGAAAGTAACTCGGTTTCTCTGTCTGTTCCAACTGCGCAAAAGGAGAGTAATGTTTTAATGACAAAGCACGCGTGCGAAGCCGCGGGCAGGTCAGTAATGTTTTAGAAAACGATGTTTAGATTACTCAACTGTTTCTTTTATAGGTATTTTTTATAGAGCTATGCAAATAATTGTATTTTATATTAAGAGCATCTGAATATATATAATGAATACACAAACAAAATACAGAAAAGTAAATTTCATAAAATTCTTATTCCTAATTTTTATAGCGATTAGGTGTTGGCATGCGTGACAATGTTCATCTACATATTTAAAGTTTCTAACTGTAATTCATTTACATCACACATGCTTTGAAATTAGGTATATGCAATTTCCGGCTTAGGGTCGAAAGTAAATTTAAAAATAGAACGAAGTAATTAAATAAAAAATAATAAATAAATAGTGTTGGACATTTCACACAGCGCTGTCTAGCCCCAAACTAAGCAGAGCTTGTACCATGGGAACTAGATAACTGATAATACTTGTATACTTTTTTTTAAATGCATGCTTATATATATATGTATATGTATGTGTATAAATGTATACGATATATATATATATATATATATATATATATATATATATCGTATATTATCAAACACCCTATATATAGGTTGTTTGATAATATACGCACAAAAATGAAAGGGGTTATTTTGATGAGCATAATAAATAAATTTGTGAAATGTTTACCACAGCAATGTGAAATTTATTTTGACATATAAAAATAAACACTTTATTAAACTTATGTTGCGCTATTGAATAACGCTTACCATCTAACCACAGATACTATGTTGGTGACGTCTCGAGATATCTCTTGTTGTACCTTTCTAACCCAAAACCCGCAGCCATTTCCGAAAGATATATCAAATCGGCCTTTATTTTTAGATGTCGATTGCAAGAGTAGATGGTAAGTTTTATATCGAATTAAACACCTAAATTTAGTCGATTTTCTTTAAAATTTGATAATATAACTAGTAGTTTTTTTTTTCGACAAGTCGTTTTTTTATGTTTTGAGAAACAGTCACTTGAATATCGTCAGTATTTTACCAAACACCCTGTATAGAAAAATATCCAGTATCGGAACAAATATCTGTAGATCGACGACGGGAATCGAATCCGCTACCTCCTGCGTCTCAGCCGGCTATTCGCCCACTGCGTCACGGAGGTCGTCGATCTAATCCTTAGTACCTAATAAGTGTATTAAGATAGTGTGTGTGTAAGAAAAACCACTGCTGCATTTTCCAAACAATGGAGAAAGTTGTTGCTGCAGCGATTGAATCTCCATGACAACTCCTTATTTCTATTTAAATGGAACTGGTGACAGGGCGGTTGCAACTAATAAATAAAACAAGGGAATAGAACAAGGACTTGAAGTCTTTTCTCTTTCATTGCAACATACACACATTTTCAGTAGCCATAATGTTCAACAGATAATGTAGGCAAGACGAAGAACTAACGGCCGTAGGGGCAGAAAGATTCTCGAGTGGAGACCACGCAGTGAAAAGCGCAGCGTGGGACGGCCCCTACTAGATGGAAATGCAATCTGATAAAGGTTGCTGGGAGCCGTTGGGTGCTGGCCGTTTGAGATCGGTCGCTCTGGAAATATCTATGGAATCTATAGGGGAAGTCTATGTTCAGTTCTTTGACTGATGTGATGATGATGAAACAAAAAGGATGTCAATAATTTCAGTGCTAACAAACCTATATTTCGTTAGGTTTGTACCAACGGAATGGTTCCCATTGCATCATTTTAGGGTTCAACTCACTGTTTTGCCATGCCCATCTGTATGTCTGTCCGACCAGTACAACCGTTTTATTCGCTGACTATTTAGTGCTGTGAAGCTATAAATAAAAACTAAAAACAACTTATTTACCTTCCCTGAAGTTAGGGGTTTTTCTGACGCTTTCCATCTTGTGGTGCATCGTTGAATAGGTATTCCAAACAAACAGGAAGGTTTTTTTTGATACAAGTTCGTTTAGGAAATATAAAGCTTCAAAGTTTCCATTTTCGTAATAGTCATATCCCCCCCCCCCCCACACAACTAAACTGTTATTCTTTTTTCCTTCAAAGTATCCACAATAGTAGTCGTTTTCAGAAAGAAAGAAAGAAGAAAGAAATTTCAATGCTGAGAAAACTCTACTAATGTTCACACAAAATTATTGAAATCAACTGCAAAATAACAGAAAGAATATACAATTATTTACAATAAAATACAGAAGAAACAGTTGAATTATCTAAATACCGTTGCAAACAATCTATAGATAGCTGAACTGCTCCAGATCATTACCAGGGTGAAGTGTCGGCAAGACACTGGCTGCATTGCCCTGCTGCATTTCAATGATTATGTGTTGACCCAGATTAAGCACAAGCTCTCGGATTACACGTCACTTCGAACAGACGCCCAGAAGAAATTTTTAAAACGCGACGGGCCCCGATACCCCTTGGACCTCGACCCCAAATGGCTCAAATACGTCGAATTTCGAGACTTCCATATTTGCGTCGCTTGAAATCTTCGGTTGAATTTGCCGCCGCACCGGTCCCGACTGCTGTACCAAACAGATGAGATGGCCCAAGAGTATCGACACAAGTGGCGTCCCACACCAAAGGCATACCCTTCTCCCAAGGTATAAGGCCCAAGGCCTCTTACGGCGGCTGGAACGTTGACGCTGCAAAAAGCCCGGCGTATGATATCATTAAGGCTAGCGTGACGGGAAATCCTACCAGCCCTGGAACACGATGATCCGTGGTGACTAAGCTGTTCAACTGCCGAACTGCACTGGCACTGATGAGGGGCGCAGCACCGCGCACCCTACCATAAACAAGTTGAACTTAATAAAAAAATACTGCAAAATTAAATTTGTATTCTAAAATTACTAAGATAAAGCCGCGCTGGTTACGGAACATTCCATTGTACGTGGCCCGACACGCCCTTGACCAATTATTAAAAACTTCCAAACAATCTAATCTGTCACGGTCGTCAGTACAAAAGTTTTTTGCTAAACACAGTTTTTCCGCTAGTAATTCCCCGATTAAAACTTTATTGACAGGACTTTAGTGACAGGACAATCGTCCCGTCTAAAAACGTCCCAACTTGTTCAATTCCTGACACTCGAAACTTCCAACTTCCAGCGCGATTGTGCTGCCCTCTCAATTAGTGCGATTTAGTACAAACTTCTCTCTTTAAAACTTCTCCCAAAAAGGCGTTCTAAAACCGTGCACATAAAAAACTGAACCTACTCCGAACCGAATGGTGGAACTTGTTACATAAGTTCACTCGTTACCCGTATTGGCTGGGTCGTGATTCCGAACTCGCAAAGTTTGCTCGTATTTTAAATGCGGGAATATTCCCGGTTCGCCAATCACTACGATAGATCGGGGAATGTTTTAATTAACTTGCCAAATCATTAATTTACGTGTATCTTGTTGATCGAGCTTGATTCGTTCAAGTTTGGTGATTATCGTAAAGCGATTGGCTTGCTATCACGTTTGGGAAGTTTCAAAACGGTGGTTTTCAATGAAGAGTGCTCGCTTACTCGTACACTAAAATACCTTGCATGTAATAGATCGCTTACGCCCCTTGTTTTACCTTCATAACCTTTAGATTATACATAAGTCATGTGACAAACTTCATATATACATATATATTATTACTTTTATTATTTTTGTTAGCCCTCTGTGTCCCACTGCTGGGCAAAGGCCTCCCCACATTTTTTCCAGCGCCAAAATTACCGAATCTGCTCGGAAGTCAGTGAGCTCGTCCCTCCACCTTTTCCTTGATCTGCCGCGACGTCTTCGGGTTGTGTCAGGGTACCACTCGGTGGTCAGTTTGGCCCACTGATCATCCATCATACGGCAAACATGACCAGCCCAGTCCCAGTTGAGCTTGGCGGCTTTCGTAGCCACATCAGCGATTTGTGTTCGGGAGCGCAGCTCGGTATTGCGTATGCAGTCAATACGCTTGACTCCGAGAATACTGCGGTCCATCGCACGTTAGCAAACCTTGAGTTTTACTTTTGGATGTTGGTCTAAGACCAGGTCTGTGCACCATAAGTAAGAACGGGGAGGATGCATACGTCCATCAACTTTCGTTTGAGTGAAACAAAAGGTCACATCATAAAATCTCCCACATATATATATTATATAATATTATTTTAGAAAAGTATATGTTTATAAAATGTATACCTACATTTTAATAAAATTGCATACACCTTAATTTACTCACTTCTTTATTTATTTTTTCGTAACTGCTGCACTACATTTGCTTCTGGTTTCAGCTGCTGAACGCCATTTTGGTACGCAGACGTGAGTCGAACTGTCTTATTGGATTAAATTATATCTACTGTTCCTTAAAATAGTTTCATGTGTCATTTTGTGTACCAAATTAATTATTATTCTATTCCTTGTATAACAATGTACCATTTCATAACAGATTTTTAAATTTTATATTACTAGTTATTCATCGTTAAGAGGGAATTGTTCATACTCGCCCGCCACAGGGGTTACAGGGGTTGGCGAGTGCAGTATTGCTATTGTTGTTTATACGTGTTTTATTATGTACGAAATTAAATGAAAACACGGGTAGAGCTAATGGCTAGTATTGTTGTAAAATAGGTTTTTTCAAATTCATTACAATGGATTTTTTTAATTTTCAACCTTCCTTAATTTCAAGTTCTAAAATATCAATGACACAGCCTGTTTATAATAGATAAACAAATCATATTCATGCATCATGTAAGTAGGTACCTGTTAAACTGACTAAGCGTCATTGTCGCAATGGCGTTACATTAATTATTTTTTATTGTAAATGAATCGATTACTGAATAAATTTCAACCACCTCTAGAATCAGCTGATACGATTCCGAATGTGTATTTTAAAATAATGTCGTACATAACAAAACAGACGGTATAAAGGATTGTATAAGGTACCCCTGTGAATCCTTCATTTTTTTCTTAGTCGGCTCGTACGGGACCCACGGAACGGTAAAGGTTCTCCATCCAAAGGTTGTCTGGTAGAGACCGCTACTAAGCGATAAGACCGTCAATAGTATACATTAATTTGAATACTTTTACTTTTAATTGTTTTGTTGTTTATGGTGTGCAATAAAGTATTAGCCTATCTAATTTAAAAGTTGTCTTTCCATCTTCTCTCCTGGGAGCCGCTGGGTGCGGGCCGCATAAGGTTGGCCGCTCTGGAAATCTTTATAGGAGGCCTATGTTTAGCGGGGATCGTCATATAGCTAATATGATGATGATGAGTGCCCAAAAAAGTTTGACCAGGGTCGTAAATGTCAGTTTATATATTTTGTAACTCTAGTTAATCTTTTTGCAAAGTACCTAAATGATTGGATTTGAATGAGGTTCTGGAAGGGGCAGAGACTTGTACTCAGAATGTATGTGAATTCAGATTGATGATGATGATGATGATCAAAAATAATCAATTACACGACCAGCAACAATAATTTTCATGTAAAAAAATATTTTCAATGAAATTAGCTTTTTTTGAACGGTCAAGCTTTTAACACATGTAAAACTGAAATATTTTTATATCCTAAGCTTTTTGCAAAAAAACCTCGTTCAAATAAAACTAGAACTCCGGCACGTCGGCCTAAATCATACACGTTAGTACTAAGCTCGTCTTTTGTTGGTTTCCAATTTTTAGTTCGACGGGGTTCAATAGTGCGTGCACAACTCGTCATTCAGGTTTTTTTCTATTTAATTTCAGAGAGGTAAATTTTTTTTTAAAAATCGACGAATAAATGGAAATATTATTCGGTGGAACTGCAGATTGGAAATCTTTAATTCAATCTAAAAACCAATACCTGCGTTAACTTTGGCCACGAGGTTTTTACAAAAGACCTCAGGTATTTCTAAACGTCGGAAAGCAGTCGGATCGGTAACCTCAGTTTTTGTCAGATTCTGTTTCGAATCCAAGAACGCTATTTTGTAAGCTACCAACATTTGAATCAGTAATTTGAAAAGGTATCCGGGCTTTATTGTCAATCCAAAATAGCTTAAAATACCGTTTACAATTCGACATCCAATCCGACAAAGACTAAGGCTTCCGATCCGACACTTCTCCGACGTTTTAAAACAGTCCGCTGAAATATCTACCATACGAAAATACCTTTTTATCCTATCACAGCTCAGTCTAATGCAAAACTTGCTACTTGTCTTAATAACAAGTTTGCCTGGGTCAGTACCTACTACCACTGTACTTATTTCTGCCGCCAAGCATTTATTTATTTAGGTTTGCCAATAGTTAAACACATATTGCTTACAAAAAAACGTATTCTCTAAATGCTTTATGATACACTAGCTGACTCGCCCTGGTTTCGCTCGGATGTTTATCAAAATTAAATATAGCCTATATCACTCAGGGATAGTTAAACTTTCTATCAGTAAAATAATTATCGTCGTTTTGGCGTGAAGGGGTAACATAGAACAAAAGCATTTTAGAAACTTTGACATGAGTTGTCTCTGAATTGAGTTCTTATCTCATAGGAACTGATTTATGAGATAAAAAGTAGCCTATATGTTATTCTAAGTCTAGAACAAAACTTCTGCAAAATTTGAGCCGAATCCGTCAGTAGTTTTGGTGTGAAGAGTAACAAAGACCAAAATAATTTTTGTATAGAAACTTTAAAACCCACTTTTATTCCATGGGAACAGATTTGTGGGATAAGCAGTAGCCTATATGGTAATTCAGGTTATACCTATAATGTACGTACATATCAAATTTAATCGTAATCGGTTCAGCCGTTTTGGCGTGATTGAGTAACAAACAAAAAAACAAACAAATAAATAAACAAACATCCTAACCTTCATATTTATAATATTAGAATACAATAGAATAGAATACTCTTTATTGCACACCGACAAAATTAAAAATACAATAAAAATACACAAAAATTAAGGTAAGTACAATGGGCACTTTTATCGCTAAAAGCGATCTCTTCCAGACAACCTTTGGATGGACAGGACAAAACAAAATCAAAAAGACGGCGGTGTAAATACGAGTATGTTCAAAACTACCTATACTGACTAATAAACTAAGTATATATACTTACAAATATAATAATATATACTTATGTATAAACTACAATAAAGGAGATAAACATAACGATAAACTAACAGTGCGTAGACAGAGAAAGGAAATGGTTGTACACCTTAGCTTTAAAGATAGGAACAGATTTAAATGATCTAAAAAGAGAGAAAGGTAAGGCGTTCCACAGCCGCACAGCTTGAACTGTAAAGGAGTCACCATAAAATTGAGAACTGTGGACAGGGGTTTGGAGACTTAGAGCTTCAGATGAGCGTAGGTTTCGATAATGCGTCTGGTGCAAGAACACAAAACGCTCCTTTAGATAGGACGGTGAAGAAGGATTGAAAAGAATGTTAAAAAGAAGGGAAGGGACTAATATTAGTGTGATGTGAAACCAATAACAGGCAATCACAACATGCACAGTAAACTAACACTTTAGGTAGGTAAACATACACGTAGATATTAACTATATAATAAGGTAAATTAAAAATAGTACAATGGCCACTACAAGCCAGTGAGTAATTTGATTATATGTATAGCAAACAAAAACCGGATTTGCACACTTAGCCCGGCCTGCACAACGACCCCCAAACGCACTAAGCAACTAAACACGTTCAAATGATTAAAAATATACGTATTTGTATTATTGGACAACTCACTGAATCATACCACCAAAATACTCAGTAGATTATTGAACCTATGCTATAATAAACAGGTATCAAGGTTACACTCGCATTGCTGTGTCCCAGTTTCAATGGTATGGGTGCGTCAAAATTACAGAGACATGAAACTTTTAACCCATATCTCAGTACAACGAGTACATTGCAATGTCATGTACGCCAAGTCATGGTCAATGATGGTTAACTTATAATAATATTTTTCACTACAATCAACCAGTTTAACAGGTGCACAAATATTTAAAGATAAAATATTTATAACTAGCTGACCAATCCGCAGCTTTACACGTCTTCTGCGTATTTGGGTAAAAAATTGCTTATATTTAGGGATAATGTAGCATTCTAATGGTGAAAAAAATTTTGACATCGAACCAGTAGTTTTTGAGTTTATTCGTTACAAACATACAAAAATACAAATCTTTCCTCTTTATTGATAGCAAATGTCAAATATTTTATTTAAATAATCATAGATTCATAATCGATATAAATCAATTTACAATGCCTTGTGATAATTGAAAAACAACAAGAACCCTTTTCAAAAAATCGTCAACATCATAAAATTTCTCTTCAACTAGCCACTTCCTTTGCAAAAACAGTTAGGAAAAAAATCGACTAAATGATTCGGCAAATAATCGAAGATAAGAGTCATAGATAATAAAATTTTGTGGTAGACAGTGGTAACCGCTTAAAATTAGGTTCGTCATGGGAGTGTGCCATTTACATATCTTAAAAAAAGGGTATTATCCAAAATACGACAATCGAACAATCTTAAATACTTGGATCGTATTTTTGCATACAATTTTGTTCAATTTGCCGTGGTCCAATCTGACCGACACTTACCAAGTTTTCATTTAAATTTATTTTCCGTCACTGCGCTGAACATGTTTTAAATTCGTTTAAATGTACTTTACACATTAATTATCACCAACTACGGTATAACGAACAAAAGAGTTGGTAAGGCTTCATTCTGAATTGAAACAAAAGAGTGTTTGAAAACTTTTAAATTAAATTTTCTTTTAAATTTTTTTACAGAATATTTCGTACATCAACATGGGCAGTTTTTAATTCTTGGAGAATATTTTCTCGTCATTTACGGTTTACGGTTTTCATTTTTTTAGTATCTCTAAACTCCATATAACCTAAAATAGAAGAAATAAAAACATACAGCAGACACACACTATACCACACACAGAAAAAACCAACTAAGTAAATACAACAATTTTAAACGATGACAATAAAATTTGAGAAGAAAAGAGTCATACTCTGTCTTGTCTTGCCAAACATAACTTGTCTCATAGTGATATTATAAAGTCATACACAATGCATAATGCAACAGCTGTAAGACTTAGTGGGGACGACATAAACACAAGTGGCGATCACAATAGTCTACCTACATGGACGTAGTGATAAAAGGTAACAAAAAATAAGTGTTTTCGTTGAAAAATTACTATTACAAAAGAAGCTTTTATAAAATTCATAACCGAAACAGCAAGCAGACTCAAATGAGCCCAAACACTAGCCTACTATAATCCATTCAGAAGTTCCGTTATCATCCGTCTCTATCATGACTACCTCCATGGTACCATATTATTGCATCGTCGCATTTGTCACCGAAGTTACATAAGTATTCCAAATTTCCGCTCAATTGATTTGGAGAATCAATATAGCGGAAATTCTGAATGCTTAAGTAACTTCTAACAGACCCCCTAACAGACCTTTCCCACGGCAACATCCCGTTTTTTGCAGGATCCCGTTTAGTAGTGTATGTATTGATCTACTTTAAATATAGTATTATATAGTAATATAAATATAGTAATATAGTATATATTTAGATATATATTATATTACATTATAGTAAATATACTATTAAATATAATAAAGATATACTAATATTGAAGCACGTAGGTACACTACTAAACGGGATCCTTCAAAAAACTGTACCTGCTAAAAACGGGATGTTGCCGTGGGAAAAGGCTGTAACTGGTATAAAATTCTGTTGCTAGATTTGACCTAAACAAACTAACAAACATTGCAATTTTAATAAAAACTGTAAAACGTGCAGTCATGCATGCAGTCTAATGTATGGTACATTAGACTGCATGCTGGGTAGATATACATCGTAAGGGTTTAGATCCACATATCGGAAGACATCTAAAGAACCATGATCATATTTAATAAAATATGATCAGATAAAATATATATGAAAATATGATAAACTCATCAAACATCAAACAGAGAGTGATTCCTGTTATTACAGGAATCACTCTGTATCACTCTGTATCATCTGTATGAAATCACTCGGAATAATCTGTAATCTTTTCGTTTCTGCCAGGCGCCAGCCTAGAAATTAACCAATAATAGTAATCACTATGATTGTAACTTTTTTGTATTTCTTCCACCAGCTCGCCCTGCTCCACCTCGGAACTGCTCCTCCAACAGGATCCTGAGGAACAAGGAGCCTGTTCTCACCGTGCGGTGCGTGGCTGGCTATGATGGAGGCCTGACCCAGCACTTCACCTTGGATGCTATGGGGGAAAACAGCAGGACCTTGGCCAACGTGTCTACTCTGCATACTGGTATGTTATTCCCATCACCGTATTCATTAGCTATTAATCGATAAGTTAGATAGATAGATAGATAGATATAGACATTTATTTCGACACAAGTAACAAACACACAGAAAACTACATACAGTGGATAAGTGAAGACAGACAATTAAATAAACACAATAAAATACAGACAATTTAAAAAACATTACTTAAGCAAAAAATAATAAATAGTACTAAAAATACGTATCCAGTCACTGAGCCCTGTGCCGAAAAAGGGGAATGGCTCAGCATTATACTGAACAATAAACCTATTGCTCAGCTTATATTAATATATAATTAATAAGCTTATATTAATAGCTTTATATTAACTATTCAAAGGAGCAACTGCGAGCAATCTTTTAACCAGCGCTGATTTAGCTGAATGATGTGGAAAGAAACAGCAGTATACTAGCCAATGCATGGTTGTAGATTATTTTGTCAGGAAGCTCTGTTAAGTAGTAGTAGCAAAAGTATTTGATCCATAGTAGTCAATACACAGAAACATATGCGGCTTGCCTAGACTGGACTTACCCGCAACTTTCCTCTTGATACGAGGATTTAGTCGTAGTCTGAATCATCTCACTAATTTTGACTCTGGCGTGACAAGAGCCTGCAGCACGATTGGCAGTGCATCCTCATACCAAGAGGAAGGTTGCGGACGAAGAGGAAAGTCCCGTCTAGGCTTAAAGTTTTTGAGATGGTTAAATCTTAGAATTTTCCGTTTCCGTAAGTTATTTAGTTTATTGGAGTTTATTGTTATTTGTGTTTCTTTTGTTTTTTTTAAGTATCAATAAGTTATATAGTTTTTAAGTTAGCTCGCCAACCCTTTTTCTTACCTCTGAGGTTGGGCAGGTAGAAAATGCTATTAGCATTAAGCCCACCTTTTGTATATTTAATTTGTATTTTTGTAGAATAAAGTATTAAAATAAATAATAAACACTATAAAAATAAAATACTATATGTGGCTTGGATATTTTTTTATCATCTTTCTCGGTTCAAAATGAACAAAGAGAACATTGTAGTCTCAAAGTCAAAGTCAAATATTTTTATTCATTAAAATCACAAGGATCACTTTGAAACGTCAATTTTACTGCCTGTTCCTTCGCGACCAAGCCAGGAAAGAAGTCTCAACTGGACTTACAATCATTTTAACCAGTGTCTTGCGTTTCCTTCTTAGAAGGGATTTAGGTTATGTAAGCTATAATATTCTTTCTGTAAATCTAGTAACTTTTATAGTATTTTCTGTCCCTATTCCATAACGTAATTTCGGTATATGATATTCTCAAATTGTTCAGATCTGGTAGTATGGCTGAACATTAGCTGGGCCGCATTGGAGACGCTGGCAGAAGACGAGGAGCTGGTGGTGACAGCGCGAAACAGCAAGGGGGCTTCTGATCCTGTACTACTTAGGGATCTGACCATCCGGGACTCCGCTAAGCGAGCTGGTATGTTCATTATAATACTCCTACCTGGATAACCTTTGTGCTTTCAAATGCTAAAGGAATATGCAAGAACTACCGTTAGTTCTTCGAGCTATGTGCTGATGTCTACAATTTGTTTTTTTTTGTAGAAAGTACAGCTCGAGCGGAGAGCACATTTCCAGCTGCAGCTGCGTTGGCTGCACTAGCTGCTATTTTGACAGCTGCAGGAGCCATCATCGCTTTGGTGTTACGCAGGTACTAATATTTATTGCGTCCATGATCAAAACTCAGTAATTTTAATTTTAAATAAGTTTGATTTTTTTTGTTTATAGAGGCATTTAATGATTACTACTAAGCTGCTAAAAACAGTAGAATGTTCTTAGGTGTGATAATGTTAGTTCCTTCGGGCTAGGAATGTGTTTGCCGAAATGAATGGTACGTTTACGCATTAGTAATACACTCGCCTAATAAATGTAGGTTCGTTTCTGTCGCTTCATTACAAAATCTGCAGGTTTGTGTATCGCATAGCCCTAGCTTGAACATGTGCTTATTGAGTCGACAGTGTCCAGAAAGAGCTTTGACTATAAGTAATAATCGTAATGCGAAGATTGTTTCTGTTTAGCGCTAAGATTTGGTTTGCATACCGTTTATCAGTGATTGGGAATGCCTCATGCCTGAAGAATTGATCCAAAGTTTGGACGATTCTTCGAAGCAGGAGTTCATAAAGATTATTTGTGTCCAGCTCAGGGCCCAGCTGTGTTGGATGTAGTTTTTGCTACTTAAAAAGAATTTGAAAGATCCTGGGTCATTCTGCTATGACAGGAAAGTTAGTGGCATTTTCAACGTAGCACTTCTGTGCTTCGGAAGACACATTGTCTCAGTCATCTCAGTTTTACTTATTTTGTCAAGAAAGTACCAGTGACATTAAAGAAGTTAAGTTAAACCTTTCTTGTCCAGACGCAGTGATACCAACTCTTCAAGCAAGCGTCCTTCTCAAAGTGTGGTGCAAGTAGACGCCCAGGGTAGAAGATACCTCATAGCATATCCAGCTGATAAGCCTGAGGTCAAGCCGGATATCCTCAACCCTAAGCCTGGTGAGTTCGGTTCAGTTTATCATAACAGAAAGTGGTGACGTTTGTCATAACATAGGTCTAAACGCCGGACACCATATTTTAAAACTGTAATCCTAAGCCGAGGTAATGAATGAAATGAAAATGAGATATATTAATATTTTTATATATATTTGCAGTACATTTTTTCTCTAACTCTTCGCACCCAACCTTTATCTTACACATTATCTTCTGAGCAACTCAGTGAGAATTACAAATCGCCTCAGCATGATTTGCACCGCTTTTGTGTTCAACTTATTCAAAAGACTGTTGTAGCTGGGGAACTTTGTCCCACTGCTGAACAAAGGTCGCCTCATCTCTCCTCCATCCATCGTGGTCCACACCCAAATCTGGCCAATCTGGTTTGTATGCATCCAGGTTGTCTCTCCATCTTTTTCTGGGCCTACCACGGCTGCGTCCCTGTTCGGTATCCACTGGGTGACTAGATTCTCCCAACGTTCTGGATGCATTCGAACCACACACATTAAACTAATAAATTAGAACACAAATAACTAACTTATTACTATCAAGTTAAGAGGGGATAAAAAAAATTCTTGCATTCCAATGTGTGTGGTATCGTTGGACACCTCTTTAAAAATGAAGTAGACGTCATTGACCTTTCATTTTAGAGTCCCGTTTCAATTTTTGTCTTGTAACTTGTGTCTTTGCCACAGAGAGTGAACCACCCCGCGTGGTTTTGGAGTCGAGTGACAACAAAAGCTACACAATACGAGAGGCGACCGATGGCCATAAGTCGCACTACAACCCTCCGCGACCCGACGACGACATGGTAAGGAATAATGTTTTGCGTTTAGCGACATCTATCGCATTATAAGAACTACTTTGTCTTCAAGCTAACCTAAGAGGGTCAATACGTCATTAAAATGGCATATATTACTGCATATAAAAGAACTAACCCTAGATCAACCCGATCAAGTCTCATCTACTCTCCTGTCCCTTGTGACCTACCACCTGCACAAGGGATGACCTCGACAAAGCCACGCCCAACGCTATAGAAGTGGCAAAGTACTACTCTAAAATAGTTTAGCTTACCATTGACACGAAAGAAAAAGAACCCGATCAAAACTAACATGAATGCAGATACAATATTATAGTCCGTATGTCAAATAAAAAATAAGGATCATTTAGATACATTCTGCCTCATGGAGGCGTGCGAAATTCTGTGATCACACTAAATTATAAATGTAAAAGTTTAGATGTTTGCTTATTTGTTACTAAATCACGTTGTACCGGCTGAACCGATTTCGATGAAATTTAGTGTGTTTATAGATTATGACCGGGATTCAAACATAAGTTACCATTTGTTGATAAAGCGTACTAAGCCGCTGGCGGAAGCTAGTAAAAATAATTATATTAAAATTGTCAAATTCTCTAAGATAAAATTGAATACAAATATAAATAATGATAAGACTTAATTTGAAACATGTCAAATTCATACAAAATACAATAATAATAATGTAAATAAATAAATATTGCTGGACATGTCACACAGCGCTATCTAGCCCCAAACTAAGCAGAGCTTGTACTATGGGAACCAGATAACTGATAGAATACTTATATACTTTTTTTTTGTAAATACATACTTATCATATATAGAAAAACATTCAAACCCGGAACAAATATCTGTAGATCATGCAAACATTTGTTCCGCGGCGGGAATCGAACCCACTACCTCCTGCGTCTCAGCCGGCTATTCGCCCATTGCGCCACGGAGGTAGTTACTAAATATTAATTAGTTACTTAAACCTTACGTCTACCTCAGATAAACAGTCCAGTTGAGTAAGCCCAACTTTGAGAAAGTGGTCAGTCGACAAATCCAACTCGGCTGGGCAGCGTTCGGGAAACTACGTGACGTCATCTCGTTAAAAATACCTGTCTTTGACGAAAGTCTTTTAACAGATTGTGTAAATATAAAATTGACAATTGCGAATGCGAAATATAGGTTTTAAAGGGATGCTTTTTCTACAAAATAGCCCTATTATAAAACGGAATATAAGGCGTCTCAGAGCATGCATTTTATCCTGAAAGTGATATTTATCTTTGACGAAAATGAAAAACTTTTCCTATAAAAGTATAAGTAATTTCAATTTTTCAGCAATAAATTCTCAAGTTCTCTCTTATTCTTCAAATATTGTCTGGGGCAACCCGTATTCGCAATTGATGTGCAGTGCGTTTCCTGTCGTATTTAAATGAAAAAAAAAAAATAGAGATGATTGAAGGGACTTCTTTGCTAGTGAGACGAAATTTTATTCTTTTAATGGTAAAAAAATGTTTTACGTAGGAACAAGATTTTTCTCTCAACCTATATACTGTCCCACTGCTGGGCAAAGGTCTGCCCCAAGTCCTTCCATCTATCTATATGGTGTGCGACACTCCACCGCTCCTGCTCGAAGGCAACAAGATCGTCTTGCCAACGCTTTCTTGGCCGACCCCAACTGCGTCTTCCATCTGGCCTCCAAGTTATAGCTAGATTAGCCCACCAATCGAGGTGCATTCTGTTAATGTGTTCCGCCAAATCCCATTTGCACCTTACTGTCTTTTCTCCAATATCGGCAATGCCTGTCAACGAACGCAGCGTGGTGTTTCACTCGATCGATATTTGAATCCGAGATGTCAAAGTCAAAGTCAAAATCTTTTATTCATTAAAATCACAAGGATCACTTTGAAACGTCAATTTTACTGTCTCTTCCTTCGCGACCAAGCCAGGAAAGAAAGGCAAGAAACAAGGCTGGTTGTTTTTTTAATTGATCCTTTTAGAGTTTTATTCTAAAAGGATTAATTAAAAAACCAATACAGAACATAAATTACGTCTAAATTGTAGCATTTCGAACTAGTTGGACCAATTTCAATCCCAAGTTTCTCTATCATCTAAATAATCCGATATTTTATAGTAGGCTTTTTTATAAAGATTTAGTTTAATTACGTTTCTAAATTTGTTATTTGTCAATTTTTGTACATCACTTGGGAGTTTGTTATATAAGCGTACATCTTGCCCTTTAAACGATTTACTAACTTTATCGAGTCTACAAGTGGCAAAAGTGAGTTTATCTTAATTTCTAGTATTCAAACTATGATTATCGCTATTTTTCTTAAATAAATTAATATTTTTGTGAGCATACATCAGATTTTCATAGATGTACCTACCTATTGACAAGGGAATATCATAATATTTATTTGTTTAAACTTATTGCGTAATAATTATCTGGGGCCCGTATTATAAATTGCACGAACAGCCCTCTTCTGCAGCACAAAAACGGTGTTTATATCTGCAGCACCCCCCCCCCCCCCCCCCCCCCCCCACAGCAGTATGCCGTATAACATAATGCTGTGGAAGTCGCTGAACGCGAACGTCGAAGACGCTGCGTTCCATTACTCTCTGGCAAATATTGAGTTTTGACTTCAGTGACTTGGTCAGCGACCATGTCTGCGCACCTTAGGAACAAGATAACATTATAAAAAGCTGTGAGCTATAAAAGTTAAAATTGTAACGCAGTTGTAGAACCCGACCGACCCAAGGAGCATGACCATTTTAAGTAAGGTAGTTTTAATGTTGCCAAATCTTGAGTAAAATAGGTCAGAAAAAAGTATGTTAATGTTTATTGAACTTCATCGTATTGGAACTCCTTCATTCTCAAGTTCGATATGACAGGTACACAATTAGGTACATAAAAAGATTTACATTTGAAAATATACACCTTACATAAATATTTCACTGATTTTTGAAATGAAAACTTCTTTAGGCGCGTTGGTCATTTTTTGAGATTGGATAAAAGCCATTGCGACACTGTTACCGTTACCTACACGTCTGTATATAAATATCTCGTAATTGTTCAAGTTTTCCCTTCTGTCGCCACTCCCGGGGTGCCACTTTTTTTACGACAAAACGTTAAAAAGTACCATAATTGTCTACACTTTTCCATTTCCCGAAATGAATACCCATATTCTAGAACTACGCTCAAGCATCAATCAAGACTTAGGCATAGATTTCTACATAATCTATTTCTGCCAACAAGCAGCATTGATGTGATTCAGTTTGAAGGGTTACCAGTATAATTACAGGCGCATGAGGCTTTACACCTTTATGCGTCTAAATTGATGGACGTAGAACACGTTTCTAAGGTGCGTGACCTGTGAGGCAATGCTTTGTTATAGGCGATGGTTACCACTTACCTAACCTACCTAGTGTAGTAACTAACCTAGTGTAATCACCAGGTCATATAATAAAAGATTCTTAGACGAATACAATGCAGAATCTGATTTTCCAGGCTTAAATCACGATTTAAATTTAAGTTTTGTTCTGCAATTCATCTAATCTACCAAAATAGATATAGTATTACTTGAAGCGTATTGGCAACCTCCCAAACTGAGTTTAAATATTTACTCCGAATCCAGCCTTAATGTTTTTAAAATTTAATTTAACATTGTACAGCTCAAATGTAATGTTTTCGCTCATAAGATTAGTAAGATTTCGTTGAAGATTCTGCTCTTGAGATAAGCTTTTCTTGAGTAAAGATTTTGAATCTTAGCGTCTGGGATAAAAAAGTAGTAAAAATTGAGGATTTTTATTTTTATTTATGCAGACGTTGGCGGAAATACGTTTTTACGAACTAAAATTTCGTAAAATGCATTCAAAACATTTATGAAACACTAGCTTCCGCCAGTGGCTTCGCACACGTTTGACAACCAAAAATAGCCTATGTTTGAATGCAGGTCATAATCTATCAACACACCAAATTTCATTGAAATCGGTTCAGATAACAAACAAACAAATAAATAAAGAAACATCCAAACTTTCATATTTATAATATTAGTGTGATATTAATTTCAGCTTTTAAAAAATACTTTTGAGCGTTTCCGGTTTCGTTTGCGTGCATAATAGTATACAGTGTGTCCCTGGATAAAGTGCAACCCCGAAAGGGAGTGAAACTAGATCAAAAATTATCGACAAAAAAATAGAAAAAAAAATTAAAAAAAAAATCGTATATACTTTATTGATGTATTAAAATTTTTATTACTCACTAATTACTCTATTTAATAAAAAAATTATTTCTTCCAAAGTAGTAGGTCTATTTTGTTAAAATAAAAACCATAATCATGTCAGATATGTGACGATGACGATAAAATAACAAATAACTCACAAACGAGTGGCTATTAGGCTATTACTTAAAGTTTAATTTTTGTATTAAAATTACATTTTTTAGGCTGTTTTTTTCCAATAAACTCCAAAAATCTTAAAATTAAGCCTATAATACTAGAAATTTTTATGACTTTTTATTATTGTCTATCACAATAGCTTTTAAATAAAAAAAACCTACGTTCTAACATAAAAAATGTGCTGGCGTGTCAACTTTAAATGCTCCTAGCCAGCACATTTTTTATGTTAGAACGTAGGTTTTTATTTTATTTAAAAGCTATTATGATAGACAATAATAAAAAGTCATAAAAATTTCTAGTATTATAGGCTTAATTTTAAGATTTTTGGAGTTTATTGGAAAAAAAACAGCCTAAAAAATGTAATTTTAATACAAAAATTAAACTTTAAGTCACGATAGCCACTTGTTTGTGAGTTATTTGTTATTTTATCGTCATCGTCACATATCTGACATGATTATGGTTTTTATTTGAACAAAATAGACCTACTACTTTGGAAGAAATCATTTTTTTATTAAATAGAGTCATTAGTGAGCAATAAAAATTTTAATTCATCAATAAAGTATATACTAAATTTTTTTAATTTTTTTTTTCTATTTTTTTGTCGATAGTTTTTGATCTAGTTTCACCCCCTTTCGGGGTTGCACTTTATCCAGAGACACACTGTATATTTACTTAAACCACGGAATAAACATTCAAGATAAACAATTCAAGATAGCACTTCATTCAAGATAAACTTACTGCTAAACGGAAACGAGTATTGGACCTCAGTAAACCTGATACAAATTTAATCCGGCTTCATTGAGTTATATTAGAATACATAAAAAAGTATTTTTGATTGATTGATTTATTGAAAATACTTTAATGCGCTTATAAAAATTGTACAAAGGCGAACTTAATGCTAATTTAAATAATGAGCATTCTCTTCCAGATAGCATTTGTGTATTGCGGATAAAGATGTGTAGATAGTGTACAGAAAAAAACGGCTGAAAATTTGCTCAGGACTAATAAAAATTGCATAATATAGGTAGATACGAGTACTTCATAAATAAACCTACTTAAATACATAACTTTATTAGACTAAATTATACCGATATCAAATAAAAATACATACTTAACAGTAAAAGAAGTGATAAGGAAAGATTATATTGCTAATTTTTGGTGGGTTTGACCGAGAATTTGCCTAAAGTGCCTATAAATTCTCAATCTGAATGCTTCCACTGAAGTATTTTATTGTTAAACTAGCTGTTGCCAGCGGCTTTGCACACGTGGTTCTAGGGTGCAAAAACATATATATAAACTTTGACATCCCATTTTTATCTTAGGGGAACTGATTTATGGGATAAAAAGTAGCCTATGGTATATCCAGGTAATCTTCGTTTATACCAAATTTCAGCCTAATCGGTTAAACCGCTTTGACGTGATTGAGTAACAAACAAACAAACAAACATCTAAACTTTCGCATTTATAATACAATTATTTTAATGCTATTAGCTGGTTTACTTTAGGGTACTCCTTTATAGAATATTCGCGTATAATATACGGTTTCGTGCCCATAGGTTTTGCCTAGACAAAGCTATGGCCAACAGCTACTACTTTGTTTTTATAATTCCAGATTAAATCCTGATTCCAAGAACATCCAGATTTTCAGAGCAAAATAATATTTTTAGTGTAGTGGAGGTAAAAGGGTTTTTCTTATCAAACTTTGGTTCATGCTCCATCGACTGTAAAATTGTCTAGTTTCGGTCCAAGGGCTTGCAAATAAATACCCGTGTATAATATAAATAACTAGCTTCCGCCCGCGGCTTCGCATGCTTGTTATGACAATAAAAAGTAGCCTATATGTTAATCCAGGTTATAATCTACGTACACACTGAATTTCATTAAAGCACTTGTCTCACCGCCGGCGATGAGCGAGAAGCGAGTAAAGCTAGAAACTAGAAACGAGTTGGATGGCAAGCAGCGAGAAGCCAGTGTGTTGTTCCTATAGTTGTCTCGCTGGGCTATAAAGCGAGTGAGCGAGTGCGGCGGACGATACTCGCGCCACTCGCTGAGCGCGTGGCGCGTGCGTTCCGTTCCGCTGGTTCATCACACTGCGTGTGTTCTGACCGCCAAGCGAGCATCGCTGAGCACGTATCGCTGAGCGAGTATCGCTGAGCGAGTGTTGTAGTCGCTGTGACAAAATAGTGGAGAGCGAGTTCTGGCCAGCATCAGCAGTGTGAACGGCCAGCGATCAACTATTAATATACATGTCTCTTTTACTGACAAGGAATCTATATCTTTTGTTCGTTTCTTGAGTGAGAAAATCGTTTTTTGCGTGAAAGAGTCACAAACATCCACACATACATCCATACAAACTTTCACATTTATAATATTAGTGGGATTATGTAGTAATACGTTAATAATAAATAATTATAAGTTTATTTGTTTATTTTCAGATGCCACAAAGATAACAGAAGGAACCCAGACAATGACTAGTGTAAATAATAGTATAATATTACGATAATAATTGTAAATTCCATTAAATGCCAAGAAATAGATAAATTATATTAAGTAAAAAAAATTAACAACTTCTTCCATATCATCAATGAGATTTAATCATCAAGAAATGTATCGAAATAAATTTAGATTAGGGAGACTTTAAAAGGTAACATTCGTTGTGTAGTTAAGTAAATCTATATGGGTAAGTGGGTATATTAACTAAAATTGTAAAATGTATCTAATGAATCAGAGTAACTCAGAATAAAAACGAGCGTTTAGAAAAACTACGTTGGCCCAAAAAATTGGGGCCAATTATAACGAAATGAACGTGACATTACAATTAAAAGCGCGTTATTATTCGCTACGAGCACCTACGTTACAATACATAGTAACGTAGCACATACTTTAATTATAATAGAAATTTAATTAATTTTGTTTTTTGTATAAATATTTACTCGTAATTAGGTACTCTTGATGATTTAATTATCATGTTTTATATATTTAAATTTATAGACATTGAATTTATGTAAAATATGTAATTAGTGTTGAATCATTACAATAAAAGCTTATTGTTTTTTTAATAGAGTTTTATTAAACTACTAGATACTTTGCCTACTGTGCCTATCCTGTCCATACAAAGGTTGTCTGGAAGAGATCGCTTTTAGCGATAAGACCGCCCATTGCACTAAATCTTTTTGTAAAAATTATGTTCCGTATTTTATTTTGGTTTATATACAATAAATAATAAATATTGCCGGACACTTCACACAGTGCTATCTAGCCCGTACCTAAGCAGAGCTTGTACTATAGGAACCAGATAACTGAGAATACTTAGTATATACATTTTTTTGTAAATACATACTTATATATTAATATATAGAGGCACAATCAGACCCGGAACAAATATATGTAGATTATGTAAACATTTGTTCCGCGGCGCGAATCGAACCCGCTACCTCCTGCGTCTCAGCCACTGCACCACGGAGTTATCTTACTTTACTTAATATGCAGACCTATGAAGATATCCGAGATGGGAGGGTCAAAGACAAGTCCTAACCACCGTGACAGGTTGCAGATACTGCTTAACAGAGTACCAATTAATGGCATATATCTTAGGATTTTTGGTTCCAAGACATGCCGGTTTCCCCACAATGCTTTGAGTACGTATAATAGACGAAAAATACGAATAGTACATTTTTCCACAAAGGCCTTTAAGCGATCTATTGTTCATCTGATATATTTTGGCATATGAGCTAGGACGCTAATCGAGGGGCAATGGCATCTTTAATTTTTAAATAGAAATAGGTCCGATTGTATATCGAACAGTTGAAACGAAACATTGTCGGTCGAAACAACGATAAAACGGTACGTGATAAATCCCGTATTCACCTAATATATAAAATTCTCGTGTCGCCGTGTTTGTTGCCAAACTCCTCCGAAATGGCTCGACCGATTTTCATGAAATTTTGTGTGCAAATCGGGTAGGTCTGAGAATCGGTCAACATCTATTTTTCATACCCTTTAAATGTTAAGGGTGGTCCATCCCTTGATTTTTTTTTAGACATAATTTTTTGTTTTTTTATGATAGTGCATTCAAAAACACATACAACCCTAAATTTTTACCCTTCTAGCACCAACCCCTAACTCAGCTTAGCAAACATTTATTGATTCTAAGGCGGAACGAAGTTCGCGGGGTCAGCTAGTAATAATGATAGAAATAAGGATTTTTCATGGAGGTTGTATTTCATTTTAGCATAGTATGAATGTGGCATCAATCCTAGTTTATTATGAATTTAACGAGCCTCAACCTATTTTCAAATTTACTTATGGCTCTTAAGGCCGTAAACTGCATTTACGGAGCCGTTATCGAGTTTACAATGACCTACTTTCAGAGCATGAGTGGTGAAAAAACTGTAAGTTCTTTTTTATGAACTCTCGACAATTGTAGGCTACTAGCTGCTGCCCGCAAATTCATACGCGTTACACTACTAAATGTGTAGGTAACCTAGAAATAAAACTAAACTAGCTGTTGCAACTTGACTTCACACCCCATTTTTATCCAATGGGACCTGATGTATGGAATAAAAATTAGCCTATGTGTTAATCCAAGTTATAATCTACGTACATACTAAAATTCATCGAATCGGTTCAGCCGTTACGACGTGATTGAGTAACAAACAAACATCCAAACTTTCGTATATATAATATTAGTGTGATAATTTAATTTGAAATCCGTGTTGAGCCGGGACGGTTCTGGTAGTAATAACTCAATGAACACATAAAATCTAAATACTGTTACGCCGAGGCTGTTAAACAATGGGTAATAATCGAAGTTTCTCGAGCGCTTTTGTCTGTCTTATTGTTTGCGGTTTCGCAGAAAGGGAAGTGGCCATTATGTCGAAACACCGACCCTTTCCTGGAACAATTGAGATCGTTCTCGAACAATCGAAATATGCGCGATATAAATAGGCCGGAGAGATGGCCGGAGAGTCAGTCTGGATTAAGCTAAACGTGCGATCATTTCGGTGACTTTAAGTGGTGCAACAGTGGTGTGAATTAGTGTGTTGTGATTACGTGTGACCAAGTTCGTGTATTCATCGTTTAGTGTTGAATAAAAGTGTTATTTTGGTTGAATCGATTCCCATTATTTTATCCCGAACCCTCAGCTCGTAACAATTTGGTGTCAGAAGTGGGATAAAATAATGCCGGCTCTACCAAAGGATAACGTGGACGGTGTCAGGACGAGAGGTCAACGACAACAGGAAATGGATGAAAGGCGGTATGGAGATTATCCGGTTCAAGAAGCTCGGCAGAGTCGTCAGCCGATGGAGATGGAATCAGCCGCCGCCGAATCATTTGGATCATCATCATCATCATCCGTGGGCAAGCTCCTGTGACAGGCGATCTTGCTGCTATTATGGCAATGCTTCGTCAGCATAAAGAAGAGAAGCGTCGTCAACAGGAAGAGCAGGCTCGGCTGCAGGAGGAACAGTACCAGCAGGATAAAGAAGAGCAGCGTCGTCAACAGGAAGAGCAGCGACGTTGGCAGGAAGAACAGGCTCGGTTGCATGAGGAACAGCGCCGTCAGGACAAAGAAGAGCAGGCTCGGTTGATGAAAGAATTGTTCAGTTCAATTGGAAAGGAAGTCCAGTGTGTAAAAGAGCAGATAGAACATCATGAGAGCCGTATTTCGGAAGCTGAAATTGAGATCGCTGATGTGAAAAAAACTCTGGGTGTCCTGAAGTCTAGAGACAGCAATGTGGCTCCTCTAATTGCTACATCTTCAGCGCGAGGTTTTAAGACGCCACCATTTGATGGAAGTTCTTCGTGGTCAGCCTACAAGATCCAGTTTGAGGCCGTTGTCAAGGCCAATGGATGGACGACGGCGCAGGCCATGACGGCTTTAACACTGGGCCTTCGTGACCAAGCACTTACGATTTTAGAGGCTTTTGGGAAGGATGTCACCTACGAACAGCTGTTGGAAGCGCTGGAGTCACGCTATGGTGACGCGCACCTGGAACATGTTTTTCGAGCGCAGTTAAAGGACCGTAGCCAGCGTAACTCGGAGAATTTACAGCAGTGGGCACTCGAGATAGAAAAGCTGGTTCGAAAGGCATACCAAACCTCGTCAGCACCCCTTGACGGTTATTTGATCCAGGCGTTCGTTGACGGAATACGTGATTTGGAAGTGAGAGCTGCTGTAAGGCTTGGACATCACGATACTCTAAAAAATGCCTTGGCCCATGCATTGGAGGTGGAGGCCGTGCGTCAGGACCCCCGAGCTCACCGCATCAGAGAAGTGAAGGACTCTTACACTCACTACAGTCGTCCAAAGTTTAGCCCTAGATGCTTCGGGTGTGGAGAAAAAGGACATCTGAGGCCAAACTGCCCAAAAAGAGAGGAGAGTGCTCAGGTGAGCCCCGTTCAACAGCAGCAGGGAAACGAGTAAGCGCCAGAACTGCGGGGCGAGTGCTGGCTGGTATCGAGAAAGCCCTAAGAATTACGATCTCACAAGTTCATGATGGGAATAGCCTGACTATCATAGGTCAAATTAATGGAACACCGTGCAAGATGACTTTGGATACTGGTGCTTCCCGTACAGTGATCAGTTCCCAACTGGCTAATCGGTTTCTTGGGAAATTCAACAGTAGCCATGAGCGAATTCAGCTTCTGACGGCAACCGGTCAGCACATATCCGTCCTGGGTGAAAAGCAGGTGGAGGTTATGCTGGGTGAAAGACCTTTCCAGCAAAACGTCATCATTGCCGATATAGTTGATGACTGCATTCTGGGTTTAGATTTCTTACGAGAGCACCATTGTAGAATTGACATAAATCAAGGAGTTTTACAATGTGGAGAAGAGGAATTCTTTATGGAAGGTGGAACCAGGGGTAAGGTGTACAGTCTGAAGAAAATTGTTCTTCCGCCAAGATCAGAAACCATTGTTCCAGTAAGCTTGCCACGAACTTCGGGAGGAAAGAATCGATGTGTACTGGTGGATAGATCGGACAATGGCTTTCCGTGGATTATGGCCCGGACGCTAGTGAGGACCACAGATACTGCGGTGGTGCGAATTTTAAACCTTAGTAATGAAGAGCACCTGATCAAAAAGGGGACCTTAATGGGCACCTGCGAGGAAGTAGCCTGTATGCGAAGATGTCAAGAAGTGCCTAGTTCTAGCGGCAATAAAGGGAATGGCAAATTCGATGTGTCGTCACTGTTGGAAGATTGCCGTAAAAGCCTTTCTAGGGAAGAAGTTGCTATGACTGAGAAAATGTTACATCGCTACGCCGATCTTTTCTCTTCAAATGATGCTGATATTGGAAAGACTGGACTGGTTAAGCTCACGATAAATACTGGTAACGAGCTACCTATCCGTCAACGACCTAGGAGACTACCGGTTGCTCGAGAAAAGGAAGTAGAGACCATGGTTGAGGGAATGATGAATGATGGGGTGATAGAACCTTCATCTAGTCCATGGTGCTCTCCTGTTGTTCTAGTCAAAAAGAAGGATGGAAGCCTGCGCTTTTGTGTTGATTATCGTCGACTTAATGCAGTTACGAAGAAGGACAGTTATCCACTACCAAGGATCGACGACACACTGGATACACTTACCGGGATGAAGTGGTTTACAACGCTAGACTTGAAGAGTGGCTACTGGCAAGTGGAAATATACCCTAAAGACAAGGAAAAGACTGCGTTCTCTACGGGAAAGGGGCTGTGGCAATTTCGAGTCATGGCATTTGAACTATGCAATGCCCCTGCAACTTTTGAAAGATTGATGGAGCAAGTTCTTGTCGGGTTGATTGGTGACGCGTGTCTTGTTTACTTGGACGACATCATCATCGTGGGACGTACGTTTAAAGACCACCTTCAAAATCTGGAACGTGTGCTGGCAAAAATTCGTGCCGCCAATCTGAAGTTAAGTCCGAGGAAATGTTCATTCTTCAGACAACAAGTAAGCTTTCTGGGTCACGTTGTTTCACAAGACGGGGTGCAAACTGATCCGGAGAAAATCAACGCTGTCAAAGATTGGCCGATTCCTAAAGATAAGACCGAAGTCAGAGCATTTTTGGGGTTGTGCTCCTACTATCGACGTTTTGTCAAGAACTTCGCGGATATTGCTAAGCCTCTGCACAGGCTAACTGAGGAGAAACGACTGTTCTGCTGGGATGCAGAATGCGAAACTGCTTTCCAGGAATTAAAGAACCGACTGTGTAAGACACCGATTCTCAGCTTTCCTGATACTGAGAACGAGTTCATTGTAGATACAGATGCAAGTAATACCAGTATTGGTGGTGTGCTATCTCAACGCAAAGGAGATCAAGAGGTGGTGATCGCTTACTTCAGTAAATCCTTATCCAAACAAGAAAGAAATTACTGTGTCACAAGAAGGGAACTGCTGGCTGTAGTAAAGACCTTACAGCATTTCAACAAATACCTACTAGGTCGTAAATTTCAACTTCGAACTGACCATGCTGCATTGCAATGGCTCTTACGGTTCAAGAATCCTGAAGGACAGGTGGCAAGGTGGATTCAACAATTACAGAAGTTCGACTTCGACATTGGGCATCGTAGTGGAAAATCTCACGAGAACGCGGATGCGCTATCACGAAGACCTTGCCCTGAGAACTGCAAACATTGTGCCAAATATGAGTTTAAGGAAGCAGAACCTGTCAGGCTGTTAAGAACTGATCTAAGTGACGAATGGAAAGAAACTTTGCAGCAGGCACAACAAGATGACAAAGACCTTAAACCCATCATTGAAAGGATCACAGCGGGTACCACTAAGCCTTTGTGGAGTGACATTGCTGCTCTGAGTTCAACAACGAAGAGTTATTGGGCACAGTGGGAGAGCCTGGTTATCCACGACGGGGTGCTGTGTCGCAAATGGGAAAACGCTCGTGGAGATCACTGTCATCTGCAAATGGTGGTTCCCAAAGCCAAGGTCCCTAACGTGCTACAACTCTACCATGAAGGATGTTCGGGAGGCCACATAGGAGTAAAAAGGACACTGTTAAAAATAAAGGAGCGGTTTTACTGGTTCCATTGTAGAGAAGATGTTGAAGACTGGTGCCGAAAATGCACTACTTGTGCGGCAGTGAAAGGACCCCATACACGCAGCAGAGGAGCACTAAAACTGTATAACGTTGGAGCCCCATGGGAGCGTATAGCCCTGGATATTGCAGGACCATTCCCTGTAAGTAAAAATGGAAATAAGTACTTCATGGTCGTTATGGACTACTTCACAAAATGGCCCGAAGTTTTCGCCATTCCTAATCAAGAAGCTTCGACGGTAGCAGATAAACTAGTCCACGAAGTTTTCTGTCGTTTTGGAGTTCCCCTGGAAATTCACAGCGATCAAGGAAGGAATTTTGAATCACAAGTATTTCAGGAGACATGCCGAATAATGGGGACTCATAAAACAAGAACCACTTCTTATCATCCTCAGTCTGATGGAATGGTGGAAAGATTCAATCAGACGTTGGAGAGATATCTGGCCAAAGTGGTCGAAAATAAGCAAAACGATTGGGACCAACACATACAGCCGTTTTTACTGTCATACAGAAGTGCAGTCCATGAGAGTACAGGCGTCACTCCTGCGTTGGCAAATTTTGGAAGAGAGCTGCGGTTGCCTGCAGACCTGATAACTGGCATTCCTCCAGATTCTCAGCGTGCCATCACAGATTATGCAAACGACCTGCGCAATAAAATGAACGACATAAATGAACACATTCGACTAACTGGTCAACAAATGTCTGAGAAAATGAAGACCCGATATGACCGAAATTCAAACAACTTGCGATTTGATGAGGGATCACAGGTCTGGTTGCACAATCCGATACGGAAAAAGGGAAAATCCCCTAAACTACAAGCAAAATGGGATGGACCATACCGTGTGTTGACCAGGATTAATGACGTCACATACCGAATTCAGAAGGGAACGCGAGGTGCGCCTAAAATTGTTCATGTTGATCGGCTGGCGCGATATTACGGGGCTAACAATGCTCGGGACGAGCATGTTTTAGGAGGGGGCAGTGTTACGCCGAGGCTGTTAAACAATGGGTAATAATCGAAGTTTCTCGAGCGCTTTTGTCTGTCTTATTGTTTGCGGTTTCGCAGAAAGGGAAGTGGCCATTATGTCGAAACACCGACCCTTTCCTGGAACAATTGAGATCGTTCTCGAACAATCGAAATATGCGCGATATAAATAGGCCGGAGAGATGGCCGGAGAGTCAGTCTGGATTAAGCTAAACGTGCGATCATTTCGGTGACTTTAAGTGGTGCAACAGTGGTGTGAATTAGTGTGTTGTGATTACGTGTGACCAAGTTCGTGTATTCATCGTTTAGTGTTGAATAAAAGTGTTATTTTGGTTGAATCGATTCCCATTATTTTATCCCGAACCCTCAGCTCGTAACAATACCTTACCAATTTGTGCATATGTTCACGATATCCCAACCCAAGTACAAGGTACCCCACTGAATATTTACAGACAACATCGCCCATCGAGAGCTTCCAATCGAGATCTCGAATAATTGATTTGTATCGTGCGACGAACTGAATAAATCAGTGGAATTGAATGATGTATGGCATATTTGTTGCTGGCGATATGAATTTTCAGCATTTGTTTTACTGTATATACACGAGGGGTTTCACGTGGTCCAAACTGGTACATTTGAGTTCCTTGTGAAAAGGCTCTTCTGGGGCAGCACTGCCACCATACCTATTTCTGCAGCATTAAAAGGCAATGCTGTAGAAATAGGTATAGTTGAAATAGGCTAATTGGTTGTCTTTAAAGTTGATTTACGGACGATAGTTTAACGTGACAACGTCATTACAAAACATTGATGAAATGATTGCATACTTTTATGGATAAAATTGAATCATTTTTATTGAATTATCACATTTTTTATGGATACAAAGAAGGAGTGAAATGAAATCTACAATTTAATTAAAATAAAAAAATTGAATTTTCAAAAATTTTAAAATTAAAGTTTTAATAAAGATAACGTACTTCATAAGACATTGTTAATCTAACTTGTAATTAATTTTATAAACTGGCGTTTAGCTATAAAGTTTAAATATAATTATGAACAAGTTTTCATAGAAATAAACTGTAATCAAATATAGATCATCAATTGTATGAATCACCATAATTTTTTAGTCAATTGTAATATAACCTATTATTACTGCACTCGCCGACAGATGCTACTTTTTTTAATAATAAAAGAATAAATACTTGAAATTTGACTAGTAATCCGATTTTTAAAATGCAAGAATAATTAACCTTTATTGCCGAAATTGTTGTTGTAATAAGCAATGAAAACCACATTAACTATTCACTTCACTTTATAAACAGTCGACGAAATAGTTCACGTGTAGATGTAAGTTGTGTGCTGCCGCTGTCTTACTTATCTTCGGACGCATAGGCCAATCGAGTGGAAGAGAGATAGATGCGGCGCAAGCGTACAATGAGCGTAACGGGACAATGAGTCATCCATTTTCGAGCATGCAGCCAGCGCCATCGATTTATTAGACGTTGTCACGTCAAAAGAAATAAATATATATAAATAAATAAATAAATATCGCTGGACATTTCACACAGCGCTATCTAGCCCCAAACTAAGCAGAGCTTGTACTATGGGAACCAGATAGCTGATAGAATACATATATACTTTTTTTTGTAAATACATACTTATAATATACATATAGAAAAACACCCAGACACGGAACAAATATCTGTAGATCATGCAAACATTTGTTCCGCGGCGGGAATCGAACCCGCTACCTCCTGCGTCTCAGCCGGCTATATGCCCACTGTGCCACGGAGGCAGTCAAAATAGTTTGTTATAGTCCGCAAATCCGATTCGGTCCTAACGGAAGACCAGCGCGGGTTGTTATACCAGTATTACAACCCACATCATGCTGAGGTAAAGTCCTTTTTGCAACTTATGACATTATATTGTTTAGTTTTTTGTTATTATCTTTAGTACCTTTATCTTTTTTGTGTATTTACTGTGTTGTTGCAAATATATTTTTATTATATTCTATTCTAAAACTCCTACCTTTTCGACACGCATTCAAAGCTTAAAAAATAGCGTTCTCAGGTTCGAAATAAAAAAAACAATTGGACCGATCCGACGTTTTAAAATAGCCCCGCTGATTTCGATAATTGCATAAGGAAAAAGGTTTACGTAGAAATAGCTGTTTTAATTTGATAAAATTCCGTGCGAATCGAGGGCTGCTCAGCTAGTTAACGATAAAATTGTTATATTCGATTGAAATTATAAACACAGCGCCTGTAGGATTAGCAGAGCTGTATTTCTTGCGGATTACGAGGAAGCTCCTGAAATTGTCTGATTTGTATTGGAACTGGCTGAGTCAAGCATCATGTCTCATCAATGTAAAAAGTAGCAAGGATTATTAATCTATCCAAATGTTGTCGTAATAGTTGATAATCCCACTTCCCATCCCACTGATTTTAGTGTTTATAATATTAGGGGGATATATCCCACCCATCCCATTAATATAAACGCGAAAGTTTGTATGGATGTATGTGTAGATGTTTGTTCCTCTTTCACGTGTTAAACGGCTGAACTAATTTCGATTAAATTTTGTATATATAATTTCAAAGTCAAAATCTTTTATTCATTCGTGATTTTATCACAAGGATCACTTTGAAACGTCGAAATTATGTAGATTATAACCTGGATTAACACATAGGCTACTTTTTTTTGACAGACTGTCCATGCAAAGCCGCTGACGGAAGCAAGTAATATTATAAACGGATGTATGTTTGGATGTTTGCTACTCCTTTACGCAAAAACTACTGAATGGATTTTAATTAAATTTGGTATGTCGATAGATTATGACCTGGATTGACACCTATGCTACTTTTCATTAACAAAATAAGCGTGTTTTATAACAATATTATAAATGCCAAAGTAACTCTGTTTGTTAGTTTGTTTGTTACCTTTTCACGGCTAAATGGCTGAACGGATTATATTGAAATTTGGCAAGGAGATAACCTATGTCCTTACCTAGGATATAATTTTAACTCAAAAAATATTCTTGAAGAGGGTGAAATAGGGGTTGAAAGTTTGTACAGGTAATCCATAGGCTACTTTTTACCCGATTGCACAGGAGGGTCATGTTTTTGATTACAAACCATGCACGCAAAGCCGCGGGCGGGTCAGATTATATGCTAATAAGTTGCGATGGGCTTGCGACCGGTGACAAATGGATTACGTGACAGGTCACATACTAACTAATATCACAGAGAAGTTGCATACTACGTACAAAATTGGGCACGTATCAAACCAAACGTAATGTTTGGGCTTGCTCCTGACAATGGGATATCTCTGCAAACTAAATCTCGAGTCTGAACTGAGTAAGAGATCTGAGGATCGTTATGGGGATAAGTTAATACAGTTGTGAGTCATACTAATATGGCGAGCGTGATGCTGAGTTGAGACCCATTTTTATAGTTAATATTTTTAGCCCTCTGTGTCCCATTGCTGGGCAAAGGCCTCCCCATATTCTCTCCAGTCACTTCTTTCCAGCGCCAAGATGGTCCAATCTGCTCGAAAGTTAGTGAGCTCGTCCCTCCATCTTTTCCTTGGTCTGCCGCGACGTCTTCGGGGTGTGTCAGGGTTTCACTCGGTGGTCAGTTTGGCCGTTGGTCATCCCTACTAATATTATAAATGCGAAAGTAACTCTGTCTGTCTGTCTGTCTGTCTGTTACCTTTTCACGCCTAAACCGCTGAACCGATTTTGATGAATTTTGGTATAGAGATAGATGGAACCTTGGGAAAGGACATAGGGTACTTTTTATCCAGATCCCGATCCCGATCCCGGAATTATACGGGTGGAAACGCAGAGTGCAGTTGTGTATCGTATATCCCTACTAAATGAATTTTGGTATAGAGATAGATGGAACCTTGGAAAAGGACAAAGGCAACCTTTTATCCCGATCCCGATCCCGATCCCGTAATTATGCGAGTGATAGATAACGCAGGGTGCAGTTATGTATCGTATATGCCTACTAAATGAATTTTGGTATAGAGATAGATGGAACCTTGGGGAAAGACATAGACAGTCTGTCTGTTTCGTTTTCACGCCTAAACCGCTGAACCGATTTTGATGAATTTTGGTATAGAGATAGATGGAACCTTGGGAAAGGTCATAGGGTACTTTTTATCCAGATCCCGATCCCGATCCCGGAATTATACGGGTGGAAACGCAGAGTGCAGTTGTGTATCGTATATCCCTACTAAATGAATTTTGGTACAGAGATAGATGGAACCTTGGAAAAGGACAAAGGCAACCTTTTATCCCGATCCCGATCCCGATCCCGTAATTATGCGAGTGATAGATAACGCAGGGTGCAGTTATGTATCGTATATGCCTACTAAATGAATTTTGGTATAGAGATAGATGGAACCTTGGGGAAAGACATAGACAGTCTGTCTGTTTCGTTTTCACGCCTAAACCGCTGAACCGATTTTGATGAATTTTGGTATAGAGATAGATGGAACCTTGGGAAAGGACATCTTTACTTTTTATCCCGATCCCGATCCCGGAATTATGCGGGTGAAAACGCGGGGTGCAGTTATGTATCGCATAATTCAAATACTCCTAGCCAGCTTTTAGAATACTTTCTGCCTGACATGTCCATCAGGCCCATCGGCCTATACACTATGAATGTGTGAGTGTGACGATGCATGGTGTGGTGTGGCGGGGCTGGCGGGCGCGGGCGCGCTGCGCGGCGCGGCGGCAAAGACGTGCGGGGGACGCGGATGGCTCGGTGGGAGGAGTGTAGATCACAAAGTATGCTTACCCGAACGGGCAGACACGTGAGGGCAGACGTCGTTGGCGGACGCATGCGATATCTACAATTTTGAGCTGCAACGTATTCGCTTTCTTTACGTTTTCATTGGTGTTTAGGGTTTCTTGGATAAGCATTTTGTGTTATTTACTTAGTTGTTTTGGTTGTTATTATTAGTTTAGCATAAGTTAGTAGTAGGTAGAATTATAGTTAATAGGTAAAATAAATACTTTAATTCATTTTTTAGGATAGGTATAAAATTGTAGTAGATTAGTAGGCAGGTTTTTTTAAGTTTTTTCACATTTAGTAAGTAGTTACGGTACCTAAGAAGGTCAGCATAGTTTTTATTGAGTATTAATAGGTAAGTAATGTTGTTTTGTGAATAAAATAGTTCCAGTAGTTTCGCATATAATTTTATCGATTCATTTTGTTTTTATTCCATGTGGATAAAATAGTTCCAGTAGTTTCGCATATAATTTTATCGATTCATTTTGTTTTTATTCCATGTGGATAGTATATTTTTTTTAACATTTAGTTTTAGTTTAGCAATTCGTTTTGTTTTTGTTTTATTTCATGCAATGTGTATAAGTACCTACCTTAAGTATAGTTTCGTACTCAGTACCTTTAACTAAATTTTTTTGTCAGCTAAAGAATTTTTTTTTGCATAAGTACTTACCTGTTTTTATTACTTTAGGTAGGTAACTGGTTAAGTAATATGCCTCGCAAGCGTAAATCTAATTTAGCGCGTAGCTCTAAAAGAGCTCGAACTGCGCAAGTAGCTAGATCCCAAGAATCTGAGGAGCAGACTCAGGCCCGGCAGATTTTAGATGCTGAGCGACACGCAACGCAAAGAGCTGCCGAGACCTATGAACAAACTCAGGCCCGGCAGATTTTAGATGCTGAGCGACACGCAACGCAAAGAGCTGCCGAGACCTATGAACAGACTCAGGTCCGGCAGATTTTAGATGCTGAGCGACACGCAACGCAAAGAGCTGCCGAAACCTATGAACAGACTCAGGCCCGGCAGATTATAGATGCTGAGCGACACGCAACGCAAAGAGCTGCCGAGACCTATGAACAAACTCAGGCCCGGCAGATTTTAGATGCTGAGCGACACGCAACGCAAAGAGCTGCCGAGACCTATGAACAAACTCAGGCCCGGCAGATTTTAGATGCTGAGCGACACGCAACGCAAAGAGCTGCCGAGACCTATGAACAAACTCAGGCCCGGCAGATTTTAGATGCTGAGCGACACGCAACGCAAAGAGCTGCCGAGACCTATGAACAAACTCAGGCCCGGCAGATTTTAGATGCTGAGCGACACGCAACGCAAAGAGCTGCCGAGACCTATGAACAAACTCAGGCCCGGCAGATTTTAGATGCTGAGCGACACGCAACGCAAAGAGCTGCCGAGACCTATGAACAAACTCAGGCCCGGCAGATTTTAGATGCTGAGCGACACGCAACGCAAAGAGCTGCCGAGACCTATGAACAAACTCAGGCCCGGCAGATTTTAGATGCTGAGCGACACGCAACGCAAAGAGCTGCCGAGACCTATGAACAGACTCAGGCCCGGCAGATTTTAGATGCTGAGCGACACGCAACGCAAAGAGCTGCCGAAACCTATGAACAGACTCAGGCCCGGCAGATTATAGATGCTGAGCGACACGCAACGCAAAGAGCTGCCGAGACCTATGAACAAACTCAGGCCCGGCAGATTTTAGATGCTGAGCGACACGCAACGCAAAGAGCTGCCGAGACCTATGAACAAACTCAGGCCCGGCAGATTTTAGATGCTGAGCGACACGCAACGCAAAGAGCTGCCGAGACCTATGAACAGACTCAGGCCCGGCAGATTTTAGATGCTGAGCGACACGCAACGCAAAGAGCTGCCGAAACCTATGAACAGACTCAGGCCCGGCAGATTATAGATGCTGAGCGACACGCAACGCAAAGAGCTGCCGAGACCTATGAACAGACTCAGGCCCGGCAGATTTTAGATGCTGAGCGACACGCATCATTGATAGCTGCAGAGATGCCAGAAGAATCCCAAAGACGACGTGTGTTAAATGCTGAACGGCAGTCAGAAAGGAGAAATGCGTTTACAATGTATACATGGGGAGCATTCCACAATGCTGCTTTTGATTATGACCCATCGATTGAGTATAATAACCATCGATTACTTCTCATAGGTGGAATGGATAAAAAATGTATACATTGTGAAGCACTCAAGTGGAAAGAAGAAACTCCGGGTATGTGTTGTTCTGGTGGCAAGGTTTCAATTCCAATACTTGGAGAACCAGAGGAATCATTGAAGTCTTTACTTTTAGGTGATAACAACGAATCGCGGCGTTTTTTAATCAAAATAAGGAAATATAATTCATGCTTTCAAATGACGTCATTTGGTGTAGAAAATGAGGTGGTTATGCCTGGGTTTTCATCTACTTTTACAATCCAAGGTCAAATCTATCATAGGATTGGTTCTTTGCTTCCTACAAATAATGAGCAACCAAAATTTTTACAGATTTATTTTATGGGAAATGAAAACGACGAGGTTGACCGCAGGTGGCAAAACATTCAATTAGTAGAAAAGGATATTGTCTTAAAGATTCAGAGAATGTTGCATGAACATAACCGCCTAATAAACACTTTCACAACAGCCTTAGAAAGAATGCCGGGAGATGATTATAAGTTGGTGATTCACCCAGATCGTACACCAAGTGGGGAACACGAAAGACGATATAATGCACCTTTAATAAATGAAGTCGCAGCCATGGTTTGTGGTGAACAGTTTGCTTCCCGTGATATAGTTTTACATGCCCGTGATAACACACTAACTAGGGTGCCGGATACACATAAATTTTACGATGCGTTACAATATGCGCTAATATTTAGCAAAGGGCAAGAAGGGTATCACTTTCAAATTCCACAAGTCGATCCTGTAACTGGCCTGCCCTTGCCTAACAAAAAGGTATCATGTATGGACTTTTATGCCTTTCATATCATGATTAGAGAAAATGATTTTAATATTATATCACGATGCAGGCAACTGGCCAATCAGTTTTATGTTGATATGTACGTTAAGGTAGAAAGTGAACGATTACGATACATAACATTAAATCAAACTAAATTAAGAGCAGAAAATTATATCCACCTTCAAGACGCAGTAGCGAATGACGCTAATCTAAATCCAAATGATATTGGTAGAATGATAATTTTACCGTCTTCATTTGTAAATAGTCCGAGGTACTTACACGAATATACTCAGGATGCGTTTGCTTATGTACGTACATATGGTCGCCCTGACTTATTCGTTACGTTTACTTGCAACCCAGCATGGCCGGAAATAGTAAATGAATTAATGCCGGGTCAAAGCGCGATTGATAGGCATGATGTAGTCGCAAGAGTTTTTAGGTTGAAAGTTAAAAAACTTATGTCTGTTATTTCCAAAGGCAGAATATTTGGAGAAGTGATCTGCTTTATGTATTCCATAGAGTGGCAGAAGCGTGGCCTACCACATGTCCACATATTATTGTGGTTAAAAGACAAGTTGAGACCCGATCAAATTGATAATATTATCAGCGCAGAAATACCCGATCCAAGCACTGACAAGACACTTCATGATATTATAGTTAAAAACATGATTCATGGTCCATGTGGACCTGAAAATCCTCAGTGCCCTTGCATGAAAGATGGAAAATGCACAAAGAAATTTCCTCGCAAATTACACAAAGACACTGTCCACAGTGAAAACGGATACCCACTCTATCGTAGAAGAGCACCAGCAGACGGAGGTCGAACGGCATCTGTGAAACTACGAAATGGGAGTTACGTCACTATTGATAATAGTTGGGTGGTCCCTTATTCCGCTATTCTATTAAAAATATTTAACGCCCATATAAATGTTGAGGCTTGCAGTTCAGTGCGCGCTATCAAATATATCTGCAAATATATTAACAAAGGCAGTGACCAAGCTATTTTCAATTTTAGGAGCACAGAGCTTGCAAATCGCGTAAATGAAGTACATACATATCAATCTGGTCGTTATGTTAGCAGCAACGAAGCCGTGTGGCGGTTATTAGGGTTCCCGTTGCACGAAAGGCACCCCACCGTTACACATCTAAGTGTACACTTAGAGAACGGTGAACGAGTTTATTTTACAGAAGATAATTTCCACGAGCGACTATCTACTCGACCAAAAACCACCCTTACAGCTTTTTTTGAACTTTGCATAAGAGATGAGTTTGCAAGAACTCTTATGTATGCTGAGGTACCGAGATATTACACATGGGACGCAACCAGAAAAACTTGGAAACGCCGAATTCAAGGAACTTCGGTTCAGAACTGGCCTGGTGTCAAATCTGGAGATGCCTTAGGACGGGTTTACACAGTCCATGTTACTAACATGGAATGTTTTTGTTTAAGGATGCTTCTACACCATGTGCGTGGGCCAACCTCTTTCAATGATCTCAAAAAATACAACAATCAAGAATTTTCAACATTTCGAGAGGCATGTGAGGCAAGAGGATTATTGGAGGATGACAATCATTGGAATATAACACTGGAAGAGGCTGCACAATGTAGATCAGCGGCCAAGGTGAGAATACTTTTTGCTATACTAATAGCGACATGTGGGCTTTCAAACCCTCAACAACTGTGGGAAAGGTACAAAATTCAAATGGCCGACGATATTTTACACAGAGTACAACATCATAATCCAAACGTTACATACAATGATTTCATTTTTAATGAAGCCCTAACAAAGATAGAAGACCAAGTCATAACTATAACTGGGAAAGATTTGTCAGATTTTGGGTTGAGCAGGCCGCAAAGAACTGGGGAAGTTTGCAGTGATATAATAAGAGAATTGAGTTACGATGCTGCTTCTTTACAACAACAAATAACTGAGTCTGTTCCGCGTCTAAACCCAGAACAAAGATTAGTTTTTGAGAATGTTGTGCAAAAAATCGAAAGTGGCGAAGGTGGTTTATTCTTTTTGGATGCGCCAGGAGGCACGGGTAAAACATTTCTTTTAAATTTACTTTTAGCCCAAATTCGTAAAGATAAAGGAGTTGCTGTTGCTGTAGCTTCTTCTGGAATAGCAGCTACGTTACTTAATGGTGGCCGAACGGCACATTCAGTACTTAAACTGCCATTGAACTTAGCTCATGAGGAAATGCCAGTTTGTAACATTACTAAAAATAGTGACCGTGGACGAATGTTACAGCAATGTAAGCTGTTGGTTTGGGATGAATGTACCATGTACCACAAAAGAGCGATAGAAGCACTAGATCGGACCATAAAAGATATTAAGAGTAACCAAAGTATCATGGGTGGTATGGTGGTACTTTTAGCTGGCGATTTTAGACAGACTCTGCCGGTAATTACTAGAGGCACGCCGGCAGATGAAATAAATGCATGTTTAAAAGCGTCTCCATTATGGGTGCATGTAAAAATTTTTTGTCTGACTACAAATATGCGAGTACAACTGCACAGTGATACACAATTGGTGCAATATGCGGATGCTCTTCTGAAAATCGGAGAAGACCGTATGGAAACAAATAGTGACGGAATGATTACATTGAATCGTGAATTTTGTAATGTTGTCTGTAACATGGATGACTTAAAGAACAACGTCTATCCCGATCTTGCAACCAATATGAAGAACAGACAATGGCTGTGCGAAAGGGCAATTTTAGCACCGACAAACGAAGTAGTGGGGCAGATCAACGAACAAATCATGTCAGATGTGGAAGGTAATTTTGTTGAGTATCTGTCCGTAGACAATGTCATGGACACTGAGCAAGTGACATCGTTCCCTGTAGAATTTCTTAACTCCTTAGAATTATCGGGGGTGCCTTCCCATAAGTTGAGGCTAAAAGTAGGTGTCCCGGTCCTGTTGATGCGAAATCTTGACGCACCAAGAATGTGTAATGGCACACGTCTACAAATTACACACCTGGGACGCAATATTGTGAGAGCAATAATTATGACAGGAACAGCAAAGGGAGAAGAAGTGTTAATTCCCCGTATTCCAATAATCCCTACCGATTTGCCATTCCAATTCAAAAGAGTACAATTTCCCCTGAAAGCAGCATTCGCTATGACGATAAACAAAGCTCAAGGACAGACACTCAAAGTAGCTGGTGTTCATTTAGAAAAAAACTGTTTCTCCCATGGGCAACTGTATGTGGCGTGCTCACGAGTATCGAGTCCACAAAACCTACATGTTTTGACCAAAGAAGGAAAAACAAAAAATGTCGTATACAAAAACGTATTAAACTAAGTTAAGTCATGGATCAGGGTCAGGAAAAGTCTACCTATGTTAATCTCAATAATTCAATGTGCCGGCTTCATTAGAATCGTTTCATTATAGTTTCAGAGCCTATTCAGTCCAAACAAATTTACACGAAGTAGTAGTTCTACGCAGACGAAGTCGCGGGTAACAGCTAGTCTGTCATACGGCAAACATGACCAGCCCAGTCCCATTTGAGTTTGGCGGCTTTCGGCCCATTTTATATTTACTTTTATTGGCAGGTACTTACGAGATGATTCATAACTACGAGTATGATAATTAAAATGCAATCTGCATAAATATAGTTTGTAAAATGTATTTTCGATAAAAAATTTAGCTAACTGGTCCTATGGAAAACATCAACTGATAACGGCCATTTATCTTTATTAGCGTAAAAAAGCCACCGTAATATAAATCACGGTGGCTTTTTCTCAGAAAAAATAGTCTTCTTGCACCCAATTACACTAATATTGCTGTTAAAGGGATTCCATCACAGCCTTCTCCATTACGTTTTGTCCACTATTCGAACACTTCCGTATGTGTACCCTGATTTACTAACGATATGCGTGTTCTACGTGTCTTAAATGGTGATGGTAAACATCGTGTGTATTGCCTTTGAATTAAGCTGACCGACCTTCTTAGAGAGGCTAAGGTTGTGCATGACAGATGAATACTGGGGGCAGTACTTGGTACAGGCGGCCCCCTCTGTTCATGGTGCCTCGCGGAAGGATATGGTTTAAGAAGTATATTAAAATATAAGAAGTCGGTAGAGCGGGTAGGATTCTTACAATAATTTTTCTTATACTTGTGGCAAGGCAACATAGGTTGACAATATTTCCTTGGTTTATCGATGGTAGACAGTTAAAATTAGAGATTACAATTAGGGTATACAATAAAGAAGTTAACAAAAGGATGTGAGCTGGAGGAGCACAGAATCCTGAGGCTTATGGCCTTACAGCATAGCAGTATACAGCGTGGTAAGCACAGCAGGTATAATTGTTATAGTTTAGTAAAGTAGAATGGGCGCCATCTGACGACAAGGTGCGTCAGAAAATAGAGTATGGTTCCTAGGGGTTCAACCCGGGTAAAAATATAGATTAGATACACCTAGTATGATGTTCCGTCGACCGCTCCTGGCGCCAGTCCAGAGAGAAGATGTGAGCAGAGCTTGCGGCGGGCGGTAGGCGTTGTAGGAAAATCAGGCTCCCGGAGTGTGTCGGAGTAGCTGGTCGGGCGGACGAAAGCGGTCACGCCTCTTACGGCTTGGATATTGCGTAGGTAGAACCGTTATCAAAAGAAGAAGAAAGAAAGGGAAGATAAGAGAAAAAACCGACTTGATGTTTGGGAATAGAAAAATGCGAATTAATTAAAGAGCACTGAATTAGACGGGGATTACACATGATCATTGAATAGGCGAGGCACTATCACTTACCAGATTTAGAAGCGTGTTACACAGAATTTAAATAGAAAGTAAGAAATGCACTGTCGCAGCAAACTTAGAGGTTACGTTTGTAGATTGTAGAAAGCAAGTTGTTGCTGTGATCTTCTGGTAATAAAAAGCACGATGAAAAATCGGCGCCGGCTTATATAGGCAGACAAGCCAACCCTCGATAATTAGTAACTGTTGATTTAAACGATATCGTTCTTTGATTCAATGACACGACAAAAATCTGGGGATGCCCTCAGCAAGAAACGAAACACCATGCATCAGTCAAACAAAATATTGTTTATGGCTATATTATTTATGAATATATTGTTTATGATTTCTATTTGTTTTTATTTTACAAGAATAACAATGATATCTTTAATTTAATAAGCAAAGAGATTTATTAAAATAAATTCGTAAGGTGTTCAGATACAGATAATAAAAACTCATTTTGATAAAGAGAGTATGTAAAGTGTGTTACAACGCCATCTACCGTACTCATGCCGAACTACGATAAGAAACACGCTTGGGTCAGTGTATTGAAAAAAATGAGATCATGTTGTCTTGTCAGTGCGCCGCCATGTCGCGATGTCGTGTTATGTGGTGTTAGGCTTGTATGGAATGTGAAATGTTTGCTAATTTTAAGAGTGTAACGTGATGTAAAATTATACACGTTACAACCTGCTCGAAAAAGCAGTCAAATGCTAGGCGACCGATGTATTTAAATAAAACTATGTTTTATGAAGCATCGACATCGGCATTGACACCTTAAGAATTAAATAGATGTAAAGGAAGATTTCCCGTGTAGAAATAAATAATGCTGAAGATTTCACACAACGCTATCTAACCCCAAACTAAGCCGAGCTTGTACTATGAGCAGATAACTGATAGAATACTTAAATACATTTTATTTGTTAATCTTTATAGTAAACAAGACGCGGAACAAATATATGTAGATCATGCAAACATTTGTTACACGGCGGGAATCGAACCCGCTACCTCCTGCGTCTCAGCCGGCTGTTCGCCCACTGCGCCACGGAGGGTATCATAGTAGGATTTATTACTATTACTTTTTCATTAATAATATTCACTACGAATTAAGACCGAAACACAGCAATATTAAACTGCAAAGCTCGAAAACTTTCGCAAAAAATCGAGAATGCACCAGAAATAAAACAGTGTAGATAAATCGGAATAGCCCTAACGTTTGTGAATAGGGTACCAGGCATTATTACAATCTAATACCCGCATTCGTCCTCTATCGGCTTTTTATGGTACTTTGGGGTTTTGAGGGGACAAAATGGGGATAAAAAATCTCGGAAAATATATGAGGATTTGGAGATTTACTGGTAATCTCTCTAAAAAGGAAAAATAGATTTTAGAGATAAGTAAGAGTAGTAGAGTTCCTTGTGAAAGGGCTCGTCCTGGGAAGTACTACCATCATACCTATTTCTGCCGCTAAGCAGCATTGCTGTGTTTCGGTTTGAAGAGTATGGTTGCCGGTGAAATTACAGGCACATGAGGCTTTACACCTGAATACCTCAAGTTATTGGACGCAGTGCAGTGCATTGTAGTGCACGTTTCTAACGTGCGTGACCTACAAGACAATAAAAGGCAAAGGAAATGCATACAACACGCTCACTGCGATACAAAAACAAGCTTATGATACCTAATTCCCGACCCGAACAACACTCTTCAAGCCCTTACGTAATGTAGATCAAAATATTTAACAAACTACCTGACGCGTTAAAAAATGACACTAGTCACATTTTTGAACTCGCCCGGTCGTTTGTAACATAAAATTCATAAAACAACTGAAATACTTACTAACCACTAAAATGTACAATTGACGAATATTTTCATGACAAATTTTAGATACTTACCTACTACTTACTTTGACATTGGATTAGAGTGTTTGTTGTGGTATAGCGTAGACTTAAGTTTCTTGTGGTATAGTGTAGACTTAAGTTGCTAGTGGTAATAGTGTAGACTTAATATGCAAGTGGTATAGTGTAGACTTAAGTTGCTATTGGTATAGTGTAGACTTAAGTTTCTTGTGGTACAGTGTAGACTTACATTGCTAATGGTCTAGTGTAGACTTAAGATGCAAGTGGTATAGTGTAGACTTAAGTTGCTAGTGGTATAGTGCAGACTTAAGTTTGTTGTGGTATAGCGTATACTTAAGTTTCTTGTGGTATAGTGTAGACTTAAGTTGCTAGTGGTAATAGTGTAGACTTAAGATGCAAGTGGTATAGTGTAGACTTAAGTTGCTAGTAGTATAGTGGAGACTTAAGTTTGTTGTGGTATAGCGTAGACTTAAGTTTCTTGTGGTATAGTGTAGACTTAAGTTGCTAGTGGTAATAGTGTAGACTTAAGATGCAAGTGGTATAGTGGAGACTTAAGTTTGTTGTGGTATAGCGTAGACTTAAGTTTCTTGTGATATAGTGTAGACTTAAGTTGCTAGTGGTAATAGTGTAGACTTAATATGCAAGTGGTATAGTGTAGACTTAAGTTGCTAGTGGTATAGTGTAGACTTAAGTTTCTTGTGGTACAGTGTAGACTTACATTGCTAATGGTCTAGTGTAGACTTAAGATGCAAATGGTTGCACTACGTCAAGACTGTATCGCGGGAAACCGGATTAGAAAAAAACATACGCTTACCGTCTAATTTTGAATGTTACAATATGTTACAGTAAAAGCAAAATATAAAATATGACACCCAATTAAATTATAATGATGATGATTGAATTCCCTTTTAGCAAACCTTTAATAAAACATTCTAAGCCACAACTTAAACACTAATGCTAAAGTGACTGCTTGAACCCAGCCAAATGCCTAACCGACAATTTCGCAAGTTAAATAAAAATATAATTTATTTCTCAGTGGAACTAGGTCACGACTACCTTCTCTCCTATACAGACTGAAAAGACGTAGTACAGTCAGCTACTTATCAAAATACATCAACGCGCACCTTTTTTATATTTCGCTATAAAAAGAGCTGATGTTTCAAAAGAAACTGCACCTATATCTCCTCTGGTAATGGGTGCCCCTGTACTGTCCCAGTTAAAAAAACACACTGTATAATGGTTATATATATTAATAAATAAATAGCGGCAGCTGCTACTGTTTCGACGTCCATAATTAACAAATGTAGCTGCGCAATCATGGTGGCAATCATTGCACATTCTGTGATTATCCATCATGGCCCATAGTGTAGACAGCTGCGCAATCATGGTAGCAATCATTGCGCATTTTGTGATTGTCCATCGTGGCCCATCGTGTAGAGACGCTATCGGCGATCGTGTGGACACGCTTACAATCATTGCCAGTTATGTCGGTTTGTCCGAAAAACCGACATAGCGGCAATTACGCTCGATCGTCACCAATCATGGGCGATTACAGGCAATTATGCCCTCTACACGATGGTGATCGTCTATGATTGTCGATCATGGCCCAACGTGTAGAGGCTAAATAACACATAATTTCTTTTTTGTTTACCTACACCACAATGTGTCGGTTTAAAAGTATACATTCCCGAACTCTCTAATAATAATTAATCAAGGCATGCATCAATGCAGTCCAATATCCCAAATTGGACTGCAGTTAATTAATTATTAAAATCAACTTTTGTTATTTCTCTAATTTCGTACAAAATTCTGGCAGAGATAAAAAGTACGTTTTTTTGCCTAACAAAATGATAAAATATAAAAAAATAAAATCTGACCCCTATCATCTTCTACTAAGTTAGATAGATAGATTATACTATTCGTATATTTACGACCTCTACAGCGCAGTGGGTGAATATTAGGCTGAGACGCAGAAGGTTGCGGGTTAGATACCCGCCGCGGAACAAATGTTTGCATGATCTACAGATATTTATTTCGGGTCTGGTTACTCTGTATAATATAACCATGTATTTACAAAAATAAAAACGTATATAAGTATTCTATCAATTATCTGGTACCCATAGTGCAAGCTTTGCTTAGTTTGGGGCTAGATAGCGCTGTGTGAAATGTCCAGCACTATCTTACTGGGCGTCACTAAAACGTTTCATGTACTTAGCACTAATAGGCTGCAATTAAAACAGGTGTAACTGGTCGGACAGACATACAGATGGATATAGCGAAACTATAAGGGTTCCGTTTCCACTATGGATCTCTATAAAGTATTTTAAGTATGTACCTTCTTATTTATTGTATAACTTACATTTAAAGTTATAATACCGTTTATTATAAAGTAATGAAAATAGCACTGAACTTAAACCAAATTTAATCTACATTAAGGAATGCTAAAACGTCCATTTCTGAAATCTATAACAGCCACTTTGTTATATTTTTGATTCGCTGTGGCGGCCACACGACTACACGAAGCGAGAAGCGACGTCACGTGGCATGAGGCATCAGCAGTATGCGGCGAGTTCATAATAAAACTAGCTGATCCACCCGCGGCTTTGCACGTGTGATTTTTCAATAAAAACATCACTCTCCATATCCGCAGACGAGTCAAAAGTAGACTATGTCCCAATCCCGGTCATAATCTGTCTTTATTCCAAATGTTCATAGAAATCAGTCAAGCCGTTTAAAGATAGAAAAGAAAGAAAGAAAATATATGTATTCGTATTATCACAAAATAACAAGAAAATATAACCTTATCAATTAAACTTAACTTATTTACATGAACTCTCAAATTAAAATTAACACGTGTAACACGCCATTTAAATCATTTAGTCGTGAAAACGTAACAAACAGACTGACAGAGCTATTTTCGAATTTATAATATTACTATGGATATTGTACGGTCGATTTACGAAAAATTCAGAACGCACTTCAGTGGCGGCCTTTTGTGGCGCGTGGCTCGCATGCGGAGACGCTTAGCTATTCTTAGAAAGGAACACAGCTCGAATATTTCCACGAAGGGCAACCTTCTTGGAAAGCTTTATAGAGTTTATGAAATAAACAATTTATTATTAGGAATTTTAATTGTTTATTTATGTATGCAAAACGAAAGGTAATGGCCTTATTTCTTTATTTATGATATAAAACAATTTTTTCATGAATTATGTATACTTACGTTCCTTTTTTCACTTATAGTCAACTCTGTTTTTGAAAATTTTTGGCTGCCTGAAACTTGGCCTTAAAAATCTACAAGAAGTCTTCAAAAAATCCTGGAAATAAAAACGTACCTACATTTTCCATTAATTTCAAAAAATCCCCGACAAGCATTAGTTTCGTTTCCAGAAAACGCCCTAAAGCGCCCCCTAACGGTCAATGACGTAAACTTTTTCAAATAGCTACCGCACTATCTCAGACCATAAATTGTAATACCTATCGATTTATGTCGGCTACTAATAGCTGGAACATTGTGGATTTTACCCCTCTTTACGGAAACAACCCTTTGCCTCTGCAAATTATAAAAAAATATTACATCATACGTGGTTTTTTCATAAACTCGAAAGTGAGTTTGTTTAAATTTTTTTCCGTGTTTTTCTGCTTTCGGGGTGAACAACCGGTTGCGACGCAGGAGGTTGTGGGTTTTGATTCTCGCCGCAGAACAAATAAATAACTAATGCTGGACATTTCACACAGTGCTGTCTAGCCCCAAGCTAAGCAAAGCTATGGGAACCAGATAACGGATAGAATACTTAATATACTTTTTACGTAGAAAACTTTCGTGATTTATTTCATTTTGCCACAGAGGTCATCCAATGCTTGCATTATCTACAGATATTTGTTTTTGTAAGCATGTATAGTATATAGAAAACAATTATGTATTCTATTAGCTATCTGGTTCCTATAGAGCAGAGATTCCCAAACTGTTTTTGGTAATTGACCCCTTTTCCAAAATGAACTAATATTCCTATAACCTCAGACCCCTATGGTCAAATGACTTTAAAAATCCTATGTCTAGTTTTTTTTCTAATTATACAAAACACTAACCAATTTAAAAACTTTCCGGTTGGTTAAGTGACATCATTAACTTGACATCATTTTCTCATCAAAATTTAACAAAATAATTAGACATAAAATTCAGTAAATACCAAGTGTAATTAATAATTATTAATACGAATTACGTAAAAATACTTAAGTAGATAATTATTTTTTGATAAAACAATAAAATTGCAAAGAATAGATAAAAAAAAATGAAAAAATCAGTGTGATGGATGAACCTGGTAATTTTCTACCAATCTAACTATATCCGGTTCAATATTAGTAAATTTCAAACGGTTTCTTTGTTTTGTCAAAATGTTTGTAACCACACTGAAGCTTTTTCCGACTAAGTATGATGATGGAAAAGCGATAAGGTATTTTCAGTAATGTTCCACAATACAGGTTCCATTGTGTTTCAATGTTGCATTGCAACGAGAACTTCTGATAGCCTTGGTTGAACTTCTGCTTAAGCTCCTCGTCTGTGCTGATGGTAATCAAGTCTTCTACCAAAAATCAGTTTTTGTTTATTGACCCCTCGGAAACCGATTCGATCCCAAGGGGTCGATATCGACCACTTTGGGAATCCCTGCTTAGATCCTTGCTTAGTTTATTATTATATTAGGATTGTTTATTATTTACTTCAGAGGTCGACTTTTTACTTTTTAAACATAAAACAAGTATAAATAAAACTCCCGCATATATTTCAATAGTATTCTGCCCTAATTCACTTGATATTTTAAGTTAGTAAGTTAACTGAAGAGTAAAACGAAATATTGTTGTAACTCTCCTTCAATAAATATTTGTCTGTTCGAGGACGCTCAGTATCAAACGTTGTATAAATAATAATATAGCTAAATTTGTGTTACTAACGTTTTATCTCAGGAAAACCTTCTACAGGGTGCTTCAATATGTAGAATATATGATCATCATCATCATATCAGCCGTAGGACGTCCACTGCTGAATATAGGCCTCAAACCGCCATAGGTCACTCTGTTTATTATTTACTAGCTGATCCGCCCCAGCTTGGCACGGATTATTACTAAATTATGGAATTTTCAGTCATGGTTTGTATGACTCTTTGAGTTTGTGATCTGTAGAAGGTGCTAGATATAATGTTAATGCTCTTATTGTTAATTAAATACGAGTATGTCAGGGTGTCCGTGAGCTCATCACTGGCCTCAGCAGAAAACCAGCTCTGCAGTATGTCTCCTAAAGTTGGTGCCATTCAGGTCATCCAAAATCGCTTCTTGCGAAAAGCCTCAGGCTCGCCATGGTATTTTCGATATGAAATTAGAATCAATAGCCAGGTTCATGAAGCTCGCTTCCAAGCGGTTTTATGAACTTGCCTCTAATCATCCGAACCCTTTGGTAGACACCATTCCGGTCTACCCGTTGGATCCGCCCACCAACAAAATCCTCCGTCGTCCGAGACACGTTCTCGGAGACCCGGATGACGAAATCACCTCCGCTAATGCGGAAGGTGAGTCATCTACATCAGACAGAGCAAACACTTCACAGAAACACCGATCTCGCCGGCGAGGTCGACGAATCCCTTCAGTCGCCGCTTATACGAGGTACAAACATGTACCCGGGCGTTTCTCTCCTATCCCCATCCCGGCAACAGCCCAAGCCGAGGTTCGTACCTAAGTGGTGCCCTTGCGCTAGTTGCCTAAAAAACTTACTGGGCTGAGCGCCATCTGCGCTCGCCAAAAGTTCGGTTAAGCTGTCACGGCCTCAGAGGCCAACAGCAAGTTTAGTCCATTCGAAAAAAAAAAAGCAACATGCTGTAGCAAATGCTGAGCTGAGGACCCTTCGCCACCACACTTATAATTTTAAAGTAGATTATAATTTAGGAAATTTAGTAATAGTGTTTTTTTAGTATCATTTGTTTCTGTCTTTTTGTGGTGGTCTGAATAAATCTTTTTTTCTTTTTCCATAAACCTCTAAAGTGACAGATCTTGTGCGGCACCCAATGCCAGCAACTTTTATCAGGCCGTCTTTATATTTAGTGGAGGGCCGACCCATGCTGCGCTTTCCAGTGCGTGGTCTCAACTCGATATTGTACAGAGTGCTACCAATTGTGGAGAATTTCCCTGATTTGCGAGGAATCGGTACCTAAAGAGTAGTAGAGCTCCTTGTGAAAGGTTTGTGAAAGGTGTCCGGAGAAGTTTTACCTATTTCTGCTGCCAAGCAGCAATGCTGTGTTTCGGTATGAAGGGTATGGTTGCCGGTGAAATAACAGGCACATGAGGCTTTATACCTATATGCATCCAGTTGATAAACGCAAGGCAGTGCATCGTGGGGCACGTTTCTAAGTTGCGTGACCTACGAGGCAATACTTTGTTATACGCGAGGTCACCACTAGGCCACATGCTTAGACCCTTCACCAGGTAGTATAAAAAAAGCTAGAGCGGAAAATGACTAAAATCGAGGAATTTCTGGAATCGAGGCCGACTGTTTTTTGCACTGTAGGTAAAAGCTTCAATAATATTACCATCTATTGTAGCTTTAATACATACCAAATAAGGGAAAACCAAAACGGGGGCGACTGATAAAATTCGAAATGAACCGGTCTATGCCCAAAGCGAAAGGGAGGATTTTTTTTTTTTGTTAAAAGTACGTACCAGATTTTAAAACAATGTTTTTTTAGATCATTCCAATGTTAACTTTGCTAATGATAACACAAAATTTTGTATGAAATAGTGTTTGTTTCTGTTGCAAAGATATTTTTTTTAATCATATCCTCACGTACCACGGAGAAAAATTAATTTTGTGAGAACGAAAAAATGACAGTACAAATGATATTTTTATAGAACTTTTGTTAATATATGGGTTTTTACGCACACTTTAACGATAAACTCATATTTTTTACCGTTATAGGTATTGTCATGTTAAAATAAATTGCTACGAACAATAAATTGTCATGCTTTTTACCTAAAAATACCTTCCGAATCTTATGTTGTGCTACCGAGTAATGCTTTTTTTTTCCGTTTTTTAAGAGGAATATTATTATCACCTCATAATTAGTGCAGAATCCCGCTTAAAACCAGGGGTATATTTTCCTCCGTGTGGAGTTTCAGGGAATCGAGCACACTTAAAAAAATATAAATAGAAACATTTATAAACACATACGTTACCGTTGCCGACACAGGGGTGCCTCATGTGGTGTTTGGAATAACGAAGTCCTCGGATTTGTATAGTATTTTCGTATATTCAACTTAATAATAAGTTAGGTAGTTAGGTACAGAGTTTTGCGTGCTTATGTGGTACCTAGTTAACGTTCAAGAGTTTTTGACAGATAATTTAAATTTGAACAAAGACGTTTTACGTTCCGTTCTTCATTAATCGAGTCGGTACGCGACGGTTACATTTTATATTTATTTCTACTTTTGCGGGGAATTTAGAAATTTACATTGGCAGCACTGTGTTTATATTTTCTCTATGCACCGTCTTCTATGTTTTCCTATATTTGTGTTTCACGCTCGCCTTGTTATCTTAACCGTTGGAAATAACAACTTTTTCTTTATTTTTTCCTTTCTCTCAAATAACCGTAAGTGAACCGTAAAGGATTCATTGTCCTCGCGCGAACTTCGAAATTCGATGGGGTTCCGTAGGCGAACTAGGAGCCCTTGTTTCGTCATGTTCGTCTGTCTGTGTGTCTGACCAGTTACAGCCGTTTTACTCGTTGACTATTAGTGATGTAAAGCTGAAAGGCATAATGTTACATTTGACTACTACTCCTTTTTTAGGGTAGGTACTTACCTAAACAAAAGGGGGGGAATTTTGATTAACACACGAACCCTATCCTGTGGGTTATCGTTAACACCAAAACCACTATGATGACCTCCGAGGCGCAGTAGGCGTATAGCCGGCTGAGACGCAGAACGTTGCGGGTTTGATTCCCGCCGCGGATTAAATGTTTGCATGATCTACAGATATTTGTTCCGGGTTCAGATGTTTTTCTATCAAGGAAAGGATGGAGGGACGAGCTCACTAACTTCCGAGCAGATTGGACCATCTTGATGCTGGAAAGAAGTGACTGGGAATGTGGGGAGGCCTTTGCCCAGCAGTGGGACACAGAAGGCTAAAAATAATAATAATATAAGTATGTATTGACAAAAAAGTATATAAGTATTCTATCAGTTATCTGGTTCCCATAGTACAAGCTCTGCTTAGTTTGGGGCTAGATAGTGCTGTGTGAAATGTCGATAGAATACTTAAATACTTTTTTGTAAATACATACTTATAATATATAGGAAAACATTAACCCGGAACAAACATCTGTAGATCACGCAAATATTTGTTCCGGAGCGGGAATCAAAACCGCTACCTCCTGCGTCTCAGCCGGCTATTCGCCCACTGCGCCACGGAGTTCGTCTAAATTGACTACTATTGACTACGGAACCCTCCACTGTGCGTGGTCCGACACGATTGACCAATTATTTAAAATAAGATATTGGTGGTTTTCTTAAGTAGAATCATCCGAACCTGAAACAAGGGTTGGCCGTTGGTAGCCCAATGCAGCAGATCAAATCAAAATCAAATGACTAATGTATTATAACTAATGCCAGGGAAAGAAAGGCAAAATACAATTTTTAAATAAATTACGTCTAAATTGTAACATTTTTGACCGAGTTGGAGCAATTTCAATCCCAAGCTTATCTATCATCTAAATAGTCCATTGTGTTTAGTAGCTTTTTTATAAACATTTGGTATTATTACGTTTTAAAATTAGTTAATTGTCAACTTTTTACATCACTTGGGAGTTTTTTATAAAAGCGAATATAGGGAATCCATATAGACCAAAAAACATCAAATTACACAAAGTATGAAAGACTATTTTCTTTTTTACGAGTTGTATCTCCATTTTAAAGCAAATATAAACGCATATAAAAACACTTAATTTATTTCACGATTTGTAATAAAGTGTTTTACAAAAAAAAGCTTTTAATTCCGGTGTCGAATTTCTGTTCACAAAAGTTTACATTAATGAGCATCCGAAAACATCCGATCGATCGACGGAGATAGCCGAACGGAGAGAGACGATTTACTAGACGGGGGGTAAGAACAAACGGGCTTCGGAAGTGAGGTCATCATCCATAACACCCGCTGCACATCCGCACACTCGCATGCGAGCCGCGTGCGAGTGGCTGCGCAGGCACTTACATGAGCAGGGGAACTTCAGTTTGGTATTTATTCCATAAGTTTTGAACACAGACTCACACTCGCCCAGTAATAAATATGTGAAATCTTGTGAATTTTTGGTAGAATAAATACCTCTTTTATTTGCCACCAGCATGAGGCGAGGCAAAGTACTAACTGTCGGTTAATGCTTGAAAGTCCAAGTTTGGTTCTGTCAATATCAGTTGTCAGAAATGTCAATGTCAGAATTGGCGGGTTTTACGATGAAGGAAGAGATTTGCGTTTGGGAAAGTTTCGTCTCATTTTATAGTATAAGTGCTAGATATAAGAAATTACTATATTAATAGAAATAAAATAAATAGAACTAGTAAAAGTATTATACGGACATTGATTCATAAAGTGCATTGGTTTATATAAAGTACTTGAGCCCACATGATGTCAGGAATCAATAACTCTGAAGACCCCGATATTTAGATTAAAGCTGAGGATTTCTCAAAATATTTTTGATAGACTCCAAAGTGACGTCCAAAATGTACAATGGGTACTCTATATGAGATCCTGAAACTGTGAATTTATTGATATTTATATGATGACGCAAGTTAGGATAATTTGATTTGTAATGATGCAAAAGGATTAACGTGTAGGTACTTACCTAATTAAATGTTAAATATCACCTGTGTACCTAATGCGTGTCCTACGGTGTACCTAAGTTGTGTACTTGAAAAAAATTTAAACAATATTTATTGCATCAACAATAAATATATTAAATTTTTTTTTCAAGTGTTATATTTCATATTATCCAATACGCGTAGTTTTACTATAAATAACTAGTGGTTCGCCTCCGATTAAAACATTAAAATATTATTTGTATTCTTTGACTATCAAAATATTGCCACGAAATACAATAAACAACTAACTTAACCTACAGTTTCATTCAAATTAGAGGTAACGGGGGTTCATGTATTCTGGTTACTCTTTTTTGGGGTACAGATTGCAGTTATTCTGGATTTCAGACTTTAACCTCTATTTGTGTTGCTTAAGCTACACGCATACCAAATTACATCACTGTGCGGTCACTGGCGTACCTACCCTGTGAATTTTGTCAAATTTGGTTTTTATTATGGCTAATAACTGAAAAACTACAAAAATTAAACTAAAAATAAAAACAGGGTTGAAATGTACTAATAAAGACCTTTCTTTTGACGTCCCATTTGATGTCTCATTTTCATTTTTTTTACGCCTCGTGAACCCCAATATCTCAACAACGCGCCAAAACTTTTAGCTCATTTAGTCACACCAAAATTGTGACATCACTGCCTACCTATGTATCAAATTTCACGATGATCGGACGCTTCGAAAGTTATCCTCGGACAAACAAACATAGATACATACATACGACATACAACAACATATAACAAATATATACAACGCCGATTTGCCCAAGCTGATTGGGAGATCTCGCTTGGCTCGATCAATTATTTTAAACAATTTTATCAGGCTTTTATCATTTCGCTGCGAAGTCCTTCTCGCATTACGTGTATTTTCGCATGGAGTGACGGAGACAGTTGCAGTATGGGTCTTACTTAGCTCCTATTTGTGTAGTTTATGCTGCTTCAAGTACGAACAGTAAGCACAGAAAGTGATTACAGATCTATATCTAATCCTCCCCCTGAGAGACAATGAATAATTTATTACTTTCCAATGGATGAAATTTTACTTAGCGAAATTCGAGACAGAGTACATACGAGTACGTGAGTTGTTTAGAACTTTTTTAATTACCCACTTTCTCAATGTTAATGTCAGTTAAAGGGATAAACTTCATTCGTGCGTACATTTACACGATTTTCGGATGGAAACTCGGTTCTCAAACAAAACCTTATTCAAATTGGTTTATCAGCTGCTGGGTGTGGGTTTCTTCGTAGAACTTTTTTAATAATGTTTATGTTTGAATGTATGGGAAATTTGTATGAAGCGACTTTAGAGACGTATTTTAACCCTTTTGTGATTTTGATTCTTAATAAGTATTTAAGATCGTCTACACTACATAAAAGCCATGATCGGTATATCCATTGAGGAATTCCGTTGTTAACTTTCAGTGTCTACCATCAGATCAGCTCGTTTTAACCTTGATTTGTATCCAAAATGATAATACTTATATAATCAATTTAAAAGTAATCTCTCTGTATGTTTGTTTGTTATGTTTTCACTACTAAACGGCTGAACCGATTTCGATAAAATTTAGAATACAGGTTATGACCCGAACGTAGGCTACTTTTACGTGACTGCATACAAGGGAAAGGTTTTATTGACACACATCGTGCGAAGCCGCGTGCACAAGCTTGTTTTAACAATTTAATAATCATCCCTAAAATAACAAACCAGATGAAATTAGAACTCGCGACCTTTCATTTGACACTAGGATGCTCCCAAATTAGTGTTTTTTTATTACCTTTTGCGGCTTTAGTTTCCCTGCGGCCACGAATCGTGATTGTATTCGTGGATTCTAATAGGTTGAAAAAAAATAACAATGGGCAAGTTTTGATAGAGCTCGGGTCCTGAGTATTTTTTATCCTGGAGTAATGAAACATGCTTTGTTACATAGTATTTACAATCTAGTTTCCAAATATGTAGCACTTACATCACTATGTAGTAGGAGTAATAGGATATTGGTCGTTAAAATCAGACAATATAATCGGACGTACAAAAGATGGGATTCGACTGTTGTGTGCTGAATTAAAAGCTGCATGTCCCAATCGGGCATGCAGCTTTTAATTCAGCACACAACTCATTTTGGATTGGATCATCCAATTCGGTGTTGCTTGTCCTGCCTGGCCCTTGAACGTATCACGTAGGTACAGACAGTACCTACTTACTTGAAAAGGTCGATAAATCTGGGTGGCTGGTCTCCTATCAAAAAACTCTCTTCTCGAACTCTTGGGCCTAACCGTAAATACAGTGTAATTGGCACGTCTCTCCATTTGCATTTAAAAAATAAATTAACATTATTTATAAATTTTTCTCGTGAAACCCAAAAATTAACGATAGCAATGTGGGGTTTCATGCTATGTTTTAATAACAGATGGCGTTGCTCTGTTATACCCTGATTATATCAAAGGAAAGTGAATTGTCAATGTCAATTTCCGTGTCGACATTATTTTCTGTGGAACATAAAATTGAAAATTGTTTCAGAAAAAGTTTATATTTTTATGTCTTTGAGATTTTTGCATACCTATTATGAATCATATTTTTTGCCAGTGTATCTCCATACAGCGCCATCTATTACGCTAGTTGGATACTAGTTTTTTGACAGCATGAATAGCCTTAATTGATAAACAATAAAAAGATGCAGCTTGCAAAAACATAGACTGCGTTGCCCGAATCCATGAATCCATTATAAAAATTGTCGACTGATTCGAGGTTTGTTTGATGTCTATTATAAACTAGGTATCAATATTCATATTTGCATTAAATATTTCCATTGGTATTTCAATATTTTAAATGATCAATAATTTCCGTTTGTTTAACGTTTAGTTATATGGAAATCATAGAATATCATTGCAATTTTTGAGCAAATAAACATGAAAGAAGGTTTTAATTCATGTTTATTTACTTGAAAACTGCACTAATATTATATAATTTCCATTTAACTAAACGGAATTTTTTGATCTTGTAATTTATTAAAAATAACTAATTAACTCGGATAGAACAATCGAATGAGAAGACACAAACAAGTTCGGCCGCCGTCCAAAGGAAACATGAATCGAAGCAAAATAAATCGTTCGATTCGATTAGATCTTCACTCGATCGGAATCGGCGGAGAATCGAGTCTGAGACGCCGTGTGGTAATCAATGGTGAGACGTGATAAACTAGGGAATTTACCACTACTACCGTTTCTTTAAACTGTAGGTCCAACTTCTAGGAAAAGGCCAGATAAGGAATCTAACTCGGCTAGGTAGGCGCTCGTACTACACGTCCTATCTTGTCTTACTCATACCTCACGTCTTTAAGACAATGGTTCTTTGACCAGAGTATTTTACCAGTGTTGACAGATGGCACGGAGAAGTGGTCCCACAGTGTGAACCTCATAAGAAGGCTCGCTCAGCGAAATATTGATAGGGTTATAATCGGCTTTCTACAATTAGATTGCAGTAAATGCAGAGATCTGTAGACTAAAGACACCATCATTGCCCAGAGTATTAGCAAGTTGAAGGCAGTCGCCGGAGTACTTAGCTCAAGTTCTCGAATGTAATCCAATAAAAGCGCAGATTGGACACTCGGTCACTCTGGAAATCTTTGTCTAAGTGAACGTACAACGTGCCTGAAATAACTGCTGATAGAGTGAGATAGAATAAAACATTTGCCAAGCCCACGTACTGTGCAATAAGGACAGAAAAGAGAAAAGGAGTTAACGTCGTAAAGCTGAAAAATTTTAATAACGATTATGATCTGGTTTACTTCTGTCTCTTGGTCTGTTCTTGTGTGTATCTGGTCTCTTACTAATCGAACATAACTCTTACGAATCGATTATTGAGTGACATCACGAATCGAAAGATGTAGTGTGACTACATGGCCATTTGATGACCTTGTAGCGGCCGCAAAAGGTCAGTACAAGAGCCGCCTGGCTCAAAACTTTTCATTATGGTATTAGGAGAAAACATACAAATGTCCAAACAAACAAACATATTTTTGTTTTCCATTTCACCTTAACTTTGGTAATAGAAACTTGTGAAATTCTAGGGAATATTGACGGAAAGTCTACATAGGGTAATTGGAAAACAATATTTTAATCATATTGGGTGCATATGTTGAGAAAACCTCTTGTTTCTCATTTAGAGAATGCCAAATTCGCTCAGCAAAGAGACTGGTGCGCATAATGACAGCACCGAATCTAGTGAGGGGCAAACCAGGGCACCTGCCCAGGGCAGCAATTACAGGGAGCACCAAATTCTTAAATAAAAAAAGGTTTGAAAAAGCTCTTAGCATCCAGCGCACGTCGTATCAATTATTCACCCACCCCCTCTCTTCTCAAAATGCTGGAGGAGAGTGGGCACCACATCAAGTTTCGGCTTAAGTTAGGAAAAATTCTAGATCCGGGGCTGCATAATGACAATTCCTCAGAGAATTGTATTGCTCTGCAAGCAAATTGGATAATTTTGCTTCGAGAACTCGTGTTAGGTTCCAAAAAGCGAAGTGCGTTCTGAAGCGTGAACCTCCAGGAACGTGGCTGATCTCGATTGTTTTCCTGAGCGCAGCATCTTACTGCCACTGGGATGTTTGTGGTGGAATACATTACAGACTTCTACACAAAAAAACTTTGTACAAGTAAGTTTGTATTCGGCGAGCAAACCGGAGCATAGCATAGATTTCCGCACGCGCCCCAGTTGAGGATTATCGATTAAACTTTTTATCGAAATTAGCCCTATCTAATGGACTATTTGTTCTAGATAGACCACTGACTGAGTGGTGGCCCTGAGATGGAACTAGGAACGCAGGTCGTCCACCGGCAAGATGGGTCGACGACATTATAAAAATCGCAGGTCGTATGTGGGTTAGAACAGCGCAGGACAGAGGTGAATGGCGACAACGAAGAGAGGCCTATGCCCAGCAGTGGGATGAGAAAGGCTGACGATGATGATGATGATGAGACATACTGATCAACAACTATAAATTAAGAGTTCCGAACTGATTCCGTGAAATCGACGACAAACATGGAAATAAGAAAATCATGTTCTTCTCCTCCTAAACGGCTTGACCGATTGTGGTGATTTTTTTCTGTACTTATGCGGTCAAATCAGTTTCTTAGCTAAACCTCAGACAAAGTCGCTGGCATTCAACTATTTGCATATAAAATCCATTGGATGACGATCTCCGTGGCGCAGTGGGCGTCCAACTGAGACGCAGGAGGTAGCGGGTTCGATTCCCGCCGCCGAACAAATTTTTGCAAGATCTACAAATATTGGTTCCAGGTCTGGATGTTTTTTCTATCTATATACAATAAGTATATATTTACAAAAAATATAAGCATATAAGTATTCCTATCAGTTATCTGGTTCCCATAGTACAAGCTCAGCTTAGTTCGGGGCTAGTTAGCGCTGTTTGAAATGTACAGCAATATTTATTTAAAATGTTGAGCTGAGGTCCCTTTCGCTAACACATTTAGCAGTTAGCTATAATTTTAGTTATTTTGTAATAGTGTCTTTTGGAGTAATAGGCTAGCGTGGTATGGGCATGTCATGCGGAGGGCAGAAAACCATGTGACTAAAAGAGTTAGACATAAATGTGGATAGATGTAGAAGTAGAGTAAGGCCAAAAAGAGATTGATGGTGTGAAGAATGATATGGGTAAGAAAGAAGTGACAATGGAGATGACAGCTGATAGAGAGGTATGGAAGAAATATACATGTTGTGCCGACCCCACGTAATGTGGGAAATGGGCAGGAAAAAGAAGATGTAATAGTGTTTTTTGTATCATTTGTTTCTTGTGGTGGTATGAATAACATGAATATAGGAGTAGAGGAAGGCCGAAAAAGAGATGGATGGTGTGAAGAATGATATGGGTAAGAATGAAATGACAACGGAGATGAAGGCTGATAGAGAGGTATGGAAGAAATATACATGTTGTGCCGACCCCACGTAATGTGGGAAATGGGAAGGAAGAAGAAGATGTAGTAGTGTTTTTTTGTATCATTTGTTTCTTGTGGTGGTATGAATAGAATAGAATAGAATAATCATTTATTTGGTACACTCAAAATTACACATGAAACAATTATAAGGAACAGTAGATACAATGGAATCCAATAATGGCATAAAAATATAAATGGCGTGAATAAATGTTTTTTATTTCTTTCTAATCGAACGCAGCTTTTAGAAAAGACTAGAACAGTCATAAATATAATTATTTCAATTGCCAGCTGTACATTACCACCTAATGGTAGAAACAATAACACGGAAGCTCCGACAAATCTAATTATCCGCGAGTCGGATAATGCAGCTAACGCGATGTAAGCGAAAATAATAATTATTTATATGGGGAAGGATTGCTTATAACATTAATATCTAAGTGTATTAATAATAATCGTTTTGGTTTCTAGAAACAAGTAGAATTAATCACATATAGGTTATTATTATGTGTACATATACAACCTGTTTTGTTATGAATGACATCAATTTAAAACAGACATTCGGTAACGTAATAACTGATTTTAGAGGTGGGTTTAATACCGGTAGAATATTTATCCAGTAATCGATACACTTTCAATAAACTATTTTTAATGTAAATCGGCGGCGACTTTGCGACGATGCCGCTTAGTCAGTTTAACAGATACCTACTTACATGGCCAATAAATATGATTTGTTTTCCTATTTTATATAGGTTGTTTCATTAATATTTTAGAACTTGATAATTTAGAAAAGTTTAATAATTTAAAAAAATCTATGGTAATGAATTTGAAAAAAAACTATTTGCAACAATACTAGCCATTTACTCTACCCGTGTTTTTATTTAATTTTGTACATAACAAAACACGTAGTTTAGTTACAGGTTTTATCGTGCACCGTAAATTTTGGGAAAAATACATGCGAAGGAAAAAGATAGCGCTGTATACAAAAAATGATTGTGTGGCTTTATGAAACCACGGTAAAAGTGAATCTTTGTTTCACATTATAGACATTTAACTAAAATTTTCGTTGGCACAAATGAGTAATAGTCTATACACTACACGGTCAGCTGATGCGAACTATAGGCGCCGCCATATTGGCCTCGGCTGCTCTGACGAGCGCCTTTCACTTTATCCCTACTCCGCGGCCGACCGTCACGCGACATGCATCACACAGACGAAAAAGTTTGAGACGATGTAATAAAAGTTTCACTTTAAAATCTTCTTTCATCGAAATCGGTGCAGCCGTTCAGTTGCGAAAACGTAACAAACAGACAATCAGACAGTTTTTTTCGAAATTACAATATCATAATATAAATCATCATCAATTATTCATCATTTTCACTAATTTGAAATGAAAAAGTTTTTTTTTCGAGTCATTATGTATTTTATGAACGAAAGTGTGCAATTGTATTGATTTGCTGACAGTAATAAGACAACTAATTCGATTAGCGTATGTTTAGATATTTCAATTGTTTAATTATATAGTGCATGTGCACTGATTGTTTGTATAGGAATCGAATCACCTTAACATAAAATATTAAAGCATCTTCACCGTGTGTAACGCTTTTTACAATCTTGAATCCTTTAAGATCATCTTGGTTTTTTCCCATCTTGGTATTTTAAGGAAAGGTGCACTACCTTTCCTTAAATATGAACTCATCTGAGTATAATAGTGGAGGTGGCACAAAAGCCGTAAAGGTAGGTATTATCTGAGATCGATTACTGCGGATCTATATTAAGATCTCGTTTGGACCGCACAATGAAGGTGCTTTGTCCGTTATGGGGGCGCCAGAGAAAAGCCAGCTAAAATGCTGCGTACTCTACCTCATATTTTTGGTTTAATCATAATTATTTGAAGAGTCATGATTCATTCATCTGATCTTTTAATATTATTAATATATACATATGTATGTATAAATAAATGTGTAGGTAACACATTTATTTATATTATACAACTATGACTAGGTGTTGCCCGCGACTTCGTACGCGTTACAATACTAAATGTGTAGGTAACCTACACATTTAGCTAAGCTCGCTGTTTCAACTTGACTTGACATTCCATTGTTATCCCATGGGAGCTGATTTATGGGATAAAAGTAGCCTATGTGTTAATCCAGGTTATAATCTACAGCCATACTAAACTTCATCGAAATCGGTTTAGCCGTTACGTCGTGATTGAGTAACAAACAAACAAATAAATAAATAAACAAATATCCAAACTTTCGAATATATAATATTAGTGTGATATTTAGTTATTTGCAATTATTTATGTACCTAATATGTATGTATTTATGGTTAAGTAATTTTTCTTTTTCTATTATAGAGTATATTCTTTTTACACCTCGGATCTTCCATTAAGCAATGATCCTCACCATCTAAAGGTTGTCTGGAAAAGATCTCTTGGTTAAGCGATGAGACCGGCCATTATGCTTACATTTATTTGTTTTTTTTATTTTTTATTTTTGTTCTGTTTTCTTTTTCTTTTTTACTGTGTGGTTTTTAATAACATGTTTTGTTTTTTTCTTTTCCTTCTTATAATCCCTATTAGAAATAAAAAACGGCATTTTAGCTCCATAATAGCATATAGACTCTCTCATTAGCAATCTTGTGCTAGCTAAATGCGAGTACGGATTATAACCACTGAACATCTTATTTGTAAACGGGGTTTAGCCGGTATGGTTGTTTTTGAGTTAAATGTTAATTTTCTGTTCTTTTTTCATAAAATATGAAAAAGACGTCGCACGGCTGGCGTAAACTCAGCATTTTTGAAGTGTACTAAAGCGGAACGGAGTGGCAATGCCATTAGACCAAAGGGATAGCAGCCATAATACATACACTGATGAAAATAGGCCTCCTCCATAGATTTTCAGAGTTACTGATCTTGAGCCACCTGCACCCAACGGCTCCCAGCAAGCTTTATCAGGTCGTCTTTCCATCTACTGGAAGGCCGTCCTATAGGTACTGCGCTTTCCAGTGCGTGGTCTCCAATCGAGAAACTTTCAGCCTCAACGGCCGTGAGTTTTTCGAGCTATGTGCCCCATCTTCAGCTTCATCTTTCTTATCCTCTTGGTTGTGTGATGACCTTGGTTTGTATATCTCTCTTAATCTATTTTCATGTGAAAATAAAAGACATACATAATATTTTATCCTTTGGATATCTTTAATCAAAGGTAGTGAATTAGATTTTAAATTAAAAATGTGTGGTAAACAAAGTGCACATAAAATTATGTTCAATAAACAAATTCTAGATTTAAAACGTGAAAAAGTTACAAATAACAATTTTGTCAAAAGACTTTTAGAGGCGCTTCAGCCTGTCGAGTCAGTGGATTATTAATGGTTTAAAATACCAAGATTGTGTTTAGCGACATTTTGTTACTTAAGTATTTCTGTTAATAAAGACCTTTAAAAATAAACAAACAGTGAAATAGACACTAAGCCATGTTGATAAATAAGACTAATAAGGTATGTATAATACCTGTTCAATTAAGCCCTTCGGCAAATGGTTATAGATTTGAAGGGTTTTATTGTTTTTATGGATAATTAGCGCGATAGCGGGATTGAAAAACGATAAAGGACTTAGATATAAGTCTCATAATGTTGTTACGAAATATGTAGACACTTAGGGTCTTACTATAAAAAGTATAAACACACGTTGAACACCTTTTTAAAAATATTCGCACCAATTAATGCTACGGGTTTTTTAAACAGGTTTTCAACGGGTGTTTAGTTTGTGGTAAGGCCCTTATTTTTTAGGGTTTCGTTCCCAAAGAGTAAAACAGGACCCTATTACTAAGACTCCGCTGTCTGTCTGTCCGTCTGTCACCAGGCTGTGATAGTTAGACAGGGGAAATTTTCACAGATGATATATTTCTGTTGCTATTATAACAACAAATACTAAAAACTGAATAAAATAAATATTTAATGGGGGCTCCCATACAACAGACATGATTTTTTGGCTGTTTTTATAGATAATGGTACGGAATCCTTTGTGGGCGAGTCCGACTCGCACTTGGCCGGTTTTATTTTGTGTTCGTAAGCTCCCTACAACTTGCTGAGATGATAGACACAGAGGTTCGAATGTTCAACCAACTTGATCCCAGATCCTTGTACTCGTGCATCATGCGTGCGTGCCCCTGTTTTCGCTCGTTGTACTAAACTTAATTTCTGTTTCTATCTATTTTGTACCGACCGATTTTGTGAAGCAGTTTTTGGAATTATGATGAAAAATGTTGTAAAATATACCCCCCCCCCGCCCCCTCCCCCCTCCCCCTGCAACTCCGAAATTGCGAAGTGAAAAATCTGAAATTAATATGATTGATATATGCAAAAATTACAGGAAAATGATAACGAAGTCTCTATATAGAACATTCTTTTAGATATCTGTCTTATAAGTATCTGTCTAATATAGTAAAACATGCCTGGAACCTACGTTTCTAATATTTGTCACCTCTTTTTATATTATTTACCCATCTTTGCGAATGACTGCATGAATCAAAAATTACTATCTAGGTTCGGAGCCCTCTGTGCGCGAGTCCTACTCCTACTCGACCGGTCTTGTTATGACCGCCCTCCCTACGCCTATCTTCTAGAGGTAATATTATTGTGGTTTTCACGTAAAAGTAGTTTTAGTGGTAGATGGTTTTAGTATGAAAACGGGTAAACCCGCCGCAAAAGCTTGTCAAGAATAAATTCTGTGTTGCAAACTCTCGCCCACTCCTCATCATAAAATTCATACATCTAACAGCTTCGGAAATAATTGAGTTATACTTCGCACACGCTAAGTCTGCAAAACGATAAAACCGCTATTATCCAACCTAGCGAACGAGGCGAGTGACGAGACGAATAGCAAACGCGCATGTGTAAACGATGTATAAACGATTGCTCGCGTCGGATCGGACTGAGAACCAGCGGGGTTATTGTTTATTGATCAAGCGAAGCGATCTGCAAATCAACTTGGGCAAATCGGCGTTGTTTGTATGTATGTTTGTTTGTCCGAGGATAACTTTGTGTTGATCCGATCATCGTGAAAATTGATACATAGGTAGATAGGGATGGCACAGTTCTGGTGTGGTTGGGGGGTTGTTGAGATATTGGAGTTCAGAGGGGTAAAAAAACAGAAAATGAGACTATTAGGTCAGATGGGACGTCAAAATAAAGGTCTTCATTAGTACATTTTGAGCTCGTTTTTATTTTTAGTTAAGTTCTTGCAGCTTTGAGGTATTAGCCATAATAACAATTTTGACGAAATTCACAGGGTGCACCAGTGAGCCCACAGTGCTGTAATTTGGTATGCGTGTATCTTTAGTGAGATAAATGTAGGCAAAAGTCTAAAATCCAGAATAACTGCGATTTGTACCCCAAAGAAGACTAACCAATTAACATGAACTCCCGTTACCTTTAACTTTAATGAAACTGTAGGTCAACTAATATGGTTAATTATTTCGTGGCACTATTTTGATAGTCAAAGATTATAAATATTTTTTTTTGTTTTTACGGAGACTCGCGAGATCTCAGTTCAGGGCGAACCACTAGTATTTGATGACGATGATGAGATGTCAAAATCGGATATATATTTTCTCCTCATTTTCCAATCTTGAGGATTACAGTGATGTCTGTAGAATAAGGGTAGATAAATAAAAAAAATATATGGCTGGGCATTTCACACAGCGCTCTCTAGCCCCAAACTAAGCAGCGCTTGTACTATGGGAATTAGATAACTGATAGAATACTTATATACTTTTTTTTGTAAATACATACTTGTAATATATAGAAAAACATCCAGACCCGGAACAAATATCTATCAGATCATACAAACATTTGTTCCACGGTGGGAATCGAACCAGCTACCTCCTGCGTCTCGCGGAGGTCGTCGAAAATAGATAATATGTGTATACTGCGGCTAGTTGGTTTTGCTCAGTGTCATTCTGTTAATAAACGTGGATTGTAAGAGCACTTTTTTGGTTTTACCAAGTTCGTCCTGAATTCCCTACATAATCAAAATATATTGCAATTACTAAAATATTTAATGCTTGATGTCAGCGTGCACGCAGCGGTTGTAACGTATCTATGTCATTCTATGGATGATGTCAGACCGCCTGCGTGGTGTTATGACGCGCGCGACACGCATAAGCCACGCACACGCATTCGGTTTGCACAGGCCTTTTATTCACTGCGTTATGAAGTCTTACCGTGGATAGAGAATACACTCCTAATTCATATTCCGAATTATATTTTCCAATTTAATTTTCCACTTTTGTTGGTTTGATAATGGATTTTCATACGGGCGATATTTCGTTAGGGTGAAGGCAATATTTCTAATTAGGATTTCTCTTTATGAGGGGATTTTATAACGAGTGTTTTAACAGCTTAAGGGCTCGAATAGACAGCTACGATATATCGGGATACCGGTGAAAATACATCGTACTAGCTGCCACCAGCGGCTTCTCTCGCATGGATTGTCAATAAAAACGTAACCCTCATGCACAGTCAGGTAAAAAGTAGCATATGCCCCAATCTCAGTCATAATCTATCTGTATACCAAATTTCATCGATATCTGTCGAGCCGTTTAGTTGTGAAAAGATGACAGACAGAGAGAATTAAGTAGTCAATATTCATTTATTCATTAAAATTCCATGGATCACTTTGAAACGTCCATTTTACCGCCGCGACCAAGCCAGGAAAGAATCAGATAAGAAACAAGGGTGGTTAATCTTTTTAATGATCCCTTACACAATATAACAATAGGGACAATTAGTATGTTATCCCAAAGGAGGGCCATTTTCGACTCTTACGAGAAGAACGTTCTACGACTTTTGTGAATTAGATGATTTTCATTGAAGAATCACTTGGTAAAAAACGGCTGATTTTTTTTTATACTATGGAGATGGAACAAGCCTGTGGCTGTTAAGTGGTAACCATCGCCTATAACAAAGATTGCCTCGTAGGTCACGCTCCTTAGAAATGTGCCCTACGATGCACTTCCATGCGTCCATCAACTTGAGGCATACAGGTGTAAAGCCTCATGTGTCTGTAATTTCACCGGCAACCATTCCCTTCAAACCGAAACACAGCAATGCTGCTTGACGGTAGAAATAGGTATGGTGGTAGCACTTCCCCGGGCGAGCCCTTTCACAAGAAACTCTACTACTCATTATGGTTGATATTCTGTAAGTATATCAGCTGTTTTAGGTCAAGACCTTAAGTCAAACGTTAAGTTTGTTTATGGTAAATTCTATGAAAGGCGTAAAGTCTAAAAAACTGCTAATTTAAAGTCAACTAAAAAGACCACGATCGTCCTGATAAATATTTATTTTTATTTATATTTTCTATAAAAGCTTATTAATTTTCATGGTCGGAATCCCCCCGAGCAAGCTTAAAATACTAGTTCCGAGATACCTTGTAGTTAGAACCCTATAGATTTTTTGGTCGGCAATATGGGCCGTGGTAGGCCCAGAAAAAATGGAGAGACGACCTGGATACATTCAAACCAAATTGGCCAGATTTGGCTATGGACAGTGATGGATGGAGGGGAGATGGGGGAGACCTTTGCCCAGCAGTGGGACACTATAGGTTAGTAAAATATGTATATATATGTATAGGCACGATAAGGGCCAAGATAACAGCATAAATCCTTTTAATTGCGGGCTTGCTGACCGAACAATTGACTTATAGCTAAATTTTCCACTAGTTTTAGGGTTGGCACGATTCATTAAACTAAAGAAATTATTATGTCGGAATAGTTGACCTACAGCTGAATTGTCCACAAATTTTAGGGTTGGTACGTTTCGTAAAACTAAATAAATATGTCGGATTAATTGACTTACAGCTAAATTGTCCACAAGTTTTAAGGTTGGTATGTTTCGTAAACTAAAATATTATGCCAGATTAATTGACTTAAGTATAACTAAATTGTCCACAAGTTTAAGGGTTGGTAAGTTTCGTAAAACTAAATAAATATGTTGGAATAATTGACTTATAGCTAAATTGTTCACAAGTCTATGTTAAAGATATAGATTTCTATGATAGTTTCTGTTAATTTGATGTTTGTTACAATTTAATAAATTTATTTTCATTTCATTTCAAGTTTTAGGGTTGGTACGGTTCGTAAAACTAAATAAATATGTTGGAATAATTGACTTACTTAAAGCTAAATTGTCCACAAGTTTTAGGGTTGCCACGTTTCGTAAAACTAAAAAAAATATACCTATTCTTCCAATTGGGATTGTTTTTGGTTTGAACTGTAACGAATTATAAGAAGGGGATATCAAAATATGGGAATTAATTTATCACGGACATTGATTATAAACGAATCTAGATAAACAATCGATACAAAAAGTTAATAACACTTAGCGCTAACAAATAGCGGCAAACTCATATATAAGTGAAATGTAAATTATTTCTTTTGAGAAAATAAGCATTCTTTAACCATGGAAGGTTATTTCAAACGTTAAATTCAAAAGCCAACACTTCCCCGTCGTAGTATCGCTATAGATATTATGTAAGTATGTTTATGTATATTATTATTTTATTTTATTTGTTATAGGTATATTATTGTAAATTTAGGTATATATAGTTAAGCATGTTGTTTTATTTTATAGTAAGTGATCATTTAGTTTTTGTTTTGTTAATGTACGCTCCAATATTTGACGACCTCCGTGGAGCAGTGGGCGAATAGCCGGCTGAGATGCAGGAGGTAGCGGGTTCAATCCCCGCCGCGGAACAAATGTTTGCATGATCTACAGATATTTGTTCCGGGTCTGGTTGTTTCTCTACATATTATGAGTAAGTATTTACAAAAAAAATGTATATATAAGTATTCTATCAGTCATCTGGTTCCCATAGTACAAGCTCTGCTTAGTTTGGAGCTAGATAACGTTGTGTGAAATGTCCAGCAATATTTATTTATTGTAATGTTACAAAAATCCTCTCCATCCAAAGGTTGTCTGGAAGAAATCGCTTCTAAGCGATAAAACCACCCATTGTACTTGTTTATTTCTGAATTTTTATTTTTATGTTTGTTTCTTTTATGGTATACAATAAAGTGTTATCATTCATTCATTCATTCCCCTTATGCACACACGTCAACAATTTCTTTGCGCAAGCCTTGCACAAGCCTAGAAATCTAAACAAATTCTCCCCAAAAAGGCTTGCACAAAGAAGTCGCTGCGTGTGTGGACTCCACTCGAGTGTTAGTGACAACCCTGCACTAACCGAGTTTTCCGACGCTGCTGTCCTAAATAAATAATATGATATTTCACGACATTTTGAACTTAATACTCCAGCCACTACAGTTACCCCAGTTTTTACCTCCCCCTTCCCTCAAACCCTTACATATTTGACGAAATTGAGAAAGTTATATGTTTAAAGTGAGGGTAAAAAGTACACGTGCCTTGAGTGGAACCACTTAAAAATGAGTTTAGGTATGCTTAGGGTAAGTGGTCCAAACAACGGCAATCTCCTACTTCAAGTGTTTGGCTATTTATGAGCAGGTAAGAGATTGGGCTCCTGGTCTCGTTTACTTTCGTTAGCATGTAGAATAAACCTTATATAAGGTACTGGCTTCCGCCAGCGGCTTCGCACGCGTTGTTTGTCACCAAAAAGTAGACTATGTTTGAATCCAGGTTAATCTATCAACTCACCAAATTGCATCGAAATCAGATCAGCCTTTACGACGTGATTAAGGCACTTGTCTCACTGCCGGCGAGTAAGCGATTAGCTATCAACTATTTTCTCACTCAAGAAACGAGCAAAAGATACAGATTCCGTAACAGTAAAAGAGACACGTATATTAATAGTTGATCGCTGGCCGTTCCTACTGCTGCCGGCGAGAACTCGCTCTCCACTATTTTGTCGCAGCGACTACAACACTCTCTCAGCCATACTCGCTCAGCGATACGCGCTCAGCGATGCTCGCTTGGCGGTCAGACCACACGCCGTGAGATTATGAGTATCGTCCGCCGCACTCGCTCACTCGCTTTATAGCCCAGTGAGACAACTATAGGAATTACACACTCGCTTCTCGCTGCTCGCCAACTCGTTTCTAGTTTCTAGCTCTACTTGCTCCTCGCTCATTGCCGGCGCGGCGGTGAGACAAGTGCATAGATAACAAACGTACAAACTTTCTCATTCTTAATATTAGTGTGATTGTATTTTAAACTATTCTGAAGGGACGGGTAAAAATAAATGTATTTATGAAATGTTCTTGTTTTATTATCAAAATATCGAGAAGATCGATAAAAATGCAGCTCGAGGAAATGTTAGAAAACCAGCTTATTGTACGATGCCACAGATTACTAAAAAGTTAATACCATCGGTTCAACTACCCCGCTAGTTCAATGACCTCGCCCAGTCAATGACCCAGCCCGGTCAATGTACCCACTCAACAGAGCGCGTGTGGTGCGTACGGCAGGGCGGTAAATACCTACATGTAAAGCACAAAAACTCAAAATAAAATTGTTTGGATTAAGAAAACAATATTTATTTATTATTTATGGTCTCAAAAACATATTCCGTCATTGTTTGTAGTTTAAATTGTAACACCTTATATTGGCACTTGTTTACAGCGTATATAGGACGGAGACAATACGAAAACGATGTGTTTTGGGCACGTTTCCTGGGTAGTGGAGCTTTGAAATTAATTTATCCTGTAACACACATCCTAAATTTTTCCTGTAGTTTCCAAATGCTTGCTGTTACCTATATAATAGTTGGTAGATATACAGAACTGAAATACCAAGAAGATGTTGTACTAAATCTATTTGTAAAAATTATGTTCTGTATTTTACTTTGGTGTACAATAAAGAGTTATCTTATCTTGGTATAATACACATTTTTATCGCTGTGTCAAATTCGTTTACTAAAATACCCGGCATTATTATTATTAATTTGATGCCCTATTTTTGCGCGTGTAATTAATTTTTCATTTATTTTGCTTACATGTACATATACATTTTAAACAGGTTAGGTAATAAGTACGTGTACCCTGTCAGGACACTGCAAATTAGTTTGAGTCATTTGAAAAAATGGAATGAATTAAACAATTTAACAAATAAGTTTAATAGAAAAAAAGACATGAAATCAAACAAATTAAAACGAATTGTTTGTATGTGTAGTTATTCTAAGCTAGCAGGTATTTTCCGTTCAATTGCAGGGTTAAATATCGAGTGGGGTATAATTGATCGCGACCGCTCGGGGTACTAACCACCCATCTCTCTTCGGGGAAAATTGCCGGATATTATCCATAAACAATAGTGCAGGAGTTACCCACTTGTTTACTTTATGAGAGAATTGCTTGTAAACTAACACAACAACAGGATGATCGGGAATTGCAACGACCTCTGTGGCGCAGTGGGTGAATAACCAGTTGAGACGCAAGAGGTAGCGGGTTCGATTCCCACTGCGGAACTAATGTTTGCATGATCTACAGATATTTGTTCCGGGTCTGGTTGTTTCTCTATATATTATCAATATGTGTTTACAAAAAAAAGTATATAGTAAGTATTACATCAGCTATCTGGTTTCTATGGTACAAGCTTTGCTTAGTTCGGGGTTAGATGGCGCTGTATTAAAAGTCCAGCATTATTATTATTATCGTATTTGTTTAACATAATATGTATTGTAATAGATTAATATTCTTTAGCAGGTATGTATATAGTTTCACAAATTTTTCATTAAAATCAAAAGCACTAAGGAGTATTGATATCAACGTCGAAACAAATCACTGCCATAATAACTTTCTACCCCTTTTTAACCCCGTTAGGGGATGAATTTCGATAAAATACGAAACACGTCTTCCATCAGTTCTGTTAAAAAAGATTTATGCAAAATTTGAAGTAGATTGGACCAAGGAACCACGTTGTCCCATACAAACTTTGCCCCCCTTTTTCACTCCTTTAGGGGTAGAATTTCGGAAAATCCTTTCTTATCGGATGCCTACGTTATACAAAAGACACACCCTCCCAGTTTTCAGGTCTCTACGATGAGCAGTTTAGGACAAAGCATTTTAGTTTTTATTTTATTTGTATGTATTTAAATTTATGTTTATTAGTGGAATCAATATGTATATTTTATTTCATGCGTTCTGTTTATGTATGTTAAAGGTACTCTTACACCACCGTCTTTTATTTTTTGTTTATCCTGTCCATCCAAAGGTTGTCTGGAAAAGATCGCTTTTAGCGATAAGACCACTCATTGTACCGTTATTTATTGTTTATTTCCTTTGTTACTGTATTCTTGTTTGGTGTGCAATAAAGAGTATTTCATTTATTCAATAGAATAGAATAGAATAAGTATATATATTTGACACACAAAGAAACACAGAACGGACAATATACACAATAATTAAACTAACATGGAAAAATATAATAACAAAGGAATGAGATAATTGCAGTTAAGTACATACATAGTGTCATGTGTATTTAACAAAAGTTTTATAGTATAAATCATAAGCTCCTTCGTTATTATAAATACGGGATTTATCACGTACCATTTTATCGGTTTTTCGGTTCAATTCGTGAACCTTCATCGGGGTGAGTGCGATCCGCTCCGAATAACGTCTCGCCTCGCACTGTGATAAATCCCGTATTTATAATAATAATTGAAATGAAAGTCTTCTACATACATAAGCTCCTTGTTTATAAAGTCGGTGTACACTGCACGGTGGCCAGTGAGGGCTTATCTAACCAAAGTAGCAATATTAACTTGTGAGTATGCTTCCGTCAGTTTCACGATTATGTAGGGTGACTAGCTATTGACTCTTTCACTATTTTTTTACTAACATTATTTTTTAGGATCTAACTACATTTTGTTGAAAGCCTTTTTTTTGGATACCGTTCTAGTCCTACGACGAGAATCTAAAAAGACTTATTTAGATTTAGATAGATAGATAATTCTTTATTGCACACCATAAAATAATACAATTAAAAAGAACAAACGTAAATCTATGTGATACAATTGGCGGTCTTATCGCTAAATAGCTATCTCTACCAGACAACCTTTGGATGGAATGGACATTACCGGGGATGTAATGGTGTACCTACTACACACTATGAAAAAATAAGCTTTACATAAATAAACGAACCTAAACAATAACCACTCATAACAATTTACATACATATACATACATACATACGCTTATTTATGAAACATGTTCGACTGCCTCCGTGGCGCAGTGGGCGTATAGCCGGCTGAGACGCAGGAGGTAGCGGGTTCGCTCCCCGCCGCGGAACAAATGTTTGCATGATCTACAGATATTTGTTCCGGGTCTGGTTGTCTCTATATTATAGGTTGGGGAAAAAGTCTTTTCGCATTATAGTATGTATGAACTTGTAATAAAATCTCTTTGGCTATACTATTTGTATCTGGCTGGTTTTGGTATCATTCAAAGTTTAAATTTTAAAGAAGATAATTCCAAATTCAAATTAGGAAAATGTGTAATTTTTATTTGTGTTTCGTACTGTAAAGATGAGTGATTCTAATGAAGAAATTCGATACATTTTAAAATTTTACTACAAAAACGGTAAAAATGCAACGCAAGCCGCGAAAAAAATTTGCGATGTTTATGGACCTAGTGCAGTGTCTGTGAGAGTAGCACAAATTTAGTTTAAGCGTTTTCAATCCGGAAATTTTGATGTCAAAGATGCACGTCGCTCTGGTCGCCCTATTAAGGATAAAATTGATACCATTTTTGAAAAAGTGGAGCAAGATCGGCATATCAGTAGTTACGACGTAGCTAAAAAACTGGGAATTGACCACAAAACAGTTTTGGCGCATTTGAAAAAAACTGGGTACACAAAAAAGCTCGATATTTGGGTACCCCACGAGCTCACTGAAAGAAACCTAATGAACCGTGTACTCATTTGTGATTCTTTATTACGACGTAATGAAACCGAACCATTTTTGAAGAAGCTGATAACTGGTGATGAAAAGTGAATCACGTACGACAAGAACGTGCGAAAAAGGTCGTGGTCAAAGGCCGGTCAGGCTTCACAGACTGTGGCAAAACCCGGGTTAACTCGCAACAAGGTGATGCTGTGTATGTGGTGGGATTGGAAAGGCATTATTCATTATGAGCTGTTACCAACAGGCAGGACCATCGATTCTGAACTCTACTGCGAACAACTGATGAGATTAAAGCAAGAAGTTGAGAGAAAGCGGCCGGAATCAATCAACAGAAGGGGTGGGGTTTTTCATCATGATAACACTAGACCTCACACATCTTTAGCCACTCAGCAAAAATTAAGAGAGTTTGGCTGGGAGGTGTTAATGCATCCGCCGTATAGTCCTGACCTTGCACCTTCAGATTTCCACCTGTTTCGGTCTCTTCAGAATTATTTAGGCAGCGTCAGATTAACATCACGAGAGGACTGCCAAAACCACTTGTCGCGGTATTTTGATCAGAAGCCCCAAAATTCTATAGCAATGGGATCATGTCGCTACCTAAGATGGCAAAAAGTTATCGAACAAAATGGTACCTACATACTTTAGTTAAATGTAAATAAACTATGGTAAAAAATGTTTTGAATTTTCTTAAAAAATGCGAAGAAACTTTTTTCCCAACCTAATATTATAAGTATATATTTACAAAAAAAATGTATATAAGTGTTATATCAGTTATCTGGTTCCCATAGTACAAGCTCTGCTTAGTTTGGGGCTAGATAGCGCTGTGTGAAATGTCTAATAAAGGCCGATTTGATATCCCTTTCGGAAATGGCTACGGGTTTTGGGTTAGAAAGGGACAACAAGAAATATCTCGAGACGTCACCAAAAATACAGTATCTGTGGTTAGACGGCGAGCATTATGCAATAACACAATATAAGTTCTATGGTAAACATTTCACAAAATTTATTATGCTCATTAAAATAACCCCTTTCATTTTTGTGCGTATATTATCAAACACTTTATTAATTTATATTTTTGCACACCATTTGTATGGTAGAATATAATAAGGATTAAAAATGGCAAGTGACTTGGCACATCTGATAGCTACCGGCAGCGCGTTCCATAACCGGACAGCCTGCACTTTTAAAGACTTATCAAAGTAGGAGGAGTGTACAGCTGCCCTGAGTTGAAGTGTTTCAGATGAACACAAGGATCGAGGATTAGATTGATGGAGGAAATGGAAACGTTCTTACTTGGTAATATAAATATAATTTTATATTATTGTTATATGAAATGATAATTACAAACTTAAAAGTAGCTCGAATAAGTTTTGACCGGCGAAAATACTGTTCTCTAAACTATTCAACCAAATTGTATCTCCGATAGCCAAATTCGGGAAGCAAAAGTCCGTAATTCCCGAAGCGTGTAGTCACAATAAAATGCATAGTGCTTAGCGCAAATTCTGCTTAATGCCGCCGTTATGTCGCAGTGTAGGCGTTTACTGTTACCGGCCGCTCACGATGACAACACAGGGGGGTGTAAACCGTACGGGAACGCAAATAAAACAAAGAAACATGAAGTTTCTCAAACATTCTTGGAAATTTGAGCATTATTTTGACAACCTTCTTCAAAATAAAATAAAATTGCTGTACTGGCCAAATACATGCAAGCAGCGGCCGGTAAAAGTTGTATGAAAATCCATGCATGCCCGATCTTAATGTACTTAGTGTGTAACCAAACTGACATATATTTATTTAGTTTTGTTCAAGTATACTATTTATCCCTTATTTAATTTATAAAAGCTCCTCCCTTACTTTGTTTCACGTGAAATCTAGTCCATACAAAGGTTGTATGTAAGAGATTGCTATTAGATAAGACCGACATTTGTATTTCTACGTGCCTAGTTATTTGTTTTAACCATTTGGCTTGTTTAGCGGACTATTGTTTGTTAATAAAGTGTGGTGTAACAAAGCGTTTTCTATCTATCTATCTTTCTTTGACATTATAATCTCGGAGTCTTGATGTCCAGAGTGACCGTTATTTCTAGGCAAGGTTAACGTAGACCGAGACAATCATCTAGGTCAATCTCTCGGCCTGTGTTGGTCAAGTTCGGTTGTTGAGAACCCTACTCATTTGAGTTTATAAATAAAACAGACAAATTGATAATTCTGACATATTTCTGTCGTTTTGTCAGTCAAGATAGAAATTGTAGAAAAAAGTGTCACATTTTTTGTTTAAAAAATACTACGTAAGGTTTTAGTCATCTAGTTTTGATGCAAGAACTGCTTATATGTACAAAAATACTGTCAAAATTAATAAAACAATTTTGATCGTATGAGTCTTTAAGCAAAAGATAATTAAGCACTATAGAAAGAGCAGACGTTTGTTCCGGGTGGGTGTTTCTCTATACACGCAAATTTTGTAAATTGTCAATTTTGTACCAATAAAACATGAAGAACTAATTTGTTTATTATGCGTTAAAAACGCAGCGTCTTTTCTAAAACTGTGATGCATATGTTTGCACATAATAACCGGTTAAGAAGATTTCGTTGTATGACGCTATAACTAGGTGTCTGTACAGGAATCCCGAATTGTTCGCAAGCTTGAACGTTGGAAATTAGACCCTAATGCCTATTAAATATATATTAAATTAAATAAAAGGGGAATGTATACTTCCAAATACCTCATTAGTTTTACCTCTTCTAGTGGGTAGTCTGATGAGAAGTGAGTGGATCAGTTTGGAGTCCTGTCGGGGGACAAATGTTTGCATGATTTTTAAATATTTGTTTCGATTTTGGGTGTTTTGTAACTATGGCGCGTGTTTTTTACAAGACATAATACTTAGAAAAAAAATATGATTGACATTACAAATAAGTGAAAATTTTGAATACTTTTTTGAAGTGAAAACTTCATTAGGCGCGTTGGGAATTTTTAAGATGGGGAAAAACCATTGAACTCGCGACACTATTACCGTTACCGACACCTCTGTATATAAGTATCTGTAGTCTGCTTTTAAATTTTGAATACCCAAACATTGAGTGCTAAATTGGTCACTTCTGTCGGCACTCCCGGAGTGCCACTTTTTTTTTATTAATAGGAGTCATCAACATAGCGTACACTGACAATATTTAGCGGTTTACATGTACAAAGGAGAGGGACATCCGCTAACACCACAACGGCATCCACGGGGATCTTGGAAAGCTGCATCCATCAACCCAAAACCCTGCTCCATTACTTCAAGGAGCTAGGATGGCTGGGGTCAGAATGCGGGACGTCAGTGCAGATCTTATTCCTCCCACCCTAGAATTAGAATTAGAATTAGAAAGGAGAGGGATAAGGAGATGTTATATCCCCCAAATTGTTTACAAACGCTCTGGAAGATATGTTCAAGACACTGAGTTGGAATGGACAGGGCATCAACATCAACGGTGAATGCATCTCGCACTTACGATTTGCTGACGATATCGTTATAATGGCAGAGTCTGTGCAGGAACTGCAACAAATGATAAACAGCCTTGCTGCTGCTTCTAGACGCATCGGCCTGGGAATGAACTTAGATAAAACCAAAATCATGACCAATGATCGTGTTACCCCAGAGCTGATCGCAGTCGCTGGAACTCCTCTTGAGGTTGTGAAGGAGTATCTATATCTTGGGCAGACTCTGCGATTGGGTAGATACCATCTCGAGAAAGAAGTAAACCGGTGAATTCAGCTGGGCTGGGCAGCGTTTGGGATACTTCGTCAGTTCTTCTCGTCACCCATCCCACAATGCCCAAAAACGAAAGTATTCAACCAGTGCGTCCTACGTGTGATGACTTATGCAGCTGAAACGTGGATACGTATGGTGAGACTGGTACACACATTGAAAGGTTCTCATCGAGCTATGGAAAGGGCTATCCTCGGAATTTCTCTGAAGGATAGAATCCGAAATGAGGTTATCCGACAGAGAACCAAGGTGATCGACATAGCTCAGAGGGTCAGCAAGCTGAAATGGCAGTGGGTCGGTCGTATCTGCCGAAGAACCGATAACCGTTAACGTAAACGTGTTCTGGAGTGGAGAACACATCTAGGCAAGCAAAGTGTAGGATGCCCTCCGGCTAGATGGATTGACGATCTGTGCGGTGTGGCTGACAAAGATTGGATGAGAAGAGCTGAGGATCAGGCTCAATGGTGCACCCTGGGAGAAACCTACGTCCAGCAGTGGACTGTTATAGGTTGATGATGATGATGATGACGATATGTACAAATAGTAAATTTTAGTGCTACTATAATTAAAGGTGATAGACTGCATGCAGTAATATTATATGCTGAGTGAGTAAATTAATTAGATTGTAATATTAAAACAAAATGGCATGCACTTACTTCTAGCTAACAATATAATAAATTATTATTATAAATAAGGGACTTATCACGTACCGTCTTATCGGTGTTTCGACCGACAATGTTTCGGTTCAATTAGTGAACCTTCATCAGGGTAAGTGCGATCCGCTCCGAATAACGTCTCACCTTGCACTACGCGCCGCAACCCTTTGCGCGCGAGTAGACAGGTGCGGTGATGGGGATTGCGTTAACGCTGGCCCAGCGTGTTGACAGGCTGCATATCATACTGTTGTGTGTTTGCCTGAACCGATAACTACCGAAGAGAGCAGCAGTGATGATAATGATGAGGACGCAACCTGTCAACACGCTGGGCCATCGTAGACGAAATCCCCACCACCGCGCCCGTCCATTATAATAATGATTGTCATCAATCACGAAAGTTTTCTGAGTAAAATGTTATGAATTATACATTTAGTCAAAAAATTCTTACAAATATTAAAATTAGTTAATTCCTAACACTTAGACATTTATGAATGACAGTGTGCAACTTTATTGATTACGCGACAGTAATGAGACGTAACTAATTCGATAGGTTTAAGTTTAGACAATTCTGCTGTTCAGTTTTCTAGTAAATGTCCACTGAAAGTTTGTATAGGCATCGAACCACCTTAAGGGAATCACCCGAAAGTCCTAAATCGTCAATAATGGAGTGAGTGTATCTCACGCTGACTGTATTAATGGTTCAGCCCGCTTTATTTATCGTGTTTGTATCGCTAAGCTAATTCTCTTCGTTCAGTTAGTATTGCAAGACGACTTTAATTATATCACTCGGGCCGCGGACTACGACCATAACGGAAACATATTTTAATTTGAGGTCAAGCGAATATTTGGTACATATAAGGTCAGTTCTAGAGAAGGCCCAAAGTCTAATTTCAAAGCATTCGTAAAAATGTTTGAGAAGCATGTCCTATAACAACATTTGTTTTTGTTTTTTTTTTTATTTTCATGAGCAGAAATAAAACATGTATAAAGTTAAATTTCTTTTTAATAGGTATACTAGCCCGTCCGCGTCATCGCATGCGTGTTTTGTCAATAAAAACAAAAAACTGTTGGTCATAATCCATCATTTCATCGAAATTGGTCCAGCCGTTTAGTCGTGCAATCGTAACAAACAGACAGACAGAGAGACAGAGTTACTTTCAAATTTATTCCCGCTGCGGAACAAATGTTTGCATGGTCTATATATGTACGAATTAACAAAAGGTTATATATGTGTTCTATCCGTTATCTGTTTCCCATAGTACAAGCTTGCTTAGTTTGGGGCTAAATAGCGCTGTGTGAATTATTTATTAAAAAAAACACTTTTCGATAAATTGTTCCTGACATATTCATTATATTTACCCTATAGTAAATAATGAAATATTAGCTAAGTAAAAATGGCTGTGTTCGAACTCAAGCGACGGAATCAAAGAAGTCGCCTCACAATCTCTGACTGAATCGTAATAGAATCTATTCGAGGCCCATTTCCTACAGTTTCTTATCGTAATGTATGACTATTGGCATTGGGCCGTCAGCACACTATTAGGTCCATATTAGGCCCTCAGAAAACCTATTAGGTAAATACACAATAATACATATGTTACTAAGTTTATAATTCTTTATCATATAAGTGACAATGTTTTTAAATGGGAAATAAAGATGCTTTAATTTTTTTTTATTTTATATCATCATACCTATGTAAGTATATTATACTCTTCTTATATGTATGGCATAATCATAATCATCTTTATTTGGAAACAATTTAACAAGGGTGTAATTTCAAAAATGAAAAACGATGATACCCCGCATGTGTAATAAATACTGTGTCGCAGATACCAACGCCCTCCTCCGCGACAAGATAAGTCAGGGTTCAAATAAAATCTTAAAGATAATCATATAATACAAAAAAGAAACACTTACATAAGGAATAAAAATTACTAAATAGCACCTCGTATGTGTGGGTACGTGTGTGCATGTTTGATTGCATATGCTAGTGGATTCATGAGAGTGTGTGTGGCTGGGGTGTGTTTGAGTGTGTATGTGTGTGTGTGTGTGTGTGTGGGTGAGGGAATCGGATCATATTGAAACCTCTAATAGTTTCTCAGTGTCTTCATAAGACAAGGATTGCAACATTTCGAGACATTTTCTCTTGCTTTTGAACAGTGCAAGAGTTAAGTTTAAGAAGAATTAAGTTCCCACACTTGGGAATCCTTGATTGAAACTGCGAGATGTCATAGCGCAGCGACCAAGAAAGACAGATGTACATAGGCCTTTAGTACAAGTTGCCAAATTACTACGCAAACTTCAATATTTTTCGTGAGCGTTTTGTTTCCTATTATACATTTACTTGCAGTGCCTCTAAACGAGCTCAATAAAACTATTGACGTTTACATAATTTGTCAACTAGTACTAGAGTCTTACCAATTACAAATGTAACCAAAATTTGATAATGGTTGCATTAAGCGATGAGACCGGTGCATTTTTTCTCTGTATTTTCTTGACATTGAAGAGTACATCTATCTATATTTTTGTACCTGGATCATGTAACCTGGGATCAATGATGTATTTTGCTCTTTGCAATAATATTTTTGATGTGTCACATCTTTTTTCTTGGTTTGTGGGAGTGATTTTGGCAAAAGGGACAGAAATCTGTAACAGGAAACCGAAGAAGCGCGCGCTATTTGATTTGACCAATGAGCGCGCGCTGTGGTCAGATGTTACACATCATATGCGACTACTGTAAGGCTCGTAGTTTTTTATCTTTATCTATTTATCAACAGAATGTGACCAGCTTGTAATGAACTAGTGGTTAAAATTGAAATATTAACGAAACATTTAAAACACTCACTCAACGCATAAAGAACCTGTAATGGATTACCATTACACAGCTTCACTAAAAAGGCTGAATGCTGATAATTTTCTGATCGGCTAATCTGATCTTTATCGACACTATCTAAGAACATATAGCGAAGCATATCTTTTTTGGGGAATAAAAAACAAATCTTAGTTCAACCTGTGAGTTAATATAGACAGTGGGAATCGCTTAGCAAGATCAATATGCTTATTAATGCTTATTCTTGAGATTTTTAAGATGAGGTGACGAGAATTTTTTTTTCCTACCTGATGCGATTACTGTCTAAAATGACACTTTTGTCACCGTCAACAAACCCTGCTCTAAGGTGGTCATGTTGATAAACTATCCATGCATTTCATTCCTATCTTTAGATAGTTTAAAAGCTGATATCACCCACACATAACTCAAACCGGGATCAAACTTATGATTAGGCTATCAGGAGCTGATCAAAAAAGTTTTCTCGTTAGGAACCCGCGCTCATTTGACAACTTCAAGCCCCGAGCTTCGTAGCAAGCATGTTTGCTTGCTACGAAGGTTTACGAAGGACGATGGTTGGTTGGTGTCAATGACTAATGAGGGGTTTTCACGACCATGTTTTTATAACTGCTAACAGTTTGTGTTGCTCTATCATGCTCTTAGTCAATTGCCACGTCTATATAATTTTCCGAGGCAATTGAAAAAAAAAATGTGTTTGTTTATCTGGCGAAGCGAGATTGATTTAGACATATTTTGATATTGTGTCCGAGATTTTGGCATAGAAACCATATTTTAGGCGGCGTATTTCCAGACAGCGCTCTCTATTACGGTAGTTGGAACTAGTTTTTTCTTTTAAAATTGAAAATGAAAAGCCCTCTTTGACCAACTCATGGTCCGACTAAAACCTATTCAAAAGGAATGCGTTTAAGGCACGAGTGAAAGTGTCTTCTAGATCTTCATGCTTCATCTTAGACCACACTATCGCTTACCGTCAGGTAAGTTTGAGGTCAAACGAAGATTTATTCAAAATAAACATAAAATATAAAAAACATGAACTTTTTGGGCAATTGACACAACATAGTTTTTTGCATATTATCAAAGAATTTAGATATTATCAAAGATAGTAGGGCTCGAATCCAGTCGTAGTGCCCTTACATGGCGCAGTACTTCTTTCTTATTTGTAAGTTTAGGAGTTGAAGATGATGATGATGCAGCCCCTTAATACAATTAACCAATTGACCAATTTATATTTCGAAAACTGTATATGTCTTTTCGAATGAGAGACGACTGACGTGCCCTTACTACAACAGCGAGCATGTACTTACGGCTTACACGAGTCACCGTCACGAGCGCGTCCCTACATAAGTATGTACAATATACGTACTTCCATACGTATAACACCCGCAATCGGCACAGGCTCGAGTCGATATCGAAAACAGTCACTTAATCGTCAAAGCTGATGCATGTCATGGCTCCGGCCGTCTACAAGCTTCCCGACACAGTTACGCAGGCTCCTAGCTTAATTATTATCAAAAAAAGAATAAAACACTGGCTTATTGAGCAAAACTTTTATAACTACGACGAGCTTAACGAGCTCATAAATGACTGATTATTTATTTTATATAAACTAATTGTAATTATTGTTAGTTTTATTTATTAATTGACTAATTATATTTTATTTGAATTTTATTTACGATTGAATGAATGAATGAATGAAAATTCTTAGATATAAAAATAAAAAATAAAACAAATAAATGTGAGCATAATGGGAGGTCTTATCGCTTAACAAAGCGATCTCTTCCAGACAACCTTTGGATTGAGAGGATCATTGCTTAATGGAAGATTGGCTGAGGTGTAAAAAGAATAAACTTAATAATAGAAAAAGAAAAATTACTTAACCTTAAATACATAAATAATAGGTACATAAATAATTTTAATTAAGTAAATATCATATATAAAATAAATAAAAATGTACTTACATACATACATATATTAATAATATTATAGATCAGATAAATAATCACGACTCTTCATGGAGATAAAAGTTTTTGAGTCTAGCTTTAAATACGGAAGGTGAGGGGGATTTCCTAATGGAGACCGGCAAGGCATTCCATAATCGGACAGCTTGGACGGAAAAGGAGTTTGCATAGAAACTGGTTCTATGCATCGGTGTTTTGAGAAGGAGGTTTTCAGAGGATCGGTGTGTTCGGGAATTTGTGCAATGAAGGAACTCGAAGCGTTTCTTCAGATAACAAGGTATGGACGGATTACGGAGGATGTTGAAAAGGAGTACGTAAGTACGTAAGTAGTTACGATTGTATGTGCGTACAAAATTATTTGTTGACGTATGATGATTATTATCAATAAATGATTATTATGACTATTATACTCGTCACTTTGCATATCAAACAGTATTAGCGAAATGAACTAATAATAAATGAATAATTAATGCTAATTGATACTACGCGAATCACTAAGCAGATCATAGGGCCTCCGTAGATTTAAAGAGTTCACACAACGGCTCCCAGCGACCTTTAACAAGTCATCGTATCATCCACGCTGCGCTTTCTAGTACTTGCGTACTCTAACTGTGGGCCTCTTAAGAAGGCGTATGGTCGCTCAGCGTGCTATAGTCATAGGCATAGTCCTCTCCATAGCTCTCCATTGGTGTTTTTGTTCAAGATCTAATCAGAATTTGAGATTCGTAGACAAATTAAAGGGACTGGCATAACCCAGAATTTAGATAAGCAAGATTAACAAGCTGAAGTGGAAATGGGCGGAGCACACAGCTCGAAGAACTGACGGCTATTGCACCAGAAAAGTCCCGTAGTGGAGACCATGCACTAAGCAGATATCTACTAGTTTATAATTTAGACAAGTTATTTCACTTATTCCTTCTGGCTCCGAAATTCATGCCGCAGTTTCCACATAATCCTGTGTGAATTGACAGCAATGAAATTTTATTTCACATTTCGATACGACTGATTCCGACGCGAGCTGAATTTTCAATAAGGATTTGGGTATCGCGAGGAATATTTTGAATCGATCAGCGACTTTACTCTATAAGTAGTTTTTTTGCTATTGGTTTGGAAAAATGTAACAGGCGCCAGATGAGGATTAAAAGCTGATACTTAGAGCGAGTTGCGCAACGATGTAGTGGTTAATATGATTTAAGGAGTTGTCAAATCATACAAATACGTCAAATTTAATCATTGCTAAATACGTTTAGGGATAGTTACGCAAGCCGGGCTTACTGTTAGTTTGTGTGATCTTGAAGCATTTTTATTTCACTTTGCATACAAAGCCATTTTTGGCTGCTAAACTTTAGTATTTTTTGTCTACCCTAATTTTAAACAAAATTTATAAATTTTTATCATAATAATATTAGGGAGTTCAAACTGAAACGAAACGCAATTTTTATTGTCTAAGGCCAACGTCGTATGTATGTCATTATAATCTCTCTTTTCACCGGCGCGTACGCAAAGTCATTCTTAGTGACATTTTTTACAGCTTTGTTGGTGGAAATTAAATAAAAAAGGTAAGAAAATTGATTTTCACAAATGTAAATAATGTTCTACAAAGCCTTTGTTTTAACCCCTATCACAGTTTATTCAAAATATTTGTTCCTTATACTTCATTTGCACTATTTTCTACGGGAGCCATTTTTGGCTTCGTATGTAGTTACGATGAAGTAAGCTTGCGCCTAAAATGGCTTCGTATGCATTCAGATTTCTATTTTTCTAGCTTTCCAGAATGCTTTCTTCACGCTTTTATGGCACTGCTACCAGTGCAAGGACATAACAACGCCACAATCCGTTAATATGTATAACCAACACATGGGAGGAGTTGATTTGTTTGATTCTTGGTTAGGTCTGTATAGGATCAAAATAAGGTCTTGTCAGTGGTATAAAAAAATACTTTTCCACTTGGTTGATATGTGCGCAGTTTACGCTTGGTAACTGTGACGGAGTGTGGCGACGCAAGACTGACCTATACATGTCACTATTTGACTTCAAGTTCACCATTGCTGAACATTATTGCAAGGCTGGCAAGAGCATCTCAAGAAAAAGAGGCTGTCCTAGTATCAACACTCCCGGTACACCTACCTCGTTAAGAGCAGATACTCCTACGTCAACCAAAACGGGTACTCTTACCAGTAGAAATTCCCCGCACCTCGGAAAAGGGCACGGAAAACCCCAACAAAAGTGCAAGACTTACCTCTAAATACAGTACGTTCAGAAAAAAATTACCATTTACCAATTCAATCACTAAATCAAAGGAATCGCTAATTAAGCAAGAATGATTGTTCTTTACGTTCTCATAAAAAATGTGAAAAATGTACCGTTTATTTTTGCTTGAATGAGAAAAGAAACTGTTTTAGATAACTTCACCTTGCATGAGTTTTGGTATTCGTTCTTACATGTGAAGCCAATTTTGGCTTCTGTTTTTTTTTCCAAAATAAGCAACATATTTCTCTTTTTACTTTATATTTTGTTTTATAAGCCTTAATAAAACCCATTAAAATATAAAAATATTTTTTCCTTTTTCATTTAATAATTCATGCAATAGAGGGTGGTTAACATTGTTGTATGTGAAGCTGTATTTTCAAATTACACGTGCATTTGCATATGCTCAATGCGGTGAAGAAAATGCTTACAGCACGTGAATGCTCGCTATCAAATGCTCTCCAACGAATGGTCGCGGTATAAGGACGCACCTTTAATCACCACAATATTATAAATGCGAAAAATTGGATGTTTGTTTGTTTGTTTGTTACTCAATCTCGTCGTAACTGCTGAACAGATTTCAATGAAATTACTATAATGATAAATTATGACCTGGATTAAAACATTAGCAACTTTTAATTGACAAACAACGCATGCGAAACCACGGACAGAAGCTAGTCATTCAATAAACTACATACGTGTACCAGAATACACAATTGTAGTAAAATACACAAATGTACATAGAATCGGAGTGATTTGGTTGAGTTGTGTAGCATCCGCAGTAATCGCGATATAATTCCACTGTCGCGCTGTTACATCCGATATCTTGTTTAATATTCAACGGTTCGTTTCCATTATCCACCGAAACGCATAACATATGGAAGAAAAAATAGAGCAGGTGCACGGCTCAGTCCCATTCGTACCTAGTTGATATACCATCCACTCGCCCACACCGATTTGGTCCTACTTTCTTGATGCGTACAGCTAAGTTATGGAACACTTTTCCGTGGTCTGGGTTTCCTAAAGAATACAATCCGAGCCTCTTTAAGGTAAGAGTGAATAGGTTTCTTCTAGATCTTCGTGATTCATCTTACACTACATCATCGCTTACCATCAGGTGAGATTGTGGCGAAACGATGATCTGTCCACATTAAAAAAAATCTTCTTCCAGGACACGACCTTCTGTGGCCAATTTGGAAATCCATGAACCGCCTTTGAACTAAGGTCAGCCGGTACAGGAAGAATCTGTGTAGATGGGGAATTAACTACGTGCGACTGCGGAAAACCCATTCAAAGCATGGCCACATGCTTATCTGTCCTCTGTGCCCTACCACCATCACAAAAGACGACATTAACCTAGCCACTAACAACGCAACAGAAGTGGCAAATTTTTATTAATCCATGATGACTTAAAAGAAGAAGAATTCACGTTAGCGAAGGCTTTTTATCAAATAAATATAAATAAAATAAAATGTATTCATTTACCACCATTTAAGTAAAGACGCAAGAGGTTGCGGATTCGATTCCCACCGTGGAACAAATGTTTGCATGATCTACAGATATTACGCGCCACGGAGGTCGTCCTAATCCAAATTAAGAATCATCTTGGAATTGTATATTTATGTTCTTGTACACTCACTTACCTTTAAAATCATCTCTCTCTGACCTCAAAGGTTTGCTGAAAGAAAACACTTCTTAAGCTCGGCTTTGTACACATCCTCTATTTCTGTATTTTTTAAATATATTTTCTTGTGTACAGTAAAGAATAAATAATAATTAATACAATATAGTAATTATGAAACGTTGTTCAGAGCTCGGTCAATGCCAACAATATCGTTCAAATCATCCGTTATTTTCCCGTATGACAATGCAACCGCGCGCTCCCGAGGACAGACAGTACGTGACAATGTCTTCCTGCACGAGCTACGCCACTAACACTACATTAAATTAAACATGTTGCAGTCGAATACCGGAATTTAAGGACGTTGGGCAAATCGCAGGCGCTTGGCTTTGTGCCCTGAAATTATCTAGCTGTTTCACGCGAGCACACGAAGCGCTTGTTAGCTTTCTAGATAGATTATCTTTATGCACACCGTTAAAAATAAGGAAACGAAATGAAAATACACTTATGAATAATATAACTTTTGACACTATCATGGTTATGAACATTACTACTAATTATTTTTAGTGAATTAATTCCTGGCAAGAGACTGAGAAAGAGGGTAGATTGATATATCTGCCAATAACTACCCACTTGCAAAGACTTCAGTTTCTTCAACTGCGTCGAAATATCGGGACACTCAAAACTCACAAATCATGGTAAATATCCCTATATACAAATTATGAATACGTTTATAATACTAGATTATTAAACGATGGGATAAAGCAGTGTCTTGCGTCACGCGCGCTATATTGAATCCTGAACGTAACGAAGGATTCTAGAGCTAACTCACGAGCGGAGCGAGGAAGTTACTAGAATCCTGAGTGCAGAGAGGGATCTAAGCACGCCCTAGATGCAGACAGCTTTATCCACGAGGAGAATACTCTGCTATCTACACCTTTTGCGAGACAATGAAAACCAATTCTAGGTTGGTGCACTCTGTGCATAAGTTAGTTCGCTTATTGTGTGGGTATTATTGGTTCAAATTTTAATACAGATGAGGTTCCAAATTCAAATTACGTTACCCGGCTCAACCGTAGGGTTATAATGACCTGCTTTCGGTAAAGTTTACATGACATATAATATAACATTATCGAGCAGGTGGTGTGAAAATCATCTGTCTCTGTCTAGCTTCAAAGGTTCGCAAGAAGAAAACTTCCAAGGGTTAAAATTGTCTTTGTTCATGTCCTCTATTTCTGTATTTTGTAATATATTTTCTCTTTTATCTTTTCTAGCTGACCCGCTCGCAGCTTTGCATGCTTGGAATCTCCCGTTCCCGTGGGAAATTCGGGATAAAAACTATAAAAACTCTCTTATAAAAAATTTCAACGTTGAGTAAAAACTACAAGTCAATCCCTCGACTACTTTTTGAGTTTAACAAAATAACATTAATATTATATATACATGTGAAAGTTTGGATGTTTGTTTTTCACACGTTTGTTGTACTCAATTATGTCGTAACGGCTGAACCGATTTCGATGAAATTTGGTATATACGTAGATTATGAACTGGATTAACACATAAGCTACTTTTTATTTACAAACAATGCGTGTGACGCCTCTGGGAAGCTAGTTGTACAATTAAGATTATAGAACAATTGAAAGAAATCGTGTTTTTGTTTCACTTTTTTACAGCTTTTACAGAGTAAATGGTTTTATTTAGAAAATTTTCGTGATTTATTTCAACCATTATTACAAATACGAGATTTATCACGTACCGTTTTATCGCTGTTTCTACCGACAATGTTTGGGTTCAATTTGCGAACTTTCATCTGGGTGAATGCGATCCACTCCGAACTATGTCTCGCCTCGCACTAAGCGTTGCAGCCCTCTGCGCGTGACTAGACGGATGCGGTGGTGGGGGTTGCGTCAACGGTGGCCCATCATGTTGCCAGGCTGCATCATCATCATTATCATTACTGCTATTCTCTTCGGTAGTTCTCGGTATAACCAAACAAACACCACTAACTATATCTCTACCAGGTTCACTCACTCCTCTGTCGCTTGTATCATGAAGGCATGGCCTCCAGGCTGGCGGTAGATGATGTAGTATTACAGATAAAAATATAGTATACATTAAGAAAAGAACCGCGTCCCTAGTGAGCCGCATGCGTGGCAGCACCAACAGCTTCCTGGCCGTCATTGCCGATCACATGCTTGGTGTCTCAGTAGATGCGCTCATGCTCCAATATTGCCTTATTTTATCCTTTATCTTTTTATGTACGTAAAGTAATAGTTTGTGTACCAACTAAGTTCGCCTATGTATTATATTATTAGTGCAATAAAAATTATCTAATCTAGGTAGATAATCTATCATTATCGTCAATATTATCTTGAATGAAAACGATTATATCATGTTTGAATAGGCCAAGCTAGTTCGATTGTACTATAATATTAATTAAACCACAGTTAAACTAAACGATAACAAAATCTTAATACAATAAATCAAAATGTCTCAAGCAGCATTGCTATGTTTCGGTTCGAAGGGTATGGTTGCCGGTGAAATTACTGGCACATGAGGCTTTACACCTGTATGCCTAAGTTGATGGACGTGGGCAGTGCATTGTAGAGCATATTTCTAACGTGCGTGGCCTACGAGGCAATTCTCTGTATAGGCGATGGTTACCACTTAACATCAGGTGGGTTACGCTTGTTCCATCTCCTTGTAGTATAAAAAAAACCTATTCTCTACCAATTAATTATGGAACTCTAAAAATTATGGATCCTGATGGATTATGGATGGATAACCTGATCTGAAATAAACTTTTTTACTTATATTTATTTATTTATTAAGCTATCTACGGTAGTATGGACCCTTGTACCTCATTTTGCGAATAGACCGAATCAACACGATACCCGTAACATAATGTTTTGGTTATATTTATCAGTAAGTCGTCTCATACATATCTCGATGGTATTTAGTATTTACTGTATAATAATACATTTGAATTTGAAGTTACGATGTTTACAAATTGGTTTAGACTAGCTTTGGTATGCGGTTTCGTCCACATTGTTACATCGGCTGTTTTAAGTCAGTTTGTAGTGCAGTAACTTCTATTGAAAAAGGTTTTCCGGGGATTACTTCTACCATACCTATTTCTGCCACCAAGCAGTCATAATCGCATTGCGTTCTGAATTTTTTATACCACATGGAGATAGAACAAACCATAAGTCATAAGCATTTAGGCCGGCTTGCACAACGACCCACGTAATAGGTCTTTACCTATGAAATTGCCGTTCTTCAGTACTGGTCATTTCAAATAGAAAAAAAGTTTGGAATGGCTTTGTATTCTAAATTCAAATTAATTTTGTTTTAAAAACATGACATTCTTTTTACAAACTCAGTCTTTTGTTTATTGATTAGCGTTGTATTTTCATTATATTTAAACATTTTTCGTCATAATGGATACTTTAAAAATTCGTGTAATTATGGAATATGAGTTCCGTCGTGGCACCAACGCCACACAAACGGCACGTAACATCAAAAACGTTTACGGAGAGAACTGTACAAACGAACGCACAACCCGTTAATGGTTTTCCCGGTTCCGTTCTGGAAATTTTGACTTGAAAAATGAAGCTCGTGGTCGTCCGGAGACTGGTCAACAATGATGAATTAAAGGCGATTGTGGAAGCTGACGAAACTCAATCTACAGCTGAGCTAGCAGCAGTTTTTGATGTTAGCATCAAAACAGTTTTGATCCATTTGCGACAAATAGGCAAGGTAAAAAAACTTGATAGATGGGTACCCCACGAACTTAACGATCGCCAGCGCAACGTACGCGTCGAGACCTGCCTCGCGCTGCTCAATAGGCAAAGAAATGAAGGAATTTTGAACCGAATTGTTACGTGCGATGAAAAATGGATTCTGTTCGACAATAGAAAGCGCTCAGCAAGTTGGTTAGATCCTGGTTCAGCACCAAAACAATGCCCTAAACCAAAAATGACCCCTAAAAAGGTGATGGTCACTGTTTGGTGGTCTAGTGCGGGTGTGATTCACCACAGCTTTTTACAAAACGGCATGAGCATTACTGCAGATGTGTACTGTGAAGACAATGATGGAGATGCTTGCACATCGGCAACCAGCTTTGGTCAATCAGTCGTCCCAATACTAATATACTTTTTTTTTCGTAATACATACATAAAGTGTCTATTCAGAATCCAGTCCATCCAAAGGTTGTCTGGAAGAGATCGATTTTAGCGATAAGACCGCAACTTGTATTTCCGCGTGTTTAGTTATTTGTTTTAATGTTTGTTGTTAATTTAAGTTGTGATGCACAATAAAACGTAATCTAGAAAGCAATAGTAGAATAGTAGAAGAATAAAGCGTATTCAGCAGTGGACGTCCTGATATGATGATTGGATTAGATTAGATAATTCCTTTATTGCACACCTTTAAATACAAACATAAAAAAGAAAATACGCTTTAAAATTATAGGTGCAATGGGCGGCCTTATCGCTAAAAGCGATCTCTTCCAGCCAACCTTTGGATGGACAGGATCTATGTGAACAAATAAGGAAGTAAATCCGATATTATTAGAACAAGTAAGTATATATTACCATTTAAAAAAATGTAGATAATATCAAATAAAATGCATAATTAAAATGTATAATATAATCATAAAATTATATTAATATTAATATTATGATACATAAAATATATATTGTCATACAATACATGATGATGATGACTGCAAACAGTTATTCATCGAAACTTGTGAATAACTGTACCAAATGGTCACATAACATTTATTTCCGTATGTAATAAACCATTATTCTAACAATAAAGATCCACGTAACATATTTCATTTCCTCTCAATTCTTTCGCGAACAATAATAAGGAACTCATCAAGTCCTAGCCGATCTGCTTTAGGATTATCAACCCTACTTCCACAATTCCAGCTTATATTTTTGCTTAGTCGATAACTTTATCTCCTGTATTTTTTTTTGCCAGAGAATCTTCAACCCTGCATTAACAATTTCAATTGTAATTTTCGCTTGAAGTAGTCGTCATCTCTGATTAGATTTTTGCCAGAGTGATTTCAACCCTAGCATGATAATTTCAATTGATAATTTCGCTTGTTCGGTATGTATACCGCAAGCCAACCTTGCACCGTGCCTTGAATACAAACGAACAGACACACAAAGAGTCAGTAAGCCACAGGAGCTGTAGCAGTTTGTATGGGCCAGGACAAGCACATTGTGACTCGGTACAAAAGGTGATTAATTCAGAGTTTTTTCTTTTTTTTTTGTTAACCCTGGATGTGGCGGATGCAGATTTTTTGACATACCTACATAGATGCGAATTTTTGAAGGCTCACATCATATAGGTCAACCAGCACATCCGCATGAACATCCGCATCGATTATTGCGAATGCGGATGCAGATGCAGATGCAATATCAAAATCGATGCGAAGACTCCGCGTTTGCGGATGCGGGTGCGAATATTCGCAACATCCCTAATCTAGTCGACTGGGAAAAGGTATTTCGCAAATCTTTTTTGTGAGCCACAAGATGGTATTTAATCTATAGATTAATTACTTAAAAAAAACACTAAGTGACACCCTTAAAAAATAGTTTCAAATCCAAAGTGTTTAAGAAAAAGCCGGTAAATGTCTGTAATGTGCTCATTAAGCACTTATACAAACTTGAGAGTATGAGCAAAAAGCTTCCTCATATATTTGCCTACGCCTTTTTAATTTTTATCTGTTTTATCAAATCGAAAAGGAAAATTTCCAACTTTTAAAACCAAACCAGCCAATTATTATTTACTAATCTGATAAGCAGCTCAAAACCATAAGCAAATAAGTGGTCAAAACTGCTGTTGCCAGTTGTGGGGCTAAAGCGTGGCCAAAACATGAAAATCTGAAATGTTTTTCTCATTTCCTGCACTTTATTAGGATTTTTACCTAACTTTATTGCAGAAGTATCGGAACTATCGAAAGTCTCGGGAAGTCCCGGTTCCGTGCCAGTATCTGACTAAAAATTCTCGGAAGTGAGATTTTACTTCTTACTTAATATTTCTAAATCGACGCTATATGTAAATATTTCAAAAAATATTATAAATGAAACTTCTTTACAAGAAAACGATGTAGATCTATATTATACCCAGCAGTGGGGTGAAGTGATGATGATGTACGGGAATCGGCCTTCAGTTATCATGTTGTACATCATATTATCACACTAGCATTATACATGCGAAAGTTTGGATGTTTGTTTGTTACTCAATCACGTCGTAACGGCTGAACCTTGCATTGAAATTTGGTATATAGATATATTATGACTTGGATATAGGCTACTTTTTATTCACAAACCAAGTACACGAAGCTGCGGGCGGCAGCTAGTCAGTAACTAAACGATACATAAACATTGCGTGATGCGCACTGATCTGAATCGTTTATACAACACAATTAAGGTAACGTAATCAGTTAATCACGTACTATTTCTTGATCAGTGTTAATATCTCGTACAAAAACAGAATCGTGTACAGAGTGCTACAGAACATGTATGTTAATACGTAAAGGGTTATAGACTCCAATTTGGGGAACCATGTATCTACACATGTTTTAAACAGATGAAACAACACAATTATGGTAACGTAATCATCTACTATTTCTTAATAGAATAGAATAGCATAGAAAAACGTTTATCTTGCATCACAAGTGTAAATTACAGCTTAGACAAATGGGTATAAATTAATGAGCAAATTTGTGAGTAAAAACGGTCACCACTCAGCATTGAGCTATAGTAGCATATTTATACTACTATAGCGCTGGTCTTCCGTGGTGCCATTTTTGTGTGTGCAGGGCAGCAACTGTGTTCACAATTACCTATCGATACATATTACTAGTAGATATAAACTTTCGGACTCGTTTAGGTACCTACTTACGAACTATTAAAACATACAAAACATGAAAATACATAATCATAAACAGTTAACAGACATAATTAAAATAGTTTTGAAAAATTAATCAATTAAAAAATAAAAATATAATAAAGTCAACAGGCATAATAAAAAGAGCTTTGAAAATTAAATAATTAGAATTATATTGCTAGAAACCAGGCCCAGAACAACCACCTACGTGTGAAAACTTTTGAAAACTCAACAAGTACTTTTATAAAGATTTTTTGAAAGACCAAACAGTATTATGTAAATATGTGTAATATGTACGTATAGTATATGTGATAATATCTCGTACAAAAACTGTATCTTGTACACAGTGCCACAGAACATGTATGTTAATACGTAAAGGGTTATTGACTCCACTTTGGGGAACCATGTACCTATACATGTTTTAAATAGACGAAAAATCAGGCTAGCTAATGTAAATTGCATGTATTGGTGATCGTTATTGGAATTAGAGACAGTAAAATTACTCTTGGTTGAGATTGGCTCATCTGTATCGGGCCTAAAATTTGAATCACTGAAACGTTTCATTTATATCATTCAGATCACCGGCTCTGACGTGTGGAGCAATCGCAGCACAGAACCAGATGTAGATAGTATGTATCAGATCCATTTGCATCTCTTGTACTCTTACGCAACTCCTACTGGTTGTCTCGTTCACCAGCATCATGCCAAGTAGGAACAAACGGAGACAATCTGATTACTAGAGTCAAACGAAGTCTAGTTTTATTTCTTTCGTTTCATAAACTAACAAATTATCTACCTATCTCTCTCTATCTTGTGCTGTGTATCCACACGGCGAGACGCGAACCAGTCATCGAGATCCAGATGCAAATGAGACACGAATCATTATGTCAGTTTGAAGAAACGACTCACAGAGCCATATCCGTAAAGAGATACACACGCACATGTGTAGGTACATGGCGTCCTAAAAAGAGTTTTCCTGTAATTTTTTTCTGATTAAGGTCTCTTCAATAAATGCAACGCATCACAAATTGTGATTCACAATAGGGACGCAAAACGCGATCAAAATACTAATCATTCGATTTATGTCCGATTCGTTTTCCTGATCCGCATCTAAGAAATAATACCAACAGTATCTACTGGCTAGCGTTAGTATCGGGAGGGCCTGCGCGAGCGCAAGAGCCCCGATATCGGTGAATCTAGATTCATTTTAGATCAATTTTGAAGTAAAATCGATTTGACAAACAAGTATACTAAAAACGTATTTTACTGTTTTGGATACAGCGAGTGTAGTGTAAGTGTTTTTTACAAGTTAGTTTTGACTAGTTGCGATGAATCAAATCAAATCAAATAAAAAAAATATCGGACACCAAAGACCATTTTATATGTAATAATAAATAAATTTAGGAATTTACAGATAATATAATCGCTAGTTAGAAATCTAATCTAGTTCAATATATAGTTAGTTGGTTGGACTTTGCAACAGAGACTATATCACTATCTAGAGCTTCCAAATACATATAAGAGGGTACATCTCTCAGCAACTGTTTCCAGGATGCTGTTGCGGCTACCGCATACTCTACTCATCAGAGATGCAGCTCATCAGAGAGCTGAGATCTAGTTAAAATCGCAATGAATCTGCATTGAATCGATGATGATATCGCAATAATAGCGCGTTGTAATTGAATAGATAACAGTGATTCTTAGCGCGTACGATGAGTGACGACCCATTTTGTTGTCTCTATGTTTTAAGATGTTGATTAAACACAAAATAAATATGTTTGTATTTGTACTCTTATTTATAAAAATATTTTAGTGCGGGAATGACAATTCAAATTTCCTCAAAAACTATCTGAATTTGAAGGTTCGTAATATTAGAGATGATTTTAAAACATCTTAGATTTTCTTATAAAATAATATTATAAATATATTCATGATCTCTGTTATTAAATGACATAAGATTAAGATTACAGTTATATTATTTTGAAATTAAGTGTTGGTGCATTGTAAAACTGACAAGAATTTGTATAACTTTGCAATCCCTAACCTGCAGACAATATCTGTACTTTAGCTCTTAAATAATTCAATTTTTCAAACTTTCGTGATCAATGTATATAATTACTGATTAAAACGGGTATTTATGGCATATGTACCTTTTTTATTGTTTATCCCGACGTGTTGACTCTATTGCAACAGCCGTGGTCACGGGCGGACTGGAATACTTGGACTTGCGGCTGCTGCAACACAATCGAAACATCGTGGTAACAAATAAAAAAGGTACATACGCGATAAATACCCGTTTTAATCAGTAATAATTAAGAAAGAATACATAAATTATTATGACTTATTAACATATAATTAACAGAAATAATAAAATAATATTATTTAATTTTTACTTAGAAAACTTTCGTGATTGATTTCAATCATTATTATAAATACTTACGGGATTTATCACGTACCGTCGCGTCGTCCTTATAATTCATTCATAATTTCATTTATTCATTTCAAGCACATAATAACAATTTTAAATAATATAATTTAGAAAGATCATCAAGATTCATTCTGTGTCAAAGTCTAAGTACACTTTAAAGTAAAAATAACTATCCTTGTTTTGTTTCGACGTCCATTAAAGACAGACAGACATGCCGTAAAACTTTTATATAGTGCAGACACAAAGATGGATGATATATGCGATTGCAATACTAATGCATCCTTACTGTTTTCCTGGGCAGCACTAGTGCGCCTAGCGATAGTGTCGGGTGCGTACGCGCATGAGTCGCGCCGATTTCGGTCACAGAGGTCCGTATTCCAAAACTATACTCGAGTACTAACCGAGGATCAAGACTAGAATTTGCGTCAGTTTTTAGTGAAAAAACTGGTAAAGTTCTATGAGTCTTGATTTTGTATTTGAGTTCAGTTTTAGAATACTCGGGACGAATTTGATTTCACTTTGGATAAAAAGTTAAGTGTTTTTTAATGTATTTTGTGTTTTGATTGTTTTAAAAGTGACTACTAAGGTAAAAGGATTAATAAAACTAATAAGTTAGAGGCGTACGCGCATGAGCCACGCTTATTTCGGTCACTGAATCTAGTACGAATTTGATTTCACTTTGGATAACATTTAGTTTTAGTAAGTTGTTAATGTATGAGTATAATTTTGGTTTTGTTTAAAAAAACAGTGACTGAGGTTAATGGATCATTGAAAAGAATGACCAGCTTGTTTCTTGCCAGATTTTTTCCTGGCTTGGTCGCAGAGGAACAGGCGGTAAAATCGACGTTTCAAAATGATCCTTGTGATTTTAATTAACATTGATTTGACAGCTGATAGCGGTCTTTCTGCCATAAAAGAAAGATATTTGCCGACTAATGATGTTAAACGACAGATGATGATGATTTGTTTTATTATTACTAATTCCCATAAAAATAAATTTTTGGGTGGAGTTTAGGGGTTTTATCGGTTTAATTTCGCAATTATCGTGGAGAGGTTATGATTTTTGCCGCCATTTTAAATTCGTTTTTTTAATTAACTATTAGGTACCAATTCTACCAAACCAATCGCTTCACTATGACAATGGTATCGTTGCAAAATCGGCACTATAGATACCGTTTGGTGTTCTACTAACATAATTTTATTTCAATGACCGCCGTTGCTATGTCAATACCATTGAAAATTTGGCAGCTTATGAAAGGATCAAGAATCATAATACCTATTTTAATAATGGTATGGCTTCTTAATCGTTTTTCTTTAAAATTAGCAGGATTGGGCCAGTTATAAGTAAATACGTTGATAATCGGAGCTGGGTAAATATATGGTTTGCGTTAATTAAAATACAAATTACAAAATATTATCTGGCACGTATTTAAAATACGAAATACAAAATATGTTTAAATCGTGTGCCTTAAATATAAAATACATAATACAGTATCTTAACTATTTTTATTTAAATTACAAAATAGAGTCAGGTGTTCGATTCTTGACAATTTGACATACAGTACAGATGCAGTGTTGTCAACTTTAAAGATTGATATTATTTAGCGGACGCCATTTTGCTTATGAATAATTACGAAAACTATCGAGTGCTATTTCCTGTATAGCACAATAATGTATTTATGTTCAGATGTACTTTGAACAATAAGTATTTGAAATACTAACTACAAAATAACTCAGCGTCAGGTATTTGAAATACCAATAACAAATTACATTTTTACGAATTTAATTACAAATATAAAATACGTATTTGTATTTCAATTACGTATTTAATTTTAATACTGCCCACCCCTGTTGATAATATAAGTAACTTTATAACATACTATATAAGTTTAAAAACTGAAACCCAACTTTATGTCGATGGCAGCCTATGTCACTCGGACCATAACAAATCCATTGACTCCTATGAGTAGTTTAGGCGCTACGGTGGAACATACTTCCAAAGACATGACCGTTTTCGTCTTTGCCGTTTTCGGGTAAAAATATACAGCAAACCGAAAGAATCAAAGTACTCAACCGATAATGAAATTTCTATCACTTTCAACTATCAACTTTCAATCTGAAAGTATATCCTTTAAAACAAAAAAGATTTTCCAAATCCCTTTAAATCTCCTTCTTTCTTGACTTGAACGACTTGAAAGTCGTTTAAAAATAAAATACATTTACAATAGCCATACAATAAAATCTCGAACGAAATCAAAATGAAGTGAAACGACTGTGCAATTAATTCATTAGCGTTCCGTCGCTAATCAAAGATAAAATGGCGACAGAAAAATAAGTTAACAAAAATGGTATTTAAAAATACCAAAGCAAAAACCTCTGTATAATTGTTACGTAATTAATTGATTTATTTAATAACAATTTACTAAAATCGTGTTTGATCTGAACTATTACCAACATTAGAATTTAATATTATAACAAAAACAACAAATAATTTAGGGACTTGGGGGAGACCTTTGCCCAGAAGTGGGACGAGATAAGAAAGAGAAATGAAAAACTTTATTACAATATCAAAAACTTTATATATATATAATTAAAGACACTTAATTTAAATTTGTTTCATGATTTAAATAGCATGGTTAGGCTAAGCGAAATACGTTGAACTTTAACTAAAATTATTGACATCTTGTAATTTACCCATATTTCATGTATCATTGAAATTGAGAAGTGCATACATTTGGAGTCATTAAAATGTCAATATTGTGTTCGCCTATAATTGGCAAAAGTATTAGAACAAACCCAAACCACATAATGAAATTATACTATATATTGATATTTAAGTTGTTGCCGTCCCTATTTTAAATACAGGGTTTTTGTTAATATACTGACGATATTCAAGTGTCGGTTTCTCAAAACATAAAAAAGACTTCTCGAAAAAAAAACAACTAGTTATATTATCAAATTTAAAAAAAATCGACTAAGTTTAGGTGATTAATTCGATTTAAAAGTTACTGCCTACTCCTGGAATCGACATCCAAAAATAAAGGCCGACTTGATATCTCTTTCGGAAATGGCTGCGGGTTTCGGATTAGAAAGGGACAACAAGAGATATCTTGAGATGTCACCAATACAGTATCTGTGGTTAGATGGCAAGCATTATGCAATAGCACAACATAAGTTTAATAAAGTGTTTGTTTTAACATGACAAAATAAATTTCGCATTTCTATGGTAAGCATTTCACAAATTAATTTATTAAGCTCATCAAAATAACCCCTTTCATTTTTATGCATATATTATCAAACACCCTGTATATACAAAAAATTACAAATATTATTTAAACAAAATGTCACGTAATACTAACTAGCAGTTCATTCATATCAATAGATATAAAAAAAATTCACTATTTTGTGACATTTTTTTTTCATATATTCCAGAAATGTAATGTTATTAGTAGACAATGCATTTTTTTTATTAAAATTTTAGAATTATCTCCCTTCTCCTATAAACTTTAACTATGCCAAATCTCACACTCTTCCGTGGACACAAGAAAATTAAACAGTACATAAATTTTCTTCTATACAAATACTTTAAAACAGTGTTTACGAGGTTATAAGGTCAACCCCATCTTTAACAACGGAAATAAAATCTGTATTATGCACTTTTCTCCCTTGCAATACAGTACTAAATTGAAAAACACATTAACCAGGACTTTTAAAACCAAATATAATTAAATACCGCGTCGCTTTTTTGTACTCGCAAATCAATAGTTGAAATCTTCAAAGGGACGGATAACGGAGTATAGGAGTAATGGTAAAACAATAAAATGTAGTTTCAATTTAAAATCTTGAGGTGCTCTTATACGAGCAACATTTACTCGGTAAGGTGTTGCCTAAATTCCATAAATTCGGAAGAAACTCTGTCTCTGTTTATCTGTCTATTTGTTACGTTTTCACTATTATTAGGCTGGATCGATTTCGATTAAAATTTATTTAGGTATATAATATTATAATAAAAAAGAAAGATTTGTATTTTTGTATGTTTGTAACGAATAGCGGGTTAAGGGGAGCAGGGTTGTGTGCGGGCGGAAGCTATTACTGTCGTATTTTCCAGCCATAATAATCATATATTGCATAGGTATATATGCATATCTTGCTGATAAAACCAAATATCAAGTTGTGGTTAATATTAAAAAGCAATTAATTATAAGCAATAAAATGTAGCACACATTCCACGTCAACTAGTTGTATACAGAATAAGGGTGACTAATCAACATTAAGCTATGGTGTGCTATGCTCTTTTTAGCTCATTTCGGAAACAAACAAAACGTGCTCAGCTGTCCTTGTCAGCATAGTACACCGCAGCATTGATTAGTCACCTTATGCATATACAGTAATGTTGAACTTTGCCGGCTACACATTGCCGTGAAAAGATTACTCGTTTAGTTGAACCTCTTGCATCGCGGACTCGATTCAAAATAAATCGATTCTGGAACATTCGCAACATTTGCTTTTATATTTTTGAATTTAGAAGTTGAAGTATGCATTCAGAAGTTTTCCAAGATAAAAAAGTTTTACTAGATAGTTTTTATTGGATTTAGTTTTACAGAATGTAGAGTTTTCAGGATTTTCAACGCTTTGTGGAAAAAACTTTTTTATAGGTTAGTCGTTTAGAAAAAATATGAAGAACGTTGTTGCGAAGTTGTTACCTTCGTTCAATATTTACAAAACCTGTACAATGTTTTTTTTACTTCACTAATCTACTCTCAAAAAAGCTTAACAACATTGTGACGACCTCCGTGGCGTTGTGGGCGAATAGCCGTCTAAGATGCAGGAGGTTGTGGGTTCGATTCCCAGCGCGGAACAAATGTTTGCATGATTTACAGATATTTTTTCCGGGTCTGGTTTTTTCTCTATATTTAATATAAGTATGTATTTACAACAAAAAAAGTATATAAGTTTTCTATCAGTTATCTTTGCTTAGTTTGCGATAAGATGGCGCTGTGTGAAATATCCAGCAGTATTTATTAATTATTTATTGTGTCAAGTGTGAGTAATTTTTTTTTGGGTCTCATGGTTTTAGATAGGTTTTAACTAAATTAAATATTGACCACTAAAATACCTGTCACTCTCTGTCCGCATGAGACAAAAAAGGAAAGCAATAAGTTTAGGGAAAATTTTTAATTAATTGCATATTATAAAAACGCATAGCTACTAATTCATATTAATTATACTTCATGCATATCAAATCAAGTAATCTTTCAAATGATTTTCTTGATCGCATCTCTTAAATAAAAATAACGGTGTAGGTCGTCAGGTTTTTATTTTAAATTGACGATTAAAATGATAATTTGGTATGGATTCAGATCACTTAATCGTTCTGCTTGACGCATAAAATATATGCGGAGTTTGGTTTCTTTTGAAGTGACCTTATCCCTCCTTCCCCCTTCCACCACCGGACAAGCAGACGTACCGAGAAGTACCACCCATACCTGGTCGGCATATCACCTTGCCGCACCAAACAATTTCCTTTAACTTCTCTTGTTAGCACGGGTAAGGAGTGGAACTCCCTTCTGGCATATGTTTTGTCGGACCAGTATATCTCCGAGTCTTCAAATCCAGAGTGAACGGGTACTTTTTAAGCAAACGTACTCCATCTTCGATCCCACCATCACTTACCATCAGATGAGGTAGTGGTCAAACGCTTGACTATCATCAATATAAAAAATAAATAATTGCATATATGAGCAATTAAGTAGTTTTTTGAAAGGAAATTATTATATTTGGTTTAAAATAACAATTAATTTTTTGGTTTTAAATACTACCGTAATTTTAGTATTGTAAATTTAGTTTAGTTTGTGCCAACAAAATTGTCCCCAATATCTCGTTGCATACAAATGATACGTAACTTCAGATAGGAATTCCAACAAGTCTGTATACCTTGACCTTAAAGAGCGTTGACCTGCCGCAAAGGATATTGACCTATGTTTGTTATTATTAGTAATATTGTATTTTTCTTAGTTTGTCATTCGTTATATGTTATTTTCTTTAATCCTATTTGATAGATAAATAAATAAATAATGCTAGATGATTTAAACAGCGTTATTAGCCCCAAACTAAGCAGAGCTTGTACTATGGGAACCGGATAACTGATAGAATACTTATTTTTTTTTTTTGTAAATACATAATTACAATACATAGGAAAACATGCAGAACCGGAACAAATATCTGTAAATCATGCAAACATTTTTGTTCCGCAGCGGGAATCGAACCCGCTACCTCCTGCGTCTGCGCCGGCTATACGCCCACTGCGCCACGGAGGTCATCTATATAACTGATAGTCTGCTTGTAGATAAGACTACTCATAAGAGTACTTATAATAGGTATTTAGAAAACAACTAGACCAGACATGCAAACATTTGTTCCGCAAACGGGAAACAGATAACTGAATAATAATTAAAAACATTATTTTTAATAGACAAGATACATACTTTACAGTAATATTTAAAAGAGGAAAGATTAGTATTTTTGTATGTTTGTAACGAATAAACTCAAAAACTACTTGTCCAATTTCAAAATTATTTCACCATTAGAATACTAGATTATTCCTGAATATTTATTACTAGAAACTTCAATTATGTAACCCAAGGTGTAAAAAAGTTATCCTTATAATGTCCTTAATCGCATGCGCTGCGGAAACTATATAAAAAAATAAAAATAATAATATTAGATTATCTGTTGTCTCTCTATCTGTTTGTTACGTTTTCACGAGACGGACTGGACCGATTTCTATGAAATTTAGTATATAAATAGGTGGCCGGAATTGAGACATAGGCTACTTTTCACCCTCCTGCGCAGAAGGAGGGTAATGTTTTTATTGAATAACTACGCATATAGAGAAACAACCAGGCCAGACCAGACATGCAAACATTTGTTCCGCGACGGCCTCCATCAAGATATTAGGCCGGATCAGGCCCATATCCCGTGTCTTGAAAAACACACGTTTGTTAAATAAAAAGCTAATTAGCAATAAAGTTCATCATCATCATATCAGCCAAATGACGTCCGCTGCTGAACATAGGGCTCCCCCATAGATTTCCAGAGCGACAAATCGTGTGCGCCCCCTCTAATGGGAGGCCACCCTACGTTGCGCATTCTAGTGCGTGGATTATACTCGAGAACCTTTCTGCCCCAACGACCGTCAGTTTTTCGAGCTATGTGTCCTAACAAAATTACTATAGAGATTTGTCAAATCACACCGTGACCAACTCCTATTCAGTGATTTTCACAATAGAGAATGGGGGACAGGTCATTCAACTTTATATTCAAAATGGGTTAGATTAGGAATATCAAAAACCACCTCAAAAACGCGATGCAGCAGAACGAGGTGGCAGAGAGGGGCAGGGAAATTTGAGCGCACTCTTATATCATATTTTATCTGAGCCAGCATTATCGCTTACCATCAGGTTAGATTGTGGTCAAACAAAGATAGATTTATGATAAAAAGGGGCAAAAGAGAAGAGCGTATGACGACTTCCATCCTTCATAGCAGTGGACGATAAAGCTGGGCTAATCCCTGAAAGATGGGGCCCGCAAAAGCGGACCAACGGCAACGACTTTGGGGTCGCGGATGAATGCTCGGCGTATCACGGTGTACAAAAGAAAAATAACGTAAAATACTCGTATTGCCACAATGACATATCTACGAGTAGAGTAAAAGCAAAGTTGGGGCTCGAGGGAAATTTTGAAAAGTTTCAAATGTAGTTTTGATTTAGTTATATTTTAACATTCGGGTTAAAACCGCGGTAACGCAAGTTTAGTAGAAATTTTAATTTTAGCCAGGTACCGATTTTATTACGTATGAATTGCAACCGTCTCTGTCACCCCATAAGTAAATACGCGCAGTGCGAGAGGGACTTAGGCACACGGTGTATTTTAAACGCGCAGATGACGCGTGCTAACGCGTCTGAAAGGTGATTCTTATCTTATTTATAATCTAGGTATGATTTTTTAGGAATCTACTTCGCCGTAAATACGCTTTCATAAAACGCGCGTCTTCTGCGCGTTTAATATACGCCGTGTGCATAGGCCCGGCAGGACAGTAAATACAAAATAAAATTGTATATAATAATATCGAAACATATAGCACATAATATAAACATGCAAACTTTACGATCTCATTTATAGTAATGAATACTTCGGGTTTATTGTAAGTTTTGAATTATTTTCTATCAAGAAAATTTTATGGAACCGTGTTATATTAATATTATAAATTCGAAAGTAACTCTATCTGACGGCTTGTTATGTTTTCATGACCAAACGGCTCAACCAATTTTGATGACATTTTGTATTCAGATTATACCTGGATTGAGACATAGGCTGCTATTTTTGATAAACGCGTGCAAAGCCGCTATTTGAAGCTAGTTTTAAATATAAACCCATCGGAATAAAGTACCATAACAACAACCGGAACAAATATGTAGACCATGCAAATATAAAATTTGCATTAAATTAATTTTGTTTGTTTGAATCTGTGAAATTTAAATCACTATTTTTCCAGAACAAACGTTGTTCCGACCATGGTCTAAAAACATACGTCATTGATCTTTGAAAAACAAAAAGATTTAAAACGTCTGGATTAACGTTATCTCTTAACACAAACGAAATAATACTCGCTATAAAATAAATAATAGTACTACTATGAATAAAGTTCACTCACCGCGGTAATCGCTACTTTATGTCCCGGTTAAAGATTCAGTAACGTGAATAGTTTTTTTATTTCTCACAATAAGTATACACTTGCAATCAACTCGAGCTACATAGATAAGAGATAATTAGGTATTAGGTTATGAGCAGACATAATGGTCGCAGGAAGCATCATTCATCATCATCACTACAGAATAATCTAGCCGTCGAATGTTTTACCTCCAGGTGTCAAACTCCATTTGACATAAGATATGTTATAGCCAATGGTCAATATTCGTCCGCTCGTACGGTAGATACCTCGGGTGTAATAGATAGCTTACAGCCCTTGTATATCAAAGTACCATTTTCTAACCTCTTACATCCCACTGTTGGCAAAGGTCTCTCCTATTATCTATATATAAATAAATAATGCTAGACACTTGCACAGCGCTATCTAGCCCTAAGCAAAGCTATGGGAACCAGATAACGGATAGAATACTAATATACTTTTTTTTGTAAATATTATATAATATTTTAATAATTTTTAATATTAATAATTTGTACTTTTAATATAGGTACTACGTGTCTCTGCATTTACGACATTAATTTAAATCACATAATGCAGAATCTTATTAACTGATTTTAGAGATTGGTTTAATTCCTTGAATATATATCCGGTAATCGATACATTTCCATTAAACATTTTTTAACGTAAATCGGCGGCGCCTTTGCGCCGATGCCGCTTAGTCAGTTTAACAGGTACCTACTACCTATTTTATACAGGCTGTTTCATTGATATTTTAGGACTTGAAATTAAGGTAGATTGAAAATTAAAAAAATTCATGATAATGAATTTGAAAAAAACTATTTATCAACAATACTAGGCATCAGCCCTACCCGCGATTTAAATTAATGTCCTAAATGCGATAACACGCTGTATAGAAAAATACTAAAACCCGGAACCAATATCTGTAAACCAGACGAATGTTTGTCCCGCAGATGGAACCGAACCCGCAACCTCCTGCCTCTCAGCTCTAGCTATTCGCCCAGAGGTCGTCTTAATTACAAATAGCATTACTCTATGCATCCTAAGTTGAAAAGGTCTCCCCGATCTTGACTGCATGCCATTTGCATTTATTTATTAGATGTGATATCGTGACATCATTGTAAATGAATCCAATTAAATTCCAATTCAGTTGAATTTGTCTGGGTGGTATCTGGTAATAAGTAATGTCAAGTTGGGTCGAAGGGCAAGGCAAAACCTATGAATTTAGTAATGTTTTGTGGTCACGTGGCGCAGTGGGCGAATAGCAGCTGAGACGCAGGAGGTAGCGGGTTCGAGTCCGCCGCGGAACAAATGTTTGCATGATCTTCAGATATTTGTTCCGGGTCTGGATCTTTTTCTATGTGTTATAAGTATATACATATATACAGGGCGAGATGGGTAGACGACATCGCGAAAATCGCAGGAAACACTTGGATGAGAGACGCACAGGATAGAGGAGGCTGGCAAAAAACAAGGGAGGTCTATACCCAGCAGTGGGATATTCCGGGCTGAAATGATGATGATCATCATCATCAGCCTGACTTCACCCACTGCTGGGTAATAGGCCTCCCCAAGTTTGTGGTATCCGCCACGATCCTGCGCTAGCCTCAACCATGAACATATATTTACAAAAAAAAGATTATCTAAGTATTTTATCATTTATCTGATTCCCATAATACAAGCTCTGCTTAGTTTAGGGAAACGCTGTGTGAAATATCCTGCAATATTTATTTATTTATATGCATTTCGTAGATTTGTTTAACTGTTGTAAAAATATGTGTATAATTTTTTCTGTAATCATTTGCACTTTGCAGCATAATTGCAACTTGTACAAACATTATAATTACGGACCGGTATCAATGATTGCAATTTTATTGTATTGTTTATACTACACCATATCAAGTCCACGTGTAGTAATTAACCAATATTGATCCTTGAATTAAATAATATAGGGTTTTCTAGTAAACGGTAAGGCAATACTACAATACTGGTGGTTTGCCCCGAACTGAGATCTCGCGAATCTCCCAAAATAAATATTATTCTTAGGACGACTTGCACAACGATATTTAGTGGCTAAATATGATTTAAGGAGTTGTCAATTCATACAAATACTTCAAATTTAAACATGTTTAGTCGCTAAATACGTTTAGTGATTTTTGTGATGCCGCCGGCTTTAATCTTTGACTAATAAATTGGTGCCACGAAATGATAACCAAACTACTTGACCTACAGTTTCATTCAAATTAGATGTAACGGGGGTTCTTGTTAATGGGTTAATTTTTTTGGGGTACAAATGGCAGGTATTCTGGATTTCAGACTTTTGCCTATATATGTGTCACTAAAGCTACACGAATACCAAATTTCAGCATTGTGGGGTCACTGGTATACCCTGTGAATTTTGTCAAAGTTTTGTTTTTATCATGGGTAATAACTCAAAAACTACAAAAATTAAACTAAACATAAAAACGGAGTTCAAATATACTAATGAAGACCTTTCATTTGACGTCCCACTTGACATAATAGTCTCATTTTTTTTTACCCCTCTTGAACCCGAATATCTCAACAACCCCCCAATATTATTAAATCATTGAGTTACAGCAAAATTCTGCTATCACTATCTACCTATATACCAAATTTCATGATAATCGGATAAACGCTACGAAAGTTATCCTCGGACAAACAAACATACATACATACAACGCCGATTTGCCCAAGTTGATTTGGAGATCTCGCTTCGCTCGATCAATTACATTAGTTGTAGTAATCATCATTATAATTGTATTATTATTAGCTGAAGTGTGTGAGGATAATTTTGTAACAATTATGTAATTGATGACCTCCGTGGCGCGGTGTAGTGGTCAAGTAGCCGTCTGAGAGTTGCATATTTGGGTATTTTTCTTCTTACTTCTAGACTTGGAACAAATATCTGAAGATCATGCAAACATTTGTTCCGCGATGGGAATTGAACCCGCTACTTCCTGCGTCTCAGCCGACAATTCACTCACTGCGCCACGGAGGCCTAAGTGTAACCTTCCCCTTGTCTCTATGCTCTTGTTACCAATGTCCCCATTCCGGTCATCGACCAATCACTAACGTCTATTGTATGCTAAATTATAACCTCAATCCATACAACGCACTTATCTCACAGCTTACAATCCGATCGGCTGGGTAACAGTACCACTTGAATGTTGTTTACATTGCACTGATGAGCCAAGTGTTACAAAGCTACAACATATAAACATAGACATAGACAGACATTTATTTACCACCATAGCACACACAAATTCACAAAATACATTAAAAAAGTATAACATTAAAGAAAAGCACAAAATAAAGTAAGAGAAAACAGAAAATTGTAAAATGTAAATTTAAATAAGAAAATAAACAGAATTATATTAGGTATGTTACTTAGAAAACTTTCTGTGATTTATTTCAATCATTATTACAAATACGGGTTTTATCACGTACCGTCTTATCGGTGTTTCGACCAACATTGTTTTGGGTCAATTCGTGAACTTTCATCAGGGTGAGTGCGATCCGCTCCGAATAACGTCTCGCCTCGCACTAATAATAATTGAATAATATTAAGTTACCATTATTCAGGTGATTTCCGGACTTTATGTCTAGAAGTCCCCTGCCGGCACTCGAATTGAACGCGCAGGGGGGATTTTCTCGTGAGACATGTATGTGGAATAAGCCAAAATTACATATAACATATGCTAGCACTTAACTTTTATTTTGTAAAAACTTGTGTTTTATAAATTTATGTATCACTTTTAACATCGTTAATTAACACGATTAGCCCCTCAAAATAATGTTTAACTAATTTTTTTAAGTTTGTCTTGTAAGAAAATTCAATTCTTTGAGAAATAATCATAACATCTTAAACCTGAACAGTATAATAAATACCATACATTAAATTTTATTTTAATAAAACAAAACATACTTTACAAAAAAAAGACGAAGGAAAAAGATTGATTTAACAAAAAAAACACGATTTAAAAACAAACTGAAAATATGTAATAGCAACCATATGAAATTTTTTAATATAGTGTCATTGTTCTTTATAATATCCTATGTCAGTCTCGTGGTTTAAACAAATCCAATGTCAACAATCTATCGGTATGTTAAGTCAAGTCCAAAATCTGTTAAGGATGCACAAAATGAACAAACATTCAAACATAATTATGTTTTTGAGTGTATTTACACTAAAAACCTCCTTCGGGGTAATATGGCAAGATCTGTTTTTTATCAATGTATATTTTTATGTGCTTGGAGCTTATATGAACTTAAATGATGTGCATTTTGATATATGTACATATTATATGGAGTGACCCAGTCATCACGTTTGTAGGCTGTGACATTGATGACACATACTGTCTCTGCGATAGTACCTTTAGGTTACATTGTGTGTCACTTTTCCCTGTTATTGGTGTGTCATTTTTGATGAGTCGGCAAGGAAGCGGTTAGTTATTTATTTCTGAAGAAAAAAGTTCGATGTTCAGGGCCCGTAGCCAAATTACATTCGCCACGAATCTATTCGATTTCTACATACATTTGTTGTCGCTGAATCACGTGGTATTTCTATAGTCAAATCCCATACATTTTCGGACGTATCGACTAGCGTCATCGCTAATCGACTGTAACTTGGCTAAGCCCTCAGGCCTATGTTCCGCAGTTGACTTCCTTTTGCCGATATGATCATGATATTTGATAGATGAATGAGTAATATATATTTGAAAAACATATTTGTACGTGAATTAATTATAAACATTTTTATTTGTTTTTCAGTTGCAGCGATTGCAGTTAAAATAAAAATTTCGAATATTAGAACCAGTCTGGAGAAGCATCAAATACCTTTTTATCAGCGTATATTTGACTACGTAAGTATTTACATAGAAAAAACACATTAAAAAAATAAAAACACATTAAATATCTCGTAATATTAGCTTCCGCCCGCGGCTTCACACGCGTGGTTTGCCAATTCAAAGTAGCCTATGTGTTAATCCAGGTTAAAAACTACGTACAAGCCAAATTTTATCAAAATCGATTCAGCCGTTACGACGTGACTAAGTAACAAACAAACAAACATTTAAACTTTCACATTTATAATATTAGTCACTTACAAAAATCCGCTCCACCCAAAGGTTGTCTGGAAGAAATCGCTTCTAAGCGACAAGACCGCCCATTGTACTTTTGCTATGTGAATTTTATTTTTATGTTTGTTTTTTTTAGTTTAACAAAAAAGTATTTTCATTCATTCATTAATCTTCCCGCCTTTATCCTACATTACGTAGAGTCGGCACAAGTTGTCTTCCATGTCTCTCTATCAGCCGATATCTCAGCAGTCACTCCTTTCTTACCCATATCAGCACCCCATTTTGTATGTAAAACTTTCAAATTCAAATTATTTCAAATGCCCTCAAATATTTTAAAATCACTGACCAACTCTCGCTGGGTGACTTTCTAGATAGAGAATTGTCATTATCTAGCCGCAAAATAAGCAAAGCTGTACAATGGGAACCAGTTAATTGATAAAATCGCACTAAAATTATAAATGCGAAAGTTTGGATGTTTGTTTGTTTATTTATTTATTTGTTTGTTTGTTTGTTACGTCACGTTGTAACGGCGGAACAGATTTCGATGAAATTTAGTACGTACGTAGATTATAACCAGGATTAACACATAGGCTACTTTTTATCCCATAAAAGGGGTCCCATGGGGTAAAAATGGGGTGCCAAGTTGCAGCAGCGAGTTAAGCTTTATTTCTAGGTTACCTACCTACACATTTAGTAGTGTAACGCATACGAAGTCGCGGGCAACTGCTAGTACTTATATATTTTTTTGTAAATACATACATTTCATGCATAGAGAGACACTAAGACCCTATTTGTCATTATGTGTGGTGTTATAATGGACAAAATTGGAACTAATCCTAAGTACAAATCTAGATACAAACGGGGCCCAATTCTACTAAACCAATCGCTTAACTATGACTTTGGTATAAAAAAAATCGCAAAATCGCCACTTTGGTATTCTACTAATTTCAATGACCGCCGTTGCTATGCCAACAACTTTGATAGGAACTACAAACATAATCGTTAAATAATGGTATGGCTCCATAATCGTTTTTCTTATTAGCAGAAACCCAGATAAAATGGTGCGACTGTAAGAAGGTTAATTACTGATTAAAACGGGTATTAATCGCGCATGTACCTTTTTTATTTCTTATCCCGACGTTTTGGCTGTGTTGAACAGCCCTGGTCACTAGAGTACTTGGAGCTACCGTCGAGAAGTGTGGGTAGCTGCAGCAACTACCCTCACTTGGTCTTCAGAATTAGAAATGTCCTCGTTCATATTACGACACACTACACTAACCGTATCTACGCACTGCGACGACCGATCACGACGCGCACACTTAATAATCACCGGGTTTCAGGACGCTGGAGTCTATAGCCATCTTCCTGATTGAAATTTGGAAATTTCTTGATATCAATCGCTTCACGAACTGTAACACTCTTGTAATAATGGCGTTCACTAGAGAGAACTTTGAAGTTCAATCCAATGATTCGGTCCAGAGTCTACCAGATGCTCTGCTATCGCTGACTTGTTTACCTGGCGATTTTTGACAGCTGCGATATGCTCTTTGACACGCTCAGCTACCTATGTACGTTTGGTTTGCCCCATGTATGAGCGGCCACAGCTACAGTCTATCTTATAAATACCAGACATCTGCAGAGGTATAACGTCCTTTGGAGTCCGTAAATGCTTGGCCATCTTTGAGAGAGTAGTGAAGATCGACTTAATTGAAAACTCTCCAACACATTTCCAATATTATTCGTCACCCCCTAAAAGGCAAAAACATTGGCTTTCTACAGGCCTCCTTTGGTTTTGATCTCTTCGTGCGTCTTGGCTGCCGTCTACTTACATATCTATTGGATTTTACTCCAGTCCGCCCGTGACCACGGCTGTTGCAACATATTCAAAACGTCGGATTATTAAATAAAAAACGGTACATACGCGATAAATACCCGTTTTAATCAGTAATTATGTAGAGTGATCGCTAAAGTTTGAAAAATACATACATATTCTTTTGTAAATACGTACTATCACTGGAAAGCGCAGCGTACGGCCCCCACTAGACAGAAAGACGAGATAAAGGTGGCTGGGAGCCGTTGGTTACTCTGGAAATCTATGGGGGTGGCCTGTTCAGTAGTCGACGCTGATATGATGATGATTAAGACATTTTTCATACATAGAGAAACACTCAGACCAATTTGTCAATATTTATGATAAGTATTTGGCGGTATCCTTAGTATTTGCACAAAGCAACGTTTTCTTGGTAGATTACTAAATAACTATCACTGTTTTTACCTATTCATTGAATCATAATTATGTATCTTATCATGAGAATTCTTTCAATCAGTCTGTCACACATTGTCGAACAGTACACAATAATTTTATATTATGCGGGCAAATATGTGAATTCATTAGATTTTTCCAGTTTTAGTTATTTTTCTATTATTGAGTTTTTATACTTGTGTGCGAATCGTGGGTGTGTCTGTTGGTATGTATAGTAAATATTTCTTATTTGTTTGTTTGTTTAATCATGCATGAAGATTGGTGAGACTCGGCCAAGCAATAATAATATAGAAACAAGATCATTATCATACCATACATAAACTATAGCATCTTTGATCAATGATCATAGATAAATGATAAATATATAGCTAAAGTATTCATTATTTTCACATATTTGAAACTAGCTTCCGCCAGCAGCTTCGCACGCGTTTCTTGTCAACAAAAAGTAACCTATGCTTTAATCCAGGTTATAATATACGTACATACCAAATTTGATTGAAATCGGATCAGCCGTTACAACGTGATTGAGTAACAAATAAATAAACAAACATTATTTCATTTATAATATTAGTGTGATGTCATTAAAAAGTAATTTTTTTAGTCTTTTAGAAATGAAAGTGTGCAATTTTGTTTTATCGCTGACAATAATAAGACTTAACTAATTCGATACGCATATGTCTAGACATTTCTACTGTTTAGTTATCTAATGAATGTGCACTGATTGTTTGTATAGGAATCGAACCACCTTAACATCCAACATCCACTTGCATACTCCTAGGCCACACTAGGCTTCCTTGTATCGTGAGTGTCAATTATCAGAACATCCCGGAACAAATACTTGCAGGCCATGCAAACATTTGTCCCGCAGTGGGAATCGAATCCGCACCTCTTGCTTCAGGCCCATGTACAAGTAGATGTCCTAAGGCAGGTATGATGAATCAAAATTCAAGTTTTAGTCTAATCTCGATGCCTTTGTATTAAAATGCTATCTTCGATCAAAAAAACAAATGCAACCTAAAGTTGACTTATTTAAGCTTATATTAAAAGGAGGTAAAATTTGTATGTTGGGGAATATCTCCGGAAATACTTAACCGATTCTGAACATAATTCCACTGATCGAAACCTCTGAGTGCTTTGAGCTATATTTTATTTTGTAAAAATTCCATCCGAAGCCTGGGTGGGTCAGCTAGTATATTATAGAAGGTATAGTTTGTTAGTTCTTAGTTATTATGATGTTTTCTTGTTCCTTTATAACTTTATTTGTATTTTCTCATGATTTTGAACCACCAAATTCCTGAAGCTTGATAGACTCTTGAAAATATAACAAACGGACAGAGATACAGTCTTGTCTCTCTCTCTTAAAGTAAAGTTTGTTAGTCCACTCTCTCTTTATGATTTTAGTTTTAATTTATTACGTCTTATTAAGTCTTTTAGGAGGGCACTGAACAGTGAATCGCACGGGGAATAACGCGGGAAAATTTGTACACAGGTGATTTTGGGTGAACATGAATTTTAGTAGCTTCCAATTAGGAAAATAATTTCAGAATCGGATCATTAGTTCCAGAGATTACCTCAAACAAACAAACACACAAAACAAACCTTTAAGGACTATTATGTAACTCCTCCTCCTTTTGTACCTACATCCTAATAAAAAAGAGAGTTTATTGTGAAAAGGCTCGCCCGGGAAAATGCTACCATACCTATTTCTACCACCAAGCAGCTTTGCTGTGTTTCAATTTGAAGAGTTGCCGGTGAAATTACAGGCACATGAATCGTAGCATCGTAAGGCGCGTTTCTAAGGTGCGAGACCTATGAGGCAATACTTAGTTATAGACGTGGTTACCACTTAACATCAATTGGGCCATTGGCTTGTTCCATCTCCAAAAAAGAACTCACCTGATGGTAAGCAATGATGTGGTCTAAGTTGAAGCACGAAGATTTAGAAGACAACTATTCAGTCTAGTATGTGCCATCTACCACGATCCTGTGCTAATCTATCCCGTTGTTGGCCCGCAACTTTGGCTATGCCGTCCATTCATATTGTGCTGTTAGACAAACCTACTCTATTTCGATTACCGCCGCGGAACAAATGCTTGCATGTTCTACAGATATTTGTTCCGGGTCTGGGTGTTTCTCTATTTATTATAATATATTTACAAATAAAAAGGAATAAGTAGTTTATGTTATTTTATTTACCTATTAGTTTTACCAATAGTAAAACACAACAGCTCACAAAAACGTATTATCTAAATGCTATATGCGTATTACAACATGCTCGGTAATCTAACACTTTAGTAAACATACAAGTAGGTATTTTTAATTAATTTATGATGGCACACCAAACACAAATACAATTATAAACTTTTAGACCTAGATTACATCTTAAACCATGTGTACACAGCATGACAATTCTAGAGCAGTTCTGTGTAGACTAGCTGAAGGTAACTATGTACTTACAAAAACAGAATAAAGTAACAACAAAATAAAATGGCCCAAAACTAGATTATAACTAGATAAGTAGGTAAATTAAAAATAGTATAGTAGATGCTCACTTCAAGCCAATGAGAAGTTTGAGTAGGTACCGTAGGGTAACTTAAAGTAGGTACTCTACGTTAACGAAATTATGGAGTTAAAATCCTTATTCACTTATCTCGTTCACATAGCAAGCTTTGCTTAGTTTGGGGCTAGATAGCGCTGTGTAAAATGTCCAGCATTATTTATTTATTATTCAATTATAGTTTAGGTATTTTATCGAGCGAAGCGGGATCTCTAAATCAACTTGGGCAAATCGGCGTTGTATGTATGTATGTTTGTTTGTCCGAGGATAACTTTCGAAGCGTTGATCCGATCATCGTGAAATTTCATACATAGGTAGTGATGGCACAATTTTGGTGTGACTAAATGAGCTAAAAATATTGGGGGGTTGTTGAAAAATTGGGGTTCAAGAGGGGTACAAAAATATGAAAATGAGACTATTAGGTTAAGTAGGACGTCAAATGAAAGGACTTCATTAGTACATTTAGACTCCGTTTTTATTTTTAGTAAAGTTTTTATAGTTGTTGAGTTATTAGCCATAATAAAAACTGAACTTTGACAAAATTCACAGGGTACACCAGTGACCCCACAGTGATATAATTTGATATGCGTATAGCTTGAGTGACACGAATATAGGCAAAAGTCTGAAATCTAGAATAACTGCAATTTGTACCCCAAAAAAGGGTTACCAAAATACATGAACTCCCGTTACATCTAATTTGAATGAAACTATAGGTCAAGTAGTTTGGTTATGCATTTCGTGGCACCAATTTATTAGTCAAAGATTAAAGCCGGCATCACAAAAATCACTAAACGTATTTAGCGACTAAACATGTTTAAATTTGAAGTATTTGTATGAATTGACAACTCCTTAAATCATATTTAGCCACTAAATACGTTTAGGCATCGTTGTGCAAGTCGCCCTAAGAATAATATTTATTTTGGGAGATTCGCGAGATTTCAGTTCGGGGCGAACCACCAGTATTGTAGTATTGCCTTACCGTTTACTAGAAAACCCTATATTATTTAATTCAAGGATCAATATTGGTTAATTACTACACGTGGACTTGATATGGTGTTGACTTGAATTTGAATGAAGCTATAGGTCAAGTGAACTGGTTATTATTTCGTGGCACTATTTTGATAGTCAAAGATTACAAATAAGTAATATTGTTTTGTTTTGATCGACTCGCGAGATCTCAGTTTGGGGCGAACCACTAGTTTACATTTGTTAAGTATAAAATTTGTGTCGCTAAACCCATTTTAAAATCAGCATTATAAGCCCCCACTGGTTCTTAACGCCCAAATTGCTAAGTATCCGTTATCTGACCAGTACATTTGTGGAACCTGTTACGGGAACAGGACCTCTTGTTTACATTTCACTTGTACATTTTAATAATTTTATGTTACGCATTTGTTTTTGTACTAAATGGTCTCAAAAAAGATACGATACATAGATTTATGGGACGTCAAAAAGAAACACAAGAGAAAATATTCAACACAAATCAAAAGTACTATGGACGGCCTTTTTGCTAAAAGTATTAAGCTTAGTAATTTAGGACAAAATTTAGGCTTCCTTTGAGTTTTTCCATGCCAGAATGTTCCTTAAAACCCCTTAGTCATAATTATATAAATTATTTCCACGAACTATCATAGATAACAAACCACTTATGCGTATCTAATGTCAACACCCATCCTTTGACTCACAAGATTTGTTGCACACTATCATACGGCTTATTTCAGGGTCAGTGTACCTAACCTAATACTCAAACAAAGAAAGAACCAGTGTCACGATAATTGATCCCTTAGTCACCGACCACGCCTCCAGTAAACAATAAATAACAATTACCAACATCACCTTGACTGACCCACTAACCAAGATCCATCGAAACTGTGCTAACGATATTATTATCTATACCTACCTATCTCAAAATCATTCCAGTATACATGCGGGCTACTCTTAGCGGTTGCCCTACAACGACAAACGTATATAAAGATACCGAAGAGGCGCTTCTCCAGTCTCGGTTCGGCACTCATGAGAGACCAGTGTCTGTAATCAACTTTCGCATTTCTAGAACCGGTTACGATGCTGTTGCTCATCGCGGCTTGTGTCCTGGCGGCAGCAAGCGCCAGCCCGCCCGGGAAGCCCAACCTCGGATGGGGAGAACGCGTCTTCGCAATCGTGGAGGTCAACCAAGCCGCCACTGCCTACAACCAACTAGTAACCAAGCGGGAAGCAGCTGATGTCACGGTCACGTGGAACACCTGGTCTGGAGACCCGGCGGACAAGTCCAGGGTCCTCTTGAATGGTGAGGAGTTCTGGTCCGGAGCCGGCAGTGCCACCTCAGCAGCGTTTAAGATCAAGAAGGGAGGCAGGTACCAAATGGTAGTGGAGCTTTGTAATAAGGACGGTTGTTCCTCATGTGAGCCGACTGAGATTGTTGTAGCTGATACTGATGGTAGCCACTTGCCGCCTCTAGAATGGTCTATTGGTGAGAAGAACAAACCCTTTAAGCAGACTTCTGGAAAAGTTGTAGGAGGTTACTTTGTCGAATGGGGTGTGTATCCTAGAAAGTTTCCAGTAGACCGCATCCCAGTTCCCAATCTGACGCATCTGCTGTACGGTTTCATCCCGATTTGTGGAGGTGATGGCATCAACGACAGTTTGAAGGAAATTGAGGGCAGCTTCCAAGCGCTCCAGCGCTCCTGCAGCGGCCGAGAGGACTTTAAAGTATCTATCCATGACCCATGGGCAGCTTTGCAGAAACCACAGAAAGGCTTGTCGTCTTGGAACGAGCCTTACAAAGGCAACTTCGGCCAGCTCATGATGTTAAAACAAGCAAAACCTGATCTTAAGATTCTTCCTTCTATTGGTGGCTGGACTTTAGCCGACCCATTCTTTTTCTTCAATGACAAGACCAAGAGAGACCGTTTCGTTGCATCGGTAAAAGACTTTCTCCAAACGTGGAAGTTTTTCGACGGTGTTGATATCGATTGGGAATTCCCTGGGGGTAAAGGCGCCAACCCTGACCTTGGAGGGCCTGAAGATGGTCAAGTCTACGTCAATCTTATGAGGGAAATCCGTGAGATGCTCAACGAACTATCCGCTGAGACAGGCAAGAAATACGAACTGACTTCAGCCATCAGTGCCGGTTGGGACAAGATTCAAGTGGTCGACTACAGCGCTGCCCAGAAATACATGGATCACATCTTCCTTATGAGCTACGACTTCAAAGGAGCCTGGTCAAACGATACCCTTGGTCATCAAACGCCCCTGTACGCACCCGCATGGAGGCCTAAGGAGACTTATACCACTGATTTCGGAGTGAAATACCTCCTCGCCCAAGGAGTTAGCCCAAAGAAGATTGTCGTAGGCGTTGCTATGTACGGTCGAGGCTGGACTGGAGTTCGCAACTATGAAGGCAAAAACCCCTTTACCGGGAACGCTACAGGACCAGTCAAAGGCACCTGGCAGGACGGTGTAGTTGACTACAGAGAGATTGCCAACGAAATAGCTCAGGGTAAATGGGAGTACAGGTACGATAGCGTTGCGGAAGCGCCCTATGTGTTCAGGGAGTCTACCGGGGATCTGATCACGTACGACGACGCACGGTCGACGATTGCTAAGGGGAAATATGTGAGAAATAATAAGCTGGGGGGTCTGTTCGCATGGGAAATAGATGCGGACAACGGCGACATATTGAATGCTATGAACCTCGGCTTAGGGAACAGTGCGTGAGCGAGAATTGGACAATTTAATAGTGATTAATCGTAAGGTCTCAATAGGTTATTGTGTGTGACTGACTGTTTTGATAAGTATTAAAATTTAAAAATCGTTATTTTGTTGTTTGTTTTGTACCTTTCTTTCATTATCATTTCATTTATAAAAAACGACTCCCAAAACTTGAAAAACACTCCATTACATAGGTAGGTAAGTAGTATTTTTTAACAATTGAAATGGGAACCCCCCTCTATTCCGTACACTATTCCGTAATTATTATAGGTGGACATCATTTTGTAAAGTTAATGATAGGCCTACATACAGTATGACATACAACAGTGTTAGGATTTACCTCGATCGTGTAGAAAAACATGTAGAACTAAAATAGACGTGGCCATGAATGAAAATCTAGGTCTTTTTATCAAAATAACGAATATAATTATAATAAATTATCTATTTAAATAAGTGAAAAAAAACTCGTCCAATATTTATTAGCGAAAGAAGTGAAAGTGCAAAAAGAAAATAAACAATCTACATAATCGAAAGGAGTTCTATTATGAATAACAGTATGACTATTCAGCCGGCGAATATTTTATTTTAATGAATTTGGTACAGTCAACAACAAAGGGACTGTTTTTCATAACAATGAGGCCTAAGACTTGCGTTACACGTCTATTCTGTTTTTATTATGATTTTGTGACTAAATGATAAGTTTTCGGAGACGATCTGCATGTTTCTGAAAGGGAATGGTAGTACATCGCGCAACAAAAGATGGCGCTAAACATGGCGTCTTACCGTTGCGATTTCTTCCAGACAACCTTTGGATGGAGATGTTTTTTATGAAGACTACGATAATAGTCGGAGTGCACATTTAAGACTATGCTGTGAATGAAGAGAAAATAACTAATATGAACTTGTAGAATATTAAAATTAATATTTTATTATATAATTACTAGCTGACCGCCCGCGGCTTCGCACGCTTCAAATTTCCCGTCCCCGTGGGAACTTTGGGATAAAAACTATATAAAACACTGTTGTCAAAGTGACGCGAGATTTCATGTAAAAGTCTTCACGTCAGTGAACGACGGCTAAATTATATAGATATTGTTCATACTAAAATAGTAAAAATGCGATTAAAAAATGGAGGGTCCGGGTAGGAGGATGACAAATACCTTATGACCTATTCTCATACTTTCCTATATATACCTCATACAAAAAAAAATCATTAAAATCTGCCCACCCGTTTCGGAGAAGCGCGACCACACGAGATTTTTATACTTATATTATAAGATTAGATTAATTAATATTACCAATTACTAAAAAAATAATATAAATTTATGTAAGATTAATGGGAATAAATAGGTTAATAGGTTTATTTATAGGTTATATTATTAGAAATATAAAAAATTGTATAGAAGGCATTCATGATAATATTTCTAGAATAGTTTTTAAAATGAGATTAAGTATAGTAGTTGGGCTAGTGTCTAAAGTATGCATTCATTATTAAACTTATTACATTGCAGAAACTGGAGAGAGAAAAGATACCTATATGAATCAAAGGTTTTCTAAAATACACTATTTATTGTGAAATTGTTTTGACAATATATATATATAATAATTGTAAATATATATATTAATTGGTAAAGAGTAGGTAGCGCTTATTATAGCGCCATTAAGCACAAAAATTACATTTTATCGTAAGTTGTGTTTAGATATTTTAGGGACTGATCGCTCAACACGTTGGAGCGGGGGGGGGGGGGGGGCAGGGACCCATTTGTGTGCCGAACGTGAGTTTTTTTGTTGATGTTACAGACATGAAAATTAATGAAAAAATTATAAGTCACTCATAAAAGGAATTTCATAAATGTTTATCTATTTTTATTTGCTGATTGTAGGTACTTGACGCTCAAAAACATAATGCCTTTATTGTCCTTCACACAATCGAAACAGGTTTGTATGTCAAATGCTAATGGCCGAAACTAGAGTTCAAACGTGCGTAGATCACTAGATTTTATCTGATTGGATACTAGATCCTGCTATCTACAAGGAAATATCGTATCGTGCTTTGCGATATGTGCATAGGAGGATTTGTATAATACAGGAGGTTGCGGGTTTGATTCCCGCCGCGGATAAAATAAATAAATAATGTTAACAGCTAGCTAAAGTTTTCAAATTGATTCACGAAATTGTTTGCTTCTAATCCATCTAAAATGTATGGCCTCTTTAGAATTTTAGAGAAACATTATTTCTAATTAACATAGAGTCAGTTTAAATCCATTAATCATTTTTTAGGATAGGGTGACTAGTATTATGTGGTGACAAAAGACTAGACAAATGAAAAAAGGGATGACTAGTGGGGCATAATCGCATGTGCGACAAAGCCATTTCCAATAAATAAAAAGATGAAATATAAAGATCACTGTAAGGTATTGTATAAATCGAAACACAAAGAACAAAATGCAGGTAATTTATTCAGAACAAATCTGTGTCATCTTTAATTTAGGCCATCTACAATCATAACAAACAATCATATTTTGAGGCTATGCTGATAGCGATGTAAGGCGTTGTAATATTTTTTATTGATCGAGCTAAGCGAGATCTCCAAATCAACTTAGGCAAATCTGTGTTGCATATATGTATGTAAGTATGTATGTTTGTTTGTCCGAGGATAACTTTCGAAGCGTTGATCCAATCATCGTGAAATTGAAGACATAGTAGGAAGTGATGGCACAATTTAGGTGTGACTAAATGAGCTAAAAGTGTTGGGGGTTTGTTTCGATATTGGGATTCAAGAGGAGTAAAAAAAATGAAAATAAGACTATTAGGTCAAATGGGACGTCAAATGAAAGGTCTTTATTATTACATTTCGACTCCGTTTGTATTTTTAGTAAAGTCCTTGCAGTTTTTTAGTTTAGCCACAATAAAAACTGAACTTTGACGACATTTAGGTACAGGGTATACCAGTGACCCCACAGTGCTGTAATTTCATATGCGTGTAGCTTAGGTAACACAAATATTATACGCAAAAGTCTGAACCCAGAATAACAGCAATTTGTACCCAAAAAAAAACGAATTAAGATGAACTCCCGCTACCTATAATTTGAATTAAACTATAGGTCAAGTTATTTGGTTATTTATTTCGTGGTTCTATTTTGATAGTCAAAGATTACAAATAATATATGTTTATTTATATGGGAGACTCGCGAGATCTCAGTTCAGGGCAAACCACTAGTTTAAGACAAGTCATGTTACGGTGGACACTAGAGAAACCATTGTACTCACAAATTTCAAATTGCAATCTTTGCAAAACATTGCAATCACATTGACAAATAACTTGGACAATAATGATTACCTGCCTAACCTAGTCGAAACAATATTTTCCATAAATCGTTAGTGTTATCGATAGGCACTCGGTGCATCACTAACGGCTTCCGCAAGGGCTACAACAGCGAGCGAGATAGCAATATCATCGTCGCTTGTCCCACTTGTATGACCCCGTCTGCAAGGAGCGTTGGCGTCTACTATAGTTAGTAAGTATATAAATAAATAAATAAATGTCGCTGGACATTTCACACAGCGCTATCTAGCCCCAAACTAAGCAGAACGTGTACTATGGGAACCACATAACTGATAGAATACTTATATACTTTTTTGTAAATACATACTTATAATATATAGAAAAACACCCAGACACGGAACAAATATCTGTAGATCATGCAAACATTTGTTCCGCGGCAGGAATCGAACCCGCTACCTCCTGCGTCTCAGCCGGCTATACGCCCACTGCGCCACGGAGACATGGTTCGATAGCCCATCGCGTATTTCGGAGCTCCACTGCAACAAGTTATCGATACCGGTACGATGTCAACAAACGAGATCGGACTAACGGTATCTTGCATGTATTGTATGTATGAATGTGTTTCGCTTTGTACGATCTTACGACCTAATTACGGAGATATTGAAGTAAAGAGCGGATTTTATTAGCATACCCAATATTCAATGGATATTCTTTCCCGCATTTTTAAATAAATTAGGTCGATTTAAAACAGAAGGGCTTATACATGAAGATGATTTAGGGCCGGTGAAAATTTCATACACAACCGCTGCCTGCATGCTCACGCCAAGCACACTCATTCGATGCACACTGGCCTTTATACAGCGCCTGGTGGAAAGTTGCAGCAATAGTTGGGTGGACAACGCAGCCGCAAATGTATGAGGTGTCTCCTGAGAAGAACAGTTATTTCGAACCATTGTAGTGTTTGCTCCCACAGAACGTTTCCATAATGAGGTATGATTAAAGTAAGTTAAAAATATAAAAACTAATGAGTAGGTATGTCGGTAGGTTACCCCCAAAAGCAGTTAAGGGTAAGCAGGCAACTCACCCACACAGATGGAGGAATTTATGGAGAAAAACTAAACGTAGAGACATGACCGTAGTACTTGTAGATTGTATGGTAAAAAAATATTTGCTCTAGTATCACTATCCAGAGAGGAAACAGGGGACTACGTTTGTATGGGCGAAACGCAGCCCAGATATCTTAATCTTATGCTCTTAAGCATGCAGGGGGTTACTAGTTAGCGACGCTGTCTATACCTGCAACTTCACCGGCACCCATACCCTTCAAACCGGAACATAGTAGCGAGCATTACTGCTTAGCTGCAGAGATGGAGGTAGGAGTACTTCCACGCTAATTTTGAACGATAATACTTACCAAAGCAAAACCAAATCAAAAATACACATTTCGTATCGCGCTGACACGCGTCACATCAGTCAAACCAACGTGAGTTCCAACGTTAGTCATGTCAAAACTAGCGCGATTGCCCCTCCCTGATCTGGGAATAACTGGATTGCGGATTCTACAAGATTTTCCACGTCCAGGGCCCGTAGCCAAATTACGCTCGCTGCAAATCTAATCGATTTCTACATACATTTGTTATCGCTGAATGACGTGGTATTTCTATGGCATGTGTCAAATCCCATACATTTTCGGACGTATCGACTAGCGTCATCGCTAATCGACTGTAACTTGGCTAAGCCCTCTGGGCCCGTAGCCAAATGTCATTCGCCACGAATCTATTCGATTTCTACATACATTTGTTGTCGCTGAATGACGTAATATTTCTATAGCATGTGTCAAATCCCATACATTTGCGGACGTATCGACTAGCGACATCGCTAATCGACTGTAACTTGGCTAAGCCCTCTACTATTTATAGGTAAATATTGTCGACGCGACGCAGCAGTGGATCGACTGGTTTGTTTATGAAAAACATGTTCCTTTTGGATTAACCAGTTGGCCTCGAGAGTTTAGGTCACCATTATCGTCATTTGAGATGCTTTTTTCGTTTTTTTGGGTTGATGTTTGATTTGAAACGCACTGGTTTTTTTACTCAACTCACTTGTGGACCCGTCCTGGCTTCGCAGTTTTTAATCAAAATGAAATATAGCATAGCAGTCAGGAATAATGTAGTTTTCTATCAGTAAAAAAAATTCTGAATCAGTTCAGGGAGGCGATTCTCGCGATTAGATATATGTGTGATATTGATCAATTATAACTCCTTTGTCGATGAATTATCGATCCCGTGAGTATTCTCGAAAATAACGTGAACCACAATATTTTCTTTTGAGAACCTCAGACTACCTGGTAACAGTAAGTCAACTTTGATCACAAAAATTCGTTGAATTGATCATAAAAACAAAAAAAAACTTCACTTTTCGAATGGAGAACGCCGGGTCAGAATACAGATTTTTCTCGACCGATCCCTTCTTGATCGAATGGACAACCTTAAATTAAACTTAAATTATTTTCATGTAAATTTTACATTAAGATGTTAAACAAATAATTAACTTTTCTACACCAATATATTTTGGTGAACACAGTGAACTTTTAACTACCTTACATTTTTATTACCTATGTCTCACAATGTTTTGTTTTCATGTTTTCACTGGTATTTAATTGTATTGTAGTATCAATAAACTCATTATTATTAAAAAAAAGATATTTAAAGTTTTTTTCCTTAACCTATACTTTCTCACTGCACTATATTGGAATGCATCGAGGTCGTCACGCCAACGCTTCCTCGGCCTGCCCCGGCTTCGACGCCCATCTGCAGGCACCCATTGTGTGACGACTGTGGCCCATTTGTCTGTAATCATACGACTGACGTGACCCGCTCAGTCCCGGTAATAGATTTAATTTAATTTTATTTATTTGTAGGAAAACGAGCAGCTGATGTAATTTATGACTGAAATACTATTGCACACTAAACAAAAATACAGTAAAAAAGGAAATAAACAATAAATAATGATACAATGGGAGGTCTTATCGCTAAAAGCGATCTCTTCTAGACAACCTTTGGATGGACAGGATAAACAAAAATCAAAAGACGGCGGTGTGAGAGTACCTTTAAGCATACATAAAACATGCATAAACAGAACCCATAAAATAATATATATCTATTGATTATGTGTAATAATAAACATAAACTTAAATACATACAAATAATATATAAGTACACTACGAAAGTTACGAAATCTACGTAACGAAGCTGAAGAAGCAAACATTTTGCGGCTGATCTCAGCAATACACGGCACCATGATAGCTTGGTGTCCATGATAATTCCCAAGTTTTTCACCGTGTGACTGATAGCTATTTGTGTTCCATTAAAAAGTACAGGTGGAAGTTGTGCAAAATCTAGCCTAGGAATCATTTTGTGACTACCGAAAAAGTCCTTCCCCAGGATATAATCTATCTCCTTGCCAAATTTCATTACGATCCGTTCAGCCGGTTAGTCGTGAAAAGGTAACAAAGAAAGTAATAAACAAACAGTTACTTTCGCATTTATATTGCTAACTGTTGCCCGTGACTTCGTACGCGTTACACTACTAAATGTGTAGGTAACCTAGAAATAAAGCTAAGTTCACTGTTGCAACTTGACTTGACACCCCATTTTTATCCCATGGATCCTGATTTAAGGTGAAAAAGTAGCGTATCTATTAGTCCAGGTTATAATCTACGTACATATTAAATTTCATCGAAATCGGTTTAGCAGTTACGACGTGATTGAGTAACAAGCAAATAAATAAACAAACATCCAAACTTTCGCATTTATAATATTAGCGTGATTAGTATAGATGGCACAAATGAAACAAAAAGTTAACATTTTAACCTTTATTACTTATTCAGACTTCGCAGTTTCTGTAAGTTGTTCTTTCTTAGGACACTCCTCGAGTTTAACACAGTTCTTGGATACCGTGTCTCTCACAGTGGGTGCGTCGCAGTAACAGTTGGAGTAGTCACAGAGGGCGTGCTTGCCCATGACGGGGTTCGGTTCGTCACAGGTGGCCTCAGGCATCAGAGGACTGCAGCCAGTGGTGTAGGCATGTGTTCCTTCTGGGCACTCTTTGGAACCTGTTGAAGAAAGCAAAATACTTCAAAATATAATATATATTTCAATAGAGAGTTCCTTGTGAAAGGGAAAGGAAGGGGATCTGGCTTAACACGAATTTTTTATCAAAACTAAATATATACTAAATAAAATAGCACTCGTGGAGTGAAGCTTTCTATATGCGTGTGAAATAAACGACAAACTCTTTACCTCTTTACCGGTAAATGTATAAATGGACGGACGTAAGTAAGTAACGTAAGTATGGACAACCTCCGTGGCGCAGTGGAGGTATAGCCGGCTGAGACGCAGGAGGGTGCAGGTTCGATTCCCGCCGCAAAATAAATGTTTCCATGATCTACTGATATTTGTCCTGGGTCTGGATGTTTTTCTATGGGTATATTATAAACTATAAGTTCCTAAGTATTTACAAAAAAATGTATATAAGTATTCTCTCAGTTATCTGGTTCCCATTGTACAAGCTCTGCTTAGTTTGGGGCTAGATAGCGCTGAGTGAAATGTCTAGCATGATATGCCTATTTTAAAAACTTCAAACCAGTCTAACTTTTCGTTTCCATTATTACTGGTGTCTACTGTCTACTAGGCACAAACCCATACTAATATTGTAAATTCGAGTAAACGGCTTGACCGATTTTGATAAAATTTGGTAAACAGCTAGAATATGACTAGGATTGAGGCATAGGCTAATTTTTACCCGACTACGTAGAAGGAGGGTAATGTTTTATTGATGAACCACGCGTGACGTAGCTAGTATATTTAACGTTAATTGCATTGTTGTATGTCTCTAAATAAAAAACAGGAAGTTTTATAAATCAATTGTACGTTAGGTATTATTATCTTCATTAAAACCTACATGATTAAAAATACATAAACAAAAGAATTGTTGCAAGATATAAATTAGAGTTAAAACGGGCGCTCTTCACGGGCGGGATCTGATCGCTTCACGATCAGATCTACCATTCTAAGTTTTCGAGAGACCACGCACTAAAAAGTGTAGCGTAGGACAGCCCCCTACTAGGTAGAAAGACGACCTGTAAAGGTGGCTGTGGCCGATGCGTGCACGCAAGTTCGTTCGCTCTGAAATTCTATGGGGGAGGCTTGTGTTTAGCAGTGGACGTTCCAGCCAGGCAGGGGGGCATTGTGGGGCAAAGCTCTACCTTTAAATACCAATGCCCTACCTTAAAAAGTACCACCAACAAAGTTAATATATTACGTAAACTGTTTTTTTTTCAGAGTATGATATGATCAAACAAAATTACTACTAGTAGCGTAGCGACATCTTTACAATGTAACACTCATAGGTATTATAATTCTTTATTCTGCCCATAGATCAAGAGCGGATCCAGCTTTGGTGCCAGGGGGGGGGGTCACATAGTCGTGGTCAATGTCATGTGTTATGTTTAACAATTTTAATTAGTGGTCCACCTAGGTCCTGGACCCAGCCCAGGGGGGGTCATGACCCCCATGACCCCCCCTGGATCCGCCCTTGCCATAGATGCCATTTGAAGAGTGTGTGGGATCTGTGCTCGTATTGCAATGGCACAGGGAGGGAATCCCGCTCGATTGTCCCTGGTTGGTAGGAACTCACTCACAGTCAAGTACGACGAAAATTCAGATCAATTTTTACTTTCACCCTAGCTATAACCACCGCTGCCCTGAACCTGCCGGATGATAAACCCTGAACGTAGATACTCACAACTTCCCATGATATAAATGCACCCTCTTGAATGTGTTGGCGGTGTTGGCGTTGCCACAGACAGCGCCAGGAGTCCAAGAAGACAGATCACAAACAATTTCATTTTTCAATATTATCTTCACAAAATATATCACGAGATTCTTCAACGGTCAAGTCGAGACTGACCCCTAACGAGATAGGTTGGGTTTTATATAGGTACGTTGGTGTAAGTGTGTATGTTGGATGCTTCGGAATAGGTATCTTATGTTGAAATGGGGGCATTGTCCTCACGTAGACCGTATTATAAAAGGTTAATTTTACTTTTTTCTTTCTTTCTAGTAATAAGTGCATAATAATATTAATGTATGTGCCCCAGCGGGGCTCATGTTTTGAACTATTTTTTTTTTGTAAAACGGCAATTGTAGAACAAACACAAACATGAAACAATAAATATCTATGACTATGTTTGTATAACAGCTTTTTGAAATTTGATGATTATTTAAAGAAATATTAGCCAAAAATCAGCTATTTTCTGTACAATTCCAGAATTTCCAGAAATTCTAATTTGTTTACCGAACAAGTTATGAATCTTCTTAGTATTCATTTATTATCGAGTCTACGTATTCTAAAACACCTTGTATTATAATTATCAATATTGATATGTATAATTTGTTAGTTGCTATACGATACGTTGTAAAATCTTATTTGTTTAACCATTTGTGAATATCGTCATTCGTTGAATGTTTATTTTTAGAGTAAATGGGATATTTTTACATCAATTTTAATCTATTATAAAATAATTAAATTAATTGCTATGCAATGTTAATCTTAATGTTGATTAGGCACGCTAACTTGTGGTATCCATCACGCACGATACTGCGCTAGTCTAACCTATCGGCGCTGGCATCGGTTCGCGACTTATACAGTAAAGGCGCAGGACAAATACAAGAGGCGTTGGGCGGAGGCGAGGCACGGGCGCGGCACCATTTCTTTATATATCATACAAAATGTATAGAAGCTGTGTGGCGTGAGATGTTCTGAGACGGCGGAGCGTGAGCGCCGCTTCCTCACCCTTGGCGCATCCGCAGTTAGTAATGGCATACTCCTATTCTGCTTGCCACACAGGGTAGACTGCATATCTTCTGATCTTTTGTAAGTTCTCCAAATGCACCAGAGCTTGCAGATCATCTTCATCTAACGAAGACATCATATTGTCATGATAAAATAAAACACTAGAATGCCCCAAATGCATCCACTGTGTTCGCCCGCGCCTTGCCTTTCCGACACCGTTAGCGCGCCTGTTCTGCGCTGCACCGGCGCCTCGCCCGCGCTGCGCCCGCGCTTCACCTCCGCCCGACGCCTCTTGTATTTGTCCCGCGCCTAAGTCGCGGGCCGGCGGCGCCGTTATTATAAATTATACTGTATATATGGTACCTGTTAAACTAACTAAGCGATATCGTCGCAGGCGCCGTCGATATACGTTACTAAGTTATTTATTGGAAATGTATCGATTACTGGATAAATATTCAAGCTACCAGTATTAAACCCCACTCTAGAATCAGTTAATATGAATCCGAATGTATGTTTTAAATTAATGTCGTACATAACAAAACAGGTTGTATTTAAGTGAAGTAAGTTCGGGGGTAGCGGGCAAGACTATTTTGTTCACTCAATATAATTGTGCTATGGGACACATACAGTACCTAGGGTTGGATAAAATTGGACAGAAAATGTTTAAGTTTCACAATTTGCTTAGGAAAGAGTTCTGCTATAGTCATTACGTTAAAACCAAAGGAACAGAGATTGAATGCTATCGCAGGTGCGTCAATGAGGATACGTTCTAAATATACAGGCAAGTACGTCCGCGAACGTGTAAGAATATTTACAATGCATAACTAGAATATAAATGCCTATTGAATTTTCTACAGTCCTTAGCAAACGAAAGACATTGAAAAAAAAAATTTTTTTTAAAGCTAGGATCCAACATTGACATGTGCGAATACCTTTATGTTTTGATATTGATTTTGTTTTTGACCCTAAAAACTGGTTTTGTATCATTGACACTCGGTTAACTGCATTGTGTACATTGTGAGGCGAGCAAGTAAATACTCTTGACATTTATATAACCACAGATTATATAGACTGAGAGGGCACGGTACAAAAATTACCTTATTTAGTATCTGCGGGAAATCTACACATTTAGCAAACTCAGTTGAGAGGATAATGCTTATAGGCTTATCAATCCTACTCCATCTGTAAACCTTGGCAAAAAAAAAGCAGTTTGACAAATCTTGCTTTTTAAAATTTTTTAGATCAATTTATTAGTGCCACGGCTGTATATGTCACAAAATTTGTAATTGGCGTTAGGCATACAATAAACTTTGTATTTTACTAGAATTTTTTTTTTCTGTGTACCTAACCATAAGTTCCAAGATTTTAAAACCACCTCCAAAATTTTCAAGCCTAGATGGGACTTGAACCCGCAACCTTCCTCTTGATACGAGGATGCACTGCCATTTGTGCTACTTTATCACGTCAGGGTCGAAATTAGTGAGATGGTTCAGATTACGACTAAAGCGCCGTTACCTCCACAACAGGAAAATTTATACAGTTTTTGACCTGCTCAATGACAAACGTTGCAGTTTAGTACATTTACAAGAGAACACAATAAATAACACAACACAAACCACCCCATTAGAATCCACATTATACTATAGATACATCTCACCAGATAGGTTTTTTTGGTCTGACAAAAAAACTCCCCAGTGGCCCAAATATGTACGTTATTGTATATCTTTTTATGTATCCGTTAATTATAACAATATTGACTATGAGTTTTCTGAAATATAATATTTTTAGTCTTGTTTATATCTTTTATAATTATAATAATAATATTAATCTATATTTCAGGCTCACAGACCGTATACGAAACTCGACACTGCGCTCCAAAACACAGATAGCTGACGTGACTCTGACAGCCGTAAAATTGAAGTGGAACTGGGCAGGACACGTTTGTCGTATGCCAGGGGAACTATGGCCAAACACCACTACAGAATGGGTTCCAAACGGGCGGCGGCCTCGTGGTAGACCCAGGTGGAGATGGAGGGATGAACTGGATGCATACCAGAAAGAGTGGCCTCAATTAGCCAATAACCGGGATTCGTGGAAGGAGGGAAGGGAGACCTTTGCCCTGCAGTGGGACTCTACGGGCTTATAATAATAATATTTCAGGCAGCACTAGATAAGTACTAGTAAAACTGAATTCTACTGCCCATATAAATATATACGTTAGTGACTAACATACATATTATATACTTAAAACTATTTCCTGACACGTACGTGTACAGTCTTTGGCGTGTGACGCGCTTGCACTGTGTCGTGTAGTCGCCCGCGAAAACGACGAAATAACACAATTATTTATTTTAAAAAAATATATGATTACTCCATGTTTTAAATTAAACTAAATGAGATATATTTTCTACAGTGCTCTCCTGATCTATCGTGATGTGAGCGAGGATGACAAAACTGCCTTTTCCGTACAACAGTTATTAAATACCCATCTACCACACACCAGAGACCCCAATCATAGCCTTCTCCATAATAATATATGCGTACTAGCTGATCCGCCCACGGCTTCGCAAGCGTGGTTTGTCAAAAAAAACATTACCCTCTTTCTGCGCAGTCGGGTAAAAAGTAGCCTATGTCCCAATCCTGGTCACAATCAATCATCAGATCAATCAAAAGAATACCTCATAATTTTAACCGCGTACTTTAACCTTTCAAGATTATTTTTGAGACAAAAGATAGCCTACAATGTCCTTCTCGAGGATATAATCATCTCTTTGTCGTGAAAAGGTAACAAACAAAGTTACTTTCGAATTTATAATATTAGTATAGATATATTGTAACAGCTAGCTGTTGCCGCGACTTCGTACGCGTTACACTCCTTAAATGTATAGGTAACCTAGAAATAAAGCTAAACTCGTTGTTGCAACTTGACTTGACACCCCATTTTTATCCCATGGAAACTGATTTATGGGATAAAAGGTAGCCTATGTGGTAATCCAGGTTATAATCTACTTATATGCCAAATTTCATCGAAATCGGTTCTGCCATTACGACGTGTTTGAGTAACAAACGTACAAATAAATAAACAAACATCCAAACTTTCACATTCATGTGAAATGTGACTAGTGTGATAGTTTGTCTACGGATCTCCACATTTCTGATTCGAAGAGCAAATTGCGAGGTCTATTTTTATCTATGATCTGTGGAATATACCTAAAACCACTTATAAAGTTGTATTTTATGGTGTAAACTAATGGTTGTTATGTTGGAATAACCAGTTGTTGTACAATGATTATTGTGTATACGTGACCAAAAAACTCTTCAAAATCAATAATCCTTTAGACAGAAAAGAGTCATGCCATTGGTTTATGGGACACAGGGATCAATACTGGGCACATTTTTGTTTTTAGTATATATTAATGATCTTTCCCATCTTGTAAGGGACGATCATGAGGTTGGATTGTTTGCAGATGACACGCCCCTTTTATTTAAATTAAAGCAACGACAAACTGATTTTGACGATGTAATCTCTAAGGTGGTAAAATGGTTCAATGTAAACAATCTACTTCTAAATGAAAAGAAAACAAAATATATTCGATTTATACTACCTAATGTTACACAAGTTAAAGCAGATATAAAAATCAAAGACGAGGAGTTGGCTCTTGTGGACACCACCGTATTCTTAGGTATAACCCTAGATAATAAGCTTCAATGGGGCCCTCACATTGATGGGTTGTCGAAGAGACTTAGTTCTGCGGCATACGCAGTCAAAAAGATCCGTCTTTTTACAGACGTAGACACAGCTAGACTAGTTTACTTTAGCTACTTCCACAGCATTATGTCATGCGGTATACTGCTGTGAGGGAGTGCTGCAGATATAAACACCGTTTTTGTGCTGCAGAAGAGGGCTGTTCGTGCAATTTATAATATGGGGCCTAGAGAATCATCACGCAATAAGTTTAAAGAAATAAATATTATGACATCCCTTGTCAATACATCTATGAAAACCTGATGTATGTTCACAAAAATATTAATTTGTTTAAGAAAAATAGCTATAATCATAATTTAAATACTAGAAATAAAGATAAACTCGCTGTTGCCACTTGTAGACTCCAAAAAGTTCGTAAATCGTTTATAGGGCAAGGTGTACACTTTTATAACAAACTCCCAAGGGATGTACAAAAATTCACAATTAACAAATTTAAAAACGTAATGAGACAAAATCTTTATAAAAAAGCCTACTATAAAATATCGGATTATTTAGATGATAGAGAAGCTTGGGATTGAAATTGCTCCAACTCGTTCAAAATGTTACAATTTAGACGTAATTTATTTTCTGTATTGTTATGTATTCTAAAAGGATCATTAAAAAAAACAACCAGCCTTGTTTCTTGCCTTTCTTTTCTGGCTTGGTCAAGAAGGAACAGTCAGTAAAATTGACGTTTCAAAGTAATCCTTGTGTTTTTAATGAATAAAAATATTTGACTTTGATTGGTTCAGGATGTCTTTATTTTTAATCATTTGGGTTGATTTCCGTCAAAAGTAAAAGATTAATAAAAAACTAAATATGCAGTTATTGTTTTCTTATAAATTGAGGGCATGACTCCTTTTACGACTTTTCTCTAACTCTCGTGGTTTTGGACTTAGCCATCACCACCCTTCTCAAGAATCCACCCATTAAGTGTATCCTATACTCGTAGGAGTAAAAAGTCAAGACTAACAAGTGTTAGTATTTTTCAAACTTTCGCGATCACTCTACATAATTATTGATTAAAAGGGGTATTTATTATCTTTTTTATTTGTTATCCCGATGACGTTTCGGCTGTGTTGCAACAGTCGTGGTCACGGATTGACTGGAGTACTAGGAGCTACCGTCGAGAAGTGTGGGTAGCTGCAGCAACTACCCTCACGTGGTCTTCAGAGTTAGAATGACACACTACACTAATCGTATCTACGCACTGGGCGACCGGTCACGACGCGCACACCTAGCAATAACGGGATGCTGAGAGTCTATAGCCATCTTGCCGATTGAAATTTGGAAGTGTCTTGATTTTAATTGCTTGACGAACCATTCTCTTGTAATAATGACGTTCACTAGAGAGAACTTTGAAGTTCAATCCAATGATTCGGTCCCGAGTCTACCAGATGCTCTGCTATCGCTGACTTGTTTACCTGGTGATTTTTGACAGCTGCGATATGCTCTTTGACACGCTCGGCTATTGTACGTTTGGTTTGCCCGATGTTAAAGTGGCCATAGCTATAGTATATCTTATAAACACCAGGCATCTGCATAGGTATAACGTCTTTTGGAGTCCGTAAATGCTTGGACATCTTTAAGAGAGGAGTGAAGAACGCGTTTTTTTTTTATAAATACATAACTTAATTGAAAACCTCTTCAACACATTTCTAATTTTATCCGTTACCCCCTTCAAGTAAGGCAAAAACCTTGGCTTTGGTTTTTCGTGGTCTGTTGGTTTTTCTCTGTTCGTGCGTCTTTGCTGCCGTCTGCTTACAGATCCATTGGATTTGTAACAAGTGACAAGCGTTAGTTAGCCCGGGGTTGTATGCGTAGTTTTTAAAGAATAGAGTTTATTGTAAAAGGGAAATAGCTCGTCCGGGGAAGTACTACCATCATACCTATTTCAGCCACTTAGCAGCATCGCTGTTTCGTAGGGTTTCGTTTCCGGTGAAATTACAGGCACATGAGGTTTTACATCAGTATGCCTCAAGTTGATGGACGCAGGTCAGTGCATCGTAGGGCACGTTTCTAAGATGCGTGTCCTACTTTGTTATAGGCGATGGTTACCACTTAACATCAGGTGGGCCATAGGCTTGTTCCATCACAAGTATGGGTGTGATGGACACGCATCTTAGAAACGCGTCCATAACACGCTTTTAACACTAATCTAGAGTTATAAAACTAGTATTTTATTTTAAAGGGTTATCCGAACACTTGCAGAAAGCATTTATAAAAATTTTAAAACCATCTCAAAAACTTTCAATCCTAGACGGGACTTGAACCCGCAACCTTCTTCTTGATACGAGGATTCAGTGCTATAGGCTCTTGTCACGTCAGGGTTGAAATTAAATAAAGTAAAAATACTATTAAAAATAAGCAACGCGACATCTCATGTCAATGAACTAAATTGCAACATTTGGCATTGAGCAGGTCAAAAACTGTATCCTTGTTACCACATAAAACGTTAAACCTCGTTTAACGCGTGCTTAAAAAAATCCTTACTAATTTTTGCATAGGATTTTTTCTAAACAGTGTTTAGCAGGTGTTTATCTTTTTTGTGGTAAGTATATATAAGTTTTTCTGTAGATGGAGCTAACACGCTTTAGTCGTAATCTGAATCATCTCACTAATTTCGACCCTGACGTGACAAGAGCCTGTAGCACAATTAACAGTGAATCTGCGTTTCAAGAGGAATTGCAGGTTCAAGTCCCGTCTAGGCTTGAACATTTTTGAGATGGTTTTAAAAATCTTAAAAAAAACTAGTGATTACGTCCGAACAACTAATCCTAATCATGCACGAACCGTATAAATTCAATTGTATTGATGTATTTTCCTCAAAACAGATTGCATTGTTTGATAATCTAAAAAATCTAAAAATAAAACCTAATGGTGTTGTTACCAGTGGGCTCTGGTTTCTTAAGCAGCGGGGACCGCCATACGCTTCTGATTCTAAATAAATTGGTTAATTTTCAGAAATACGAGGTCTAGTGGCCTAAGAGGTACGAATCGGGGTACGAGGAGTCAAATTACGTACATCAGTATTATAGTTTTCTTTTCCTTCCGTACATTTGCAGCACGCGTCAGTGAGCTCGCGAGAATTATACCTATGACGTTTGCATAATTTAACAACACGTGCTATGTAAAACGGCCGTGATATTACAGTGACCGCTTTTAAGGAAAAATATGCTTTGGTATAACCCGGTTGGGAAGTACGCTATAGGAGTAACAATCGTTTTCTTAATATAGCGTAGTGTCATCTTTAAATATTAAAATTAGCCCTACACAAATATTGTAGGATAAAAAAAACTATATAAGCAGATGTCCAGAAATATGTTGTCATTCGACCGTCAAATATTTTTACGAATATTGCAAAATAGTTGAAAATGAAGTTGCTAGTGTATCTGCTTAGTTTTGTCGCCTTTTCTATGGCAATCGACTCTGGAAGGTGTATCTACAATTCTAATGGGATATGTAAGTAAAAAAACCGATCAAGTGCGAATCGGACTCACGAACGAAGGGTTCCGTACCATTATCTATAAAAACGGCAAATAAATCATGTCTGTCGTATAGGAGCCCCCCTAAAATATCAATTTTATAAGTATGTATTTACAAAAAAAGTATAAGTATTCTATCAGTTAACTGGTTCACATAGTACAAGTTCTGCTTAGTTTGGGGCCAGATAGCGCTATGGGAAATGTCCAGTAATATTTATTTATTTATTATATTAATTGAATTATTTCTTTTAAAAGTGAATAATATAACTCAATATTCTGTGAATATTTCAAGCGTCTACCTGTTGCCGTTATCAATATCGAGCAAAAAAAGGACGTTTGTTGTATGGAAACCCCCCCTTTAATATTTATTTTATTCTGTTTTTAGTATTTGTTGTTATAGCGGCAACAGAAATAGATCATCTGTGAAAATTTCAACTGTCTAACTATCGCGGTTCATGAGATACTGGTGACAGACGAACAGACAGAAAAGTCTTAGTAATAGGGTCCCTGTTTTAACTTAAACGAGGTAAAATTAGAGATCCTTCGACAGACTCCAGTGGGAAAGGGGTAGATATTGAACGGTACTCACAATTCGTTCGGTGGCTCGTCCGCTTATTTGTAGGTAACACTTCACTTGTTATTGTACGTTTTATAGTTTAAATAGGTCACAGCAATATTTGGATAGTTTTGGATATTAATTTTTAGTTCACGATGTAAGCTTTCACATTACTTTTTGTATTTTGTCCGGCGCACGCACAGCTCTTTTCAAGGTAAGGCAGCAATCTTCCTTCCGCCTTCAAAAGTAGGTCAAAGTTTGTTCCGTGTTGTTGTGGCGCCAAATTTGAATTTGCGAGTTGTCGAGGTATTGGATAGGCAGGAAAGGATTGGTCCGAAGTCTGAACAGTCCCGTTTTACCCTTTCGATACGGAACCCTAAAAACTATCTTGATGTCCTCTGTGACGCGGAATTATTCCCATAATGTCAGTTTCCCATTATGTCGGTTTTTTTAAAATAAATTATAGGCTATTGTTTGACCACGAACTCATAGATCCCCTCCTCATAGTCCTAGGTATTTACTGCTGTAGCACACAGTATTTACCAAGTTATCCGTAGTTATTGTTTGTAACATCACACTAATATTATAAATGCGAAAGTTTGGATGTTTGTTTATTGATCGAGCGAAGCGGGATCTCCAAATCAACTCAGGCAAATCGGTGTTGTATGTATGTATGTATGTGTGTTTGTTTGTCCGAGGATAACTTTCGAAGCGTTGATCCGATCATCGTGAAATTTGATACACAGGTGATACATAGGTATTGTATGATACATAGTGATGGCACAATTTTGGTGTGACTAAATGAGCTAAATATGTAGGGGGGGTTGCTGAGATATTGGGGTTCAAGAAGGATAAAAAAAATTAAAATGAGACTATAAGGTTAAGCGGGACGTCAAATGAAAGGTCTTTATTAGACTCAGATTTCAACTCTGTTTTTATTTTTAGTTTAACCTTGTAGTTTTTGAGTTATTAGCCATCATAAAAACAAAACTTTGTCAAAACTCACAGGTTACACCAGTGATCCCACAATGTTGAAATTTGGTATTCCTGTAGCTTTAATGACACAAATATGAGCAAAAGTCTGAAATCCAGAATAACTGAATTTTGTACCACAAAAAAGATAACCAATGAACATGAACTGTACTGTATTTGTAACTGAACCTGTAATTTGAATGAAACTGTAGGTCAATTAATAAAAATTACGAATAATATATTTTTGTTTTTATAGGAGACTCGCGAGATCTCAGTTCGGGGCGAACCACTAGTTTATTTATTTATTTGTTTGTTTGTTGCTCAATCACGTCGTAACGGCTAAACCGATTTTCATGAAATTTAATATATACGTAGATTATAACCTGGATTAATACATAGGCTACTTTTTATTCCATAATTCAGGTTTAATGGGATAAAAATGGGGTGTCAAGTCAAGTTGCAACTGCGAGTTTAGCTTTATTTCTAGGTTACCTACACATTTTTTTACATTCTCACTATTTTCACTAGTTTCACTATTTTCATTTATTTTTTCACTATTTTCACCAGTTCAGCCTTTTAAACTTTTTTCTTTTGTCACTCAGGTATCCCAAGGCGCAGATATACATGCCCCGAAGGAACCCATCGCTACTCCATAGGATGCAGTCAGAAGATGCCTGAAGCTACCTGTGACGAACCGAACCCTGTCAGAGAAGATTCTATGATCTGCGACTATTCCAGCTGTTACTGCGATCCCCCCACTGTAAGAGATACAGTGTCAAAACAATGTGTATTACTTGAAAACTGCCCTAACAATATAATTGAACGGGCAAAAAATCAAAACAGGAAATGGTATTGCAGGTACCCCAAAACTGAATTGCGTCACTTAGACGATTAAGAAGGCAAAAAACAAATGCCTGTATAAAAAAGAAAACAGTGTTTTCATCTATACATGTTAATCTATAAATATTATTTATATTACTATATTTGTTTATTCATTTCATTAATACTTTCACACAAAACAGAATAGTGCTAGAAGGACTTAATGCTGCATTATCTACCAGTTATCCTGGTCGTGCTAAAAGACGGTAAGGCGTGCGTGACACAGGAAAAAGGGTATTTCAACACTAACACATATTATACTATGTGTTTTGCTATGTACGATATTAAATGAATACACGTGTAAGGCTAATGGCCGGTGTTGTTGTAAAATAGGCTTTTACAAATTTATTACCATAAAAAAATCAAATAACCTTAATATTAAGTCCTAAAACTAAGTAATAAAACTAAAATAAGTAAATAAAAGTAAGTAATTAAAAAAAACTGACTAAGCGGCATCGTCTCAAAGGCGCCGCCGATTTACGTTAAATTGTTTAATTGTTTATTGAAAATGTATCGATTACTGGATTAATAGTCAACCTACTGGTATTAAACCTACCTCTAAAATCAGATAATATGATTTCGGATGTGTGTTTTAAATTAATGTCGTACATATCAATATAGTTTGTTAATTATTATATTATATTATTTTGATTTTATTAATTGTTCCCAATATATACCACAAAAAAGTAAAATAACTGTTTAACGCGTGTTCAAAAAAATCCTTACCAATTTTGGTATGGGAATTTTTTAGACACGAGCTAAACAGTGTTTAATTTTTTTTTTTGTGGTAATACCCTAATTGTTTTATAACCCTTGATTTTGGGTACATAATTGTAATTCTGTAAGTTGCAATAAAAAAACTAACATGTATAACTTGTTTTATTAATAGATTTCATGTAAAAACTAGTAAATCAGACGCGTCAATACATTTTACAAACGAGACCTTAATTTAGGGATTTTTTACTAATTACCAGTAACTTTTTTCTTACAATTTGAAGATAAGGAGTCAATAATCATCGTTTTGTCTTTTTTTTATAAATATGCCCTTCGAAACCAGAGTCCCACATAATTATTGATTAAAACGGGTATTTATCGCGTATGCACCTTTTTTATTTATTAACCCCGACGTAATATCAAAATTTCAATCGGGAAGATGGCTATTGACTCTCAGCGTCCTGGAACCCAGTGATTACTAGGTGTGCGCTTCGTGATCGGTCATCTCAGTGCGTAGATACGGTTAGTGTAGTGTGTCGTAATATGAAGGAGGACATTTCTAATTCTGAAGACCAAGTGAGGGTAGTTGCTGCAGCTATCCACACTTCTCGACGGTAGCTCCAAGTACTCCAGTCAACCCGTGACCACGCCTGTTGCAACACAGCCGAAACATCGGGATAATAAATAAAAAAAATACATACGCGATAAATACCCATTTTAATCAATAATTATGCACAGTGATCGCGAAAGTTTGAAATATATCAGAGTCCCACAGTTGAAAAAAAACCCATCCAAATAGTGACAGCGAGGAACGTTGCCTAAGCAAAGTAGAATTTTGTCACAACACAAATAGATCATTCTGGACACAGCGTTATCTAGCCCAAAACTAAACAAAGCAATGGAAACCAACTAACTGATAGAATCATTATCATATCAGCCCTAAGACGTCCACTGCTAAAGATAGGCCTGCCCCAACTGATAGAATATTCCCATATACATTAGTATTTTGTTTAGAAACACCCAGATCCACAACAAATATTTTTAGATTATACAAACATTTGTCCTAAGTCGGGAATCGAACATGCTACCTCATGCGTTTCAGAGGGCTTGCAATCGAATATTCGAATAAGATTTTAGTATTCGAATATTTGAAATAGCGTTATTCGAAGATTCGAATAATTTTAAATATAGAAAGAAAGAAGAAAGAAAGAAAATATATTTATTTGCAGACATTACAAAACAAAGACATACACAGTTACAAAAATAACACGACAATAAGTATAACATACAAAAAATTGAAATAAAAATATTGAATATAAATAGGTAGTAGGTACGTCCAAGTTAGGAGCGTCCGCAAACTAGGATCCGGCTCAGCATTATGCGCCACGCACTAGTAAATACGAGTACGCAGCGCGCTGGTCTTCCACCGGTTCCTAAATTCAGTACCGGATAATCTGACTTAAAAAAAACTAAATTATATAAACTAAAGAATTTGAAATATAGGGACATTGAATTTATAAGTATGTATGTTGGTAAGTCGTAGTCATTATAAATTGAGGCAATGTGGGTATTTATATGTAGGTATAGTGTAATAGTTGTTAGTGAAGGTATGTGAAGTGGGGTTTTCGCTAGCAGGCCATTTGCATGGACAGGAGATGTATTTTAAGTTTGCGTTTAAACGTATGTTTAGAAATAGGTTGACGCAAAGGTGGTAAATATGAAAGTCAGCCGCGTAGTCGCAGTCTACCAATGGTAAAAATTAGTACCTATTTTACTTTATACAACCTTACAATCAGTGTCTTGATATTTGTAATTATTAGACACAGTTTTGTTTGATTTTATTAGCCAAAATACAGTAAATAATAAATAATATAAAGTTAAAAATAAATAAAAATAAATAATAGTGAAAATAGTAAACAGTAATACTTAATTTTTGTTTTTTAATCATAAACCATTTTACACATTTTGTGGTTTTGATAACAAGGGCTCACCATAAAGCCTTTTTGGAGTATTTCTAAACGGTTTTGTGATGATTTTCTATAGTAAAACCTGGTGAAAAAATTACATTTAAAAGTTTCGAATAATATTCGAATGCCACCTCAAATTGGCCCAAATTCATCGAATACTATAGTTTCGAATAATTATAAACCCAGGTTAATTCACCCACTGCGCAAAGGGGTCGTCTCGTTTATATTTACGTTTGATTGGCACAATTTAATAAACCGCGGCTCCATCAAAATATCATAAAGCGGAACGAGGCACCTTTATTATTCACTGGTGGCTTTCTTATGACACGATCAACTCATTTTAATATAAAAAGTGTTTGTTACCAGATGACAGCGACTGCGGTCACACAAACAACTGTCAAACGACCTCCGTGGCGCAGCGGCTGAATTAACTTGAGACGCAGGAGGTAGCGAGTTCGATATCCGACTCGGGATATATGTTTGCATGATCTAATAATATGTGTTGTAGATTTGGGAGTGTGTATTTACAAATAAAATACTAATGACGTCTTATGGCTATATGATATCTAATGATTCTATCAGGTATTTGGTTTCCATAGCATTATTTAGTTTTGGGATAGATAACGCTGTGATAAATGTCCAGCTTGATTGATCGGGCGAAGCGAGATCTCCAAATCAACTTGGGTAAATATGTATGTAAGTATTTAGACCCCGTTTTTATTTTAAGTTTAACCATGTAGTTGTTAAGTAATTAGCCATAATAAAAACTGAACGACAAAATTCACAGGGTACACCAGTGACCCAACAGGGCTGAAATTTGGTATGCGTGTAGCTTTAGTGACACAAATATAGAGAAAAGTCTTAATTCTAGAATAACTGCAATTTCTATCCCAAAAAAGTGTAACTAATTAACGTAAACTCCCGTTACCTGTAAATTGAATGAAACTGTAGGTCAAGTTATTTAGTTATAAATTTCGTGGCACTATTTTGTTAGTCAAAGATTACTAATATTTATTTTTGCTCAAACATGCTTGGAAATTTGAGCATTATTTTGACATTCTTCGTTGAGATAAATCGAAATTGCTGTACTGGCCAAATACATACATGCGAGCAGCGGCCGGCAAAAGTTGTATGAAAATATATATCTTAATGAAAGCTTTATTGAAAAAAAAAAACAAATGCACACTTTAACGCGGGAAAAATTTGTTGTTCGTCATTGATTTTTAAAAGTAATTGTATTTGGCAAAATGAGTTCAAGTGAAGACACTGGGTGTGATGAACTTAATTTAACGCCACCTGAAATTCAACAACTGTATTTTCAAATAAAAAGTTCTGCCTAGGTACCACTTAGTTAAATTTTCGCGAATTATTTGAGAAAAGTACTATACAAGCCTTGGCAACAACTAGGCATTGATGGACTTACGTATGTGTGCCTCGGTTTCGCCTCGGCCCACATTTACACGTTCGCCCATCAATGCCTCTTTTGCTAGCCGCTGCAGTAATGTACTATTTTTGTGTTTATCGGAGACTCGCGAGATCTCAGTTCGGGGCGAACCACTAGTATAATGCTATCTATTTATATAAGGTGTTCCAATTAAAATAATGACGGAGTACCTTAAATAAAAAAAAAATCATGTTATTTTTTAATTTAAAAAAAATTTTTTTTGTGTTTGTGCCTAACATGTATGCATTTAGCGCCCTGCCGCACGCACCGTACGCGCTCTGTTAACCCGTGCCGGGTTATTGACTGGGCGGGTTGTTGAGTGAGTGAGGTCGTTGCACAGCTCGTAGTAACTTTTTAATAATCTGCGGCATCATACAATACGGTAGTTCGCTATCATTTCGTCGAGCAGTATTTTATCGATTTTCTCGAGATTTTGATAAAATGACAAGAACATTTTATACATACATTTATTTATTATTTTTAGTGTAGAAACCGTCGCTTCAATTTAATTAGTTTAAATTGCAATACATTATAGTCGTGAGCTTTTGTCTATATTGTTATTTATATAAGTGAGTACTTCCGGTGTGACTGAGGCAAAGGCAGCTTATTTCTGCCCAAATAAAGGAGGAAGTGACGAAATAAAAGGCAGTATTTCGTAACTTCCTCCTTTATTTGGGCAATGTTTAGAACTGTCGCAGCGTTTACTAAATGGGTATCGATGCTTATCTTTTTATTTCTGGTTATTTATGTACATATATAATGTTAACCAGAAACAGCCGATGATGATGGTAAGTTATTATAAGTATTTATAGCTTTTAGGATAAGATGATTGAAAACAATTTAATCAAAATAACGAATGTTAAAACACTTCAATCGCAATAACACAAAACTTAAACATACACTATCGTTCGCAATTAAACAATTAAAAATAAGAAAATTTTCTTTTAAATATATCGCACTCACAGCTAATAAAGACAGCTCGGCTTGCGCAACGGTGCCTAAACGTATTTAGCGACTAAACAGGTTTAAATTTGACGTATTTGTATCAGGAATGTTGCGGATGGTGATTTTCTGACATACGCTGATGCGGATGCAGATACGAATTTTTGAAGGCTCACATCCGCAGATGCGGTTCTTAAGATTCTTTTAAGAAACTTCGTTTTGGTGCAGAAATAAAAAAATAATATAAACTATTAACTGCAGAAAACTCGCTTATCATACAATATTCCCTGTATACTCACAATAACACTAAAAAACTGCAATATGCATACGATAAGCGCAAGTAAACACGTTATGATTGATTTACAAGATGCAAATGATAAACAACAAATGCGTCGGATATTGTCACCGAATTCTTCGCTCCTATTGGTCAATCAGCGCGTGCTCACGGCACGCGCCTCTCGCAAGCCCCACCCAATTTCTTTCCTGTCGTGACCTTGTTGCATCTGCATCCGCATGAACATCCGCATCGATTATTACGGATGCTCAGATGACCAAATTGTTTTTTTTTGGGTAGGTTATTGCAGTCATTCAGGATTTCAGACTTTTGCCTATATTTGCGTGACTTAAGCTACATGCATACCAAATTACAGTACTGTAAGGTCACTGGTGTGCCCTGTGAATTTCGTCAAAGTTCAGTTTTTATCATGGCTAATAACTTAAAAACTTTTATTTTTATATAACTTATATTTAACCTTATATTTGACGTCCCACGTGACCTAATAGTCTCATTTTGTTTTTTTTTACCCCTCTTGAACCCCAATAGTTCAACAAACCCCTGACATTTTTAACTTATTTAGTCACACCACAATTGTGTCATCACTGCCTACCTATGTACTGTATAGGTACCTATCAAATTTCACGATGATCGGATCAACGATTTGAAAGTTATCCTCTGACAAACAAACATACATACATACATGTATTATATACATACAACGCCGATTTGTCCAAGTTGATTTGGAGATCTCGCTTCGCTCGATTATAATTTAAAAAAATGTATATAAGTATTCTATCAGTTATCTGGTTCCCATAGTACAAGCTTTCTTAGTTTGGTGATAGATAGCGCTGTGTGAAATGTCCAACAATATTTATTTATTTCTAAAAGCGTGGCAGCCTTTATTTTATACCACTAAGGTAGCACACAAGCATACGGCCCACCTGATGGTAAGCGGTTACCGTAGCCTATGGACGTTTGTAACACCAAAGGTATTATTCGCGCGTTGCCGAATATAGTCCCTAGGGAAAACCTCAACAGCATATCTACAAACTTCTCGAACATTCGGGTTCACGCGCGCATGCACATTGCGCGTGGCACACCTTCCAATACATGTTCTATTCTCTTCTTAATTCAGATCACATGTCATATCCACACCGCTCAAAGCACTATTACCCCATTTTAAGCAATGTTATCATCATTCATCGATAACTCATTCACATTGCATTTATGGTACGAGTAAGTGTTCATACTACGTCTATCTATTTATTGATCGAGCGAAGTGAGATCCCCAAATCAATTTGGGTAAATCGGCGTTGTATATATGTATGTAAGTATGTATATGGATATGCATGTATGTTTGTTTGCCCGAGTATAATTTTCGAGGCTTTTATCCGATCATCGTGAAATTTGGTATGTAGGTAGGTTGTGATGGCACAATTTTGGTGTGACTCAATAAGCTAATAATGTTAGAGGGTTGTTGAGATATTGGGGTTCAAGAGGGGTAAAAAAAAACAAAATGAGACTATCCGGTCAAGTGGCAAGTCTTATAAAAGGTCTTTGTGAGTACATTTCTACCCCGTTTTTATTTTTAGTTTAAACTTTGTAGTGTTTAAGTTATTAGTCATAATATTAACTGGACTTTCACAAAATTCACAGGGTACACCAGTGACCCCACAATGCTGAAATTTGGTATTCGTGTAGCTTTAGTGACACAAATATAGGCAAAACTCTGAAATCCAGAATAACTGCTATTTCTACCCCAAAAAGAAAACCAATTTACATGAACTTCCGTTACCTGTAATTTCAATGAAACTGTAGGTCAAGTTAGTTGATTATGCATTTCATTGCACTATTTTGATAGTCAAAGATTATGAATAATATTTTTTTGTTTTATGGGAGACTCACGAGATCTCAGTTCGGGGCGAACCACTAGTTTATCTACTCAACCCACATCCACGTCTGTGTACAGGTCTTTTTTTTTTCTTTTAAACGGCCTGGAGATGGTACCACCCACCTGATAGTAAGTGACAACCATAATCTATAACAAAGTATTGCCTAGGCCATGTACCTTAAGAACGTGCCCTGCAATGCACTGCCGTACGTCCAACTTGAGACATATAGAGATGTGAAGCCTCATCATATCAGAAACAGGGCGTCTACTGCTGAACATAGGCCTCCGCCACAGATATCTAGAGTGACCGTTCTTGCTTATCAGCTTGCTAATCCTTTTCAGTTCAATTCAATTTATTTATTTCAGATATAACATCCATAATTTAAAGTAAAAAATAAAATTTAAAACTATGTTGCACAATCGGTAATCACACATTTTTATTATTAGCACAATTTGAATATTACATTGGAATATTAATGGATACACATAATTGGAATATTACATTACCACAATTGGAATATATATCATAAATGCGAAAGTTTGGATGTTTGTTTATTTATTTGTTTGTACCTACTCAACCACGTCGAAACGGCTGAACCAATTTCGAAGAAATTTGGTATGTACGTAGATTATAACCTGGATTACAACATAGGCTTCTTTTTATCCCATAAATCAGTTATCATGGGACAAAAATGGGATGTTCCAGTTTATATATGTATTTTTGCACCCCAGAACAACGCAGGCGAAGCTGCTGGCAACAGCTAATTCATAATACATTAATGAAATAATCAGGGTCCAAAAAATCAGCAATACGAAATTAATAATTAAGGGGAAACCTAATAAAATTTAAAAGATAAAAACACTTTGTGCTATTTCAGTGCCTGGTTCGTCTACAATACTACAAAAACTTATTAATTTAATTAAACTTAATTTAGGGCTAGATAGCGCTGTGTGAAATGTCCAGCAATATTTATTTATTAATATGGATTTTCACTATCTTTGTTACGTGTGTAATTTTTTTTGTTAATACCCTATATTTTTATTTTTAGAGGTAATTTTATTAATTTTACACTGTACGTACATTATAAACATCATTTTTAAGTTCTCATGTAAGTGAATATGTTATTCTTATGAGAATTAAGTTTCTTAAACCAGAATTTGTACTCGTAATGTAAACGAGCCCTATCGTATATCCCGTGGGGAACTATCGTTCAACTAATGAAGCCATCAGGATATTATTGATGACGTCATCATCCATCACTTAGGATAATGCACATAAATAGCTCAAATACTTTCAGTTTATCAGGGAGATAAAGTAAGCTTTAATTACAAAGAAAATAGAGGACACAAAGCAAATAGTACAATAGGCGGTATTATCGCTTTGAAGCAATTTCTTCCCGACAACCTTTGGATTTTGTTATGTCAAAGATATTTGAGTTACACATATAAGTAAGAGTAGTAGAGTTTCTTGTGAAAGGGCTCGCCCGGGGATGTACTACCACCATACCTATTTCTGCCGCCGAGCAGCATTGCTGTGTTTCTGTTTGTAGGGTATGACTGCCGGTGAAATGACAGGCACATGAGGCTTTACACCTGTATGCCTCAGGTTGATGGAGGCATGGCAGTGCATCGTAGGGCATATTTTTAAGGTGCGTGACAAACGAAGCAATTCTCTGTTATAGGCGATGGTCTTAACGACAGGTGGGCCATAAGTTTGTTCCATCTCTAAGTCGTATAAAAAAGACTAAGATTTGGATGAAGGTGGTGAAACTAATACATGAATACTTTAAAAAAATAGACGAATAACATAATATAATAAATAGATACCTAAATGTATATAAAAATTAATCATCCAGGTTTGTTTTTTAATAACATTTTTACTAAATAAAAAAATATATTTTGAGTGATGGAAATCTTTATTTGGACCTCTACAATTTTATCTGTTAAGTGGAAGATTTTGCTTATTGACGAATCTTGCGGAAAGTTATGGAAAACGCGATAAAACGGGCACAAATGTGTATCCACACTGGCGGCAGCCACTTCACGGATATCATCTTTTCCACATAACAGAAAAAATTGTAAAGGTCCTAGTAAAGATTTCCATCACTCAAAATCATTTTGTTTATTTAGTAACAAAGTTATTCAAAAACCAAATTGGATGATTAATTTTGCGCCACACTGTATCTCGTTTTTCTAATTGTGTTCTTTATTTGGAGTTAAGTACAACAAGCTTCCGCTCTCGGCTTCGCACGCGTGTTATGTCAATAAAAAGTAGACGTCGGCTGAACATATTTCGATGAAATTGGGTATACAGATAGATTGACCTGGATTGATATACTGGCTACTTTTTCTTGACAAACTACGCGTACGAAGCCACGGGCGGAAGCTAGTATAGGAATAGTCTGAAAAGATGACAAAAACTGAGCTATTTACTAAATTTTCTCATTTGCATTGCAATAAGTCAGTCATTCATAATACTCATAATAGTACCTTTAATTTTTTTTAAATGTTAACCTACTTACTAATACCATAACATAACATATTGTATATGAGTAATCAATCATACAATTTTTAAAACCATCTAAAAAACTCTCTAAAGAGCCCACACACTTCAACGACTGAAATCGATAAAAATTGTGTGAGGCCCGTAACGGCGCTTTGAGTCATTATAATGTTACGCCGAGGTTGTTAAACAATGAGTAATAATCGAAGTTTCTCGAGCGCTTTTGTCTTGCTGTGTTATTGTTGTTATTGTCTGCGATTGCCCACAATGGGGATGGGTCGTTCTGTCGAAACACCGACCCTTTCCTGGAAGGATCGAGATCGTTCTCGACCAATCGAAATGTGTGCGATATAAATAGGCCGGAGAGATGGCCGGACAGTCAGTTAGTGAGTGAGTCTCAGCGAGGCCCTGGAGGACTGACGTGGAGAAGGGTCTCGCGTGAATAGTAGTTGCTCGCGAGTCAGTCTGGATTTAGCTATACGTGCGAACATTTCGGTGACTTTAAGTGGTGCAACAGTGGTGTGAATTAGTGTGTTGTGATACGTGTGACCAAGTTCGTGTATTCATCGTTCTAGTGTTAAATAAAAGTGTTATTTTGGTTGGATCGATTCCCATTATTTTATCCCGAACCCTCAGCTCGTAACAATAATTTTACCCCTAATGAGAACTGGGCCTGTGGTCGAGTTCCATCCGGCTTGACCATTTTTGAGATGGTTTAAAAATCTTATGTAGGTTTTACGTAGTATATTATTTATCTGTGCTCATAAGGAGCCTGTTCTCTTACATCATTATTTCTTGTTTAAATTTCTGTAATCCCGGCTAATTATAACAGGTAACGAACCCTAACCAACTCTCTCTGCTAATGCTGGTCAGTCGGTTCGCAAAAAGGAACATAATCCGCCAAAAAACAATGTTGTCTCTGTCCTACAAACAATCTGTTTGTCTGATTATACTAAGCTTCCTTTGAGGCAGTTCAGTAGACCTTTGAGACACTAATATAAGTATCATCATCATCATCATATCAGCCATAGACGTCCCCTGCTGAACATAGGCCTCTCCTATAGCGCTCACGTACTTAATATTATGTAGATCTTGTTAGGTAACTGCCTATAGTGTACCTCCTTAATTTGTTGTTTTTATCTGCCCTTCTGTGTTTTTTAACATCATCATCATCCACAGCCTGACTTCACCCATTGTTAGGTATAGGCCTCCCCAAGTTTGTGCCATCCACCACGATCTTGCCCTAGTCTCACCCACTGACGGCCCGCGACCTTTACGATTTCGTCCACCCATCTCGCTGCCGTACGTCCTAGCCTTCAATACCCGCTTCTCGGCCACCATTCAGTCGCTGCCCTGACAAAGAGCCATGAAGCATACCTTGCTCGGCATCAGACTGTTAGATCTAGTTCCAAACGTCGAGATCCGTAAACGAACGAAGGTTCATGACGTTGGGAACCGAGTTATGGAACTTAAATGGTCTTGGGCGGGACACTTGCCTAGACGTGGTAATGACAGATGGAGTGTTTTTATAGGTACCACCATTTTCATACTCAGTGTTGTGTTTGATGTCTGTTTTCAATCTGTATCCCGACGCGCGACGTTTCGATTGTATTGCAACAACCGTGGTCGCGGGAAACAAATAAAAAAGGTACATACCCGTTTAAATCAGTAATTATGTATAGTGAACACGAAAGTTTGAAAAATATTATTACCTACTGTTTTGTTTGTGCTGTATTGTTGTTCCAAATAATGCCCGCGTCATATGCATGTCAAGGCGGTACGAAGTTCGGCGGGTCAACTAGTAGTACATAAATTAAAATGTAACATCTTCACATCTAGTTTCACAAACTAAATAAATCATTTAATTTAATATTTATTTATTTAGACAAATTGCAGGATGTTCGATTCGGCAAGTAAGCGATGATGTGGTCTAATATGAAGCACGAGGATCTAGAAGACATCTGTTTAAAGGCCCGGATTGTACGGTGTGACTGCTAAGCTAAGCTAAACGTAGAACTAAAACGGTGAGTGCGAATGAATGATATATTATCGAGCACTCATCGTTTTTTTTTACAGGTCCTGGCGATTGTACAAGCTTATGGCCTACCTGAAGTGTTATTTATGCAGCGCTATTAATATTTGTAATTGTTTATGTTAGAAATAATCAGTAAAATCAAATAAAATTGTCTATGCATAGTTAGCCTATAAAACTTTGTTTTATTTTATAATAACTTCCTGTACCTAAATTTACCTAACAGCTCATAATAGTTATTTATTTAACAGCCTACAAGAAGTTATACTTTACGAGGGCAGCACATGTGTTTTACGAGATGTTTTATTCATAACCATTCGTGCTTTATTTCCGAACATAATCGATCGCATTCAAATCCTGGCGATAAATCGAGGCTTTCATGACATCGGACTGTCAATTTTAGAGCCATCCGTGTTACTTAACCTTACCTGGTTCATATTCAAATCAGAAATGAGGAGGTCCAACAAACCAAGGTCACAGACATAGCCAAGATGATTCGCAAGCTGAAATGGCGTGGGCGGGGCAAATAGCTCGAAGATGTCCCTCACTAGATGGAAAGACTATAAAAGTTGCTGGGAGCAGTTGGGTGTAGGCCGCTCAAGGTCGGCCGCTCTGGAAATCTATGGGGGAGTCCCATGTTTAACAGTGGATGTCCTGTGGGTGATATGATGATGTTATTCCCGTGAGTTGCGTTTAAGGCACTTTGCAATAAATTAGATCAGTGGCGGATTTGCCCTAAGGCCCAATAGGCCCGGGCCTAGGGCGGCCAGATATTAGGGGTGGCCAATCGTGACAAAAAATTCACTGATGATAACAAGAAATAACTCAAAGTACCTGAATACTGTAAAGGCTCGCGCACATTAAGGCAGGCCGCACTGCATCGCATCGTATAACAATAATCTCCCCCTTAGTCACTTTCGTACAAAGCGGATCGAAAATAAAATTAGTTTTGCCTTAAAATTTAAGTCAAAATTATGTCGATTTTATTTAACCAAATTAAGACAAAATCAAGTTAAACTTTGCCTTTTTTCTTTTAGAAGTATAAAATTTCCATAACATTTGACTTAATTTTGACTTATGTGGCCTAGTTCGGATCGATTTAAGACGAAAAATCATATTCAAGTCTAAACTTGGCTTGGTTTTGGCTTAATTTAACTTAAAAAAAAGTAAAAGTAAGACAAAATAAAATCAATTATTTATTATCTTGCCTGAGAATAAACCTGTAGTTAAATAAATAAAACCTAAAACCATTTTAAATGTGTTATTTACATGTGCAACTATCCCTGAAACCTCGGAAAATATTACATACTAGCAGATATTTATAGTTAACTAAATTTCCGAATCGATTTCGATAAAAGTTGGCAGTAAAGTAGGTAAATTCATTATGTATGATGGGTGCTGAGAGAAGGGCGGCTGGTACTTACATGGCTGAGGGTCTAGACCGGAAATGAATATAAGTATACCCGAACTTAGTGCTAATTAGCATTTTCTCTCAGCTAATATTTGTGTAGTGTAGATTAAGTGGTAATGCTCCCCAGAAAATAGATAAACAAACTTACATTCGAAAAAAAAAATAGAATAGCCTAAACATCTAATCAACTCTATAGAAAAATCTATAGAAACATCATAGGTATTAACTATATAGGGATTTTAGTTAACTATATGACTGCCTCCGTGGCGCAGTGGGCGTGTAGCCGGCTGAGACGCAGGAGGTAGCGGGTTCGATTCCCGCCACGGAACAAGTGTTTGCATGATCTACAGATATTTGTTCCTTGTCTGGGTGTTTTTCTATGTATTATAAGTATGTATTTACAAAAAAAAAGTACATAAGTATTCTATCAGATATCTGGTTCCCATAGTACAAGCTCTGCTTAGTTTGGGGCTAGATAGCGCTGTGTGAAATGTCCAGCGATATTTATGATATTTATTAGGAAGAATAACAAAGCTGCCACTAAAAATTTGACCACTTGTTAGAATGACAACGACGAGGTCATTAAGAGGAAATCCGGGAAGCAAGACATTTGGAAAATATAATTCTTATAATAATTAATTTATGGAGAAAAACTAAACGTAGGGACATGACCGTGGTACTTGTAGATTGTATGGTAAAAAAATATTTGTTCTAGTATCACTATCCAGAGAGGAAACAGGGGACTACGTTTGTATGGGCGAAACGCACCCCAGATTTCCTCTTAAACGTAGGACGACGATGATATTGCTATCTCGTTCGCTCTTGCAGCCCCCACGGGAGCTGTTAGTGATGCGCCTAGGATCTATCGATAACACTAATTACCAGTAAGTATTGATTATACGAAGCCAAATATATTGTATGTAAAACTTAAATCCTAAGGTAGAGGCTTGAACATTGCCAAGTGGAATTGTTTCTTAAATTAACAACATTAAATTTCGTCGTAGAATATGTTGGTAAGTTAGGACAATGATCCCTATGAGATAAACATTCATATTTCAAAGCACGTTGTATTCCTGTACGTTACTATATTCCACTGAGTTACCACTATATTCCTGTCCGTTACAAACTCGTGGAATATATTACTGCAGCGTTCCATATTCTGATAGAAATACGAGGGCTTATTCAACGTTTAAGGTGGTAAAAATTGTACAGGACACCGGAACTCATGCAAAGTAAATGTCGCAGGCAAACCGTAAATTGAGGACATTTTGGAAGTTACTGGTATTAGAATACCTATGACTTTCAATGGAGGATTTTCACAGAGGGTCTAAAAACCGTATAACCATGTTCTTGTTTTGACTTTTTTGACGCTTTGTTTGTAAATAAATACTGATAATATACAACCTTATTTGATATGTACGGCATTATTTTAAAACACACATCCGGAATCGTATTTACTGATTTTAGAGGTAGGTTTAATACCGGTAGCTGGAATATTTATCCAGTAATCGAGATATTTCTAATTAACAATTTTTAACGTAGATGGCGACGATGCCGCTTAGTCAGTTTAACAGGTACCTATCTAGGTACATAATGAATGAATATGATTTGTTTACCTATTTAATACAGGCTGTTTCATTGATATTTTAGGACTTGATATTAAGGCTTTTTCAAAATTTTAAATTTTCTTTGAATTTGAAAAAATCTCTTTTACAACAACCGTGCTTTGTGTATTCCTAGCCATTAGCCCTAGCCGTGTTTTTATTTAATATCGTACATAACAAAACACTTAGTACTTATAGAGAATCATCATCATCAAACATTTGTTTTGCGGCGGGAATCAAACCCGCTTCCTGCTGCGTCTCAGCGGGATGTTCGCCCACTGCTCATAACTGATGATAAAAAGCTATCTGAGGTTGTATGAATCCTTATGTTCGAATTAGCAATCGTTATTATTACATTTAGGCATGCCTAAACGTATTTAGTGGCTAAATATGATCAAATCATACAAATACCTCTAATTTAAACATGTTTAGTCACTAAATATGTTTAGGGATCGTTGTAGGTAAGATTTGAATGTTTTCGAATAAAAGCTACCAAAATCCTAAGCTGAAGTCTCGACTAAGTTTAGTTTTCAATGAGTTTTAGACAAAAATCAAGAAACCACTCTATAATACGCCCGCACCGATACCAAGTCAACGTTTATCTTTAAGTTATCCTTTGAACCAACTTTAATTTTATCAGTTCGAGTTTAGCCAGAAATCCGGGATCAGATTCAAATGTACGGGACACTCGATAGATAAAGGATAAAGCGCTTGGTTGAGTTGCCAACTCGATCTATATGTTACGGCTGACTATGCTTAGAAATGTAGCGAGATTTTGGCCAAAAAAGATTTTGAAATTGCCCATAATTATATAATTAATTCTGACTATGCTTAGAAATGTAGGGAGATTTAGGCCAAAAAAGATTTTGAAATTGCCCATCGTTATATAATTAATTATAATGAAACTGCTGACAGAAAAACACACTGGCAGCGTAGTGCCCGGGATAAACACACTGGCGGTGCAGTGCCCAGGATAAGTTTCAAAGTTTCCATACCACCCTCTCATTTTAATCAGTTTACTCCACAAAAAGTGCTAACTGAGACTTGAAAAAAATAATGCATTGTACTAATAATAATAATCAAATAAAAAATATGTTAAATAGTGCACATATCTATCCAAAAAAAAAAATAAGGATCCATCAAAAAGTAGCAAATAGGATCAGCTAAAATTTCTCGATTAATGACAAACCTCTAAAATTGGTTGGATTATGCAAAAGAATCCAAGTTGGAAGCACTGCGGCACTTAGATGATAAAAAGTTTCGGGGTCGTTTGAAGATTGAGCTATAATTGATATGCCATTGAAGTTGGCAAGGGGTGAGGGGATGTGGGCGAGAGTCCAAAGGAAAACTTAATTATTAAACACCTATAGAATAATAATAATTTTATTTGATTTTTTTACAAAGCTATTTAAATAGCATCCTGAACACATCAGATTTTATCATCAGAACTTTTAAAAATCTTATTAAACCTGTCTCATAATTGCGACCAAACGAGATTTTAGACCTTTGTCTTGATACGGAAAACGATACCAATTTCGCTGAGGGCCCACTGCAACATCAATTAACTACGTAATAATAATAATTTACTACGTGTTTTGTTATGTACGACTTTAAATGAAAACACGGGTAGGGCTAATGCCTAGTATATTGTTGTAAAATACGAATTTTTTAAAATTCGTTATTAGGTAAATTTGTGGACACACACGCTGACGGGCCTCCCTACAAACTCCTGCAGCACTCGTGGTACTGCAGTCGCGTTGCCTACCACATAATAACCTATAACTATAGAAAAATTTTAAATTTTCTAGGAAACTTACAAATATACCTATCTTAAAAATGTACAAAAAAATATGAAAAATGATATTTCGTGAAAACTATACGGATAAAAAGATTAATAGTCATTTTTAAATGTACCTACGTGTATGCATCAAATAATCCTAAAAATCTCGAATAGAAGTCTCGGATACCAGCTTTCAAATCAGCATTGATCCATTTAAAAGCTATCATGCCGCAGGCATACACACATACAAAGTCTACTTTAAAACTCCGACAAAAAAGTGTTTCGTCGGAGTTTTAAACTCTCAGCAAAATTCCCTTCGAGTTAAGAATCAAAGAAAAAACTTCATCTCCCAAGTTAGTAGCTCATTTAATAATTTAATCGGAAGTTTCTGGAAACTATTCAATTCATAGTCCGTTCTAGGATTAGTTGGGAACTTAACTTACAAAGACGAGTTCGTCTCTGTGTCAATGACTGAATTTGTTGCTTGTTAATTTTCTCGTTACTTGGAAGATAGATCTACAAAATTTTTGGATATGGCTATCAATAAAATATGAAAAAGCCAATCCTTGTATTGTAGATATACCGCATCTGAAACGCGTCACTAAATGTACTGAAAGCGGCGCTCGGAACTTTCTAGGCTATTCTGTATCAGCGACGTTGCCAATCTGCTATGTAATGAACGTCGAAAAGGTGCGTGCGCGGCGTTGCCGTTGCGGTTCGTAAGTAATGTTTGTTTACCTACGTTTTGAGTAACTTTATTGGATTGATTGAAAATTCTTTAATGCACATCAATTAATATATTTGTGCATAGCCGAATTCAATGCTAGCAAGCATTCTCTTCTTTTCTAAATTATTAAATTATTTTCGTGAAAAAATCGAGTTAGCGTAAATGTTGAAAAAAAAAGTTGTTTATTGTTGTTAGTTCTTATGAAACAGTCTAGTAACTAAACCTGTTTACGCATTTTACAAATTTTTCTGTAGCCTGTATTAAAGACATCTAGTTTGTACTTACCTACCTACGCTTTAAAGTTTGTCTGTCTCTATGTTTCTGATTTTAAGTGGTCATCGTCGCCTTTAAAATGCCTGTAACACTCGAGGTACTGCAGACGCGTTATCTAACACTTAATGATTTATTTACACCTAGCTTGAAAGCGTTTATGTAAGTGCCATATCTACACAACATGAGGTTATGGGCCCAGTTCATAAGGTCGAAAGTGCTGGTAATTAAAGTAGAGCGCACACTTTGACGTTCACTCGCAACTCTGCTACTCGTCATTTTTGTAATTTAATTCACTTATCCTTACTTTATTACTGTTGGAACAATGTGTTTGGAAACAAACTCGAAATTAAGTATATAATGATTTCTTCATCATCATATCAGCAAGAGGGCGTCCACTGCTGAATGGCCTCCCCGTAGATGGTATTATACTATAATACCGTCGCGGGAACTACAACAGCTCATCCTTTACGCTAGTACTGCAATCTTGTAGATTAGGGCTGCCATACGTCATAGAAATAGAAAAATCTTTATTGTAAGCTGTTTTCATAGACATATATTCTTGACAAGAACATTCTTGAAAGAAGTTTGTTCAAATGCTGGTGAGTTAGAACTAAAGTTCGCTGCAGCGCTAAAATATTATTTATGCGATATAACCAAATAATTAAAACATGCAGCGCTAGATCGCTTACAGAGTTTAGTTTACTCGCGACCAAAAAGTAAGCGCCATGAAATGCATGGTGCTTACGCATTGCGTTCAACATAGTGTAACATCCTGTCGTCCCTATAGATTTTACACCACAGACGTGACACAGCTTTTGTACCTACAAAACTTCATTAGAATTCATACTCTATTTAAAAAATTTTAATAGTCATGTAATAATTGAAAATATGGTAAAGTAGAAAAGTAAAATAAAATGAATTGTTATGCGTTTATTTAAGCTCAAGTACGTTTACAATAGTTTGAAATCAAACTGTCACCTGATGATTCACTGACACTTCTTGATGTATTTTTGCACTACCTATCGAATTACGCACGTCATCATATTTTCTTTTGACAGACAACGCTATCACACAACGCTATCTAGCCCCAAACTAAGCAGAGCTTGTACTGTGGGAACCAGATAACTGGTAGAATACTTATATACTTTTTTTTTGTAAATACATATTTATAATATATAGAAAAACACACACACACGGCTCAGTACCATCCATACCTCGTTATACCACCCATTCGCACTCACCCATTTAGTTCTATATGCGTACAGCTAAGGTATGAAACGCTACCGTCATCAGTTTTTCCTACACACTACACAATCCTCTGTCTTTTAGATTTTCGTACTCAATCTTAACCATATTTAGGCTTACTCCCAGTTAGGTATTGTGGTCGAACAAATAAAAAAAATTGTGATAAAAAATAAATCAATTTCTATAATAGCTAGTGTATACTCGTACATAACGTCCTAACGTTCTCGTGAAATCCAGTGCAGCCAAAGGTTGTCTGGAAGAGATCGCTCTTAGCGTCAACGGAAGATACGAGACCGTCAATTGTGTTTTCGCGTGTCTAGTTATTTGTTCGAATATTGTGTTATTTTAAATGTGAACAATAAAGCGTTTATCAAGTACTAAATCAATCGACTGTTATATCAAACAAATATCACTTAACCAGTCTGATAAATGATTATGATCTCCTAGTCTCTACCGAGGTGATCCATCTTAAAGTTAACGGTTAGTTTAACTAAACTAAGGCGGTTAACGCGCTTGGATTGATGGTGTCTCGGTTAAAACTAGACAGCTAAATTGTTCTAGCCAAAAGTGGGTGATTAATCAAATTGTTCTTGGGATTATTTAAAGCAATATGTACTACTAACCAAATAACCGTAAAGATACGAGACTTATCTTTAATCTTACTTAGATAAGATAAGATAACTCTTTATTGTAATTACCGCCCAGAAACAATATAACACTAAAATAAAATAAAAAAGGCAATACGATAGGCGACTTTATCGCTAAAAGCGATCTCTTCCAGGCAACCTTTGGATGGAAAGAAATTAGTGGAGTTATAACGGAGTCAGTGAATAGGTGTCTTCTAGATCTTTGTGTTTCATCTTAGACTACCTCATCGCTTACCATCACGTGAGATTGTGGTCAAACGAAGATCTATTCTTATTAAAACTAGCAAGTATGCGTGTACTTAATGCTAGTAAACATTCTCTTCCAGTTAACCTTTGTGTAATGTGGAAATAAATGTTGGTGTTTGTACAAGGCGTAACGCTTCCGCAAGGCTCTGCACTCTCTCCAGCGCTGTTTTTGAGTCGTTTCTTTCAAGTATTTTTAGGATACAATATCTACTTTCTAAGAATGATTTTTGATTGTTTGAAAACTCTTTATTGCACATAAAAAATAGTACAAAGAGGAACTTAGTGATGCTAAAAACCATTATATAAAATAGACTAGCTGGACCGCGCGCGGCTTCGCACGAGATTTGTCAACCAAAACACGGCGATAGCCAGGTTTTAGTACCGTTTCAACAAAATTATATTTAATTTATTTAGTTTTTTCAGGGGAATCTTTAATTGCACCTCTAAATAAAATAATGCCAACTAAATTCTGTCACTAATAAACTATGCGCATAACTTTTAAATGGTTGCACTTCTAAAAAACTACTTGTCACTCAAAACAAGCATAACTAAAAATATAATAACTGAGTGTGCACCAAAAATTTGTCTAATAACACTGAAGCAATGCCTTTAAAATAAAAATTCTCATGACACACCTAAAATACTGACTTGCACACTAAATACGAGTAATCCAATTGCATATCAAAACTTCTAATATTTCTATGATAAGTTGCAACTCAATAACATAATGTTTATGCAATAGTATGTAATACTCTAACAATTAACGACTCATCGACGGCGGAGCCTTTGTCAGGGGGCCACCAAGGTGCTTAACGAATAACGTTTAAGCACGTACCTACCTACCTACCTAACCTAAAAGAAGCACAAATAAATATCAAGATTTAATAGGTTAGGATAGAATTATAAAAAATATGGCAGATCAAAAAATCGCACGGACCCGAACACCGTCAATCTAGATTAATAAGAACAGATGTTCTCACAAGTTTATTAGGTGCTAGGTTCTAATAAATTAGGGTTTAGATTTTTATGGTAAGTAAAATATAATTAGGTATGCTTTCGAAATATTAGATTAGATCATCACGTAGAATAACAGTTTGCATTAGGGTAAAAATGGTTTGCAAAATCAGTATTTTTTGGTATGCTTTGGTGTGCAATCAGTACTTTTGATGCTATTTTGGATTTTTTGTTTTAAAAAATGGTATTTATTAGCTATGCGTTTATATACCACCCGTTTTTCCATAGCTATACACTAAAGCGACGATGAAAAACCTTAATATTTAACTATTAAGCTAATTTGTTTACACCTTGGGTTACATTATTCAAGTTTAAGTAGAGATCCCTATTTTTTTTAAGTAATAAATATAAGACATGTTACTGCGAGATAATGTAGCATACTAATGGTGAAAGAATTTTTGAAATCGGGCTCGTAGTTTTTGAGTGATCGTTACAAACATACAAAAATATAAATCTTTTCCCTTTATAAATTAATATTAAACTAGATAAAACTTGTGGAAAAAATGGTAGAATATTCATATATTCATAATATATGTATATTTATATATTTTTTAGGTTCCTTATGCTTAAATACATTAAATAAAGGCTGTTAGTATACTGCACCAAAAAAGGACATGGAGTAAAAGTTACACTTAAAAAATAAAAAAAACGCCTGTCAAAAACCAAATGCAATTTGCTCTGCACAAAGAAACTAATCATGGCAATAAAATTATAAGTTCAAAAAACTAAACTGCCCGCCTGCTTTTATATTGGACTAGCTTCTGCCAGCAACTTCGCACGCGTTGTTTTTCAACCAAAAGTAGCCTATGTTTGAATTCATGTCATAATATATCAACACACCAAATTTCATCGAAATAGCCATTACGAAATCGAGTAATAAACAAACAAATAAATAAACAAACAACCTTTCACATTTATAATATTAGTGTGATCATTATAAAATTTTCTGCAAACATCTCATTATCTTTAATTTGATACCCTAAGCCCATCTCAGACGTAGCTATAATATATAGCAATATGAATCATAGCAAGGCATAGCGCGATATATCTTCTGCACCAATTTTCGAGTGACCACACACGCAGCTATAATTTATATTTCTATGACGTCACCAAGCTATACTGTAATTTATATTATTGCATAGCATATAAACTAGGCCGACCATCGTGAAGTGAAGGCAACCTATAATTATTACATCGTCTCAGCTTGCTATAATATACATTATAGCACAGTATAGCACGGTATATTGCTATATATTATAGCTACGTCTGTGATGAGCTTAATGCTATGTACAAGATGAAATAATACCCGACTGCCGCCATTTTATTGTAATTTCTTTTACCCTCGTGGACTCAAAGATTAATTGACATACCATTAAACCATTAAATATATATAAAATAAATCTACCTATGCATTTGGATGTCACGATTTCAAAACGAGTATTACATACTTATTTATCTTCCAATCTTAAATTGCACACCCTAATTTTAAAATGTTAATCCAGTGGTTCGCCCCGAACGGAGATCTCCCGAGTCTCCCTTATAAACAAAAAAAATATTGTACCTAATCTTTGACCACATAACTTGACCTACAGTATCATTCAAATTACAGGTAACGGGAGTTCATGTTAATTGGTTACTATTTTTTGGGGTACAAATTGCAGTTATTCTGGATTTCAGACTTTTTCCTATATTTGTGTCACTAAAGCTACACGTGTACCAAATTTCAACACTGTACACTGGTACCCTGTGAATTTTGTCAAAGTTTCGTGTTTCTTATGGCTAATAACTTAAAGACTACAAGGTTTAAACTAAAAATAAAAACGGGGTCAAAATGTACTTACAAAGACCTTTTATTATACTTGCCACTGGATCAGATAGTCCCATTTTGATTTTCTTTACCCCTCTTGAAACCCAATATCTCAGCAATCCCCCAAATTTTTAGCTCATTTATTCACACCAAAATTGTGCCACCATTACCTACCTATATACCAAATTTCACGACGATCAGATAAACGCTTCAAAACTTATTCTCGGACAAACAAACAAACATACATACATACATATAACGCCGATTTGCCTTAGTTGATTTAGAGATCTCGCTTCGCTCGATCAATAACTTTAAGTAAACGATATAGATGGATCGTGAAATATCTCTACGCGCAAAAATAACCCCATCTTGGGCAAAAATTACACGGGCAAAACTACACTAACAGGCATTAGGTCAGCACATCAATATTACAAAATTCGCCCACCGCGTTGTAACATAGCACATTTATTTGATTTGACCTCATATACGTCGTGATAACGCCTCTGAATCCTAATTCTGGATTGTAGCACGGTATATAAATTATCAGTAGGTATAGATAATTTCTAACCAACCAAGATGATCGATATAGCTCAGAGGGTCAGCAAGCTGAAGTGGCAGTGGGCCGGTCATATCTGCCACAGAACCAATAACCGTTGGAGTAAACGTGTTCTGTGCAGACCACGTCTAGGCAAGCGGAGTGTAGGACGCCCTCCGGCTAGATGAAGGGACGATTTGCGCGCTGTGGCTGCCAAATATTGGATGAGAAGAGCTGAGGATCGGGCTCATGGATGATAGATAGATTTATGCCATCTCTGCACTCCTTGCGTTTGTAGTGTTAGCGTTACTTGTAAAATAGCTGGATCAGCATCTTTAGTTACAAAGTGTCTTTTTTTTATATATTTGCCTGCCAGTCGTCACGTAAGCGCGCCTATAGTGACTGGATACGTATTTTTAGTACTATTTATTATTTTTTGCTTAAGTAATGTTTTTTAAATTGTCTGTATTTTATTGTGTTTATTTAATTGTCTGTCTTCACTTATCCACTGTATGTAGTTTCTGTGTGTTTGTTACTTGTGTCGAAATAAATGTCTATATCTATCTATCTATCTTATACGTCGTATTTATATAATTCCTACTTGGTAGTTTAGTATTAATTTATATATTTTTTAGTTAAGTATTCATGTGTAATATTAATTCATTATTTCAAATGAGTGCTTTGATTAGTATTCTTCAAACTTTTGCGATCACCGTTCATAATTACTGATTTAAACGGGTATTTATCGCGTACCTTTTTTATTCTGCCCGCGACCACGGCTGTCGGGAAAACCTCGGGATAAAAAATAAAAAAGGTACATGCGCGATAAATACCCTTTAAAACAGTAATTAGTGTTTTGATTCACATCTAAACTCTATCCGATTTATTTTATTTTATTTATTAATACTTAGATTCACAGTGACATTACCGTATATTAAACTAATTAACATGGTACTGAATTTAAACCAAATTGAACCTACATTATGTAATACTAATTTTTTATAAATTTGACGCGGCAAAGTATTGTTACGCCGAGACTGTTAAACAATGAATGGTAATCGAGGTTTCTCGAGCGCTTTTGACTGTTATTGTTTGTGGTTTCGCAGAATGGAGAGTGGCCATTGTGTCGAGGGACCGACCCTTTCCTGGAGCGATCGAGATCGTTCTCGAACAATCGAAATATGCGCGATATAAATAGGCCGGAGAGATGGCCGGACAGTCAGTCTGGATTCAGCTATACGTGTGAACATTTCGGAGACTTTTAGTGGTGCAACTGTGGTGTGAATTAGTGTGTTGTGATTACGTGTGACCAAGTTCGTGTATTCATCGTTTAGTGCTGAATAAAAGTGTTATTTTGGTTGGATCGATTCCCATTATTTTATCCCGAACCCTCAGCTCGTAACAATTTGGTGTCAGAAGTGGGATAAAATAATGCCGGTTCTACCAAAGGATAACGTGGACGGTGTCAGGACGAGAGGTCAACGACAACAGGAAATGGATGAAAGGCGGTTTGGAGATTCTCCGGTTCAAGAAGCTCGGCAGAGTCGTCAGCCGATGGAGATGGAATCAGCCGCCGCCGAATCATTTGGAGCACCATCATCATCATCCGTGGGCCAAGCTCCTGTGGGAGGCGATCTTGCTGCTATTATGGCAATGCTTCGTCAGGATAAGGAAGACCAGCGTCGTCAACAAGAAGAGCAGCGACGTTGGCAGGAAGAGCAGCGTCGTCAACAGGAAGAGCAGGCTCAGTTGCAGGAGGAGCAGCGCCGTCAGGAAAAAGAAGAGCAGCGTCGTCATCAGGAAGAGCAGGCTCGGTTGCAGGAGGAGCAGCGCCGTCAGGAAAAAGAAGAGCAGCGTCGTCATCAGGAAGAGCAGCGACGTTGGCAGGAGGAACAGCGTCGTCAACAGGAAGAACAGCGCCGTCAACAGGAAGAACAGCGCCGTCAGGACAAAGAAGAGCAGGCTCGGCTGATGAAAGAATTGTTCGGTTCAATTGGAAAGGAATTCCAGGAAGTGAAAGAACAGATAGAACATCATGAGAGCCGTATTTCGGAAACTGAAATTCAGATCGCTGATGTGAAAAAAACTCTGGGTGTCCTGAAGTCTAGAGACAACAATGTGGCTCCTCTAGTTGCTACATCTTCAGCGCGAGGTTTTAAGACGCCACCATTTGACGGAAGTTCTTCGTGGTCAGCATACAAGATCCAGTTTGAGGCCGTTGTCAAGGCCAATGGATGGACGACGGCGCAGGCCATGACGGCTTTAACACTGGGCCTTCGTGACCAAGCACTTACGATTTTAGAGGCTCTTGGGAAGGATGTCACCTACGAACAGCTGCTGGAAGCGCTGGAGTCACGCTATGGTGACGCGCACCTGGAACATGTTTTTCGAGCGCAGTTAAAGGACCGAAGCCAGCGTAACTCAGAGAATTTACAGCAGTGGGCACTCGAGATAGAAAAGCTGGTTCGAAAGGCATACCAAACCTCGTCAGCACCCCTTGACGGTTATTTGATCCAGGCGTTCGTTGACGGAATACGTGATTTGGAAGTGAGAGCTGCTGTAAGGCTTGGACATCACGATACTCTAAAAAATGCCTTGGCCCATGCATTGGAGGTGGAGGCCGTGCGTCAGGACCCCCGAGCTCACCGCATCAGAGAAGTGAAGGACTCTTACACTCACTACAGTCGTCCAAAGTTTAGCCCTAGATGCTTCGGGTGTGGAGAAAAAGGACATCTGAGGCCAAACTACCCAAAAAGAGAGGAGAGTGCTCAGGTGAGCCCCGTTCAACAGCAGCAGGGAAACGAGTAAGCGCCAGAACTGCGGGGCGAGTGCTGGCTGGTATTGAGAAAGCCCTAAGAATTACGATCTCACAAGTTCATGATGGGAATAGCCTGACTATCAAAGGTCAAATTAATGGAACACCGTGCAAGATGACTTTGGATACTGGTGCTTCCCGTACAGTGATCAGTTCCCAACTGGCTAATCGGTTTCTTGGGAAATTCAACAGTAGCCATGAGCGAATTCAGCTCCTGACGGCAACCGGTCAGCACATATCCGTCCTGGGTGAAAAGCAGGTGGAGGTTATGCTGGGTGAAAGACCTTTCCAGCAAAACGTCATCATTGCCGATATAGTTGATGACTGCATTCTGGGTTTAGATTTCTTACGAGAGCACCATTGTAGAATTGACATAAATCAAGGAGTTTTACAATGTGGAGAAGAGGAATTCTTTATGGAAGGTGGAACCAGGGGTAAGGTGTACAGTCTGAAGAAAATTGTTCTTCCGCCAAGATCAGAAACCATTGTTCCAGTAAGCTTGCCACGAACTTCGGGAAGACAGAAGCGATGTGTACTGGTGGAAAGATCGGACAATGGCTTTCCGTGGATTATGGCCCGGACGCTAGTGAGGACCACAGATACTGCGGTGGTGCGAATTTTAAACCTTAGTAATGAAGAGCACCTGATCAAAAAGGGGACCTTAATGGGCACCTGCGAGGAAGTAGCCTGTATGCGAAGATGTCAAGAAGTGCCTAGCTCTAGCGGCAATAAAGAGAATGGCAAATTCGATGTGTCGTCACTGTTGGAAGATTGCCGTAAAAGCCTTTCTAGGGAAGAAGTTGCTATGACTGAGAAAATGTTACATCGCTACGCCGATCTTTTCTCTTCAAATGATGCTGATATTGGAAAGACTGGACTGGTTAAGCACACGATAAATACTGATAACGAGCTACCTATCCGTCAACGACCTAGGAGACTACCGGTTGCTCGAGAAAAGGAAGTAGAGACCATGGTTCAGGGAATGATTAATGATGGGGTGATAGAACCTTCATCTAGTCCATGGTGCTCTCCTGTTGTTCTAGTCAAAAAGAAGGATGGAAGCCTGCGCTTTTGTGTTGATTATCGTCGACTTAATGCAGTTACGAAGAAGGACAGTTATCCACTACCAAGGATCGACGACACATTGGATACACTTACCGGGATGAAGTGGTTTACAACGCTAGGCTTGAAGAGTGGCTACTGGCAAGTGGAAATAGACCCTAAGGACAAGGAAAAGACTGCGTTCTCTACAGGAAAGGGGCTGTGGCAATTTCGAGTCATGGCATTTGGACTTTGCAATGCCCCTGCAACTTTTGAAAGATTGATGGAGCAAGTTCTTGTCGGGTTGATTGGTGACGCGTGTCTTGTTTACTTGGACGACATCATCATCGTGGGACGTACGTTTAAAGACCACCTTCAAAATCTGGAACGTGTGCTGGCAAAAATTCGTGCCGCCAATCTGAAGTTAAGTCCGAGGAAATGTTCATTCTTCAGACAACAAGTAAGCTTTCTGGGTCACGTTGTTTCACAAGACGGGGTGCAAACTGATCCGGAGAAAATCAACGCTGTCAAAGATTGGCCGATTCCTAAAGATAAGACCGAAGTCAGAGCATTTTTGGGGTTGTGCTCCTACTATCGACGTTTTGTCAAGAACTTCGCAGATATTGCTAAGCCTCTGCACAGGCTAACTGAGGAGAAACGACTGTTCTGCTGGGATGCAGAATGCGAAACTGCTTTCCAGGAATTAAAGAACCGACTGTGTAAGACACCGATTCTCAGCTTTCCTGATACTGAGAACGAGTTCATTGTAGATACAGATGCAAGTAATACCGGTATTGGTGGTGTGCTATCTCAACGCAAAGGAGATCAAGAGGTGGTGATCGCTTACTTCAGTAAATCCTTATCCAAACAAGAAAGAAATTACTGTGTCACAAGAAGGGAACTGCTGGCTGTAGTAAAGACCTTACAGCATTTCAACAAATACCTACTAGGTCGTAAATTTCAACTTCGAACTGACCATGCTGCATTGCAATGGCTCTTACGGTTCAAGAATCCTGAATGACAGGTGGCAAGGTGGATTGAACAATTACAGGAGTTCGACTTCGACATTGGGCATCGTAGTGGAAAATCTCACGGGAACGCGGATGCGCTATCACGAAGACCTTGCCCTGAGAACTGCAAACATTGTGCCAAATATGAGTCTAAGGAAGCAGAACCTGTCAGGCTGCTGAGAACGGACCTAAGTGACGAATGGAAAGAAACTTTGCAGCAGGCACAACAGGATGACAAAGACCTTAAACCCATCATTGAAAGGATCACAGCGGGTAGCACTAAGCCTTTGTGGAGTGACATTGCTGCTCTGAGTTCAACAACGAAGAGTTATTGGGCACAGTGGGAGAGCCTGGTTATCCACGACGGGGTGCTGTGTCGCAAATGGGAAAACGCTCGTGGAGATCACTGTCATCTGCAGATGGTGGTTCCCAAAGCCAAGGTCCCTAACGTGCTACAACTCTACCATGAAGGATGTTCGGGAGGCCACATGGGAGTAAAAAGGACACTGTTAAAAATAAGGGAGCGGTTTTACTGGATACATTGTAGAGAAGATGTTGAAGACTGGTGCCGAAAATGCACTACCTGTGCGGCAGTGAAAGGACCCTATACACGCAGCAGAGGAGCACTAAAACTGTATAACGTTGGAGCCCCATGGGAGCGTATAGCCCTGGATATTGCAGGACCATTCCCTGTAAGTAAAAATGGAAATAAGTACTTCATGGTCGTTATGGACTACTTCACGAAATGGCCCGAAGTTTTCGCCATTCCTAATCAAGAAGCTTCGACGGTAGCAGATAAACTAGTCCACGAAGTTTTCTGTCGTTTTGGAGTTCCCCTGGAAATTCACAGTGATCAAGGAAGGAATTTTGAATCACAAGTATTTCAGGAGACATGCCGAATAATGGGGACTCATAAAACAAGAACCACTTCTTATCATCCTCAGTCTGATGGAATGGTGGAAAGATTCAATCAGACGTTGGAGAGATATATGGCCAAAGTGGTCGAAAATAAGCAAAACGATTGGGACCAACACATACAGCCGTTTTTACTGTCATACAGAAGTGCAGTCCATGAGAGTACAGGCGCCACTCCTGCGTTGGCAAATTTTGGAAGAGAACTGCGGTTGCCTGCAGACCAGATAACTGGCATTCCTCCAGATTCTCCGCGTGCCATCACAGATTATGCAAACGACCTGCGCAATAAAATGAACGACATAAATGAACACATTCGACTAACTGGTCAACAAATGTCTGAGAAAATGAAGACCCGTTATGACCGGAATTCAAACAACTTGCGATTTGATGAGGGGTCACAGGTCTGGTTGCACAATCCGATACGGAAAAAGGGAAAATCCCCTAAACTACAAGCAAAATGGGATGGACCATACCGTGTGTTGACCAGGATCAATGACGTCACATACCGAATTCAGAAGGGAACGCGAGGTGCGCCTAAAATTGTTCATGTTGATCGGCTGGCGCGATATTACGGGGCTAACAATGCTCGGGACGAGCATGTTTTAGGAGGGGGCAGTGTTACGCCGAGACTGTTAAACAATGAATGGTAATCGAGGTTTCTCGAGCGCTTTTGTCTGTTATTGTTTGTGGTTTCGCAGAATGGAGAGTGGCCATTGTGTCGAGGGACCGACCCTTTCCTGGAGCGATCGAGATCGTTCTCGAACAATCGAAATATGCGCGATATAAATAGGCCGGAGAGATGGCCGGACAGTCAGTCTGGATTCAGCTATACGTGTGAACATTTCGGAGACTTTTAGTGGTGCAACTGTGGTGTGAATTAGTGTGTTGTGATTACGTGTGACCAAGTTCGTGTATTCATCGTTTAGTGCTGAATAAAAGTGTTATTTTGGTTGGATCGATTCCCATTATTTTATCCCGAACCCTCAGCTCGTAACAGTATGTAGCTCGCCTGTTAACTTTAACATACCTATTTTAAACTAATATCTATTTAAACTGATATCTATCAAGTCGAAGGAAACTATTAGTGAACTTTAATAAAAACGTTAAATATTGTTAAGTAGGTAGACTAGGCTGGTTGGTCTTTTATTGATCGAGCGAAGCGAGATCTCCAAATCAACTTGGGCAAATCGGCGTTGTATGTATGTTTGTTTATCCGAGGATAACTTTCGAAGTGTTTATCCGATCATCGTGAAATTTGATGCATAGGTAGGTAGTGATGGCACAATTTTGGTGTGACTAAATGAGCTAAAAATGTTGAGGGGTTGTTGAGATATTGGGGTTCAAGAGGGGTAAAAATATGAGGCTATTAGATCAAATGGGACGTCAAATGAAAAGTCTGCATTTGTAAATTTCAACGCCGTTTTTATTTTTAGTGTAGTCCTTGTAGTTTTTGGTTATTAGCCATAGTAAAAACAAAACTTTGACAAAATTCACAATGTACACCAGTGAGTTGTGGGGACAATGCTGAAATTTAGTATGCTTGTAGCTTTAGTAACACAAATATAGGAAAAAGTCTGAAACCCAGAATAACTGCAATTTCTACCCCTAAAAAGAATTACCAATTAACATGAACCCCCGCTACTTCTAATTTGAATGAAACTGTTGGTCAAGTAAGTTGGTTATGCATTTCGTGGCACTAATTTATTAGTCAAAGATTAAGGCCAGCATGCACAAAGACCATTAACCGTATTTAGTGACTAAACATGTTTAAATTTGACGTATTTGTATGATTTGACAACTCCTATCATCTTAACATTCACTGAGTTAATTAGTTTATAATATACAGTAATGTAACTGTGAATCTAAGTACATATTAATAAATAAAATAAAATAAATAAATATTTAGCCCCTAAATACGTTTAGGCATCATCGTTGTGTAAGTCGCCCTAAGAATAATATTTATTTTGTTATTTGGGAGAATCACGAGATCTCTTTCGTAGATTGGTCGAAGAAAAGACCACCGACTACATCTTGTTCAATTTGTTTTTAAATTCTATTTTCTTTTCGCCGTCGTCATCGCGCCGGCGTCGCGTTGTTGGCAAATATTGTTTACATCTGTAATTGGTGCACGTATCAGATACTTACCTATAAATTGATAAATATGTGTAGGTACTGTTGGTGTAGGTATCTTTAAATAGAATAGAATAGAATAATAATTTATTTGGTACACACAAAATGACACATGAAACATTGACGACCTCCGTGGCGCAGTGGGTGAATAGCCGGCTGAGACGAAGGAGGTAGTGGGTTCGATTTCCGCCGCGGAACAAATGTTTGCATGATCTACAGATATTTGTTCCGGGTCTGGTTGTTTTTCTTATGTATTATAAGTAGGTATGTATTTACAAAAAAATATATATAAGTATTCTATCAGTTATCTGGTTCCCATAGTACAAGCTCTGCTTAGTTTGGGGCTAGATAGCGCTGTGTGAAATGTCCAGCAGTATTTATTTATTTATTTTAAAGAACAGTAGGAACAAATTAATCTATTAAGACAGTTCGACGTGGACGTCTGCGTACCAAAATGGCGTTCAGCTCGGCATAATGTTAAATGCTATGCACCCAACGCTGATTTTAAGCTGAAACCAGAAGCAAAGGTAACGCAGCAGCGCACATTAATCCCCATGATGCCTTAAAATTTTACATCTGATTTATGTTAATTTTCTCACGATCTTTTTTTTTGAGTATGAGAACATATATTTTTCAAAATGAAAAATCCGTCAACAAAATCTTTATCTAGGTAACCTGCGTCACGAGCTTTGGTACTGTATTTGTATATTGTGGGCGAGAAAAGCCGCAAGCCATGTTAATATTTTCGGGCGGGCCTATATATCGCTGGGCCATAGATCCCTTGGGCCGGGCCGTATCGCATCCCTTCTTTGAGATTGCCCTTTCCTAAAAACTTACGGGAATCTGGAGATCAGAGCAAGTTGGCCAACAAATCCTATCCTATGGAATAAAATATAAGTGAAATTGGCCATGAGACTTTCACCTGTATGTCTCAGGGTGAAAGGCGTAATACAATGCCATGTAGGACAAGTCTTAGTTTGACCTGAGAGGTAATGCAATGGGTAGTAGTAATCGCTTAAAAGAGCCGGTAAAATGACTCTTGGTTGAGATTGAATCATCTGTCCATCCATCCAGATACATCTGGATCCGGCATAAGATCTGGATCACTTAAACGTTTCATTTATATCATTCGGATCACCGGCTCTGACGTACATGTGAAGGAATCGCGGCACAGAACCAGATTTAGATCGTATGTATGTATCATCTAAATTTATACATATTATGATAGTATGCATCTGGTCTAGGTAGCGCCTAGTCTAGACTCCATTTAAATCTGTTTTCCGCAACTCCTACTGGTCGTCGTTTTCTAGCATGATGCAATGAGTTGGTACGCGCCGAAGTCATCCAATTATAACCGCAATTACTTTTGTTGATTTCGATTCATGTACAACAGATTATCTCTCTATCTATCTTGTATTGTGTATCCACGGCGGCAGCACGGTGCGCTTCAGTTGATAGAGTGACAGAGAGGGAGCCTATCGAGATCCAGATGCAAATGAGACATTTATGTAACTAGAAAGATATGAATTTTTTGTATCGTACATGTTATAAAGAATAGAATAGAATACATTATTGTACACCAAATAAAAGCAACAACGGATCAAGCCAATAAGTTTTTGTTTCGTTATGGCGCCTGAGCGATTCCTAATAGGTGTTTGTGTTCATAATAAGCCTTATCACCTACATAAGTACACTTTATTCAAATCATTAGTACAAACTCGCATTCTGAAGTTCTTTGGCCACGTCTCAAGGCGGAACACTGACTCTATTGAGCGTCTTGTCGTACAAGGACGAGTGAAGCATCAGACCGCGCGGAAAGCGCTCATGCGGTGGACCGATCAAATAAAAGCTGCAGTGGGCGGCAAACTGCATAAAAGCACGAGAATGTCTGTCAACAGAGACAAATGGCGAGATATCGCGAGGCCTGTAACATCTGCCCCCAAAAATAATGATACAACATATAGACCATGACCGCTCTGTTAAGAGCGTTACGATTGAGAAGAATATAAACAATACTCCAAAATATTCCCAATTAAGTTCATCATTCTGTCCGACTGTATATCACAACCCCATCCGTAGATAAGAGTCGTCGAAGAAATTGAAGTAATATCGCTTGTTACTTGTTTACCCACAAACACTGGGTATTTCAGCATTACGAGTAAGTCAGCATTCCGCTGAGTAGCTCAGCATTTTCATGATAGACTCCCTAATCTTAGAGGAAGGGAAACACTAGGCGTTTTCCCGGTTTTCTGTGGATTTAGGTTGATAAGTGAGATAAGTGGAACCTTTTTTGTTATCGTCGAGACGTCATGGTTCACGTCTTTCATTGTTATCTGAGAACTGGGAATTGTGTTGGCTTTTGAGAAAATGTTAGGTGTTTATTTTTTTGGTGCTAAATCCATACTAACATGATAAATTCGAAAGTAACTCTATCTATATATCTCTCTGTTTTTTCACGACAGCTGGACCGGTTCCGATAACTTTTAGAATGTAGATAGATTATCATGGATTGAGAATTAGAGACATATGCTAATTTTTACCTGACTGCGCAGAAGGAGGGTAATGTTTGTATTGACAATTCACACGTGTGAAGCCGTGAGCGAAAGCTTGTACCTTGTAGATGACGGCACAAGCTCATGACCTGATGTTAAATAGTTACCACTGCCTGCCTATTTACATTAAAAGTTGCATTACCTCATAGGTTTTTTGAGAGTTTTTTGAAAAGAGAAATAGCAAGCCTTGGAAAAAACGGGATTTACTGAGAAAGTAAGTAGGTAGGTAAATTTTATTATGAAAACTTTCGTGATTTATTTCAATAATCAGATTTATCACGTACCTTTTTAAGTGTTACGGCCGACAATGTGTCGGTTCTATTTTTCAAACTTTCGCGATCACTGTAAATAATTATTGATTAAAACGGGTATTTATCGCGTATGTACCTATTTTATTTGTTATCCCGACGTTTCGGCTGTGTTGCAACAGGCGTGGTCACGGGTTGACTTACTGACTCAACCCGTGTTTCGGTTCAATTTGTGAACATTCATGATGTTGAGTGATTCGCTCCACAGTGCGTCTCGCCTCGCACTACTCGCCGCGCTGCAGCATTATGCGCGCGATAAAAGGGCGTAGCTCGAAGAACTGTCGGCCGTTGGGGCAGAAAGGTTACAATATAATACAATTATAAATCAAGCGGCCCTAGTAAATATCTTACATACTCACATACTCGTATTTAATCAACATACTTTTGCGATTATATTTTTATGTATGATAATGATGATGATTATGCCTCTATCAACTTAGTTAATAAAATATAACATTAAGTAAGCACCAACGCGTTTTGTTTATAATCTGATAAAGATCCTAACTTCTTAAGTAATCTGCGGCTACCATTAACATATGAAATTCAAACAAAACAAACGTAATTTTGCAAGTTAAATGTTAGGGCGTGTTCAAAACAGATCTAAAACTAGATATTGTGGCGTTTTATAGCCCACTGTCCGTGGCCCTGGTCTTCAAGAGGTGATATTTAAGTTCGCAGTGTCCCGTGATGATTCCCACCATCATTCTTAGATCTTTGCGTTTCATCTTTAACAGGGTGTTTGTTGTTTATTGATTCTTTTTATTTATTTGCTATCTTGCAGTCAGCTCTGCGTCCGAGTCTTTTTGGTGCTCTTTTTCGGAGTTTATCCGAAACTTATTATAACGGATTACACGGATTATAAAAAAAACCCTTTAATTTCGACGTTTTGACTGAGTTCCAACAGTCGTTGTCTCAGAAGTAACGTCGAGAAATAATTGCAGGTGCAGCAACTACCCTCACTTGGTCTTTAGAATTAGAAATTTTCAAAATCATATAATGATACACGACACTAACGGTAGCTCCGAGTACTCCAGTCTGCCGGTGACTGACTGTTGCAACACAGTCCAAACGCCACATCGGGATTATAAATTGAAAAAAGGCGGAAAGGAAGAGATATTTGACAGCTGCAAAATTTATATTTTATCGGACAAGGCCTTTTTTTTGATTTAATTTGATTCAATTTTGATGTAATTGCAATTTAATTTTAATATCATTTTGATTTAATTTTAATATCATTATAATTTAATGTAATTTTAATACTATTAACATATGGATCATGGATATCTGAAATAAATGACTATTTATTTTAATTTTTACGGCCGCTCTAATTTTAATTATTTGTTATGGTTTTTTTTTAACTTTAATATTATTTGACAAAGCCCCTATACAGCTGCATCTTTCACTTTATGTTTGCATTTGTTTGTAACCTGACGTAACTAAGCGTGCCTAGTGATCCTAAAGTTTGAATAAATGTATATGTCACGCTGTGTCGTGAATATTATTAAATGTCTTTGTTTAATCCACGAAAGCAACCTAAAACGGCACGTTGTACTCGCAGAATTTTGCTGCGAGTTTATTAAGTCCACCTCCAATCAATTAATGACATCAATAACCTGGAGGTTGTCTGTCGTTTCGTCTTCAGTTAAAGCCAGGAGCTCAATTCTGCTAATTGTTGAACGATTAAGATTGTTGTTCCTTTCGTTTGCTGTTATATTTTCAATGGTATGGTTTTTGAATGATTATGGTATCGTTTTTCGTATGGTTAGTGTAGCCATTACGTGTGTGTGCGTTGTGTGTTGGTTTAGTAGAATTGGGTCCCTGCTTGTTCCGCCAGTTGTTCCATGTCTAGTTGTCCAGAATAATAACAATTAGTATGTAAGTAATCAGTGCCAGATTAAGCAAGCGCGGGACCAGTAGCAAATTCTATCGAGGGGCATTTGTAACAAAAAAAAAACTCAACCGCCGATCATTGGGCCAATTCAAATTCTATAGAAAGAGACTTTTGTAGAACTTGTGCATTTACCGTATAAAATTATGTGTTTTATTTTCGCCTACGAAATAATCGGTTGCCGATTGTCTGATCCGGAACGTTTCAAATTTTTGTGACATCAAGTAAATTCAATATTAATACCAACTACATCTTACTAAAAAAATAAGCTCAGGCCGAGGTGGGCGAGGCCACTTTTTTATGAGATTAATCTGGCACTGATCGCGAAAGTTTGAAAAATACGATAATCCAGTTTTCCAGTAAGCAGTAATAAAAACTATGTTTTTGGAAGGTTTTGAACAAATGAAACGTGAATGAAATGAATGAATGAATCAAATGAACATGGCGCGATTGTTCACGATACCCCATCGTTATAAAAACTACCAGACACCCTCTTCCAGAGAAAACACAAAAGAGTAACGAAATGGACAGATTTTTTGCAGTTTGTTGTTTTAAAAAGGCTGTCGAATTTTAAAAACTGCTTTCGCAATGAAGCCACTCAACCGTTCACAGTCTGTCTCATATATTCATGAATACCCGCAGCTTTGATTTTATTTTATAACAGGAAATTTTTACGGTATCCCTGATCGATATATTCAAATACTGTTTTAAATTCTATGTCCGAATTATTAATATAATTATGCTACCGAGAAACATCAAAATCTCGATCATATTTTCAAAAAACGTCGATCTAGAAGTACGTGTACGTGTCCCTTTCATATAAATGTCACGAAGAATATTTAAGCTATTATTTTATTTAGTAGTTAATTTTATTCTTAGCCCGGTTAGCACAACAAACCCTAACCGTATTTAGCGACTTAACATGTTTAAATTTGACGTATTTGTATGATTTGACCATAGCCACTAAATATAAATACGTTTAGGAAACGCTGCGTAAGTCGCCCTAGTATTATAAAATTGAGTATGACTTTGATAGCTTGCACTTAAATAAAAACTGCTTTGAAATTACCATAACCAAAAAAAAAATCATTGCGTCTCTGTCCTGTCATCTCTGTATGTTTCGTTAGAATACCCAAACATGTTAAAAGTCTTGATGACAATGACTTCAAATTGTTTATCAAAGGACATTTAATTAACAAAAGTTTTTAACATTTGGACGAAGCTTTTGCAGACAAAACCTTTTTGCTATGACGTTGTAATGCAAATTCGTACGTCTTGACATTGTATTTTTTTTTAGTTTCAATGGATTTTGTAATTTTATTTATTATTATTTTTTGTTCATTTCTTTTGTTAAAGTATTTAAATTATCTTGTAAAATGTGTTATTCACTATTGACATCATAATTTAATTCTACCAATGTGACATTGTAATTATTTTTAATGGATTTTTTTTATTATTATTTTACTGACATACCTAAGAACATGTAATTTGTCAAAATATGAATTAAATGAAATGAAATTATGAAATTATACATTTTGTATGTCTGTCTTCGCCTTGATATCTCCTTACGTCTCTTCTGTCTGGCGTGCACCTTAGACTCAATGTGAACATGGGTTTATGCACTCTGTTTATCAAACGGTAAACTTTTAATTAGATTTCGCGATACATACTCACGCCTCCGGCTTCGGCGGGCTACGGGATCACTGTTGCTCTTTTGTAAAATATTGTTTGTTCTATTGTGTTTTAATGCCGATGTTTACCTGCGATGGTTCCAGTAATTAATATACAGAAGCACCTACACAGTGGAGTCCCGTGGCCATTACTTTTTATTTTTTATTGGTATTGTTTTTTTATAGTCAAGCGCTTGACCGCAACCTCTAAAGATAGTAGTTATGGTGTGGTCGAAGATGGAGCACACGTATATAAAAAAACCTTTTCATTCTGGACTTGAAGACAATCAAGACGAAGATTGCAATTCAGAGCGGAAAGCACTCACCCGGATGAAGGTTTACAAATTGAACCGAAACATTATCGGTCGAAATATCGATTAAACTGTATGTGATAAATACCGTATTCATAATAATGATTGAAAGTTTTCTAAGCAAAAAAGACGAAGATTGTTACGGTAAAACAGCCCCCGGAAGAGAGTTCCACTCCTTACTCCACAACCAGCCTTGTTTCATGCCTTCAGGCAGTAAAATTGACGTTTCAAAGTGAAGGTTGTGAATTTTTTGAATAAATAAATTTTGAAGTGACAATGAAAATTGAAGCAAATCGTTTGAGGAACTAGAACTAACGGTTATGTCCTTGACTATACAGAAATTGCACAAACAACGATAGGTACAAGCAATTTTGTACCAATCAGGAATTACTTATTGATGATTTTTTGAGAAAAGGCGGTAAATATAGTGGGCAGAGTACTAATGAAAAGTATGAGATTCTGAAAAGGCGGCAAGAATCTACAATTTGTAAATATTAATAAATTTCTAGACAAAATTACTTCAGGCCTATGTTTTTACGCACCAGTGTAATCTTGGAGTCTCCAGGCAAGCGTGCTCCATCTTCGATCACACCTTCACTTACCATCAGGTGAGGTAGTGGTCAAGCGCTTGGCTATCATCAATAAAAAAAATCAGAAATGGGCAAGGCAAGTAATTTTAAATTCTCTTTATTTTAATACCTATATCCAAAATTTTTAGTAACAAATGGAGTGTCAATTAAAAACCGTTCTATCGCCGAAGGTGATCATGAAAAATGGGTATTCAGTGTTACCATTAATTAATAATAACCTAGCACAGACGTGTACCGCTTGGAAATTTAATGAGTTCCAACGTTCCAACGGGTAGAGATGAGGGGGTATTCTGGAATTAAAAATACTAGTGGATCGCCCCGAACTGAGATCTCGCGTAATCTTTGACTATCAAAATAGTGCCACGAAAAACATATCCAACTAACTTAATTAGACGTGCCACTGGGCCGGATAGTTCCATTTTGTTTTTTTTACCTCTCTTGAACCCCAATATCTCAACAACCCCCCCCCCCCCCACATTTTTAGCTCATTTAGTCACACCAAAATTATGCCATCACTACGTACCTATATATCAAATTTCACGATGATCGAATAAACGCTTCGAGAGTTATCCTCGGACAAACGAACATACATACATACAACGCCAATTTGTCCAAGTTGATTTAGAGATCTCGCTTCGCTCGGTCAATAATTTACACTAAATGTTACAATATAAAGATTTCAAACTGTGTAAGCAAATGTTTCCAAAGGCATTTGGAATTCCATGACAACTTTGCAGTGTTAAACTTCGAGAAAGGTCAGTCGGCGAATCCAACTCGGCTGGGCAGCGTTCGAAACTACGTGATGTCTTCTTGTCCAAACTACTTCATTATCTTACGACGAAAGTCTTTGACCAGTGTGGCACAAATACATGGTCTCTCACTGCAAGCCTCATAAGAAAGCTCCTGATCGCTCAGCGTGTTACGGAGAGAGTCATGCTTGGTGTTTCTCTACTAGATCGAAATGAGGAAATCCATAAACAAACCAAGGTCACAGACATAGCCAGGAGCATTGACAAGCAGAAGTGGCAGTAGGACTGACAGCCGTTGGGCAGACGCTCTTGAAAACATGCGCTGGAAAACACAGCGAAGAGTGACACTTGATGAAGATAAAATAAACCAAGGATGAAGCCATGTTGCTGGGAGCCAAAATTGGCAGCTCAAATAATCTATGAAAGAGATCTATGTTCAGCAAGGTCCGTCCTATGGCTGATATGATGAACAAATTGTTAAGATATAGAATAAAGAAGTAGATCCGGGTTCAATGGTTTGAACTGTTCTTTATAACTCAAAGAATAATAATATTCCTTTACATCACAAACAATATGCCACGGCAATTAAACAAGTATTGGCGTGCCATTTTAAAAACTCGGTACGTACTTTGCCTATAAAATCAGTGTGTCAGGAAATAGTTTCAATTTAAAAAAATATTCCTAGATTGATTGAAAATACTTTACTGCACTTATAAAACTAGTACAAAGGCGAACTAAATGCTAAAGAGCATTCTCTTCCAAATAACTTTTGTGTTCTGTAGATAACGATGTGTAGGTAGTGAACAGAAAAGGGAACTAATAAAAATAGCTTAATATAGGTTCATACTACTTAAATACTAGATGATGTTAGAATAGTTTATTTAAGAGTTAGTCTAAGAGTTTTTTTATTCAGGTATCTTAGTATATTTAGGTAAATGTATTCTCTATGTAAGAGAATAAATAGATTATCAAGGTCCTAATCCTAATATAAATATTTGTTTTATCTGTATATTAGTATACTAGCTGACCCGCCCGCGGATTCGCACGCGTGCTTTGTCAATAAAAATATAAAAATATTACCCTCCTGCGCAGTCGGGTAAAAAGTAGCCTATGTATCTATCCCGGTTACAATCTATCTATATACCAACCCCCCCCCCCCCCCGCTTTGGCATGATTTTGCAAAAAAAGATGACCTATGTCCTTCTCCAGGAAATAATCTATCTCCTTACCAAATTTCATTACATCCATTCAGCCTTTTAGTATGAAAAGGTAAAAACCCAACAAACACGAATCTCCTCATTTCTGATTAGATCTCATGGAGAAACACCAAGCATAGCTTTCTCCACAGCATGCTGGAGAAGGCTTATGTTCAGCAGTGGGCATCCTGTGGCTGATATGATGATAACCCCAAACTAAGCAAAACATATACTTTAATTAGTTTGGGGCTAGAAAACGCTGTGTGAAATATTTTTATATACGAGTACATACCCACTTTTGCATTTACGTGACAGGTTGCAAGCCCATCGCTGCCGATTAGCAGGCACGTTAACATCCCCCCGACGTAGGTGCAAGTGTAAGCCACTGGTGGTCAAGTCTTAAGCTCGTCTTCTTTTTTGTCGAGCTCCTCGAGCTATTAAAATACTACCCTGAAGTTACATGCCTTAGAATTTTTTTTTCTAGGACTTGCGATTTCCTCACGATTCCCTCACCGTTTTTCAGCACTTGTGTGCAAAAACATAGAAGTTTAAATATGTACTTAAACAACTAAAAACAACAGAAATAGTAAAAAGTACTACCACTTATTTCTGCCACCAAGCAGCATTGATATGTTTCAGTTTGAAGGGTATGATTTCCGGTGAAATTACAGGCACATGAGGATTTACACCTGTATGCCTCAAGTTAATGGACGCAGGGCTGTGCATCGTAGGGCGAGTTTCTAAGATGCGTGACCTTCGAGGCAATACTTTGTTACAGGCGATGGTTACCACTTAACATCAGGTGGGTCATATGCTTGATCCATCACCAGGTGGTACGAAAAAAATGCACAATGAGCCGTCTTATTGCTTGAAGCGATTTCTTCCTGACAAACTTAGGACAGAGAGGGCTTCATAGAAGAAAAGATTTGTTATTCTATAGCACCCCAGAGCATTATTACTCTCGTTCTATTAGTTTTTATTAATGGCCAAACTTTATCCAGAATAGTGCAATGTCCCAACTCGTGAGGAACAGAATGTTCTCAAATGAATTAGGCTGGATTTAAATGGGTTGAAAACCGTTTCATGTAGATCTCGAACATGGAATAAATTCTTCTTTGTTGTTTATTTTTAAAAGATTAGTATAATATTAAGGCTCAAAGTCGCTCAGCGTGCTATGGAGAGGGCTAAATAGATAAATACCAAGCGTAATTTATCTACGAGATCAGATCTGAAATTAGGAGATTCGTAAACAAACCAAAGGCTCTGCCGCAGCCGGAGGGTAGGCAAACTTAAGAGACAGTAGGCATATAGCTCAAAGAACTGACGGCCATTGAGGCAGAAAGGTTCTTGAGTGTAGACCACGCACTGGACAGCACAGCGCAGAACGGCCCCCCAATGGATGGAAAGACGACCGGATAAAGGTTGATGGGAGTCATTGGGCGCAGGCTGCTTAAGACTGGTCGCTCTGGAATTTTATAGGGCAGGATTATTTTCAGCAGTGAACGTCCCATTTAATGATGCTAATTATAATATTATGCGGCAGACCACGACGCCGATGGAAAGATAAACTTCCTTCGTATATAGAAAACTGGACCAAACACGCGCGCAATAGAGTGGAGTAGAAAGAAGGCCCTTTCTACTCCTACCTTTGGGGCCTTTAGTGGGGCAGTACTGGCTTCGCTATTTTTGTTTTTGTATGATAATTTCTTATATTGTTTGGGGTCGTAATTATTCCGTGTTTTTGGATCCAATCTCACAAATCTTCTTTAGTCTAAAATATATCACGCATACTCGTACAAGTGGTGCTCGAAAAGTAGCCAGTAAATACATACGTAATCCCTCATGATGCGAAACCACTTATCTCCAGCATCTTGCGTTCATTTGGCACAATCGATGGAGCAGGGATAAAGCCAGGATTCCTTCTAAGTGGGGTAAAGAAGCCTTCACATCTCGATAGGGTGAAAAATATAATAATACCATTTAAACTGCACTGTCCATCCCAAGGTTGTCAGGAAGAGATCACTCATAGCGATAAGATCGTCGATTGTACTTTGCGATATATTTATTAGGAATCTTGCATTCGCTTACCAACCATTGTTATATAAAGCGGCGCTCGAGCGCAGAGCGGGCACTTAAATCCTCCGTCGTCCGAGTCACGTTCGAGACCCGGATGACGAAATCACCTCCGCTAACGTGGAAGCGATATCTGAGTCATCTACATCAGACAGAGCAAACACTTCACAGAAACAACGACCTCGCCGGCGAGGTCGACGAGTCCTTTCAGTCGCCGCCTATACGAGGTACAGACATGTACCCGGGCGTTTCTCTCCTATCCCCACCCCGGCAACTGCCCAAGCCGAGGCTCGTACCTAAGTGGTGCCCTTGCGCTAGTTGCCTCTTCAAATAACTTACTGGGCTGAGCGTCATCTGCGCTCGCCAAAAGTTCGGTTAAGCTGTAACGGCCTCAGAGGCCAACAGCGAGAAAAGTCTATTCGAAAAAAAAAGAGCGGGCACTTGCTTGTCGTCTTTCGTGCGGTGCGGTCGTATTCGGCGTGACTAGTCACTTGTTATAACTTGTTGTGATTAGTGTTGTGTAGTGGTAAAAAGTGTATTTCAGTGAGTAAGTAATTTCGACTTGATTATGTAAATTGGTGATTTCTTTGTTAATATTTGAATATGAAGTACTTTCAAATATAGTGTTGTTTTCTTAACGTTTTATTTTGGTAATAATAAAATTCTTGTTATATTTTACTATGACTTTCATTCTGGTTCCTAAAAATATTGTTAATATGTTTGTTTATGTACGAGTATATAGGGTGTTTGGTAATATACTGACGATATTTAAGTGACGGTTTCTCAAAACATAAAAAAAGACTTCTCGAAAAAAACTACTAGTTATATTATCAATTTTTAAAGAAAATCGACTAAGTTTAGGTGATTAATTCGATATAAAACTTACTGCCTACTCTTACAACGACATCCAAAAATAAAGGCCGATTTAATATCTCTTTCGGAAATGGCTGCGGGTTTTGAGTTAGAAAGGGACAACAAGAGATATCTCGAGACGTCATCAATACAGTATCTGTGGTTAGATGGCAAGCATTATGCAATAACACAACATAAGTTTAATAAAGTGTTTGCTTTTACATGCCAAAATAATTTTCACATTTCTATGGTAAACATTTCACGTGGCGCCGCGGATACACAACACAAGATACAGGATAATTTATTTGTACGTGAATCTAAAGCAACAAAACTAGACTTCGGTTATAATTGGATGACTTCGGCTCCTTCCCGCTCTTGGCATCATGCGAGTAAACGAGACAAACAGTAGGACTTGCGTGAGTGTAAAAGAGATGCAAATGGATCTGATATTATTACCGTAATGTGTCAGATCTAGACGATACATACTATCTAAATCGTTATGTGCTGCGATTGCTTCACATATACGTCCGAGCAGTTGATCCAAATGATATAAATGAAACGTTTCAGTGATCCATTTATTAGGCCGGATCCAGATACTGATGAACCAATCTCAGCCAAGAGTCATTTTTACCGGCTCAAATTTGATGGATTTGTAGGAGTGCCGGTGAAATTACCGGCACATGGGACGTACTACTTCTTGGAAGATATAGACAGATTATTTAGGACACTTTCAGACAATAAGCAATAAAACATTTTTTGTTCTTCTAAATGTGCCGATTAAAAATATACAAGGATGACGCGACGTAGAAAAAATATGGCGAAACGGGGACTACGCCAGCCTCCATACAAAAATGTTCAAACCCCTTTGCTGGCTGGATAATTATGTGACCCACTTAACCACTCCTAGCTTCGTCCAAAGAATGTATTCCGGTCATGTCCTCAGCACGTGACCCATAACATAAATAACGACATTAGGACATCCGATCAAATTAGGGTTGAACCACTGGATGTTCTAAAGGAGGTCTGCGTCTTTGAACACACCAAGTCTTATACTGTACAGTAGGTATATTGCTCAAAAGAGATTTTACAGTCAGACAACTAAAACTCGTTTAGAATTTGCACTTTTCTTTTAAGAATTATGGTATATGTTTTAACACCAAGTCTTAGGTATGTAAGCTAAAACAATCCTTTAACATATTTCAGTTGACGCCAAATTTAACAAAACCTGTTTTAAACTAAGTAAATAGTAATTTTTATTCGTTGATAAATATGTAGGTACCATAAAAGACCTTTTTATGCTTATTACTCTATGTTAGTTGATTTCATTAATTAAATAGCTCAATTTAAGGTGAAGACATATTTTTTTAATATACCATGTTGAAAAATAATCAACTCGATATTTAGTGATCGAACCACATTCTGTCTCTAAAGAATATAGAACCAGTATAGAATATATTTGGTATATATTCCATACTGGTTCTATAGAATGTACGGCTGTATCTGACCCATAGAATGTTTTCTTAGGGATCTAAAATAAGGTGTTCAGTGACAACCCTACACCAACTCCTGAGGGAGCTTAGATAGTGTTCCTAAAAACAAAAGCTAATTAAACTGGGGATCCTATCGGGCAAAGATTTGCAGTTTCGCTCCAGTCCCAGTATGGGCACTATGGAGCAAGACAGAACTGGCAAGCAAATTACTAAAATGAATGAACACCACAAAAAAAACATAAATACATAAAAAACGCAAAGCCACAAGTACAATGAGGAGTCTTATCGCTTAAAAAGGATTTCTTCTGGACAACCTTTGGACGGTGAATCATCACTTTAGCCATATGACGTCCACTGCCGAAAATATCAAATCAAATGATGTTTATTGGGATCATGTACATTCATATTGTTAAATTATCGTAGAAAAATAATTAATATTAACATTAGGCGTACACAATTAACAAAAACCTCCACTTAAGATTTCCAGAGTGATCTTGTGCGATCTGCATCCAACGGCAACCAGCAACCTTTTTGATCGTCTTTCCGTCTAGGGAATTCTATCCGTGGAGCCGTCCTTTGTTTCCACTTCTAACGAACGTCCCGATGACCGTCATTTCTCTGAGCTACATGCCATCCACTGCCATTTCAACTTGCTGATCCTTCATGCATCCTGAGTTTATCTACGGATCTAATTTTCAGAAAAAAAACACAGTCCGTTGATTATCCTTGAGCCTTCATCAAGTTTTTTTCTGTAGGGACATAATTTACTAATAACAGAATCAGCCTTGGTTCCCATGAAAGAGTTAGGAGCTGCACACACCGTACAGAGTTTAGGGGGACGCGGGGCGGCTTGGTTACCGCGTCTGCCATGTTTTGTTCGAATCTATATGTGAGACATCACTCAGGATACGGCGGCGCGGGGCATCGCAGGACAGCACGGTTGTCAACAATCGCGTTTGATTTTCATATTCGTGCGTTCCATGCCTTGCGCGCCACGCCGCCTGCCACCGAGCCGCGTGAACAATAGGTGCGGAGTGGTAAGGAACCGTTTGGTGTTGAGCTCGTAAGACAGCACGTAGACCAATTTTATCCGCCAATAACAAGGACGGTTCCTGTTGTTAAAAAACTATTTAGTCAAAGAATCTCTAAAACCATTTCCTGTTTTTTATTTCTGTTGTAAGCGTCTTAATTACGTAGGTGCTAGCTATTCAAGTTCCATTTTCAATTCAGAGTTCGCTATTACTTTAAAAAAACTTAAATGTAGGTTAATTCCCGTAATTCAATGTAGACTCTTAATTTTATACCTACGGATGTACTTAAGCGATAAATTTTCACAGAGTTAAGACTTGGTATAAGATAAAAAAAAACTTTATAAAGACCAAGTTTATTTTTATTTTAGTGGGTAGATCCTTAAATAAGCCTTAAAACCAAAAAGGTTTGAATAAGAGACATGAAAAGTGTTCTTTATTGATCGAGCGAAGCGAGATCTCCAAATAAACTTGGGCAAATCGGCGTTGTATGTATGTATGTATATATGTTTGTTTGTCCGAGGATAACTTTCGAATCGTTTATCAGATCATCACGAAATTTGGTATAGAGGTAGATAGTGATGGCACAATTTTGGTGTGATTTTGGTGGTTAACTCGTTGGTTAAAAATGTGGTGGGGATGTTGAAATATTGGGGTTCAAGAGGGGTAAAAAAAACCAAAGTGGGACTATCTGTCAAGTGGCACGTTTAATAAAAGGTTTTTGTGAGCACATTTAGACCCCGTTTTTATTTTCAGTTTAAACTTTCTAGTTTTTAAGTTATTAGCTATAATAAAAACTGAACTTTGACAAAATTCAGTGTACACCAGCGATCCCACAGTGCTGAAATTTGGTATGCGTATAGCTGTAGTGACACAAATACAGGCAAAAGTCTGTAATCCAGAATAACTGCAATTTCTACCCCAAAAAAGAGTAGACAAATAACATGAACTTCCGTTACCTGTAATTTGAATGAATCTTCAGGTCAAGTATTGTGGTTATGCATTTCGCGGCACTATTTTGATAGTCAAAAATTACAAATAATATTTTTTTGTTTATAAGGGAGACTCGCGAGATCTCAGTTCGGGGCGAACCACTAGTTCATACTAAGTACCTATGATTTCCTTTATGTAATAAATAAATAAATAATAAATAAATATTGCTGGACATTTCACACAGCGCTATCTAGTCCCAAATTAAGCAGAGCATGTACTATGGGAACCAGATAACTGATAGAATACATATGTACATTTTTTTTTTGTAAAGTTTTTATGCTTGTTTGTTTGTTACTCAATCACGTCGTAACGGCTGAATTTCGATTTTGATGTTTGGTATATAGATAGACTATGGCCTGGATTAAAACATAGGCTACTCAACATTGGCAAAACACGCGTGCCAGCCGCTGGTGGAAGCTAGTTTTTTTTTAATATTGCAGAATGTGTCTCATCGTAATCTCTGCAAATGTCACAAAAAGGCTCCAACTCAGCATGTGCTAAGATGCACTGGCTACCAAACGCTGGTTAAAAATATATGTATGGTGTAATAATTTCTAATAACAAAAACCGTTTATAATTATCTTATCTTATCTGCTCGTATCTATATAGGTACTAATATTAGAAAGAGGAAAGATTTGTATTTTGTATGTTCGTAACGAATAAACTCAAAAACTGCTTGTCAGATTTCAAAAATTATTTCAACATTAGAATACTACATGATCCCTGAATGCTACATTATCCTGATCCCTACTAAAACTTCAATAATGTAACCCAAGGTGTAAAAAAATTAGCCATAACAATGTTTAAAAAATGTATGTCCACCCGTGCGAAGCCGGGACGGGCCACTAGAACGCAATATAGTTAGATATTGCGTGACGGCTCAACGGTTCAACGGCTCAACGGCCCAACGGCCCAACGGCCCAATGCTCCAACGGCCTTGGAACTTGGGACTTGACTTTCTTATATTATCATACGCGTGACGGCATGTCGGCATACGAGTCGATCTTATCCCCAAGGCACGCCAATAGATGTTTCAGATCAAAACCTCTCATACTCATACTCATATATTAAATAATAATAAATATAAATAAATAATACATAGGCTTGAATAGTAGCTAGTAGCTCATTGCACTATAATTTTGGAGGTGCTTGAAACAGACAAGCATTTTATAAATATATATTTATGCATCTCAACACTGATGAAGTACTTAAGATTATAGCTGCTGGAGATGGGCATTGTCAAAGAATTTATTATATACCTAGTCATTATCACCCTGTCTCATGTAACGGCGGGATACTCACATACTCTGTCTTCTTTATAACATCCTTCAAAATCCTCTGTCTCCATGATATCATAAAGAACGTTTTTCATTTCTTGTTCCACCTGATCGTCCTTCTTGTTCTTCTCAATATCTTTTACTCAAGACGCCTGAGCATAAAACTTCTTTCTTCACTAACTCTTTCACTGTGACAGCTATCTGCTTGTGGAAACTCTTCCAGTGGAAACCCGCAGGGCAGCCTCTATGGGAATCTTCAAATCCAAACTCTTTAAACACTTCATCTCTCTTCAAGATACCCAACAAAATTGAGCACTTTATAAAGGTATGTTTTATGTATTTCATTTACGTAAGTGTAAACGTACGTGTGTGTTATTATTAATTTTTGTAAGTTTATTGTATGAAACCTAAGATAAACTTTTTATTTTTTTATTTTTACCTCTATATTTTCTGGCACTACCACTTTCTCCACACTACACAAAAGATAGCTGGAAGAAAATGCTAATTAACATTAAGTTCGCCTATAGAATTTTCTAATAAAGAATTTTCTAACGGCGCAGCAATCTTAGCAACCGATTTGAACAACTCAGTGGCTCGTATATCCATTAAAGGATTGGCTTGTGCATATGGCAATAATCATCTAGGTCTGAGTACAGCGCCAAGATCTGAGTGCATAGGATCAATTCACTATATGGAATCGGATCGAATTGGTTCTTGTTGATGCACTGTCTAATGCAAGTCAACCATATTATATCGAGAGCAAACAAATAATATAGTTTACACAGTACACTTATTTAAAATATTAATATTAATAATGTTATAAAGAGGAAAGATTTGTATATTTGTAACGAATAAACGCAAAAACTACTTGTTCGTGATCCTTGAGTATCATAGACTAAACCCAAAGTGTAAATAAATTAGCCATAAAAAAAATGTTTAAAAAATAAATGTCCACTCGTGCGAAGCCGGGACGAGCCGCTAGTTTAATATAAATGAATAGAATTTTCTGTAAAACTATACTCGGAGATTAATTTGCTACTCTTTGGTTACTCATACACACACACATGTAGGCTAACTAGCGCTGTGTGAAAAATCCAGCATTATTTATTTATTTAAGTGAAAACCTCTTTAGGCGCGTTAGGCATTTTTTGAGATGGGAAAAAACCATTGAACTCGCATACTGTTACCGTTACCGACACCTCTGTATATAAATGTCTGTAGTGTAGTCTGCTTGAACATTGAGAGCTAAATTTTTCACTTCCGTCAGCACTCCCGGAATACCACTTTTTTTACACTACCTACTTTACACTCCTTACAGTTATCAGTAAACTGATCTATAAGCTTATTTATGCGGCGACTAAACGACATTTATAAATAACGGAATCTCGGCTAACAAGATAGGTGGAAATGGGAGCTAAGTTTTTCTTAGTTCGTAAGTTATACGAGATTTTAATAACCGTTGTCTTAGTGTGGATATTTGTTGTCTGTAAGAATATTAATAAGTTTTCAAAGTATTGAAGATTCAGATAAGTGAATTTATTGTAAGTTTAATCAACGACATTATTAAAAGTAGATTATCATCATCATCATATCAGCCACAAGATGACTCTCCTGCTGAACATAGATGGATCTCCTCCATAGATTTTCAGAGTGACCGATCATGTGGGGCCTGCACCCAACGGCTCCCAACAACCTTTATCAGGTTGTCTTTCCGTTTAATGGGGGGGCCGTCCTAAGATGTGCTTTCCAGAGCGGTGTCTTCACTCGAGAACCATTCTGCCCCAACAGCCGGCAGTTATTTGACCTATGTGCACCGCCCACTGCCACTTCAGTTTGCTAACCCTCTGGGCATTAAGTAAATGAAATTTAGAAATCTTAAAATTGAGTAGATTTGCGAACGTCTATGAAACTAAAACCCAGAGCAGTTTACTAAAAATCAAATAGAAATTCAACAAAAATTACTTCGTGAACTTTTGTGTCCGCGTATTAAACTGCTGTTTCTTTGACGCTTTGTCTAACGGACAAATAATGGGACATTACATACAGCGCTACCTAGCCCCAAAGTAAGCTTGTTCTATGGGAAGCAGATAACTGATAGAATACTTATATACGGTATTAGATAATTTCAAATAACCTATACTGTCCCACTGCTGGGCAAAGGTCTCCCCCATTTTCTTCCATTCCTTGCGTTCTCCAGAAATCTCCTGCCAGATAATTTACGCACAAAAATGAAAGGGGGTATTTTGATGAGCATAATAAATAAATTTGTGAAATGTTTACCATAGAAATGTGAAATTTATTTTGGCATGTAAAAACAAACACTTTAATAAACTTATGTTGTGCTATTGCATAATGCTTGCCATCTAACCACAGATACTGTATTGGTGACGATTCGAGATATCTCTTGTGGTCCCTTTCAAAACCAAAACCCGCAGCCATTTCCGAAAGAGATATCAAATCGGACTTTATTTTTGGATGTCAATTGCAAGAGTAGGCAGTAAGTTTTATATCGAATTAATAGCACCTAAAGTTAGTCGATTTTCTTCAAAATTTAATAATATAACTAGTAGTATTTTTTCGAGAAACCTTTTTTATGTTTTGAGAAACCGTCACTTGAATATCGTCAGTATATTACCAAACACCCTGTATACATTTCTATATACTTACTGCTAGTTTGTCGTTATGTTTATATCCTTTACCTACTGTAGTTGATATATATATATATATATTTTATTATATTCGTAAATATTTAGTTCATTAGTAAGTATTTAGTTCATTAGTAAGTATAGGTACTTTATATAGGTTTATGAACATAAGATACAGCGCCGCCTCTTTTATTCTGTTTTGTCCTGTCCATCCAAAGGTCGTCTGGAAGAGATCACTTCTATATTCAAAAATGTATTCAAAAAATTCTATAAAAAAATGTATATTCCTAAACATTCTAAAAATAGACTATTATATATATAATAATAGGTCTTTACCCATGAAATTGCCGTTTTCAATAATGGTCATTTCAAATAGAAAAAAAGTTTGGAATGGCTTTGTATTCTAAATTCAAATTAATTTTGTTTTAAAAACATAACATTCTTTTTATAGTCAAACTCAGTCTTTTGTTTATTGATTTTGGTATATTTTGGCTTTTGGTATAGCGTTGTATTTTCATTACATTTGAACATTTTTCCTCATAATGGATACTTTAAAAATACGTGTAATTATGGAATATGAGTTCCGTCGTGTCACCAACGCGACACAAACGGCACGTAACAGCAAAAACGTTTACGGAGAGAACTGTACAAACGAACGCACAACCCGTTATTGGTTTTCCTGGTTCCGTTCTGGAAATTTTGAGTTGAAAAATGAATTAAAGGCGATTGTGGAAGCTGACGAAACTCAATCTACAGCTGAGCTAGCAGCAGTTTTTGATGTTAGCATCAAAACAGTTTTGATCCATTTGCGACAAATAGGCAAGGTAAAAAAAACTTGATAGATGGGTACCCCACGAACTTAACGATCGCCAGCGCAACGTACGCGTCGAGACCTGCCTCGCGCTGCTCAATAGGCAAAGAAATGAAGGAATTTTGAACCGAATTGTTACGTGCGATGAAAAATGGATTCTGTTCGACAATAGAAAGCGCTCAGCAAGTTGGTTAGATCCTGGTTCAGCACCAAAGCAATGCCCTAAACCAAAAATGACCCCTAAAAAGGTGATGGTCACTGTTTGGTGGTCTAGTGCGGCTATGATTCACCACAGCTTTTTACAACACGGCATGAGCATTACTGCAAATGTGTACTGTGAAGAACTGGAGACAATATGGAGAAGCTAGCACATCGGCAACCAGCTTTGGTCAATCAGTCGTCCCCACTGCTCCTTCACGACAACACGCGACCCAATACTGCACAACATACAGTCTCCAAGCTGCAACAGCTGGGGTTGAAAGCTCTCCTTCATCCGCCACTTTTTCCAAAATTTAGACAACTTTTTAGTGGGTAAAAAATTCAATTCCCGAGAGGCAAAATGCCTTTGAAGAGTTTGTTGCCTCCCGTTCAGCTGATTTTTACAAGAAGGGCATCAATAAACTGCCAATGTGTTGGCAAAGATGCATCGATTGCATGGGTGATTACCTTGAATAACAGAAATAAAATGGTTTAAAAAAATAAGTACTTTCACTTATTCCATACAAAACGGCAGTTTCATAGGTAAAGACCTAATATATGATAGAACAAAGAATAGCGAAGTCCAGTAGGCATTTTAACAAAAGTATTTAGTTATTCGAGCACTTATGAAGCCAGCTAGGCAGGATACAGAGTAACCACGAATAGGTACTAATAGTTACTCGAATGTTATTCGAAAGTGACTGAAGCAGACAGCGCTTGCGGCAGTCAATATAGTTCTCGCAAACTACAACTTCAAATAAACCCAATTCTACTAAACCAATCGCTTCACTATGGCAATGGTATCGTCGCAAAATGCCCACTATAGATAACTTTTGCTATTCTATTGAAAAATAATCTTTTTTCAATGCGTTACTATCGCAAAACCATTGAAAGGCAGCTTTTGACAGTAACAACAATTATAATCATTAAATGTTATGACTCTATAATCGTTTTTTTTATAAATTAGTAGAATAGGGTGGTCTGACCAGGGGCCCGCACAGTCCCGAAAGTTCCGATGTCAGTCAGTACGCCTGTGTCATTTTGAAACATTGTTTTTTTTTGCATTTTGGTCATTTTATACAGTCTGAGATTCCGCATTCATGACATTTATTTAAAACACATTTACGGAATAGTATTAACTGATTTAAGAGATTGGTTTAATACCGGTAGCTTATATATTTATCGAGTAATCGATACATTTCCAATAAACCATTATTAACGTAAATCGGCGGTGCCTTTGCGCTGATGCCGCTTAATCAGTTTAACAGGTACCTACTTACATGACGAATTAATATGATTTGTTTACCTATTTTATACAGGATGTTTCATTGATTTGTTAGCACTTAAAATAAAGGTAGATTGAAAATTAAATAAGTTTCATGTTAATGAATTTAAAAAAAACTATTTTACAGTAGTACTAGCCATCAGCCCTACCCATGATTTAAATTAATGTCGTAAATGTGGTGACATGCAGTATAAAGACGATGATGCTGTATGCTTAATTCTAGTATTCTTTAAGTAAGGGAGAGTTATAGTTATTTGGCTACTGGATTTGCACTTAGAGCCTTACCGCAAAAAGTGAAACACTCGTTGAACACCTGTTTAAAAAATAAAAAGTGGTAAGGATTTTTTAAACATCTCCATCGGGTGTGAGTAAAACTCGATCTTAACTATAAATATAATTTTATTAAGTTCCTTAGTAGGGGTCTCATTCGAGGCTTTTTATTAGGCACACTAGGTATGCACAGTTGTTTCGTATTAGTTCAGTTCCCATTGTATCCATCCAGTTTTGGTTAGCCCGGGCGCAGTGGATTTAGAACGGCTGGGTTAGCACACATGAGATTTATCATCCGTTTCAGTTGAATGTGCGTTATAAGGTGTGTACAACAAGCATACTCCCACCCCATGGTATGCGGCGTAGGCTATTGACGTTTGGCAGATGACATGTTGATAGGTGTCCGCCAAGGATAAGGGGAGATCTCCCACCGCGAGCGACCTTTGGCTCGGGGTCCTAAGACCTACAGGTCTTGTTGAGAAGTGTTATTGATCGAGCGAAGCGAGATCTCTAAATCAACTTGGGCAAATCGGCATTGTATGTATGTTTGTTTGTCCAAGGATATAACTTTTGAAGCGTTTATCCGATCATCGTGAAATTTGGCATATAGGTACCTACCTAGTGATGGCACAATTTCGGTGTGACTAAATGAGCTAAAAATGCAGGGGGGAGGGGTGTTTTGAGATATAGGGATTCAAGAAGGCAATAAAAAAAAAGTGGGACTATCCGGTCAAGTGACACGTCTAATAAAAGGTACATAAGTACATTTTGACCCGGTTTTTATTTTTAGTTTTAATCTTGTAGATTTTAAGTTATTAGCCATAGTAAAAACAAAACTTTTACGAAATTCACAGGGTACACCAGTGACCCCACAGTGCTGAAATTTGGTATGCGTGTAGCTTTAGTGACACAAATATCGGGAAAACTCTGAAATCTAGAATAACTGCAATTTATAACCCAAAAAGTAACCAATTAACATGAATTCCCGTTACCTGTAATTTGAATAAAACTGTAGGTCACGTTAAATGGTTATTCAATTCGTGGCACTATTTTATAGTCAAAGATTACCCGAGATCTCAGTTCGGGGCGAACCACTAGTATATGTTATAATCGTCAGATTATTTCGTTTGCCCGATCTGGGATAGGTTCTTCCAGTTGCCATTAGATGTCGTCGCCGCCTCATCGTCTCCGTATTGATGCTTGCTCTATAGGTTAGCTTGATGATAAGGTAGTTCTTCCATGTTGCGATAGATGTCGCTACAGACGTTTACAACACCAAAGGCACCCTGTGATAAAGAGGTGATAACTTATTATGGATTCTTGTTTGGCACCTAAGTGATATAAAAACAGACACATACTACGTGTTTTGTTATGTACGGCATTATATGAAAACCAATAAACATTATTTGATTATTACAAATAAAAAAGAGATACTACACTTTCATAGTACGTGTTTTGTTATGTACGACATTTAATGAAAACACGGGTAAGGCTAATGGCTAGTATTATTGTAAATAGGGGCTTTTTCAAATTTATTACCCTAGAAAATTGTAAATTTTCAATTAACCTTAATATCAAGATCTAAAATATCAATAAAATAGCCTAAATAAAGTAGGTAAACAAATCTTATTCATTCATCAGGTATTTGTTAAACTGACTAAGCGGCATCGTCGCAAGGGCGCCGCCAATTTACGTTAAAAATTGTTTATTGGAAATGTATAGATTAATAATTATTCGCGCTACCGGTATTAAACACACCTTTAAAGTCAGTTAATACGATTCCGGATGTATGGTTTAAATTAAGGTCGTACATAACAAAACAGGTTACATAAAATTTAAACGAACACAAAGATTATCTGGAAGTGAATGCTCTTTAGCATCAAGTTCGCCTTTGTACTAGTTTTATAAGTGCAATAAAGTATTTTCAATAACATTGCGTGGGCATTAAACAAATTGAAGTGGCGTAAGGCATTCAAGTGGCGAAGGTGAAGGAATAGAGAGCGAGAATAGAGTGACAGATGCCCCATTACGTCCGTGCTCAATTTTATTCGTATTTTGCGACTTTTGAATCCGCTATTTAGTTATTAGCTGTGGTCCGAGCTATGCCAACTATTCCCCTACTTACAGTGAAACCGCTAACAAAATGTAATTTAAGGTTTCTATGCCTACCAGTGCGCGGAATACTTCGGTAAGTTAACTTAAAAAATTTTGTGATTTATTTCAATCATTATTATAAATACAGGTTTTATCATGTACCGTTTTATCGGTACATTATTCGGTATTCGGTTTCTGTTCAATTCGTGAACCTCCATCAGAGTGAGTGCGATCCGCTCCACACTGCGTTTACAAGTGTGAGGCAAGACGGATATTTACATGATTTTGTGAGTTATTATAAATAAATACATAATTAATAATTCGGCAAATTTTACACACAGTTATTTAGCACCAAACAAGCAAAAGTTTGTACTATGGGAACCAGATAACTGATTGAAGACTTATATAATTATTTTTAATAAATACATACTTACTTATTATTATAGAGGAACAGTCAGACCCGGAACGAATATATGTAGACCATGCAAATATTTGTTCCACGGCGGAATTCAAACCCGCAAGCTCTTACGTTTAAGCCGACTATTCGCCCACTGCGCCTCGGGGATCAAAACACATAAGTGTATATATATTCCGATATTTCGGTACAATTGCATGTGAACAACTCGATATCATGTTATCACTCAAAAACACGGAAATCGTGTAAATTTCCAGTTTTTAGCAAAAATATTTGATGTTTTTATAGGGAAAAGAACATATTTCTTTTCACCTCGCTGCGACAAATTAGAGCAATGTCGCTAATAAATAAAAATCTCGTGTCACGGTTTTTGTGGCCGCACTCCTCCGAAACAGGTCGACCGATATTAATTAATTTTGTTTTGTATATTCGGTAGATATGAGAATACGTCGTAAAGTATTTTTCACGTCAAGTATTGCTCCAACTCCTTCAATAATGTTAAAATTTAACCGTAATTTTTTTTATTGCTATGTATTCTAAAAGGATCATTAAAAAAACAACCAGCCTTGTTTTTTGCCTTTCTTTCCTGGCTTGGTCGCGAAGGAACAAGCAGTAAAATTTACGTTTCAAAGTGATCCTTGTGATTTTTATGAATAAAAAGATTATTATTTTTTATTTTTGGACGGGCGGACGTATGCTTCAAAGTCGCATGATAAGGATTCTGTTTTTACCATTTTGTTCCAGAACCCTAAAAAGAGTTTCATAACATAAGGTAAACATAGTCCATGTAAACCTAATTGAGATGAATCGAGGCGAGACAACAAAAGCGTGGTGAGTGGTGACACTACCGCAGCATCTGATTGGCTGGAATTTGCCGAAAACTGCCGAAATTTGCCGGAAAACTGGCGCGAACTGAAAGACGCTGACTCGGCGGAATGGGTTGGGTTATGTGATAAGCAAAAGCGGATAGGAAGTGAATAAATATAAATACAAATTATTTTATTTCCCGAAAAATTACAACATTAAAATTTACTGGTGGTCTCCGCACTAGGACTTGCCTGTTTCGCGGGAGGCTGGATAACAATCAGAGTTTAAATACTATATACGGAATCTGGTAGACATGCAAAGAATATGTACATACAATAAGAAATAAATTATATTAAATAGAAAATTAATACTTAGATTGCTCGTTTAGTAGGTTGTGATTAAAACAAGTTATTATTTTATTTTCTAACTCTGACTTTTTTCTACATTTTGTTGTGTTTTGATTTGCCTGAGTCGTTCTGTGGTATTCCAAAAAGCCTGGCACAAAGAACCTTTATGAACTTCTGCAACGAAGAATCGGCCAAACTTCGGATCAATTCTTCATGCATGAACAATTCCAAATCACTGATAGCCTTTGCTAAAAGGTATATATACCGACTCTTAAGCAGGGTACTCACCTAGCCGTGTAAAATGTAACGTATCTGATACTGTATCAACTTGCAAGTGGGTACGGCTCTTCTACGGTCACCGCGTACCTAGCTACGAGCTCCCGGATCCATGGTGCTCGTGACGACATCACGCCGACAACAAGTCTCAAATGGTGGCTAGTGCTGCGTTCATATTCATGTACAATATCATCGAAAATTATAAAAGCCCACGTCGGTTCTGGCAAAGTGAAATATTCAAAAATAGAAATCGTTCTAATAATTTAATATTGGATATTATTGATGAAGTCTCAAGAGATCAGTGGACATTTCAAGATGAACTCCATGATGAAGACGTTCGTTTGAAGCTCGCGCCTACTCACTCACTACACAAGCGGTCGTGTCGCCGTCCACGCGCACACTGCGAGCCGCCTTTGTGTTCGCAGTGATACCACCACTCGGCGGGTCACTGCGAGCTTACTGCGCTCCACGCGCGAGCGGCTCGCAGAAGGCTCGTGCCTACGTACTCACTTGATACAATATCAGATACATTACATGCTACACGGCTAGGTGAGTACCCTGCTTTAGCGTTAACAGAAACAATCTTCGCGTTATAGTCAGAGCCCTAACTGTACACTGTCGGTTTAATAAGCACATGTTTAAGCCAGGGCTATGCGATACACAAACCTGCAGATTCTGTAATGAGGCAGCAGAGTCGCCTCTACTTCTGTTAAGCATGTTGTCCACTAATGCGCAAACGTAGCATTCATCTGGGCAAACACATTCTTAGCCCGGAGGAGCTAAGTTTTCACCCCTAAAAATATTCTACAGTTTCTAGCAGCTGTAGGACTTAGTGGTGAACTTTAAAAGCCCCCCCCCCCCCATAAACTAGAAGTGACACAAAAACAAGTGGCGATCACAATAGGCCTCGTGGCCAGAGTGAAACTAAATCCTCAAAAGGTTATAAAAAAAAATGTGATTATAATTAGCCTGCGTTACCTTTTTTTCAGTTCGTCTGGTTTTTTGTTTTTTAATATAATATTTTTATCTCGTTAGTTTTAAGTTTGTTTTCGCCTATATCTTGTACAGCGGACAATCGAATTAGCGAACAATAGGGCGCTGTTTACCGAAAGTTCCTGTTTGAAATAATGTGGATTTTATAATGCTTACCGTATGAAAAGCACCGAAAAGTACGTAATTGATGTTCAACGAGTGATAGACTAGTTGCAACGGTGGAAACCCTGTTCTTATCAAGTACTAGCTTGAAGCTAACTTTTTTTTTATTGAGTACTTCCCTGACGGTAAGTGATGTTGTGTTTTAAAATAGAACATGCTTGCCTAGAAAGAACTGTTTACTTTAAATAATATATATACGAAACAAATTCAATTAACATATAAATAAAATTAAAATATAAATAAACAAAGTACAATAAAGTGTTTTCATTCATGCATTTAAAGATACCTCCGTGGTGCAGGGGAATTGCAAATAGCCCCCTGATACGCTCCTGCGTAGCAGGTTCAATTCTCGCCGCGGAACAAGTGTTTGCATGATCAACAGATATTTGTTCGAGTCTGGATGTATTTCTATATAAGTACGTATTTACAAAAAATATATATATAAGTACTAGCTGTTGCCCGCGACTTCGTACGCGTTACACTCCTAAATGTGTAGGTAACCTATAAAGCTAAACTCGCTGTTGCAACTTGACTTGATACCCCATTTTTAACCCATGGGATCTGATTTATGGGATGGGATAAAAGGTAGCCTATGTGGTAATCCAGGTTATAATCTACGTATTATGAGATCAGCCGAGGTAGAAGTGTAAAAAAACGACTTGTTTTGATAAATCCACAATTTATTGTTTCGCCATCTGTCTCAGTAGACATCACAATCCTCCTCTCACCGCCATCTTGTTTTTTATATCGGAAACATTCTGTCGACTTGACATTGGCATAATTGTGGCAACAACTAGCCACAGAGGCCATTCTACCAATAATGAAGTGAAATATACTTAATTATCTATTTACATTGTTTTATACCTTAAAAATCTATTTAAATTATATGATTAATCCTCAATACATTTTAGATATTATTCAAGTTACACTTTACTGACATAGTAACCGTCCATTATTATATATAAATATCTATTTAATTATATAATTCTAACATTCGGCCTTTCCTGACCTTAAGTTTGTCCTCAAACTTACAGAAATAATGATGAATGCAATGATTTTTCACTAACATAGTATCTTGATTACACTTTATAGCTAAGTACCTAGTAGACAGGTATAATCTAAGTATTATTTATAATAAGACTTATTATTTATAATTCCACATCTTAAATCAACTTCCTTCTACATAAAGATAATAATTGTTAAAAGCTAACATAAACATATTCAATACTATACTAATTGATAAGTCATTTATATAGGTATTCAGCCAATGGATCTATCAACATTAGACTGCTCTCCAATCATAATCAAAATAAAATAAGCAACACCTCGTACATTATTCAACATAGGTTGAATAATGTACGAATATGTGATGGTAAATGAAAATATTTACTTAGAATACATAAATATTACAGGTAACCATGTTCAATATACATTCGGTCAATGGATCTCTCAACATTAGACCGCCAGCCAAATAATTGTACTAATAAATGAAAATAATAGCATATAATGCATAATATATAAATGTGTTCAACATAAATTCAGTCAATGGATCTATCAACATTAGACTGCCAGCCAAACATGCATATGAATAGTAAATGAAAATATTTACTTAGAATACATAAATATTACAGGTAACCATGTTCAATATACATTCAGTCAATGGATCTCTCAACATTAGACCGCCAGCCAAATAATTGTAATAATAAATGAAAATAATAGCATATAATACATAATATATAAATGTGTTCAACATAAATTCAGTCAATGGATCTATCAACATTAGACTGCCAACTTCTTAATGTTTCCTCAACATTATTAGACAGGTTAGTAAGCAGGATTTAAACCAATAACCGTGATAACACTATCAGTAAAAATTTACCCTAGCATTTATTAATTAGGTACATCAATAAATGCCACTGATATAGGCGATATAATATTCCTTTAATAACATTATTTTAATCAGTAATATAGGTTCACAAATTACCGATTGATAACCACCATTGTTACTAAATACACTTAACTAACAAACTCAATATTTTTATACTCGTAATAACACTAGTAGGTACTAATCTTAACCGAATATTCCTAAGTATAATTATTAATTACTAAATAACATAACATTCCTTTTTTTTTATATATAATCTATAACATAAAAGTAATACCTAATCTACGTTTTGATCCCCACATCATCATTGTTTAAATATATTAGATTGAATCATTCAGTGTCACTACTGCTACTACTTTGGGATTCATCACTACAATGTGTACTCGTAGTAATCCAGGGCTTAATACGATCTGCTGCCCAAATATTACAATAATCTTTTTGTGTAATTTTTGTCCCTGCTATGCTAGAAACTTCGTAACGATCATTTTCAAGAACCTTGGTTATTCTAAATGGCCCAGAAAACTTTGGCAAAAGCTTCTTGCTCTTTCCATCATTACATGAAACTGGTTTTAGTATTTTGACAAGGTCCCCCTCTTTATAAACTTTAGCCTTTATCTTACACTTGTCATATCGAATTTTCTGATTAAGTTGATCTTTTTGAATATGTGTACTTATATGTTCCCTCAATTCGTCCAAAACGATCGGTTGACGGGTTTCCTTTAAAATTTCATAGAAAATGTTGTCCCCCTTACTATTCATTTGAGAACCAAATAGTGCATCAGCCGGCGTCTTTCCTATCCCTTTATTCAACGTGTTGTTTAGTCCCCACTGTAATTTTCCTAACTCCCTATCCCAATATCTTTCTCCTAATTTGTCTGTATATGCTGTCAACGCATCAAGAACTGTTCTATTATATCTCTCCACTTGCCCATTGGCTCGTGGAGAGGCAACTGCGTTAAGAATGTGATTGCTCTTAGAATCATTGCAGAAGGTCTTAAACTCTTTTGAAGTAAATGTTGTCCCTTGATCTGATATCATCCTATTTGGGTAACCAAACGAATTAAAAATGTCTTCTAGGGCACGTACTGTTAAACCAGATTTTAGGTTTCTAAGCGGTTTCAAAAGGCAATACTTCGTAAACCTATCTACAAGGACTAGTAAGTAGCAATGACCCTTTGAACTTTTTACGAATGGACCCAAGTGGTCTATATGTACCGTATCAAATGGTTTGTCCACCTTGTGAATCGGATGTAGTAAACCCTCTTTCGGTCCAGCTGGTTCTTTACTAAACGCGCATTCTAAACAAGAACGAACATATTTTCGCACAAATCTTTTCATTTTTGGGAACCAAAAATCTTTACTCATTTTGTCTAGAGTCTTTTCGACGCTAAAGTGCCCAATATCGTCATGATTACGTTTGCACAGCTGGAATCGAGCCATTTTAGGAACTACCCATTTCAATTCTGAGCCTACATAGTCTATTATTTATTACATATAGTCTATTATTTTTAATTATGTAATTTTTCTTAATATCAGAACTATCTTTATCCTCCAACACCTTCCGTATATGTTGAATTTTGCTATCTCCTAATTGTAAGCTAAGCAACCAATCATCTTCTGTTATTCTCATAATCGACGGCAAAATTTTATCATAGTCTACCTCTGATTCACAAGGTTGGGGATTCCTACTTAGCGCGTCTACGTGTGCCATTGAACTTCCTGGTCTGTATTGTATCTCAAAGTTAAATTCTTGCAAACTTATCCACCAGCGTGCTACTCTGGGTATTAAATCACGATTCGTGAAAGTAGCACGCAAGGCACTGCAATCTGTAATTAGCGTGAACTTCACTCCTAATAAATACACTCGAAAACGCTGTAAGGAAACCACCACTGCTAGGGTTTCAAGCTCATATGCATGGTAATTTTGTTCATCAGTTGTCGTTTTCCGACTGAAATAAGCTATAGGTTTATTATTCCCTGTATCGTTTTCTTTTTGTATTAATATTCCTGCCAAACCATGTTTACTTGCATCCGTATGCAAGAACGTCTCACTTGTAGGGTCGTAAATTCCTAGCAACGGTCTTAACACTAAAGAATTTTTCAACTGAGAAAAAGCTTTCTCCTGATCAGCTCCCCACTGCCAGGAACTAGTTTGCCTCGTCAAATCAGTTAAAGGCCTCGCTATAGTTGCAAAATTTTCTATAAATTTTCTAAAGTAACTAGCAAGCCCAATGAATTGTCTCACTTCATGGACACTCGTCGGCGTTGGGAAATTCTCCACTGCTACTATTTTACCTTTACCTGGTCTAATTCCCTTTTCGCTAATTTCGTAACCTAGATATTCTATATTTTCTAAGAAAAAGTTACATTTACTCAAATTCAATGTCAGTCCAGCATTCTGTAATAATTTTAACGAATCTTCTAATCTATTCAGACCTTCCTCAAAATCTCTTCCCGGTATTAATATATCATCCATGTACGCAAGAGCGGAATTAAACCGAGAATTTCCCAGTACTTTGTTAATAGTGCGTTGAAAAACGGCTGGAGAGTTAACCAAACCGAAAGCCATTTTCTTAAATTGATATAAACCGTCTGGGGTAATAAACGCGGTAAGATGTCTATAGTCTTCATGGATCGGTATTTGATAATACCCGCTAACCAGATCTAAGCTCGAGTAATATCTATTGCCGTTAAGCATATCTAATTGATCATCAATCCTAGGCATAGGATAATGATCCTTCTTGGTTTTCCGATTTAATGCTCTAAAATCTACACATAGTCGGTATCCTCCTGTTTTCTTTGATACCAGTATAATAGGACTGGCATAAGACGAATTTGATTCCTCAGCGATGTCATTATCTATTAACTCCTTAACCATGTCCCTAACAATTTCTCTTTCGGTATAGCTCAAACGATATGGTCTATGTACTACCGGTGTAGTATCATTCAATTCTATGATCATCTCTGCCAAATCAGTACAGCCTAGTTCTGTTAAATTCTGTGCAAAACACGCTCGATATTTATTCAACAGATCTAATATCTTGTTGCTTTGATCTTCTGATAGAGCCTTGTTCATATTTATTTCTTCTCTAGCTATTGGTTTCAATGTCGACTGATTAGATATTCTGTTACAGGCTAATTGTCGCGAGGGAAGCTTAGAGGCGGTTATCACCTTTGCCCGAGTCAATACATCATTTTTAATTAAAGGAAGTGTTTCCCCTGAAAGATTGCAGACAACGACCTGACATTCACCCTTATTCACACTGTATATACCCCCCACTACACAATAATCAACATTCTCAAAATTTCTAACACTATTTTCAACTAAAATCTCACAATTCAAATCTTTCTCACTAGTGCACCCTACGACATCCATTTTTCTTATATTAGTGTCCGTTTTTATTCTTAGAACCACTTTTTCGTTTAATTCCTTGTCATATTCCAATGAAGTAAAATGTTCCGGTAATTGTCTTTTCAAAATATCTAACTGTTCGCAGGTTTTGATCACAAGAACATCGGGCCGTTCGGTAAAATTTTGGCCTACCAGGACAGGCTCCAAAAGTAGAGAAGGTTCTACTATATACATATCAATATCTGCTGCAACTTCTCCTAGTCTCAGATTTACCCTAGTTTTGCCTAATGGGGTATACGTAGAATTACCGAATCCCCGTATGGTTGGCGAATCATTTTCGATTATAGGTAACGCATTACTATCTATGACATCCTTACTGATCAGAGTAACGTCACTACCGAAATCTACATAGCACTTAACATCGATAGTTTTATTTATTGTGACCTGTTTACAATATTTCGAGTCAGGATTGGTGCTTTGAGTTAGCCAAGTTTTCTTTTCAAGAGGTTTGTTAGCATTCGGCTGTTGACTAGCAAGAGATTTTCGAAAACACACATCGGATGTGTGTCCGAAACGATTACAAATGTTGCATGTCACACGAGGTTTGGTGCATCTAGAAGAGACATGCCCCTTTTCCTTACAATTATAGCATGTCAGTTCGTTTGTACCTGGTGTACTACTACGACACTGGTTACTACGATGTCCAGCCTTATGACATTTAAAGCAAACTATGCCCTGAGCAATCCCTATCGGTTTTTTAGACAACTTAAGATGGTTTTCTTTACACAACTCTTTAAGGAATTTCAGTCTCTAATCATTCGATCATCAATGCCGTGGATTAAGCAATCTACGGCTTTTTTGCCAACAATTTCACACAAATTTAACAGAGTAATTTTGTCATAATAATATTCGTCTACTGATTCACCAGGCTTCAGTCGACGTTCAAGCATCTCAGATAATACTACCCCGTAATTGGTTTCAGATGGAAAGGCTTTTGTCAAGCGATCTTGCCATTCGGCCCATGTCAGAAGAATGGTCTGAAGTCCTTCATACCACTTTTTGGCATGACCTGATAACTTGGGCAAATCAAAATGTGTTGTCTGTATGTCAGTCCACTTGTAAATCTGTGCACATTCGTTGACCTTGGCTATCCAGTTTTCTATTCTTTGATTTTGTTGCGAGGGGTCAAAAGTAGGTATAATGTTCCTATCGTATTTTATAGCATTTGGTTGCACCAAAGTTTGTAATAATTTAGAAATATCATTAACAGTAATATTTGTCGCGCTATTATTAACATTAGATATTGTATCTTGACTTAGCTGTTGTTGTGCAGGCTGCGGCAACACCTGGTTGGAGTCTGCCCGTGGTTCTGGAGCTGTAGGCGCTTCTACTGGAGCAGGTGTCGACGAAATTACTGGTGTCAGCGTTCCCATTGAATCAATAAGCTGTCCTTTTTCTCCAATATTGTCTGAATTCCCTCTGTTCACTCGACCCGTGGTCCGTGACGTGCTCCTTCGTCGCGATGATCCTTGCATCCACTTACGCAACTTATATTCACGTCCGTGACGGTGGTGAAGGCGATGCTTTCTCCTCTTGTGCGACTTCGATGAACTTCTGGTGCTACTCGAATCCGAAGAGTCGCTATCCGAGATAGTATGACGACGCTTACGGCGATGTTTCCGATGCCGGGATCGGGACCGTCTTTCCTGTTTCTCTTCATTTTCATTCGCCATAGTTCTGTTGCCACTTCTGATATGAGATCAGCCGAGGTAGAAGTGTAAAAAAACGACTTGTTTTGATAAATCCACAATTTATTGTTTCGCCATCTGTCTCAGTAGACATCACAATCCTCCTCTCATCGCCATCTTGTTTTTTATATCGGAAACATTCTGTCGACTTGACATTGGCATAATTGTGGCAACAACTAGCCACAGAGGCCATTCTACCAATAGTGAAGTGAAATATACTTAATTATCTATTTACATTGTTTTATACCTTAAAAATCAATTTAAATTATATGATTAATCCTCAATACATTTTAGATATTATTCAAGTTACACTTTACTGACATAGTAACCGTCCATTATTATATATAAATATCTATTTAATTATATAATTCTAACAGTATATACCAAATTTCATCGAAATCAGTTCAGCCGTTACGGCGTGATTGAGTAACAAGCAAACCAACAAACATCCAAACTTTCACATTTATAATATTAGTATTATTCTATCAGATAACAGGTTCCCACAGTACAGTACTGCTTAGTTTGGGGCTAGACAGCGCTCAATGTCAAATATTTTTATTCATTAAAATCACAAGGATCACTTTGAAACGTCAATTTTACTGCCTGTTCCTTCGCGACCAAGCCAGGAAAGTAAGGTAAGAAACAAGGCTGGTTGTTTTTTTTTAATGCTCCTTTTAGAATACATAACAATACAGAAAACAAATTACGTCCAAATTGTAACATTTTGAAGGAGTTGGAGCAATTTCAATCCCAAGCTTCTCTATCATCTAAATAATCCGATATTTTATAGTTGGCGTTTTTAAATTTATTAATTGTCAATTTTTGTATATCCCATGAGAGTTTGTTATAAAAGCGTACACCTTGCCCTTTAAACGTAACCCGTGTATACATCAAGTTATGGATCGTAGTGGCGACTAAGCTGCCATTGGCTACCGATCGGCACACGTGTTGTATATGTGTGCGTGAATTACTGTATTTATATGGTACTTAATGTGGTAGGGTTTCCCTAGTACCCCTTGAACTATTAAGCTCTCAGTTCAATAGAAAGTATGAGTGGAGTTTTAAAAGGATTTGTTTTATTAACCTACTTCTAAAGGCGTTAGGACTTGCGGCCTTATTCATATTGATTTTATGAATCTTGGTTATCTTGTCAGAAAAACTGGAGAAATAAGGACAAAACACTCTAGATGCTCTAATACTCTAATGTGCTCCAAAAATTAATATGGTCAAATGAAGGTTTTTCGGCAGAATAACAGCGCCGAGCTGTCGATCGATAGCGAGACATAATGCTATGCTGAAATCCATTTGTTAGTATAAAATCCATTGCACGGCCGGGACTAGAAACGATAACCTTAGAATCAAAAGTCAGGCTACATCTAAAATAAAAAAATATGGGGTTATAATAAAACAATTATTATTTATTTTTAATTTTAACCAAAGGCGCGGCAGATCGCAACGTAGATGGCGGGAAGAGTTGGATAAATTTCCTAACAGATTGGCTACAAAACGGACCTTAAAGTCTGGAAGAAATGGTGGAGGCTTTTGCCCAGTAGTGGGACACAATCGACTGATGATAAATACTAAGAATTTTCGACAAACCAAATACCAGTGTATTTGGTTTGTCGAAAATTCTTAGTATTAGCTCAAAGAATTAGCGCTGAAGTGGCAGTGGATGCACGTAGCTCGAAGAACTGACTACTGTGGGGGCAGAAAGGTTCTCGATTAGAGACAACTCACTTTATATCGTTATTATTTTATGTCGTCTTCAAGTGGTGATGAGAATTTTTTATCATTTTTGCCTTGTGTTAGTGATGATAATTCAAGCAGCGACGATAGTTTTTGCAGTATTCCAACTCTTTTCCATACCCTTGAGACACAGTTTACAGATGTCTCAAGAAATTTTAATGTCCTACACATTAACGCGCAGAGCATTCCGGCTCATTACCCAGATATGCTGGCGTCTTTCGATCTAATTAACATTCATGCTATATTAGTCCCCGAGACCTGGCTAAAACCCTGTTTACCGACTACTTCATACTCGTTGCCAGGCTTTATCCTAATAAGAAATGACCGCTCCGTTGGACGTGGTGGAGGCGTAGCTATATTCTTACGCGCGCACATCCCCTATTCCGTGATTCACATGTCTCCACAACCACCATCTCCCGGCGCAGGCGAACACCTCTTTGCTGAAGTTCATCTCTCTCGCACCAAGATTCTACTCGGAGTCTATTATAGCAATCACCTTCGTAACAACTATTTTCTGTCTCTTGAAAGGCTTCTCGAAGACCTTACTCCTTCTTATAAACACACCATTATCATGGGTGACTTTAACACTTGCCTCCTCAAGCAGGACTCTCGCTCTATCTCACTTCAAAATCTTGCTAAGGCTAGCAACTTGACCATACTTCCTCTAACAGCTACTCACTTCTTTCCGGATTGTTCTCCTTCTCTTCTCGACTTAATTCTTGTATCTTCTCCAAACAATGTGGCTAAGCATGGTCAAACTTCGGCGGCTGCTTTCTCCTATCACGATTTGAACTACATGTCATACAAAGTTCGTCCGCCGAAAGCAAAGCCTAAAATTCACATGCAGCGTAACTTTGGTAGAATGAACCTTGAGAAACTTCGTGAGGGTGCCCGAAATATTGACTGGTCAGAGGTCATGAGTGCCTGTAACGTCGATCACATGGTAGCTTCTTTCAATAGTCAACTCAACAAGCTTTACGACATACATGCACCCATACGTGCTATCAAAATTAAACACCTCCCTGCACCATGGATTACGGACGAAATCCGCACAGCAATGCACAAAAAAGCTATGGCAAGAGTAAGGATGGCATGCAAGCCTACGGAGGTCAATAAGGCCAAATATCACGATCGCCGCAATCACTGCAACAGGTTGTGTAGGGACGCACAACGCCGATTCATTCACGATTCTGTTAATAAAAGTAATGATTCCTCCAAAGTATGGAAATTTCTTAGAACTCTGGGTGTTGGTAAATCAAAACAAGAATCTATTCCTAAAAACTTAAACATTGATCTCCTCAATCAGCACTTTTCAAATTCCTCAAATATTGATGGATTAACTAAGCTCACTACAATAAAATATCTTTCTTCTCAACCAACGCCAGACTTCCCTCAGTTTCATTTTAGTCAATTCGACGATTGTGATGTTAAAAGGAGCATTGCATCTATTACTTCAAATGCTGTGGGCAATGACAGTATCAGTCGAAATATGATTGTTCCCATTCTTGATGAAATTATCCACGTTATTACGCATATTCTAAATTTCTCTGTCAATTCTGGCACATTTCCCGATGCCTGGAAAGAAGCTCAGATTATTCCCTTAGCTAAAAAATCCAATCCTTCCTCTTTTGCTGAATACCGTCCAATATCAATCCTTCCTTACCTATCTAAAATCCTTGAACGCCTTATTCATAAACAGTTAAGTACCTTCCTTTCCAAAAACTCCCTTTTAAATCCTTATCAATCTGGTTTCCGTCCAGGTCATAGCACCGTAACAGCTCTGGTTAAAATAACAGACGACATTCGGTTTGGGATGGACAGTCAGAAGCTTACAGTAATGATACTCCTTGACTTCAGCAGCGCTTTCAATAATGTTGACTTCGACCTACTTCTGGGTGTGTTACGCTCCTTTAACATATCTCCAACGGCAATTGACTGGTTTCATAGTTACTTGTTTGGGCGCCGTCAGCGCATCCTTGTTGAAGAGGCTTACTTTTCGTGGTGCAATCTTTCTGCCGGTGTCCCGCAAGGTGGCGTTTTATCCCCTCTCCTATTCGCTATGTTCATCCATTCTATCTCGCAAAATGTAACTTCTTCCTACCACCTGTACGCAGATGACTTGCAAATTTATACTCAAGCTACAGTTGAAAATATCGATGGAGCCATTAGCTTATTAAATACTGACCTTGACCGGATATGCGACTGGAGTAAATCTTTTGGCCTTACAGTCAATCTAAACAAAACGCAGGCCATTATTATTGGTAGCTCCAAACAGATCTCCATAATCAATTTTGCACAACTGCCATCCATAGTTTTTGACGGAACACCTATAGAAGTCGCACAGTCAGTGAAAAATTTAGGAATACAGATGGATACCCGTTTAACTTGGGTTCCCTGTATCAATGAGATTAGCCGCAGGGTGTTTGCATCGTCTGGATCTTTACGGAGAATTCGTAACTTCTTGCCGACTGCTACCAAGGTTACGCTTGCACAGACTCTTTTACTTCCGATTCTGGACTACGCCGACGCCTGCTATCTTGACCTCTCTGAAGCCCAACTGAGCAAACTTGAGCGCCTTCAAAACCTCTGTATTCGGTTCATATTTGGCTTGCGCAAGTATGACCATGTCTCTGATTTTCGCGCAAAGCTCAAATGGCTCCCCATCCGTCTTCGCCGGAATGCACACATACTGTCCCTTTTGTATAACATCCTTTTTAACCCTTCTTCTCCCTTCTATCTTAAGGAGCGTTTTGAGTTTCTCCACCAGGCTAATGATCGCAATTTGCGTTCTTCAGATTCCCTTCAACCTAAAACTCCTGTCCATACGACAGAGTTTTATGGTCGATCCTTCACTGTAACAGCCGTACGATTGTGGAACGATTTGCCCTTGTCTATTAGAACATCCAAGTCTATTAGTAATTTTAAAACAAAAGTACACACTCATTATCTCTCCCTGCGTTGAAGTTGTCGCTGCTTGTTAATTCATCATAACCATTTTTATAGTTGCTTGTTTTATTATAATTAAATTTGAGTTATTATTAGTATTTTAGGTTTATAGTATGTAGGTATGTTTTTAATTTTATATAGATGCACCGCCGTCATGTGATATGTTATAATCCTGTCCATACTAAGGTTGTCTGGAAGAGATCGCTTTTAGCGATAAGACCGCCCATTGTACTAAATTTGTTAGTAAAAATTATGTTCTGTATTTTACTTTGGTGTACAATAAAGAGTTATCTTATCTTATCTTATCTAACTCACTAGAAAGCGCAGCATAGGAAAGCCCTCACTAGATAGAAAGACTGGTAAAGGTTGCGGGGAGTCATTGGGTGCAGGCTGAACAAGAGCGGTCGCTCTAGAACTCTATGAGGAAGGCCCATATAGCAGTGGATGGAACGGAACGTCCCATAACTAATTATTATAATGATGATGACTCATAATTTTAACCAAACCTTACCTATCATTGATTACCACTGACTCGTCCAAATCAAGGCCAACTTACTTCCTAATTTCAAACAACTTATGACCAAGATTGGCGTAATACATCTTAGAGCAGGAGAGAATCATTAGAAAGAGTGAGAGATACGTTTCGACGTATGTAGATGTAGATTAACGACAACTGATGTTCGCGGAGTTAATTTAAGTTGAACGTGAGGGTACAGGTGGTGACAGAAGTGGATTCAATGGGGTTGAGGAAACTGGATTTTTCTGGATAGATTGAAATAAGATTTGAACTGTGGATGCTGGTAAACGAGCTAAATTCATATACATAGGTCGCTAAAAACATACTTAAAACATGATTAAATGTTATATACAAAAAATGTTGGTATAGGTACCCCTTGAATATTAATTAATAATAAATAATATAAATAAAATGTACGAAATAATGAATAATGTGTAAAGTACATATTATGACAAATTTGTAAAACTAAAAATAATGATTACAAATAGAAACTAAAAAAATTTACGAAAACATGGTCTGCCTTCCTGTTGCTATACCCAGGGTTCATATGTGAAACTATCTACCTGCAACAACTTTGTGTAACACCATGTGAAAGCAATAAATGTATTGAGTATATTTATATTGATGTCCTACAAAGAAACATTGGTAATTACACCTTTTCGAGAATTCATCATCATAACAGCCCCACGTCCACTGCTGAGCATAAGCTTCATAGATTACCAAAGCGACCGTTATTGTGCGGCTAGCACCTAACGGCTCCCAGTCACTATTATAAAGTCATCCTTCATCTAGTGACAGGACGTCTTAATAGGCTGAACTTTCTGGTGGGCTCCACTCCAGAACCACAACGGCCATCAATTCTCTGAGCTATGTACGTGCTCTGCCCTGACACTTCAGCTTGCTAATCCTCCACTTGTAATATTACAATAATCCTCTCCATCCAAAGGTTATCTGGAAGAAATCACTTCTAGCAAGAAGGCTGATATTTTACTTGTTTCGTATGTGGTGTACATTAAAGTGTTTTCATTCATTCTTCCTTTAGACTATTATTTTCTTCTAGATCTTCGTGTTACATCTTAGACCACATCATCACTTACCATCAGGTGAGATTGTGGTCAAACGAAGTTCTATCCAATTTAAAAAAAAAACTATGTCATTGACATATTAATCTCGTTATAACTGATTCGATCTCGTGAAAAAATACCGGCTATCCGTCTCCATAGCACACTAAGCTACCACCTTCCTATGAGGCCTTCTTAGTGTTACAAATTCTAAATAAACAAATATAATATATATATTTTATTATAATAAATTATCCATCTTGTAAAGCAAATGTATTCCTTGGTATGTACTGTATAGTTATAGTTGACCCGCCGAAACTCGTATCGCCTTTACATGCATATGACGCGGACTGCCAATCGTCGCCGGTAGAATTGTCAATCAGCCATCATTAGCTACATCTATGCATGAGAAAATGAATTTTCATCATAAATTTATTTAGCGTTAATTTTTCCAATATTTTAATAGTTATTCTGCTATTCGAGGCAGAATTCCAACAAATCAAAAATCATCAAACTTGGTCCCGCCGTTCTTGAATTGTAAATGGTGTAACTATCCCGACTTTGTTTTATAATATATAGGTATAGGTACTAGCTAACACGCCCGCGGCTTCGTACGCGTCCTCCTTCTGTGCAGTCGCGTAAAGTGTATCCTATGCCTCAAATCTATTCATAATTTATCTAGGTACATAGGTACCATCGAAATCGGTCGAGCCGTTATGTCGTGAAAAGGTAACAAACAGACAGAGAGACAGAGCTACTTTCAAATTCAAATTTAAATTCGTTTATTACTCTAGAAATAACATAACAGTAAATAACATCAAATCGGTATGAACGTAGATTATAACTTGGATTAACACATAGGCTACTTTTTTTGACAAACAACGCGTGCGAATCCGCTGGCAGAAGCTAGTTATAGACATTAACCTTCCTCTTGAATCACTCTATTTATTTCTGAAAACTACATTAAAATCCGTTGCGTAGCTTAAAAGATCTAAGGTAACAGACAGCGGAAGCGACTTCATTTTATACTATGTAAAGAAGATAGAAGAATATAGATATTAGATAGATATACTATATAGTTTAGTTACAAAAAAAATGTAACATAGTTTTTTTGACAAAAATAAATTATCTTTATCTTATCTTATAAAGCGGAAAATGAGAATGACTTGTCCACATACCTGTTCCTCTAAGGTGCCCAGGGACCCACAATAAGGCTTGCAAGTTATTCCACGACTTACCTCCGAACGTTCCACTTAGATTTATTATAATTGTCTGAGTACCCCTAAAGTTCACTCCGTTGGTTGTATTAATTTAGACAAGTTTCGCCGCAACTACATAGTTTTAAAGTTTATTTTAACTTTTGCATATGGCTTTGCACGCTAAGTCTGCGAAACGCTAAGACAAGGCGTCACAGAAAACTAACGTCGCTGTTAACTATGGCTGCTTCTATACCTAGGTATATTTATTAATTTTATTGTCTAGATTTTCTTCTAATATGTTTTATCATCTCCAACGAACCAACTTTAACACATAAAAGGCTCAATAAGCAAGTTTTATTTATCCGGTCTATTATCCGCGCTTATCCGTATATATCCGGTGTTCCCGTTGACGGAGGTCGATCACCAGATCACGGGTGAGATTAGTCACGTATTCAATATTCTGTTATCTTTGCTAATTAATTTGGGACAATTTGGTTAGTTACGAGGAATTTTATGAGCATGTTCGTTACGTAACTGATTCTTTTTTGGTGGTTCTGCCGAGTTTTGGTGATCATTTAGCATTCAACATATGGCTCTCCTAGATTTACGATTCGAATCGATTTTGTGCGGCCTGGAATCTTATTTGGGTATTATTTACATAGAGTGGGGGCCGTCCTACGCTGTGCTTTCCAGTGCGTGGTCTCCTCTCAAGAACCTTTCTGCCCCAACGGCCATTACTTTAGACTTCAGTTCTCCAATTCTCGTAATTTTTAGAATTTTCACTAAAAACAGATGATTTTACATGTATTTCTATGAACATATCTAGTTTCCAAAAGACTTGGTCTCGTCAGTAAAGACAATGACTATGTTATTCCGAGGCACCTTGAATTATAGTCATATTCATGTATTGCCAGAATTATATAGGTTATACAGAAAAATGTCAGATTGAATTTAAATTAGTTTCACTATACTCTACACCACTCAGCGGCGTGCAATAAGCTTGTAAAGTTTTCATTATAATTTGTTCAGTTATAAATCACTAGCTTCCGCTCGCGGCTTCGCAAACGTGGTTGATCAAAAAGTAGCCTATGTGTTAATTCAGGTTATAATCTACGTATATACCAAATTTTACCGAAATCGGTGCAGCCGTTACAACGTTATTGAGTAACAAAAAAATAAATAAACAAACATCCAAACTTTCTCATTTATAATATTAGTGTGATTATTATTTACATTACACTGTTTATGTCAACCATTTAGCGTTCAGTGACGTAAAAAATTTATTGATGCACAACAGGGACTCGAACCCACGTCTTTAGAATCGGAAGCCACTACACCAAAACTCGTAAGTACTGAGATAAATGTGTGTACGGGTAAGTAGATATAGAGCTTTTTACCCGCACATTTCCTTAAAAATCAGTTCCAGCGTCCAAGACCAAATAAAGCCTGGCCTTTCCTATACAATGTGACCAAATGTAATATTTTACAGCGAGCAATACCAAAGCGAGTTTTATCGCTTCAAAAATGTATTTTGTTTTTCTTATTTTGTTTGTTGGATAAATGTGTTTAGCTGGTTTACGACGCTCCTTCAATAAGCTTTTGTTTTTGTAGGAAAGTTACAATGTGACGCAATGTTGCTTTGGACGATGCAGGGCAATTGTTTATCGCGCAAATGCATTTTGTAAGTGGTATTCTACTACCTCAGCTCTGGTCATATAATTTTAAACGCAGAAAAGGTAAAGTCAAATATTTTTATTCATTAAAATCACAAGGATCACTTTGAAACGTCAATTTTACTGCCTGTTCCTTCGCGACCAAGCCAGGAAAGAAAGGCAAGAAACAAGGCTGATTGTTTTTTTTAATGATCCTTTTACAATAAATGATACAGAAAATAAATTACGTCTAAATTGTAACATTTTGAACGAGTTGGAGCAATTTAAATCCCAAGCTTCTCTATCATCTAAATAATCCGATATTTTATAGTAGGCTTTTTTATAAAAATTTAGTTCAATTACGTTTTTAAATTTATTAATTGTCAATTGTTGTACATCCCTTGGGAGTTTGTTGTAAAAGCGTACACCTTGCCCTTTAAACGATTTACTAACTTTATGGAGCCTACAAGTGGCAACAGCGAGTTTATCTTTATTTTTAGTATTAAAATTGTAATTATCGCTATTTTTCTTAAACAAATTAATATTCTTGTGAATGAACATTAGATTTTCATAGATGTATTGACAAGGGAATGTCATAACATTTATTTCTTATAAACTTATTGCGTAACAAAAAAACGCTTTAGGTATCTGTTTGTGGCATCGTAGTTACCAAACGAATGGACCGATTCGGACGCGGTTTTTTAATAGATTCTTAGCTATGTCAGTTTTTAATCCCCCAACTGAAAAAGAGGGGGGTTTTAACATTTAATTTATATCGTTATTATAAATACGAGACTTATCACGATTTAACCTTCATCAGGGTGAACCCCCACCACCGCTCCCATCTACTCGCGCGCAGAGGGCTGCGGCTGGCTGCGGCGCGGCCGCGTAGTGCGAGGTGAGACGCGGTTCGGAGCGGATCGCACCCATCCTGATGAAGGTTCACGAATTGAACCGAAACCTTGTCGGTCGAAACACCGATAAAACGGTATGTGATATATGCCGTATTAATAATAATGATTAAAATAAATCTCGAAAGATTTCTAAGTAAAATTTAATTTATACTCATACTCATTTATTCAATCCGTAGACACACAATTGAACACTTGGTTACGTCAATAATACTTATTATTATTATAAGCCTGTTGTGTCCCACTGCAGGGTAAAGGCCTCCTTACACTCTTTCCACTCGTCTATAATACTTAAATAATAATATAGGCTTTACGTACCTAGAAGCTCAATGCACTATTTTGGAAGTGCTTGAAACAGACAAGCATTTCGTAATAGACATCTAAACACTGATAAGTGATTACTTAAGAATAAAGCTGCTGTAAATGGGCATTGTCAAAGAATTTATTATATACTTAATTTACATTCTAAATTGATGTGTATGACAATAGGTAAAAATTATAAACATTGAATTAAGTTAATCATTCATTACATATTGAGGTATGTCAAAACTTAAAAACTTGAGATGAATAAATTAAATGACACATCGTATAGGTTTAAGATCCCTTTCACCTACAGTGCGCATCTCACGTATAATATATAGGGGACGCCTTGATCCGAACGACAGCTAAGCAACAGCAACTGGCTTAGGTACGTAATAAGCCTACCGTTTTGAAGGGTATGAAGTATAGGGTTTTGAGGGTATTTTTTACATGTAGAACTGTCTCACCGCGACAGATGACATGCAATGCCATGTAAGCCAAGGTTCAGTTGGAACGTAACCTGTGTAATGCAATTGTTATGCCTAGGCTTGTACCATCTCCACACCTGATAAATAATACCTCTGTTCCTCGCAAACACTGTTTTTTTAATAACTCTATTATGAAGCTGTTTTAAAATCTATATTGCTACATTTATTTGGTATGGACTTGGAGCAAATTCAATGCCAAGCTTTTTATTATAAATTTATAATAAGATATTTTTTGTTAGTTTTTACACGGAATGTTGCTTAATCTTTCCGAGTTATTCAAAGATATATTAAGATACTAGCTTTTTCCCGCGACTTCGTACGCGTTACACTACTACATGTGTAGCCAGGTAATCTAGAAACAAAGCTAAAGTCGCTGTTGCAACTTGACTTAACACCCCATTTTTATCCCATGGGGACCAGATTTATGGGATAAAAAGTAGCCTATGTGTTAATCCAGATTATAATATACGTGCATACCTACTAAATTTCATCGAAATCGGTTCAGCCGTTACGACGTGATTGAGTAACAAACAAACATCCAAACTTTCGCATTTATAATATTAGTGTGATTATGATAATCAAAAAAGTAGAAATAATTGAATTTCACGGTATTTCGTTTACTACAAAATAAATTTAATTTATACTTTATACTCAATAACACGTGGTAATCATGTTATTGAATTGTAGCTTATATGACACGTTTATCGGTTTACCATAGCAGTGCCATCTATTGATTACTTACTCAATCCAGTCAACAGATACCGCCATCTGTTAGAATCGTTTGGAGCTAACAGATAATTGTGACTGTCAAAACAAATAATTTGCAATAAAATAATATTGCGACTGTAAATTGTGATGTAAGCTATCCTATCTCTCAAGTTGGATCGAACTGCACATGGTGTGCGAATTTTATTATAATCGGTTAAGTGGTTTAGGAGTCCATTCAGAACAAACATTGTGACACGAGATTTATATATATTAAGATATAAAGAAATATTTATTGTAAAATATGTTTTATATTTATATTTCAGGCTTACTTTTTCAAACGAAGCTCAGCAACTTTTGAATTTAAAAAGAAAATAAAAATAACAAGTAAAAACTTAATAACTACTTATCACATAATAATTAAAATACCTACTATATACTTAACACCTACCTATTTAAAAAAAATGGCGCTCCGGGAGTACCGACAAGTGAAAACTTGAACAATTACGAGATACCTACTTATATATACAGAGGTGTCGGTAACGATAACGGTAACAGTGTCATTGCGAGTTCATTGGTTTTTTCCCATCTCAAAAAATGCCCAACACGCCTAAAGAAGTTTTTACTTCAAAACTTATAGGCCTACATCAAAACGATTAAGTTACGAGCTGGTAGTTAGGTAAAGCTGAGAACTAAGTTACTCGAAACGAGATTATATACTGGCCCTAGTAACTGGCTCGTGTAAACCAGCATAACCCCATTAAATGCTGTTTAGAGTTTCATTAATTTATAGCGAGGTTAATTAATATCCCATAAATCAATGAAGCGACCGCAAATAAGTTATCTTAAAACTTTGCTGCTATTCCTGCCGAGCAATAAGTTACTAATCTACTGTTCCACTGAATTTAATTCATTCATTTATTCCAATGGCTTCACCACGTAATTCTACGTTTATCTTTTTTCTTAGGAAATTATTAAAATCAAGACAGAAAATAGCCTTAGCTAAAACCAATACCCTGTTGAAAATGATGCGCGAGGATCTAAGGATGATGGTGGGAATCACAGGACACTGCGAACTTAACTATCACCTCTTGAAGACCGGGGCCACGGACAGTGGGCTTTGTCGCACATGTCTTCAGGAAGAAGAGACGGTGGAGCACGTGATACTTCACTGTACGGCCACGAGCGATATTAGGTTGAGGACGGATCTGCAGGAGCTCATCGAATCCACATCCGCTAACACCACAACAACATCCACGGGGATCTTGGAAAGCTGCATCTATCAACCCAAAATCCTGCTCCGTTACTTCAAGGAGCTAGGATGGCTGGGGTCAGGTTAGAAGGGGGGTAATGCACAATACACCCCAATGCGGGACATCAGTGCAGATATAATTCCCCCCACCATAGAATTAGAATTAGCCCTAGCTGAAGTATAAATAATTGTTTAAGTAAATAAAACGTAAAGCACGTGTCGGACCACGCGTAGTGAAGGCGTCTGTAGTCAGTACGGCTACATCTTAAATCATTTTAAAATACAAATCTAATTTTGCAGTTGATTTTTTTTTTGATTGATTTGAAGTATGAACTGTTTGAATGTAACACACACACGACTATTGCGAATATAGCCACTTTGAAGCTTTATATTTTGTACACATAATCAAAACTCTATCAAAAAAGAGTTGTACAAACCTTGTAGTATTTTTTGAATAACCTATTCTACAACACCGCACATCATCGTGCCACACTTCAGGTTGACGCACTAATAGTCTACGAATAAAATGGCAGACAAACAGACGGACATAGCGGAACTACGATTATAAAAGATTGTATTCGACTACCCTAAAAATCGCAGAAAACACATGAGGGTGATTCAGTGATAGCTTCATTTTATTGAACCATGGTGCCTGAATCAACCTGTATATCATAATAAAGTAATTAAATATAATAGAATCACTAATCAATTTAATACAATGCAGTGCCCATAGATTTTAAATTAAATTAACTAGTGGTTCGCCCAGAACTGAGATCTCGCAAGTCTCCCATAAAAACAAAAAAAAATTGTAATCTTTGACTATCAAAATAGTGCCACTAAATAAATAACCAAATAACTTGACCTACAGTTTCATTCAAATTACAGGTAACGGGAGTTCATATAAAGTGGTTAAACTTTATTGGGGTACAAAATGCAGTTATTCTGGATTTCAGACTTTTGCCTATATTTATGTCACTAAAGCTACACGAATACCAAATTTCAGTATTGTGGGGTCACTGGTGTACCCTGTGAATTTTATCAAGTCTAGTTTTTATTATGGCTAATAACTCAAAAACTAAAAGTATTAAACTAAAAATAAAAACAGGATTGAAATGTACTAATAAAGACCTTTCATTCGACGTACCGCTTGACCTTAAAGTCTCATTTAAACTTTTTTTTATCCTCTTGAACCCCAATATCTCAACAACCCCTCAACATTTTTAGCTCATTGAGTCACACAAAAATTGTGCCCTCACTACCTACCTACATACCAAATTGTTAGCATAAGAGGTGTGTGTGTAAATAAATGCCCTTTTATTTATTTATTTATTTTTAAATTTCACGATGATGATAAACATGTTTAAATATGACTTATTTGTATAATTTGACAACTCTCTAAAACATATTTAGGCACTAAATACGTTTAAGCAACGTTGCGCAAGTCGTCCTCACACACAACTCGAGGACGATGTATTTGGTACATCATATTTGTACTAAAAACGGAATATTTACCATGATTTTTGAGTTAGTATAAATAGTGTTCGTAACCATTATAGTATCAAAGGTTATTTAGTACATCTTTCTAAACTAGACTAAACTCCAAACTGACAATGAACGAACTGTAAAATTACCTGAAATACACAGCGAATATATTACCTACGTACTGCAAGATAGCGTAAATAACCCGTCACAGTGTGAAGAATTGAGAATTTATACATTCATGTCGAGGCCACAGAATAAATACGGCCATAGAGCCAAACAGAAATTTCACTCACACCCTATTATTGCATATTTATTTATTTTATATATTATATTTATTTGAATCGACAGGATCCGCAATACCACACTGCGCGCGAAGACCGGCATCGCAGATGTTGGTGACAAGACTACGAGGCTGAAAAAGAACAGTGGGACAGACAAATGGGCAACAGCTGTCACACAATGGGTGCCTGCAGATGGGCGTCGAAGCCGGGGCAGGCCGAGTAAGCATTGGCGTGACGACCTCGATGCATTCCAAGATGGCTGGTGGGACGCGGCGAATGATTCTGAGATATAGAGGAACATGGTGGAGAACTTTGTCCAGCAGTGGGAAAGTACCTAGTCAGGTCATAAATTCTGTCACATGTTTAATATAAAATAATTGAAACAAGCTTATTCATTATGTAACCATTTATATACCAAAATGAACTTAACAAAACATAGATTCTTATGACACTAAAGTTTATTCAAAATGACCTCCGTGATTTTGAATACAGGCCTTCAATCTGCGCGGCCAGTCGTCTATCGCAGCACGAACGAGGTCCATGTCAATATAGGCGGCTGCCTTAATCAAGGATGTCTTGAGTGACTCCAAATTGGGATGAGGCTTTGAGCACGCCTTTTCCTCCAAGTGTTGCCATATCTTATAATCTAACGGATTCAAATCTGGACTGGAGGAGGGCCAGTCTTCGTGCCGGTCGATTTCACGCGCCGCCAGCCAGTCTTGTGTGCTCTTCGCTCTATGAGCTGGCGCCGAATCTTGTTGGAATACCCAGTGCCTGTTATTGAACATGGTATGAGAAACAGGTTCCACAAGGTTCGTCAGGACTGTATTTTGATACACAACTGCATTCGTTTTTACACCTTTCTCACAAAAATGTACCTCTGTTAAGCCCCAATAAGAAACTCCCAACCATACCATGAGCGAGGATGAAAAATGACCTCGTTGGACACGCGGAATACGGTTGCTCGCTTCTTCACTACTGTGTGCGTACACCTTATCATTTTGTTTGTTGTAGCTCTCTTCTACGGTAAAAATTATTTCATCCGAAAAAAGAATTTCCCGATATTTTTTTCCCGCGTACCGCTTCAACAAAGCGCGGCATCTCTTCAGTCTCAGGTCCATTAGACGTGCATTCAAACGATCTCCTGTTTTTCTTCGATATGCCCGAAGCCCTAAGTCTTCATTTAACACCCTTTTCACCGTGGTTCTGCTTAACCCTATCTGAAGGGCCAACAGTTTCTGCTTACGTTTGGGATTTCTTTGAATTCGCGCCTTCACAGCTTTTATCACTGCTGGAGTCCTAGCAGACCAAGGGCGACCACTTCTTGACCTGTCATCTACACTAGAGTCTTCATTGTATCGTTTGATGGTGCGTTAAACGAATCATTTGGTTATATTCAAATTTTTCAGTATGTCAAAAATTTGAATTGGGGCGTAACCGCAACGATGCAACGCAATAACTGCAACACGGTCTTCTTTAAGCGACCACTCCATATTTAAAAATGAGTAAAATTCTAAAAAGTATACATTTTTATTTTCATGAACAATTCGAAATTCGAATTCTATAAACTTTTTTGTGGCCAGCATTCTAAAAGAAAAGTTTTTAGTGTGTGACAATACTTATGACCTGACTAGGTATATAGGTATATTAAAAAATATATATATATTTATTTACAATTATTTGTGTACTTAATATGTATGCATTGTAATTTTTCTTTTTCTATTACTAAGTGTATTCTTTTTACACCTCGGCCAATATTTCATTAAGCAATGATCCTTTCCATCCGAAGGTCGTCTGGAAGAGATAATAAATATTACTGGACATTTCAAACAGCACTATCTAGCCCAAAATTAAGCAGAGCTTGTACTATGCATACCTACCACTCTTGCTAAAACATATTGTTACTACCACTACAACAAAATCCAGCATGCAAATTAATAGATAATGGTAAATGCTTGTTAACCTACACATGTATTTGCAAATAAATGTCTTTTATCTTATTTTTTATGTTTTATGGGAACCAGATAACTGATAGAATACTTACATATATTTTTTTTTGTAAATTGAAAAAAAAACACCCAGACACGGAACAAATATTTACAAACATTTGTTCCGCAGCGGGAATCGAACCTGCAACCTCCTGCGTCGCAGTCGGCTATTCGCCCACTGCGCCACAGAGATCGCTTTGTTAAGCGATAAGACCGCCGATTATGCTTAGGTACATACATTTGTTTCTTTTATTTCTTTATATCTGTTGATAAAGAATGTTCATTCTTTCATTATTATTTTTTTACTACTTGGAGATGAACAAGTATATGGCCTACCTGATGTTAAGTGGTAACCATCGCGTATAATAAAGTATTTCCTCATAGGTCACGCACCTTAGAGACGATGCACTGTCCTGCGTCCATCAACTTGAGGCATACAGATATAATGCTTCATGTGCCTGTAATTTCGCCGGCAACCATACCCTTCAACCCGAAATACAGCAATGCTGCTTGACAGCAGAAATGGGTATAGTAGGTACCTACCCAGTACTTCCCGGGCGAGCCCTTTCACAAGGAATCTTCTCTTGAAATTTCAATCTTGCCTCTAAAAATAAACACTTTATTGCACACCTTAAATTAAATAATAAATAAACACATAACATAAACTTATACAATTATTTACATGACTATGAATAACATAACAGTCATCATCTAAAGACAGTTACAAACGATCTAAAGATAGCTCAACTCTAATACAACCTCATTTCGTCAGTTTGAAAATAAACACAAATTATTTATTTTATATTTGAAAAATAATTTCACTGAAAATAATTTTGACACGGCAATGAGGGCTTTGAATTTTCGATATTTGATAAACGACTTGGTAAGCAATATTTGATAAAATCATTCTACTTAAAAACTGGGTAATAGTGATACAGCTGCCTCTACCAAGTGGAATAATTCACTTATTTTTCATGATTACGCCTCTACGGCTTGGACGTGTGATGAGTTATGGAAATTAGATTTCACCTCTCAATTCCTGTAACGTTTTCAGCCGTTGAGAAACATGAGAAAGCAGAAATACAAAAAGAAATATGTAATTTAACACTTTAAGAAACAGTGGCTGAACACACAAGCCTTACATTGCCATAAAAAATATTGTATCTGTGGTTCTACCAAAAAGTTTATAACAACCATTATTTACATATTTGGTTTATAGATTGTTAGCCAAGTGGTTATGTTTCATCAAGATCGGCCCAGCCGTTTAGTCATGAAAACGTAACAAACAAACAGACACAGTTACTTTCGTATTATTTGTAGTAATATTTTGATGCAGTTCAAATCATGGTAAATATCCCGCTTTTACTGCAAATAGTGTTCATAACCATGATAGTTTTAAAAATTATACTTTTGTATTTATAAATGAATATAGAGTATGAATATGGATAAGTTCAGTATAATACATATTTAGCCAATAAATCAAAACAGCGTAAAACAAATGCATTGGACATTGTAACATTGAATTCAATTCGATTTTAAGTCGATTCAATCGGAAAGAATTCCGCTTGTAGAGCGTCATAAAGTAGCTAGAGACAGCGCCCCCTACCGACCGTTCAGGGCACTGGAAATGCTGTGGACCGAATAATTCACGTCTCTAGTAGCCAACATTACATTTACAACAACCTTGAACTCTATTCTAACTCTGTAAAAGCTATTTTGCAATGCCATTTCCAATGAAATCTTGATAGAATATAGCTCTGACGCTTGGACGCATAGAAAATTCCTTTTAAAAAGAATCGGCGGTCTTCAGAGACGAATTTATTTTCGAATTATTACTTTTTGAACTACCTGCATAAAATTACTTAATTTCTGATTATATTTTTTATTATTTAAGGTTTTCGGCATACATAACTTTATCCTGCCTATATTTTGAAAGAGAACTAAGCCTTGTCAGTGTAGTGTAAATTAATATTTGTGTAAAGTAGTGAAAGTGTTAGTGCTACAAAGAGATCACGTGACCAAAGTGTCTTCCTCTTAACTAGGTACTGTCGCTTGTTCAGGGGAAGACACTTTGTTCGTGCTATTGGACAAATTCTTAAATTTATAATTAACTAGCTGTTGCCCGTGACTTCGTACGCGTTACACTACTAAATGTGTAGGTAACCTAGATATAAAGCTAAACTTGCTGTTGCATCTTGACTTGACACCCCATTTTTATCCCATATGAACTGATTTATGCGATAAAAGATAGCCTATGTGATAATCCAGGTTATAATCTACGAATATACCACATTTCATCGGAATCGGTTCAGCCATTACGATGTGATTGAGTAAAAAAAAACAAATAAATAAACAAACATACAAACTTTCTCATTTATAATATTAGTGTGATACTGAAAAACTAGGTCAAAATCAAATTACGCATTAGCCTATACATGGCTAGATTGTAATAATATTACTGTGGTATTTATAGGATTGTACAATGGGAAAAAACAGTCGGTGCGCAAGTCCATATAGGTAGTTCCCGCTCTTCTGCGTTTTCTAGTGCGTGGTTAGACCACGCAATAGAAAAGTAAAACTAAAGAAAATCTTTAAAAAAAAACGAGAAAAAAGTACTTCTTATCCAGTGCGAAATCTGCGCAACCCAGAATTTTGTCAGTAATGACCAAATCTGAAATTTACATAACCAACATACATATAGCCAGTTATGCACGCTCTAGCATATTTTTAGTCTGTCTGCGGATTAGATTAAAGTTTTTGCTAACTTGCTAGAATCTAGATTCTAGCTTGATCTAAATTCAACGGCTAGCCGAAGCATCCACGAGCACCTACATTTATAGTCCCAAAAGTTCAAACTTCGGCTAAAATTGCATTAGTTTTAATGGAAGTGGCAAATACCTGACCTATATATAAAACGGTTATTATAACCTGGGTAGAGTACCTAACTATACCTAGGTTTAGCTGCTATACCTAATCAAAATTTGTAGAGCTCAAATGTTGCTGAAGTTAATAAACCGGGTAATAAATAACCGGGTGTTGCCGGGGTCAATAGGGCAGTATTTATATAAGAAAAAATAGATCAGTTGAGTATTATGATAGCTTGAAAATAGTATATTAGCTAGATCTAGAGCTTTTTAATACTACCTGGAGATTGAAACGTGTATCCACCTAATGTAACCATCGCCTATAACAAAGTATTGAGTCGTATTTCACGCACGTTTCTAAAAACGTACTCTACGATGCACTGCCCTGCGTCCATCAACTTGGAGCATTCAGCTGTGAAGCCACATGTGCCTGTAATTTCGCTGGCAACCCTTTAAACCGAAACACAGCAATGCTGCTTCGCGGCAGGAATAGGTATGGTGGTAGTACTTTCCCGGGCGTGCCCTTTCACAAGGCACTCTACTACTCTTAAATTACTAGATTGCTAAGTTTGTATGAACCACTCAGTTTTAAGTTAGGTTTAGATCAGCCCTGGTGTAGAGTGCATCTAAAGGCCGATATAGCTTTAAAACTGATAAAAACATGGTTAAAAGCTTTGACTGAAGCCATACTGAAGCACAGAACTTAAATCAGTATCGAGCTATTAGAGAACTATTATTACAAGCAAACTTTGACATACTATTTATATTTAATAATAAATTATTAGGTACTAACTGACACAAGAAAATTAATTACTATCAATATTAAATTATTACGTATTCAATCAAATTCAATGCATTTATCAATCCTTTGACAAATTACAATATTCTTAGATATGTGGCAAAATAATAATAATAAAATAACATAAAGTAACAAATGATAAATTTGAAAAACTAAAAACATGCTTAAAAATAATAATTAAAAATTTTACGAAAAACATGGCATGCCTTCCTGTTCCTGGGTATACATATGAACTCTGCCAGGGTTCATATGTGAAACTATCTACCTGTAATAACTTAGTGTGAAAGCAATAAAAGTACCTATTGAGTATTGAGAAGCAAGCTTCAAGCAAGCTTCCAGAAGTTAATGCTTCCACAAATATGTTTTATGTTTATTTTATCATCTGCTGCTATTTAATTCCACCTATTTTCGCGTTGAATAAATTAAATTAAATTAAATATTCTAATTAGAGGATACCAAACTTCTTTAGATAAGTATTCTTAGTAGATAAATCGATATAGGTATTCAAAAGATTCGTGCTTTGAGAAACCGCAAATTTATTTTCCAAACCAAAGAGAAAGACACAAATCTTTTTATGAACGTAGTACATTTTGTTTTTTCTTAATTTAAGGGTAATTCATCCTTAAGGCTTGTGTTCATCTTAAGGCCAATAAGCTCCGAAATGTCTTCCCAGGTCGAAGAGTCTATGGACATCATTAAGTCTGATTCTAAGTAGGCCACGTCCACTGAAAATAAAAAAACGGGTTATAAAAACAATGGATACGTGCATTCTCCCCATTTTAACCTATGGTGCGCAAACTTGGTCTTTGATACAACTTCAGAAGTCCAAGCTCAAAGTTTGCCAGCATGCTATGGAGCGCAGCATTCTGGGTGTCCGGCTAACGGACCGAATGACAGAGCTGCGCTCTCATACACAAATTGAAGCTGTAGCTTTGAAATTCGCTAAGCTGAATTGGGCTGGGCGCGTCTGTTGGATGCCAAATAAGCTGTGGGAAAAGCTAGCTTTCGAGACCCCTGACCCATCGAGAAGACGACGCGGCAGACCGAGACGGAGAGAGATGGCGGAACGAATTACCTACCATCTGAGGTTTTCCCTTAGGCTACGTACGCCGTACGCGTACCAACGCGTCAAGAAAAATGTAAAGAGGTTTCTGCAGGGTAGGGAACGCAATGACAGTACCCCGGGTGGGTGTTGCCAGTGTCAATAGGCGACGGTGACCGCTTACCATCAGGAGGGCCGTAAGCATGTTTCCCCATAAGAAAAAAAAATTGATAAATTTCTGCTAGGCTGGGTGGACGAGGCGCAGGATCGTCATGTTTGGAAGGAATGGGGGAGGTATTTTCCCAGCAGTGGATACAAATGGCTGAGAATAATAATAATAAAAACAATGGGCTTTGACGTTTTGGAAACCTCTCAAATTTGTGACTTAGATGCCTGTTTCCTCGTGATGTTTTCCTTAACCGATAAGAGTCCATTATTTTATGGTCAGGTTTCGATCCTAGGACTGAAGTCTGTGTCAATAAGCCACTGCTACTTGCTCTTTTTGAACTTAAGAATATAACACCACGATAAATGGAAACATGACAATAGTAATTAGTGTTTTAAGTTGTTTCTTATTAGATTTCGTAATAGAGAAAGTACTGTTTGTTTTCCGAATAAAATACTAGTGGTTCGCCCCGAACTGAGATCTCGCGAGTCCCCCATAATAACAAAAAAAATGTTATTTGTAATCTTTGACAATCAAAATAGTGCCACGGAAAAAACCAACGTACTTGACCTACAGTTTCATTCAAATTACAGGTAACGGGAGTTCATGTTAACTGGTTGCTTATTTAGGGTACAAATTGCAGTTATTCTGTATTTCAGACTTAGGTTACACGCATACCAAATTTCAGCACTGTGGGGTCACTGGTGTACCCTGTTAATTTTGTCAAAGTTCAGTTTTTATTATGGCTAATAACTCAAAAACTGCATACACTTTGCTAAAAATTGAAACGGAATAGAAATATACAAACAAAGACCTTTCATTTGACGTCCCATTTGACGTGATAGTCTCATTTTCATTTTTTTACCCCTCTTGAACCCCAATATCTCAATAGCCCCCCCACATTTTTAGCTCATTTAGTCACACCATTATTGTGCCATCACTACGTACATACATACATACAACGCCGATTTGCCCAAGTTGATTTGGAGATCTCGCTTCGCTCGATCAATTAATAATCCATTAATCTATTATAATGTTCCTTTTCTTGTGTACTTACTACTTATTGTCACTACTAACAATATTTTTAAGTAATTAAGTATAAATTAGTTTTAACATATTAGGGTTACCTCTAAGCTGACTAATACGGTTGCCAATTTTCTGTAAATTGGACAATTCTTTCTCAATAGAATTTTTTATGTTTTCAAAGAAATCTGGATCCTCAAAGTCTTCCAATTTAATTTTCTTCTCCATTTTGAATTTATGTTTTGTAGGTTTCACGTATAATTAATTTATCTCCTCAACTTTCTTGATATTTATTAGATTAATTACAAAATGAACTCCGTCGAATATTCGAACCAAATTAAAAAAGTTCATACAAACTGCCAACAAAAGGCGGGAAATAACTTTTTAAATTTGAAGTAGGTCATCGCACGCAATCTACTAACCATACAGCCAGAACACATAAAACAAAAGAGTTAGATGAAAATGAGTTTTTCAACGAAAAAAATATGTATAAAATGCTTTTTTTTTTTTAATTGATGAATAATTGAATTATGGATAAGTGAAATGTGTGCATTAGCCCCTTTAGTCACCATCAGATCTGTCACCATAATATTGTATTGTCATCGGAACATGACAGCAAGGTACGTAACATTTCAACACAAAAGCATTAGCGAGAACTAGCTTGCAAGATTAGAAACACATCATGAAGCTTGAAATGTGTCGATGACAAAAGCGATAATTAATTTAAAAAAAGGAACAATCGATCGCTAATTAGTACAAACAGCCGAACAATGCCAATGATTGCGGCGACCGAACTAAATCTACTTTTGGATGAGTTTTGGTATGTGAGCCGCGTCACTGACTGAATGTCATTGGATTTATAAATAAGATCAGCTCCAGAAATAGGTAGCTACAGGTTTTCCAGGCGTACCGACTAAAATAAAGTAGCCTGGATTCGTTAACAATATTATTGTCTTGCCGCCCGTGGATGCCGATAGTGAGTCAAATCGCTTTTGCTTTGCTTTTGCCCTGTTTATTTTACTGTGCGGTGATGGATTACGATGATATACAACAGTTTTCGTTGCGCTGGCATAATCATCAGGTAGGTGAGTAGTTTTGTACACACCCACGTCGGCCACAGGTACACGATTTTACAACTTTTTACACATTTTATTTTCAATTGCCACCTACGAGTGTTTTACTCGTCGATTTCAATTGGCATTCTAAGCTTAGCAAAGCGTACTACTCTACCATAACAAGCAATCGGAATATTTGAGTGTTAATCCAGGCACACGTTACACGAATAAACTTCTTAAAATGAAAACTGTTTTATTTTATTTGCTTTCCATTTTATTTATTACAAAGTATTAAACATAAACTCAAAAACTCTGCACTAACAAAAATGAGTGTAAATGAATTTTTGAAACACGTTTATGATAACAATAAATGAAACGAAAAATATAACAACACAAAAACTATACACATAAAATACGAATATAATTGTTTTTTTCAAATTAGCAAACTAAACATTGTAGTGTTTTGATTTCATTTAGATAAAACAGAAACTTAGCCGTGCTTCTAATTTAGTTACTTTAGGGTACATACCTACATAGGTACATGTATGTAAGCGAATTCAGACTATACTTGAAGAGCAATATTGTGATTAGATTTCGCATTCTAAGTTATGCATAGTACACATGCTATTTAGGCAAATTGCTTGTAGTCAGAGAGCTAATCGTGATTTCTTGATAGCATCTGATTCAAAAATGTAATTACATTAAATTGACATGATTTATACACTCGTAACTGTTATTTTGATTGATTATTCGCGCTTGTCAAATTTGGCTGAATTGGCAACAAAAGTGAAGTTTTGCGTGTATATGATAATGCTAGCACATTTTTGTTTACGTATAAAAATGATCTATATTTAATGATAGACGTATAAAAATAAATTCCAGCACCCTTCAAACTTGCTTTGCGCTAAACAGCCCATATTTTGTTAAATTGTATTTTTGAGTAGTTGCGTGTTTTTTGTTTGTCCAATCGGTCCAATGTTTATTGTATTCCACGTTTGTCATAACAGTTTCAAGAATGGATATTCGTTCGATTGATATTTCTCAAAATTGTGCCTACATTTTTGATGTTGGTATTAAAATATTTACCTATAGGTTTTTTCTCAAAGAATTACATTCACTTATGTACGAGAGAAACATTAACTGAAGATTTTATAGATATTTTTACTCATATAAAAGAACTAATACCGTTCTCATAAAATGGATAGACAAGGGACAATAAAAAAAACATTAGACTGATCGGATGAACAGGAGACACCATTTAGCCATCCTATAGATAGATGCTAGTTGACAGTTGACTCACAAACACTAATCGCCTACCGCTACACTCACACTTGACCAAATTTTACAATTTAATGATTGCGGCTGTTAGAAATATCTGGCTCATTGAATTGAATACCCTTACAACTATTATTAGAATAGTATCCTATCCTCTTTGGTTCTGTCTATTTGTACCTATATAATTAAGATTCTCGTATTCTAAGTAATTGTACCTACACTAGATTTTAAGATAACTATTTACTTTATAACCCCCCCCCCCCCCTCCCCCTTTCTATCACAAACTCAGGCCACCAATTACGATAGCAGAATGAACATGAAAATGCTATGTTGGTATTAATATAATCACATCACATCTCTACCGAGGTACGCAGACTGTGACAAATAAAAGCAATAGCTGCGTTTTCCATTGCCATTTTCCTATTGTAAATGGGGGCAGATCTCATCAGAAACTGATGTAATTTCGCGTTATTATCATTATTTAAATAATAGTTTTTAGTATTTGGTGGCTGGATATTTCTACGCTGCACCTATCTCTAAATAATCGTTCCTCTGTGTATAGAACAGCGTAATCGGAGCCCTAGGCCGCATGCTAAGCACTGGAGCTCTGACTGACGTCACTCTAAGCGCGAGCGGGACTTCTGTGAAGGCCCATAAACTGGTCCTGGCATCATGCAGTCAATACTTTGCGCAGCTTTTCAAGGTAACACCTCTAACAAAATATAAGTTACCCTTTAGAACGGGATGGAACTGTAGACAACAGTACAGGAACACAGTGTCTTGTATAGGAATGACCAGGGTGAGCTGAAAGAGAAAGAGTACTAAAGTGTTAAGAAAAGTTCAAAAATGTGTTGAACACCTTTAATCTAAAACAGCTGACTAACAACCGAAATCTATTGTCTTAATCCAGTTTTAAAACAGTTTTTTTAACTCGTGTCTACTTTAAAAACTACTTTCGAATAAGGCTTTAAAATTATTATGTACTGGATTTATTTCCGAACACAACATATATTTTTAACCATGACACCTTTCAGGATATCATACATATTGTTATGTTCCATCCATTGATATAGATACCTAGTAACACAATAAATAGTGAGTATTTAACCTGTCAAGGTTCACTACATCATTACAAATAAACAGACAAAGAGAAAATACAATTAAATGGGCGGCCTTATCGCTAATAGCGATCTTCCAGGCAACCTTTGTATGATTGCGGGTTATACTAAAAAATCTTTATTCAAATGAAATGAAATGATTTGATTTATTTCTTGGTTGTATAAAGGTATTCGATATAGTTATAATCCAGACTTCACCGTTAAACTACAAACAAAAAAATTAATAAATGATATTATACATTAATTATCAAAATAAAATATGATAATACATGAAATTATCAATGTCGAAATTATTTAATTATTCATAACTTAGTCAACGCATTAAAATTGGTTATATAAGTGTACAGACTTAATAAAAATAGGGATTATATATTTCAGGAAGTGGAGGCTGAAAACAACACGCTGGTCGTGGTCCTCAGCTGCGACGTGGCTGAACTGCGACTGCTGCTGACCTTCATGTACACGGGAGAGGTGACGGCGTCCAAGAAGGTGTTGCCTTCGTTACTGAGGCTGGCGCAGACGCTGCGGGTGTCGGGACTCACTGATGCTGACACGGTAAGTGTCGCCAAGCGGCCTATACCCACCTCAGATAAATATTAATCACAACTTGCTTTTCCCGAAACGCGGTTCATTTAACGAGTGTGATTTGAATATTTTGGTAGAAGTTGCAATAACCTAATTAGAAGAAATATAATTTACTAGCCCGCGACTTCGTACGCGTTACACTCCTAAATGCGTCGGTAACCTAGAAATAAAACTAAACTCGCTTTTGCAACTTCACTTGACACCCTATTTTTATCCCATAGGAACTGATTTATGGGATAAAAGGTAGCCTATGTGGTAATCCAGGTTACAATCTACGTATATACCAAATTTCATTGAAATTGGTTTAGCCCTTACGACGTGATTGAGTAACAAACAAACATCCAAACTTTCACATTTATAATATTAGTGTGATAATAAGAAGTTTCTGTCATTACCCAGTGTAAAAAGAATAAAAAGTCATAAATCAAAGCCGAATTAATGTTTTAATTACCGGCAAAACGCTTCCAACGTGGTCACGCGGCCGCTACGAAAACATCCTTCAGGAGTGAGGGGTGAGGGAGATTGCCCAAAGTTACTTTCTCTCTAAGTAATAACGGAATTATAATAATTAGTGTCATAGCACGGTTACAGTGATTATATGGAATGCTTGAGTATAGGTAAGCATGTAAAACAATTCTGGTTGCAGCTGAAAATACGCGTTCGGTGCAAAACATCGAACATAATGCTGAGCTGTACGCCACTTTAGTACGCAAAGACCTGGAGTCTAAGTGCCTATTACACGGCCTTCGAGTAACTTATAGATAAAAATCATTTTCTCTTTATCTGTTTTCATGTGATAACATAAGACGTACATATTTTTATCCATTGGATAAACTCAGAGGTGGTGAAATAGGCATTAATTGTCTAATGGCGGGTTCCTATATCCCTCGGTAACCGACTACGACTCGTATCTCCTTGATAACGTGTCAAACTAGTGTCAAACTTTTGACACGTTTTCAAGGAGAAACGAGTCGTAGCTGATTACCGACGGATATAGGAACCCGCCATAAATAAATTCAATGAGGGGTTTTCACGGCTATGTTTTATAATTGCTAACAGATGGCGGTGATCTGCCATGCTCTGATTAACAAAGAAAAGGGAATCATCAATGTCAATTGCCGTGTCAACATTATTTACCGAGGAAGTAGAAATAAAAACACACATTTTTGTTTGTTTATTATCAAAGTGAGATTGTTTTAGACAAATTTTGATATTGTGTCTTTGAGATTTTGTCATTTATACCATATTTTTTGGCAGTGCATCTCCAGACAGCGCCATCTATTACGCTAGTTGGAACAAGTTTTTTCTTTTTAAATCGAAAATGTATAGCTCCATTGTTCTTCATAATTGTTTCAGTTGTCATATTGTGTGTACCAAATAAATTAATATTAGCATTCTATTAAAATAGAGTCGATTTAAATAAATAGTTTTCATACTTTAGTTACACACAAAACACATGTGGCTGAATGATCCAGCAAGCAATAGCCGGTGCTACGCGTACATCATTGCAATGGTAATGTCTAGGTACTTATCTCATCCTAATAACCGTCTAGTATTGAGGTCGAACAGTCTAAATACATATACCGGAGACCTTCCAGACCGTCTACAACTGGAATGCCAAGTTTGGTCACTATAACTCTGTAGGATCGTGGATAATTACAATTTAGGACACTATTTATCTGTTTATTAAAGTAATTTCTACGAGCAAACAATTAATAACAGGTAAACAACGCTTGCGACTGATTATAGGTACCTACATACTTAGGTACATTTTAATACTCAAACTCGTTTATACAAACTGTAGGGACGCAATATAATAATATAAATAATTATATAGGCTTTATCTACCTAGTAGCTCATAGCACCATCATTTTGGAGGTGCTAGAAACAGACAAGCATTTCATATTAGACATCTTAACACTGATTAATAAGTAGGTATGTACTTACCTTCTAGCTAGGCACAGCTCACGTAACTCCGCTATTACTAAAAAACTTAATTAATAAAAAATAAAAATTAATAATTGTATCTTCCACATTTTCAGAATTCTACATTAACCCCGACCGAGACTGAACCCCAAGACGAACAAACCAACTCACCGATAAACTTAGACGTTAAAAACGAACCCACGACCCCCCTCACCGAAAACTCCGACAGCTCAAAACTCTACGACGAAATCCTATCACCGAATTTAGAAAAGGACACCTACGATTTTGCGGTGAAGAGTGAAAAGGACAGACTGAGTAAGCTAGATCAAATCGTGCAGAATCTTTACAGTACGCATAAGATTGGAAATCCGACGATTGCTGCCCCTCTTCCTAATGTTGGTAAGAACACTTTTACACGAATTTAGATATTTAAAAAAGTATATCAGCTAGATATTGGTATTAAATGCAAAAGTATTTCGACGGTCAGCTCTCAAAGAACAGATTTTTTTTATTAATTTTGCCAAAAATTAATTCAAGAAGAATATTTTCATTGTACTTTCATATTTTTCACCATAGTCATAAAGGAGGAAATCGTATTCGATAAATATATTAAACCCTCCGTCGACCGAGACACGTTATCGGAGAATCGGATGACGAAATCACCGAGGAGATTTCTGAGTCATCTACTAGGCAGAGCAAAATTTCACAGATACACTGACCTCGCCGGCGAGGTCGACGAGTCCCTTCAGTTGCGGTCTACACAAGGTACAGACATGAACCTGGCCGTTTATCTCCTATCCCCATCCTGGCAACGTCCCTGTGGTGCCCTTGCGCTAGTTGCCTCTTCAAAACTTACTTGCTGAGCGCCATCCGTGCTTCGGATAAGCTGCAACGGTCTCAGAGGCCAACAGCGAGAAAGTCCATTAAAAAAAACGATAACTATGTTATGTTAAACAGGGTGAATTTGTTAACAGTCGTATCTCTGTCTGTTTGTTACGTTTCAGGACTAAACCGCTGATCTGATTTTTATGAAATTTGGTATATAAATAGATTACGATCGGGATTGGGACAAACGCTACTTTTTACCCGACCGCGCAGAAGGAAGGTAATGTTTTGTTTACAAACCATGCGTGCGAAGCCGATGGCGAGTCAGCTAGCTTTATTATAATCCGTTTTTAATTAAATCCATTATTAAAGAGTAAAATCCGTCGTTCCATACAAAGCGCATTCTCTAAAGATGCCACAATATATGAGATGGTGGATTTTAAACTTCAACCATCATCTGATGATCAGCCATAGGACGTCCACTGCTGAACATAGACCTCCCCCGTAGATTTCCAGAGCGACCGATCTTGTGCGGCCTGCGCCCAACGGCTCGCAGCAACCTTTATCAGGTCATCTTTCCATCCAGTGGGGGGCCGTCCTACGCTGAGCTTTCTAGTGCGTGGCAAGCGCAGCGTAGGTCAGGACTGCCCAGGGATAATGTTTTTATACTTACCTATGTTTTTGATGTTGCCAATAACAAATGCAAGATAGATAGACAAGATGTTGAAGACAAGACGATAATTATGAATCGAGACAGAGGCTAGCGAACACCCGACTGCTCTAACATGCTGATTAGTTTGTGTAATTTTAATTGTATTGTATTTATATTATTTATATTTATTTTTTTATATTCCTCTCATTATTATTTATTTTTACTATAAATGTACACTAGATAATATCACAGCAGAATACATTGTTTTTACAATTTACCTGTACACAGACGTGGATGTGGGTTGAGTAGATATAAACCGTTTGCCCCGAACTGAGATCTCGCGAGTCTCCCATAAATAATCTTTGACCATCAAAATAGTGCCACGAAATGAATAGCCAACTTACTTGACCCAGAGTTTCATTCAAATTACAGGTAACGGGGGTTCATGTTAATTGGTTATTCTTTTTTTCGGTAGTAATTGCAGTTATTCTGGATTTCAGACTTATCCCTATATTTGCGTCACTAAAGCTACACTCATACCAAATTTCAGCACTGTAGGGACAAATTTTGTCAAAGTTCAGTTGTTATTATGGCTAATAACTTAAAAACTACAAGGTTTAAACTAAAGATAAAAACGGCGTCGAAATGTACTCACAAAGACCTTTTATTAGACGTGCTACTTGACCGGATAGTTATATTTTGGTTTTTTTTACCCCTCTTGAACCCCAATATCTCAACAACAACCCCCCCCCCCCCCACATTTTTAGCTCATTTAGCCACACCAAAATTGTGCCACCCCTACCTACCTATATACCAAATTTCACGATGATTGGGTAAACGCTTCGAATGTTATCCTCGGTCAAACAAACATACATACATTCAGCTAGTCAATATCATAATAATATGATTTAAACGATAAAAATGTTTTAATTTTCTTATTATAATTATCAATATTTCAGAACCACCGATCCCGTATGACAAGAAGTACAGACCAGCCAACTCAGTCTGCTCCGTCTGCAATAAAGTCCTATCCAACCAATACAACTTACGCGTTCATATGGAAACCCACGCGGGCCGACGACACGCGTGTCGCGCGTGCGGGCATGTGTCGCGATCACGCGATGCGTTGAGAAAGCATGTTGCTTATCGGCATGCAAGAAGGGACGTCTGACCATTCAACGACGTCAAACTTTTAGTATAGGTAGAATGCAGACACACACTCTTGCCGAGGATTCTAAATTTAAAAGAGGGCATTTCATTTTCGATTTAAAAAGAAACTAGTTGCAAATGTTGCAACTAACAAGATGGCGCTGTACACCTGTAAAAACATTGATTTATATGCCAAAATCACAAAGACACAAAATTTGTCTATAACAATTTCACTTCGTCCAACAAACACAATTGTTTTTTTTTGTTAATATCAAGTTATTCGCGGCAATTCACTTTCCTTTGATGATCAGGGTATGACAGAGCAACGCCATCCTGTTAGCAGTTATAAAAACATGGACGGGAAACTCCCTCGGAACATTTGAAATTGAAGTCAGAATATTTTATTTTGTTATCCTTGAATTTATAATGTCCTTTAGGTATTTGTGCCGAGACCATTTTAAAATTCATTTTAAAATTTAAGGGCACGGAGCGGCCCATAACCTAAAATGTTTAATTATTTTAATTCGCAGTTACCACATATAACACCCACCGAGTTTTTCACTTTTCAAGACGTTTCATAATAATGACATTAAAATATTCAACATTTATATTATTTGTTATACGAGTATGTATGATATTTTTGAAATGTTACAAATAAATACATAAGTACCTATGTATAATTTAAGTTTTTCACATCAAAATGTACTACTCTGTGATATACTGTAAACTTTTACAGAAATAGGAGTTTTTTTTTATTTTAGCTTATTTTACGTTACTAACATATTCTTATATGTTAAAGTTTTATCTTTGTTTATGTTAAAAGACATCGCTAGAATCTAGTTATTTTTAGAAAATGTATTGTTTTTAATATGTTTAATTGTTCTATTATATTTTAGTGTAAGATTAATAAATTATTTACCCTTCAACCAAATTCGATGAGAATAGGAAACAAACCTCGTAAAAAAAAATTGAACGCCGGGTTCGATTCCCGTCTCGGAACAAATGTTTGCATGATCTATTTGTTTCGGGTCTGGTGTTTCTCTATGATCTTATGTATGTATTTACAAAAAAATATTATAAAAACATTCAATCATTTATCTGGTTTCAGTACAAGCTTTTCTTAGTTTGGGGCTAGATATAATTGTGTTAAATGTCCAGCATTATTTATTTTATTTTGGTTGGTACCTACTGATTTGTATTGAATTGAATTATTTAATGCATTCGTTGTCAATTTGCGATCACTGTTTCATTATGAATTGATATGAGTTCAGTCTAAAAATTAAATTTGATAATTCAAAATGAAATTCAGTTAATATGGGCGGTGTTTCAACAAAAAACATAATCATCGAATTTGGTTTAAGAGCGTTTAACACTGGCAAGTTCCGAGCGTGTTACCAGCAAGGCGATTTGTGAACATGCACGCCGCGTTGTTACAATACCTAGCTTCTACAATAAGACTGGCTGAAGTGTGGCAGCACCACATAAATAGGAGTTTAGAAAAAAAAACCGAACTGTTTGGGCGAGCCGCCTTTTTTTTAAATTGGATAGTACTTCGTTTGGCCACAATCTCACCTGACGGTAAGCCATAATGTGGTCTAAGTTGAATCACGAAGATCTACAAGAAACATATTTACTCTTACCTTAAAAAGGTCCGGATTGCATTCTTTAGGAAAAACAGACAACGGTAGTGTTCTATACTTTAGCCGTACGCATTAAGAACATACAGAAGGTTAATACAATTAACATTTATGTAAAATTCGAGCTTCGATCTAGTCACGATATGTTAAATGTCCTAAACGGTATTCACGTAACTGACAATACAATGGTATGAGTTGACTGACATGCGATTACACACTTTAGTTAAATCAAAGTATTGTAATATTAGTGGTGCAGAATGCCAAAATATATTCAGTTCATAAATCAATCTCTTTTGGGTTAAATGTCGTTACGTTTTTAAAATTGTATTAGGTATGTGGATTGGCTCGTAGTACAAACGCGTTCACAAATGGCCTCGATGGAAACAAATGGCCTCGATGGAAACACGATCGCCACTCGCCAGTGTAATAACGCCCTAAATATAGTTCTAAAATAAATATAAAAGACATTATACTAAAAGACAGTTATTTACATAAAGGGTTGTGTTAATGTTTTCTCAATTTTTATAAATAAAATACAGAAATACAAGTGTATACAATTTATTTCATATCTTACATACATTTAGTAGAAACAGCGTAAAACTATATCAGAAATTAGTATAAAAATACTGTTTTTCAAAATCATTTATGCAGACTGTTTATTCAAAAAGAAAATAAACTAAAAAACAGATAATTTTATTCATTTTTATGTATTAGAAATGCAATATCTGTCCCTCTATATAGACATGTTGAGCTCATAGCTCGATAATCTAATATTTAATGGAAGTGATTAGAATGAAATACATTCTTATCACAAAATAACTATTTTTTTCTTTTTAAATAAACGAGTCCATTTTTACATTAGGAGATTTACAAATGCAATTTTATAAATATTCACTGCAGTGAACTCAGATCAGTTCTAATAAAAAACAAACACTTTTTACGAAACATGACCTGATAAATAATAACGATAATTTTGATTAGTTTAAAAAAATCCTAATTTCTAAGTTTCGTGCACTTTTTCCACGAGTTCTTTTGTTATATATATAATTGCGTGAAATTAATTCACCATCGGATGATATCTGGCAGTTTTTGATTTTTTAGAATACTATGTTATCCGTACTCAAAAATAACACCAAGAGATGATTCAAATGACTGTGACTCAGATTGATACGAGTTTAAATGAGATGACGCTGCGCGAGCGCACCGTTTACACATGCGCGTTCACTATACATCTCGCCACTCCTCATTCGCTCAATTATATAGCCTGACTGCATCTTCAATCAAATCCTATGTTACAGACAAAACTTATAACCGGTCAAACCCGATTTTGACTGCAAAAATTAGTCAAAACTAGTTTGGACTAAAGACGTCTGTCAAAACTTACTTAAAGAACTATTGCCACCCATGTTTCTGGTTGGCAGTAGGTCATTAGGTTTTTTTTTATTTTAAATGCATAAGGGAATTTCATTCAATCCCTTCCGGCACTCAGAGGGTGTTAAAATCCAAAGTAAGTTTTGACAGATGTCTTTCGTCAAAATCGATTTTGACCGGTTATGCGTTCTGACTGTAACACATATATAAAACACCATAATTGTATTTGAATACATATTCATTTGATGAGACTTTTAACTTATAATAAAAGTAGATAAATAGCACTCTAGTTAGTACAAAAATATAAGTCAAAAAATCTGAGAGCAATATAAAATATTTAATTAATCTTAAAACAAGCGAAATAAATATGTTAGTTTCTCATAATGTTAGAATCTATATTTATTTATATATTTTATAAGGGAGTATTCTTTTTCAGAAGTATCTTAAAACCACACAGAGATCCCAATTAACATAATGGTTCATTAAAATAAAAAAATCTCCATACAAAATCTTTAATTACCATTAAAGTTATATGGCGTCTCTGGTTATGGACTATAAAAGCAAATGCAGTATCTTGAACTGAAAACAGATGAAGATGAAATGCTAATTTTAGACTTTCATAATATACAAAAAATATAATTCATATAATATATCCATAATAAAAAGGACTCTGTTGGCATGCGCATTTTTAACACTAATAGAAAATAATGTAGAAGAAAAAGAATACATCCCTGTCTTGGAGGAACTAAGCCTGGAGTAGATATGTAGGTAAATTTTACCCTTCACATTTAGTAGTACTTGTTATCAACATCAATTAATATATCAATCTTAAATATCCCACGTGATGTTAAGTGGTAACCATCGCCTATAAGCATTGCCGCGTAGGTCACGCCACACAATAGGAACAGAAAAGCGAAGTACGAGCGGAAACCGTCGCACGATTCCTTCGAAGCTTCGAACAAATTGATCCGAAATCCTTGGCGAAAACAGTCAAATCATCACACTAATATTAAAAAGTTTGTTACTCAATCACGTCGTAACGTAATTTGGTATATATATATATAGATCATAACCTGGATTTAAACAGGCTACTTTTTATTGACAAACTAAGCGTGCGAAGCCGCGGGCGGAAGCTAGTAAATCATAAATCTCTATTGTTTGTGGATCCTGGTTAAAATGTAGATACAAGATTCGTGTTTATTGGCCTTACCACAAAAAAATTAAAGACGCGTTGAAAACCTATTTAAAAAAATCCTTATGAATTTTTGTATATGATGATTTTAAACACGCGCTAAACAATGTTTAATTTTGTTTATATACCTTACAGCAAAAAAACAGAATAGAGGAAAAATATATTATTAGGCACACACTAAAATCAATTTCAATTCAATTTTTTGAACTATTTTATGAATATCAATTGGGCAATGTCAAATTTGACTTACAAAACATGTCAAAGATTATTCATTTAAAATGAACTGTCGCACGAACACAAACGCGTACGACTGTTTCCGCTCGTTGAACTAAACTCCACATCTTTCCTATATAAACTGTGCTCGTGCCCTACGTACTGCCCTGCATCCATCTATTTGAGGCATACAACTGTATGTTGAAATTCATCCTGTATATGAAGCAAGCTTGAATAACGTACCCCGTATTTTTAAGAATGATTATTACATTACGAATAGTACATTAGATATCTTAATTACAGCCAGTGTTTAATTTACTAACACGCATCTCCATCCAAAGGTTGCCTGGAAGAGATCGCCTTCTTTAGCAATAACACCGACCTATATACGTTGACTTTTTTCTTATTTTGTTGTAAGGTAATAAAGGATTTTCACTCATTATTAAAATCACGAAGGTTTTCTGAGTAAAACTACCTAAGTTTATATAGTTTCTCTAGTGTTAGTCCCTCCAAGTAAGACACAGTTAGACCGCCTAGGCCTTAGGCACGTTCCAGACGCGCGTGTTCGCGTCCTGCCCGACTGAGACCACGGATTCGTCGTCTAGCCACGTCAGCCCGGTGATCTGACTCTGAGGGTGAGCATCTACAAGTAAAAAGAACAAAATATATTTTTAAGACAAAGTCGATATGAACACGTCATTCATTATGCTCGTATTGAATTTTTTTTTTTTTATTTATTTATTTAATTGTGAACTTTCTACATGTAACTAAAACAAAGTGAACACTGGAAACTGCATTAATTGAAGGTGACAATCTGTCATTTCTCAGAATGGTGATAAATCTAAAAAAACGACTCTATTGAAACGTCTAATTGAAATCTGTTGTAGGTCATGATGGAATAAACGCTTCTGATTGGTAGAGTGATACAGATTGCCGCCTTTGATTCTGACATTAGACACAGATAGCCACATTTGATGCCAATCTCAATCTTACGGTCAGTTTTTAAGGTTGTTTGCCATGTTTGATCCTGATTCAATTATTATGAAAGTGTCTTTTTAAATTTCCTGTGTTGCCACATTAATAACAAATTTTTACTCAAAATGACAGATTGCCAACTTTGATTCTATACGACTCAATTATTAGAGTGGTAATGGGTCAAAGCACTTAGCAACGGCTCCTAAAACATGATGCTATTCTAAAAGATTGTGGTTGGCACCCTGCACCCAAACTACACTAACTCCTTGAAGTAACGGAGAAGGATTTAGGGTTGATGGCAGCCATTTTCCAGGATCTCTGAGGATCAAAGTTTGTTGAAAAGTGTAGGGATATTGGAGGCTTTGAGCTCTTCAACAATGCCATTATCACTTTAAACATTTATTATGATAAAAATATTACAATTTGGTAAAACGCGCACACGCCAAGCCGTTCTGTGATCGGAAGTGTCTTGTGATGTGGTTAGTTCCGTCGCAGGCGCAGTGGTGTTCAGTGCTGAATAGTTGAGTCGCGCTGCGCCACGTTATACACGAAAAGTCGTGTCCAGGGAGCCCGAGGCCACGCGGGTGGTGTAGAAGCCCCATTTATTATTGTACACCAGGGTCATGATGAGTCATAAAAGGTCAATGGGCAACGGTCAGAGGTCAAGTTCAAATTTCTAAAGCCTTAGGTCAAGGGTCAATGAACTTACTTTTGATAACGGTGTGTTTGGCAGGCTGCGCCACATTCCATACGATGACTGTAGTGTCCAAGGAGCCTGAGGCTACGCGGGTAGAATCAGGGCTCCAGCCGACGCAGTTCACGCGAGCAGTATGGAAGCCCCATTCCTTGTTGTGGGTCAACTGTTAACACAAGAGAAAAATTACGAACAGACACCGGAATTTTATATAATTTTTGTAAATACATACTTATAATTTATAGAAAAACACACAAACCCGAAACAAAATCTGTAAACTATGCACACATTTTATGGGGCCCTGCAGCGTGAATCTAACCCGCAATCTCCTGCGTCTAACCGGGTATTCGCCCACTGCGCCACAGAGGGCGTGGGGAGAGGAGGGGGGGAGGGGAGGGGGGGAAGGGAGCAAAACACCGAAGCTCTAATTATACGCCCAGTCACCGTAGCCGAAAACGGCTAGGTGTATTTTTATTTAAAAAAAAACTTATTCATAGTTTTTTATAAAAGTTAACTGTATTTTTGTATGTATATATTATAATTAGTATGTTAGGCATTTATTATTATGTTCTTATTTAGTCATTTAGAGTATTATAATTAGCTTTTAAATTCCTATTTTCCTGTGTCACGTCTTACCTTCTTTTAGCACGACCAGGATGACTGGTAGATAATGCTATCAGCATTAAGTCCTCCTAGCACTATTCTGTTTAGTGTGAAAGCATATATATATATATATATATATTCCACGAAGGTAGAGGACATGGTGGGATATGTGAATGATTTCAAATCTTTTGTTTTGTGTGTTCCAACTGCAGATCTTTCGACCTTTATAAAGGAAGAGTTTTGGCCGAAATGTGTGTTGTCGTTTACACGACACAGCGACGTGTGATGCACTAGGCATCACATCATCGCACACTTTACGTGTCAGCAAATAGTTTTAATTATTAAAATATGTATGTTAGCAGTGGCTAACATACATATTTTAATAATTAAAACTATATATATATATATAAATATATAACATAGTGGTTATATATTTATATAGGCCGTAGAATTAAGTTTTAAAAACTTTGTACTTTCCTATTGTTGTCTGGAATAATTAATGAATGAATGAAAATTCTTTATTGCACAAAATAAAAATAATCTGTACAAGGCGAAATTAATACTAGATAGCATTCTCTTCCAGTTATCCTTTGTGTAATGCTGACAAACAGTTATTGTAGGTAGTGCATATTTGGTAGAAGGAGGTTTAATTTAAATTCCAAGACACATAGATAAAACGAAACCTAAAATTATTTTTTCACACCACTTGCTCAACAATGTTAAATTATATGTCATGTAAACCTCACCGAAAGCAGCTGATTATATCCCTACGGCTGAGCCGGGAGCAAAGTTGTGCTGAATTTCATTATGCCCATGTGGGCATAATGTGATTTGAATTTGGAACCTCATCCGTATTAAAATTTGAACCAAAGAGACCCACACATTAAGACCTTATTCGTAAGTCGAACTAACCTCTGCACAGAATGCACCAACCTAGATTAGGTTTTCTTTGTCTCGCAGAAAGTGTGAAAAGTAGAGTATTCTCCTCGTGGATAAAGCTGTCTGCATCTTGGGCGTGCTTATATCCCTCTCTCCACTCAGGATTCTAGTAACTCCCTCGCTCCGCTCATGATTTAACTCTAGAATCCTTCGTTACGTTCGGGATTCAATATAGCGCCCGTGACGCAAGAAACTGCTTTATCCCCTCGTTTAATAATCTACTATTGCCCACGTGCCACTATTATTATAATGTAGCCCCTCAATTATCTAACTTAACATTTTCTTCGTTTCTATCTAATAGAATAGAATAGAAAACGCTTTATTGTACACCACACTTAAATTAACAAATCATATTTAAAACATATAACTGGATACGCTATAGTATGATTGACTTTCTTATCGCTAAAAGCGATCTCTTCCAGACAACCTTTTGACGGCCTGGATTTTTCGAGAACGTTAAACGACGTTAACTTTATAAATAAAGGAGAATTTACTGTGTACTTACATAAGCGAAATAAAATTATTATTTTTATCAGCCCGTAGTCCCAATGCAGGGCAAAGACCTCCCTTCCCTCTTTACACGAATCCCGGTTATTGGCTATATTATCATTGTAATATATTTATCATCATCTAGTTCTAAAATTATGAAATCTTAATCTATACTAATATTATACAGCGATAAAGTTTGTTGTTTGTTAGTTAGAGTAGTTAAACCTGTACTATTCCTATAAACTATATTTACTATAATTTACTACGTGTTTTGTTATGTACGACATGAAAAGAAAACACGGGTAGGGCTAATAGCTAGTACTAAAGTGACTCCAATTAGCCAATAACCGAAAAAAATACTTAAAATAAAATAAATAGATACCATATAGATAATAATATACCTTATAGTCCTCCGTATTGTAGAGTATGACCTTTCTGTTGGCGTCACTAGCGACTAGATACTTGGAGTCGGGGCTGAACTTGACGTCGGTGACGGGGCCGAGGTGCGTCAGCTGCTGCGACGCCGTCAGCGTGCGCACGTCCAGCGTGTACAGGTGGATCTTGCTGTCAGCACCTGCAAATCAAAATAATGCTACAATTATTATTTTTATTTTTATAGTGTTATCCGAATACTTACCGAAAATTCCAAGGTTTTAAAAACATCTCAAAAATGTTTAAGCCTAAAGGGGACCTGAATCCGCAACTTTCCTCTTTATACGAGGATCTACTAACCATTTGTGCTACCGGGCTCTGTCATGTCAGGGTCAAAATCGTAATATCGGGCGCTTTAGTCGTAATCTGAATCATCTCACTAAGTTACTAGAATCCTGGGTGCAAAGAGGAATATAAGCACGCCCAAGGTGCAGACAGCTTTATCCACGAGGAGAATACTCCACTTTTCACACTTTCTGCAAGACAATAAAAAACAATCTAGCATTCTGTGCAGAGGATAGTTCGATTTACGAATAAGTTCTTATCGTGTGGGTCTCTTTGGTTCAAATTATATTACAGATGAGGTTACAAATTCAAATCACATTATGCCCACGCGGGCATAATTAAATTCAACACAACTTTGCCCCCGGCTCAGCCGTAGGGATATAATCAGCTGCTTTCGGTGCGGTTTACATGACATATAATTTGACATTGTCGAGCAGGTAGTGTGAAAAAATATTAGTATTTTTTGTGTTTGTATAGTATTGTAATGAACGTACCACCGACAGCGACGTGCCTCGACTTGGGCTCGATGGCGACGCAGGTCGGCTCGAAGTCGAGAGGCAGGCTCGACTGCTTGCTGCCTCCGATGATAACTGACAACTGAAATCACCAGTTTACTTATCATCAATAAATAACAAAACATATAATGCTAGAATAAATAAAAATTACATTAAAATGTCTTAAATCTATTCTTGTCAATGTATTCAACCTGCATGCAGACGTGCAAATATTTGTCAGTAGGTATTTATTTAACCAGAGGAGTGCTCTCACTGGCTTTAATCGCGAAACATTTTTTTATAACAGTTGCTTTGAGATTAGCAATTAAAAAATTTTTCGCGCCAAAAAATTACCGCGCTGCGTTTGGACTAAGTTTTCTCAATTATTTTCAGTTAACAATGTATTAAAATCTTATTGTACTAGAATCTAGGTGAAATAGGCTTTCTAAAGGTATAACTTTTATGCCATTTTATTAGTAAATTGTAATCAAAATCACAGGTTCAAAACTAAAATTTTACGCATTTGTTCCCGAATCTCAGATTAAAATGCTTATGATTTCAAAAATATAACAGTTATCTATGTAAATGTTATTTGTTTTTATAGCTTAATACATTATTTACAAGGTTAAATAAAAAAATTAGACAGAAAGAACCCTTACTTATAAATATTGAACCCTAAATCTGCGCATCGTAAAATGACAAAAAAAAACAGACCGCCCGGGAACACTTGTTGATAAATCGTCGAGTGTTGATGGATCGAAATCGATTAATACTTCTGTTTTTAAATAGCTTAAACATTGTAGCTTTTTATAACAACTCATTCAGCAGGACGGTTTGGTTTGTAAATATGAGAGTAATTATTTTACAAAGCAATGACGTCACGTCTTTTGTTGGGTTGGGAAAGTATCTCATTAAATGGAGATATTTTATATATTTATATGGATTAAAGTTATTTATTATTATAGCCTAATACATTATTTATAAGATTTAATAAGAAATAAATAAATAAAAATTGTAATAAATAGAAAATAAATAACTTTTATCTGCATCCAGTCCCAATTCACGGTAAAAACGCATGACCTTTTTAAATAATTATTGTAGGTGTATGGTTTATCGTAGAGATTTTTTTATTTTTTATTTATTTTTATTATGGTTTTATTAAGCCTAATAAAATACAAAATAAGATAAGGATTCATAATTTGAACTAATTAAAATCAAAACAATGCAGCCGCGGCGAAAAACACGTTAAAAAAATATACGAAAAAAAAAGTAATAACATACCAAAACTATTAACTTTCTTTCTGTCGGAAATACTTATTCCATAAACTACATCCGTGTAGCTACACGGCAAATACAAATACTACAGTAAAATTACGTCACATGAAAACAGTAACAAACAATCAATTTGATGTAAACTCAAGATGGCCGGTAAAAATGGCGCCAAACGTAAATAAATTTTATATTTTGATTGCTGCCAAATTTTCAGACGTATGACATTTTGTTATCGCCGCCATTATCAAGCCTGCTCTATGGAGAATGACACACAGAAAGAATGAAAGGAATCGGTTCAGTCAGTTTGAAATGAAAAATCATAATATTACCGCGCATTGCGCATGCTCCTGGGTGGTCGTTGAGCAACCAAGGGAAAAAACGGCTTGCCTCCCGGGAGCGTGAAAGCACTCTAGAGGTTATCAATATCAATATCAAATATCAAAATTTAAAAAAAATCATTAGCGGAATTTATTAGCAGAAGCGGCAGAATATTGGAAGAGTGGTTTACAACTATTAAGAAACCATGTCATATTCATCACACACATACATGGCACAATGTACATATCTATACTAGTAGATGTCATTAAAGTATCTTGCCTGGTTACCACAAAAAAACGTTAAACCCTGTTTAACGCGTGTTTAAAAAATTCCTTATCAATTTTTGTATCCGATAATTTTTAAACAGAGTTTAGCGGGTGTTTAACTTTTTTTTGGTAAGGGCCATTCCTTAATTACGTAAGTGGGTTTAAAAAAATCTATACATGCCCTTATCTTGAGGGGGATGGGGGTAAAACCCACTTTTACGTAATATTTTTACAAGTCGAAATTTATTATCATAAATCGATTTCTATTTTGGATGCCGAATGATTTTCTTGATTCCATAATCCGATTTACATCTAATTTTACAAATTTTTATTGTTTATTAAAATTTTAAAATCTTAAATATGTTCATATTCATCCATTAAAATATCATAAATAATAATTATATGATAGTGAACTCTTCCCACGTATTAATTTTATTTTAATCATTTAGAAAATAAAAAGTGATTCTTTTATTTTCAAGCAACAATAGCGTTGAATGATTAGATTTTTTTTAATTTTTAATAATAATTGCGGCCTCTACCGCATATTCTTTCATTCAAACTAATATTTATTCAAAATCTTTGATTTACGTCAAACTGTGAGTTTTAGTGTAACTGATCCTTTTCTAACAACGTTTTATTATTCAGAAAAACGAGAATCAAAAAACGAGAAAAAAAAAGGGAGGGGGGGGTGTTGAGAATTTTTATGTATCCTTACATGGGGGTAGGGGGGGTCAATAATCGTCAAAATCAACCTTACGTAATTAATGAATGGCCGTGTGTGTTGTAGACACAGCAGTAATGCTGCTTGTCTATAAACAAATAAATATTTTTTATCCATGACGTCATATATTTAATAGTAAGTAAATATGTTAATAAATAAATAAAATAAGAGTGTACGATTATTTGATCCGAGATCCTTCTACACGCGTATACATGTATCAGTAAACTTAACTTCTCAATCTATTTTGTGCTAATGTGCTTAATTGCGGTACATAATAAAACGTCACTATCGATTACATTATGGTTTCATTTGTAACTTGTGTGGGTATAGAACACTTACCTCTTTGACAGTTGCAACAATGGTGGTATCATCTTGCATAATGTGGTCCATACCGCGCGGCTGGGAGCCGAGTGTTACAGATTTTTCTGAGTATACGGGCGCGTCACCTGAAATGTATGAATAACTCAAAATTACGTTCATCACAACCTCATTCATTCAACCTCTTTTGTTATGTACGACATTAATTTAAAATACTAATACTAAATAATCCGGGATCGTATTAACCGATACTAAGGTTGAATATTTAACCAGTAATCGATATATTTCCAATAAACAATTTTTAACGTAAATCTGTGGCGCCTTTGCAACGATGCCGCTTAGTCAGTTTACAGGTACCTACACTGTCTATTTACATGATTAATGATTAAGATCTGTTTACCTATTTTATACAGGCTGTTTCATTGATATTTTAGTACTTAATATACATTTAGTTTAAAAAATTTAAATTTTCTATGGTAATGAATTAGAAAAAACCCTGTTTACAACAATACTATTTAATGAACTATTCGTAACTCCTAACGACATCTCGCGTCCTAGCTGGTAATCAGATATCGAGTTACGATATTTTGTAGGACATTGTCAGTCTGTGGACGCGAAGTGATGAAGGTGTGAAGAATGATAGTAACAAACAAACAGAGAGACAGAGTTACTTTCAAATCGTTATGTACGTAGATTATATCCTGGATATACATAGGCTACTTTTTGTTGACAAACAACGCGTGCGATGCCGCTGGCGGAAGCTAGTTGTACATATTAACCTTCCTCTTGAATCACTATCTATTGCTGGAAACTGCATTAAAATCCGTTGAGTAGCTTAAAAGATCTAAGGTAAGAGACAGCGGAAGCAACTTCTTTTTATACCATGTAAAGAAGATACAGATTTTGGATTGGTGGCGAGTGTCTGAGTGTGTATGCCACAAGTCTATTAAATTATACTGGTTTATTTGTGGTAATACTAAACACCATGTACCCATATAACGCAATAAATGTATTTGTACGTTCACGTATTTATAAATAGATGTACCTTCATGTTGGGTGACCGCGTGCCGCAGCGTGTCGTCGATGCCGATGGTGAGCAGAGAGCCGTCCTTGCCGGCGCGCATGCCATTCACCTGGTTGCCGTGACCCTGACCCGTCACGTGTTTGCCTTCACCTGAAATATGAATTACAATCATAGCAAATAAAGCCTGAAATTTATTCATAATTTTTTACCCAACCACGGCAAAGCCAAAAGGAAGAGTTATGGTATTAGCCACCCCAACAACCAGCAACTCATTGCAGGGAGGCTGGACTTTGACTGTCACTTCATGGAAAACTAGACGAGAGCGCACACTGCGCACGTTTAGTGTCTCCATAGTCCAAAGTCTACTTGGTTGTTATTTTTATCTTATTTTTAAGAACCTATTTACTGTATTACTGTACGGGACGATCATGAGGTTGTATTGTTTGCAGATGACACGTCACTTTTATTTAAATTAAAGCGACGACAAACCGATTTTGACGATGTAAACAATGCAATCTCTAAGGTGGTAAAATGGTTCAATGTAAACAATCTACTTCTAAATGAAAAGAAAACAAAATGTATTAGATTTATACTACCTAATGTTACACAAGTTAAAGCAGACATAAAAATCAAAGACGAGGAGTTGGCTCTTGTGGACACCACCGTATTCTTAGGTATAACCCTAGATAATAAGCTTCAATGGGGCCCTCACATTGATGGGTTGTCGAAGAGACTTAGTTCTGCGGCATACGCAGTCAAAAAGATCCGTCTTTTTACAGACGTAGACACAGCTAGACTAGTTTACTTCAGCTACTTCCACAGCATTATGTCATACGGTATACTGCTGTGGGGGAGTGCTGCAGATATAAACACCGTTTTTGTGCTGCAGAAGAGGGCTGTTCGTGCAATTTATAATATGGGCCCCAGAGAATCATTACGCAATAAGTTTAAAGAAATAGATATTATGACATTCCCTTGTCAATACATCTATGAAAATCTAATGTATGTTCACAAAAATATTAATTTGTTTAAGAAAAATAGCGATAATCATAATTTTAATACTAGAAATAAAGATAAACTCGCTGTTGCCACATGTAGACTCCATAAAGTTAGTAAATCGTTTAAAGGGCAAGGTGTGCGCTTTTATAACAAACTCCCAAGGGATGTACAAAAATTGACAATTAACAAATTTAAAAACGTAATTAAACAAAATCTTTATAAAAGAGCCTACTATAAAATATCGGATTATTTAGATGATAGAGAAGCTTGGGATTGAAACTGCCCCAACTCGTTCAAAATGTTACAATTTAGACGTAATTTCTTTTCTGTATTATGTACCTATTGTAAAAGGATCATTAAAAAAAAACAACCAGCCTGGTTTTCTTGCCTTTCTTTCCTGGCTTGGTCGCGAAGGAACAGGCAGTAAAATTGACGTTTCAAAGTGATCCTTGTGATTTTAATGAATAAATATATTTGACTTTGACTTTTGACTGATTTTATTGTATACTAGCTGACCCATCCGCGGCTTCGCACGGGTGGTTTTTCAATAAAACATTACCCTTATTTTGCGCAGTTGGCTAAAAAGTAGCCTATGTCGTTTCGCAGGATATAATTTATCTCCTTGCAAAATTTCAATACGATCCGTTCAGGCGTTTAGTCGTGTAAAGGTAACAAACAAACTAACAAACAAACAGAGTTATGTATGTATTATACATATAAACCTTTCTCTTGAATCACTCTATCTAATGCTGAAAACTGCATTAAAACCCGTTGAGTAGTTTAAAAGATCTAAGCAGACAGACAGCAGAAGCGACTATGTACCTGCTTTGTATTTAATATTGTGTTAGTGTTAGTCTGATATAAAGAATTTAATTGTATTAGCAGTCTGTGAATGTTTGTATTTACCTATGTTCTACCGTACAGCCTAAACTACTCATCCGATTTTGATGAGGTTTCAATCAATTCGTTATCATGATCCGGGTGACATAGACTACCATCGACATAGGTACCTATTACGTAGTCGGGTTTCAGTTTTTAAACTTATAGAATAGAATAGAATAGAATACTCTTTATTGCACACCAACATAATTAAAATACAATAAAAATACACAAAAATTAAGGTAAGTACAATGGGCGGTCTTATCGCTAAAAGCGATCTCTTCCAGACAACCTTTGGATGGACAGGACAAAACAAAATCAAAAAGACGGCGGTGTAAATACGAGTATATTCATAAACTACCTATACTTACTAATAAACTAAATATATATACTTACAAATATAATAATATATACTTATATATATAAACTACAATAAAGGAGATAAACATAACGATAAACTAGCAGTGCGTAGACAAAGAAAGGAAATGGTTGTATACCTTAGCTTTGAAGATAGGAAGAGATTTAGATGATCTAATAGAGAAAGGTAAAGCGTTCCACAGCCGCACAGCTTGAACTGTAAAGGAGTCACCATAAAATTAAGAACTGTGGACAGGGGTTTGGAGACTTAGAGCTTCAGATGAGCGTAGATTTCGATCATGCGCCTGGTGCAAGAACACAAAACGCTCCTTTAGATAGGATGGTGAAGAAGGATTGAAAAGAATGTTAAAAAGAAGGGACAGAATATGTGCATTCCGGCGAAGACGGATAGGGAGCCACTTGAGTTTTGCGCGAAATTCTGAAACATGGTCATATTTGCGCAAGCCAAATACGAACCGAATACAAAGATTTTGAAGGCGCTCAAGTTTGCTCAATTGGACTTCAGAAAGGTCGAGATAGCTGACGTCGGCGTAATCTAAAATAGGGAGTAGAAGGGATTGTGCAAGCGTAATTTTGGTGGCGGTTGGTAAAAAGTTGCGAAGTCTTCGCAACGAGGCTGAGGACGCAAACATTTTTCGGCTGATCTCGGCAATACACGGCTCCCACGATAGCTTGGTGTCCATAATAATGCCTAAGTTTTTCACCGTCTGACTGATACCTATCTGAGCCCCATTAAAAACTACAGGTGGAAGTTGCTCAAACTTTAGCCGGGGAATCATTTTGTGGCTACCAATTATGATAGCTTGTGTCTTCTGTGGGTTTACTGTAAGGCCAAAGGATTTGCTCCAATCACAAATTCGGTCCAAATCTGAATTTATTATGCTGATTGCTCCGTTAATGTTATCAACCGTAGCTTGTGTATAAATTTGTAAATCATCTGCATACAGGTGGTAGGAAGAAGATAATTTTTGAGATATTGAGTGAATGAAAACAGAGAAAAGAAGAGGAGATAAGACGCCGCCTTGAGGGACACCAGCGGAGAGACTGCACCATGAAGAATAAGTATCTCCAATACGGATGCGCTGCCGGCGTCCAAACAAGTAACTACGAAACCAGTCAATAGCCGTTGGAGATATGTTAAGAGAGTGTAATACACCGAGAAGTATATCGAAATCGACGTTATTAAAAGCATTGCTGAAGTCAAGGAGTGACAGTACTGTCACCTTCCCACTGTCCATTCCAGACCGAATGTCATCAGTAATCTTGATGAGCGCTGTGATTGTGCTATGCCCGGGGCGGAAGCCAGATTGGTGAGGATTTAACAGGATATTATTGGATAGGAAGGTACTGAGTTGTTGGTGTACAAGACGTTCAAGGACTTTTATTAGGAAGGGAAGTATGGATATTGGGCGATATTCGGAAAAGGATGATGGACTGGGTTTTTTAGGTAAGGGAATGACCTGTGCTTCTTTCCAGGCGTCAGGAAAGGAGCCGGAGTCGATTGAGGCATTCAGGATGTAGGTGATGATAGATACAATTTCATTAAGGATTGGCATAATCATGTTCCGACTGACACTGTCACTGCCAACATCATTTGAAGTGATAGATGTTATACTCTTCTTAACATCACAATCGGCAAATTGACTAAACTGAAAAGAAGGAAAGTCTGGTGTTGGCTGAGAAGAAAGATAATTGAGTGTATTTGATTTAGTGAGTCCATCTATATTGGATGAACTCGTGAAGTGTCGGTTAAGATGATCAATGTTTAAGTTTTTTGGGATATTTTCTTGTTTAGATTTACCAACTCCCAGTGTTTTAAGAAATTTCCACACTTTAGATGGATCATTGTTATCAACAGAGTCATGAATGTATCGGCGTTGCGCGTCCCTACACAACCTGTTGCAGTGATTTCTACGATCGTAGTATTTGGCCTTATTATTGTCAGATGGTTTACACCTCATCCTAATCTTTGCCATAGCCTTCTTGTGCATCGCCGAGCGGATTTCATCAGTAAGCCATGGTGCTGGCAGATGTTTGATTTTAATGGCACGTATGGGGGCATGTGTGTCATATAGTTTAACCAGTTGTTTATTAAAATACCCCACCATGTCATCAACGCTGCACGCATCTACGATGTCAGTCCAGTCAATTTTCAGAGCATCCTCACGGAGGCTCTCCAAATCCATTCCACCAAAATTACGCTGCATGACAATTTGAGGCTTAGCTTTCGGCGGACGAACTTTGTAGGACAAATAGATTGAATCATGGAAAGAAAAAGCTGCCGCTGAAGTTTGGCCGTGTTTAGCTACATTATTGATCGATGATACTAATATAAGGTCTAGACGAGATGGAATGCAATTTGGAAAGAAATGTGTAGCAGTTGAAGGAAGAATGGTCAAATTGCTAGCCTTAGAAAGGGTTTCAAAAGTAACAGCACGGGAATCCTGCTTAAGAAGACAAGTGTTGAAGTCACCCATGATTATGGTGTGACTGTAAGAAGGAGTTAGGTCTTCAAGAAGTCTTTCGAAAGACGGAAAGTAGTTGTTTCGAAGATGATTGCTGTAGTAGACTCCGAGTAATACCTTGGTGTGAGAAAGGAGGACTTCGACAAAAATGTGTTCGCCCGCACCAGGAGACGGTGGTTGTGGAGACACATGAACAATGGTATGGGGTATGTGAGCGCGCAAGTAAATGGCAACTCCTCCACCACGTCCATCAGTGCGATCGTTTCTAATTAAGATGAAGCCTGGTAGCGAGTAAGAGGTGGTAGGCAAACATGGTTTTAACCAAGACTCGGAAACTAATACAGCATGAATGGTTTTATGTTCAAATGACGCCAGCAGATCAGGGTAATGAGCCGGAATGCTCTGTGCATTAATATGAACAACATTGAAATTTTTAGAGACATCAGAGAATTGGGTCTCAAGGGTTTGGGAAAGCGTTGGTATACTGCAAAAACTATCGTTACTGCTTAGTTCATCGTTATCACATGAAGAAAAAGATAAAAAATGTTCACTATCACTACTAACTAATGATGACATACCTACATAAATTATAATATAAATAAAATATATAAATAAACAAAGTACTATCCAAAATATTAAAACAAGCTATGGTATACTTTACTAATTAATCTACTAACTAATTATTTAGCCTGTCCACCTGCCAGTTGTGTTAAAAGAGTATCAAATTAATATTATTAAAAGACAAAAGAATCAATACACTAGCAGAATAAAAAACACAGAATAATTAAAGTTACATCTTATGTAACATACTATCTGCCCGACCGTTTTATGCTTAAAGTAGGTAACAATTATTAGCAAGCTATGGAACATTACAGGTTTTGAATCTATGGCAAACTAATGACAATTATAACATGATTTTGATAATGACAGAATTACCGAAACAAAAGATGAAAGAAAAACACGAGTTGATAATTGACAATTGAAAAAACGAATCAAGAGAAAAAAAACGTAAAAGAAGTAATTATTGAGAAAGGGTAGGAAAATAAAGATAGTACAAGCGGTGATACTTGTTTACCTAAATCGGCCGGGCTAAGATTGCGTTACACACGGCATACTCAGACGCTACTTCTTGGTCACCGCCACACGCTTTGCTCTCGGCGCTGCCGGCGCCGGCTCCTTGTTCACTGCTGCCGGCTTGGCCGCCACGGCCGGAGATCCCGTCGTCGTTGCCCGCGAACCCGATATTTTTTCGAGCTCAGCCATGCTGCTCACACGACGCCTGGTGTCGTCCAACCCGACCACGAACACGTAGCCCTCGCGAGTCCAGCTCTTGTTAATGCCGAATCGTTGCCTCGCCTGCATAAAAACTTCGTGGCGAGCTCTTGTCAAGAACTCTGAAAGAGTAATGCCAGTATCTTTAAGATTAGTTTTGGCAAACCACATCCTGTCACGAACAGCTACGTCCCGAAGCTTCAGCAATATGGGACGAGGTCGATCCGACGTCAAGCGGCCCATCCTATGGCAACGGCTGATGTCGCCCGAAGCAAACCCGGTCAACTTGAGCCTATTCGCTGCAACCTTCACAACAGTGGCGGCGGTGTCCTCTTTCTTCTCCTCTGGCACTCCATGAAGAAGCAAGTGTTTGCGTCGGCTCAACATCTCTAGCTGGTCCACGGCCTGTGAAGTAGCCTGAATCTGATCCTGTAGAGCTCGCATGGCAATCAAAACAAATGACTTGAAAGCCCCAAACTCTGCGGCCAGGCTGGATGTTGTGGAAGGCGCATCAGACTGCTTTAGCAGCTTACCTTCATAAGCTGCCATCTGCTCAGTGAAAACAGCCTGTAGTTGTGCCATTGAGCCCTTGATTTCTCGCAATTCCTCCATCTTGAAATGTTCCAGTGAGTGATGGTTGTACAGAGATTTTGTGCTTGTGTGTTTCTGTGTTGATTCTAATGTGATGTGGGAGATAACACTTTATGGCAGGTATAGTGTCTCAAACTTTATTTTTAAACATGAATAGTTGCTTATTGTGAACAAATTGTATATTTTTCACAAAAATAAAAGGAGATGATTTTAAAACAGGTGTTTCTTTTTTTACACCTACCGCCCAAAAAAAAAATATATATAGTTTGTTCTATTTAGCGTGAAGTTTAATTTATTTCTAGGTTACCTGTTTTGATATGGCTAAATTTTATTCTCAGTAAATGTTGTTGGTCCTTTCCTTTCATTTAGTCAACAACTAAATGACATGTTCACCTATCTGCATGGTATTTCCGGCGATGTAAATGGTATAATATTGTTACGAGCTGAGGGTTCGGGATAAAATAATGGGAATCGATCTAACCAAAATAACACTTTTATTCAACACTATGACGATGAATACACGAACTTGGTCACACGTATCACAACACACTAATTCACATCACTGTTGCACCACTTAAAGTCACCGAAATGTTCGCACGTATAGCTTAATCCAGACTGACTCGGGAGCAACTACTGTTCACGCGAGACCCTTCCCACGTCAGTCCTCCAGGGCCTCGCTGAGACTCACTCACTCACTCAGACTGACTCGAGACTAACTGACAGTCCGGCATCTCTCCGGCCTATTTATATCGTACACATTTCGATTGTTCGAGAAGGATCTCAATCGTTCCAGGAAAAGGGTCGGTCCCTCGACACAATGGCCACTCCATTGTGCGCAACCGCAGACAATAACAACAATAACGCAGCAAGACAAAAGCGTTCGAGAAGTTACGATTATTACTCATTGTTTAACAGCCTCGGCGTAACAATATACACGGATACACCCAACATTCATGGTACAAAACTGACATGCAATGTATCTAGAGCGGTAAGTATCTAACTTACCGGTCTCAACGTTCCACTGTGTTATGCATCCGTCGTGACTCGCTGTGTAAACCGAGTCGTCGGCGCGCGCGAGGCAGGTTATGGGTTTGTTGTGTCCCATCAGCACTTGTCTTGGAGTGTCCGGGTTGTCAACATCTAGGTAGTTGATTACTCCGGATAGAGAGACTGATAGGAGGTGTTTGCCTTGCCATAGGCATGATACCTAGAAAAAACAAGATCAGTCAAGTACTAGTACCCTATTTTACGTTGTACGAGTACCAAAGTAGAGACCTAGTAACTCTATTGTCGCTTTATTACGAAATCGCTTTTAGTGAAAAGCCCGCCCATTGTACCTTTGTTTTATTTGTGTATTCTCTTTTGTTTAATTTTTAATAGTGTCCAATAATAGTGCATTACTGCAGCGGTCAGCAAAAGACTTGTGGCCAAGGCTTGTATATAAAATAAAATTATAAAATAAAATAAAACATATAATTACTTTTCAAAATCAATGACGAACAACAATAATTTTTCCCGCGTTAAGTGTACATTTGTTTTTTTTTTCAATAAACAGCTTTATATTTGCAAGCCAGTTCGAAATTTAAATAAAACCTTTGATAAGTTACCTCCTTGGTCGCCATGTTTCGAAGTAAAAGATCATTCCATTTTTAAATTACACGACAGATATGAGTTTACTATGTAATTTTATTTCAGACTACAGAAATCCATTTACATGGTTAGTTAATTACTTACTAGATTAGGTTATAGGCGATGGTTACCACTTAACATCAGGTGGGCTATAGGCTTGTTCCATGTGCAGGAGGTAATAACAGAAAATAAAAAAAATACTGTATAACCCATAGTCAGATCAATATTATAATATTACCTGTTGATTCTCCACAGCGCTTCCCATATTGAAAAGCGTGACCCGTTCCATAGTGGCCACATCCCAGATAGCACAGGTCTTGTCTCCGGAGCAGGACAACAGCTGCTTGCCATCCGGAGACCAGGAGATCCCGTACACTCCGCCTTTGTGGGCTGGGGAGCCAATCTGAAATCAATCATCATATCATTATATCTCTCTTCGTTGTCGCCATTCGCCTCTGTCCTGCGCTGTTCTAACCCACATACGACCTGCGCTTTTTATAATGTCGTCGAGCCATCTTGCCGGCGGACGAGCTGCGTTTCTGGTTCCAGCTCCTGTCCACCACTCAGTCAGCACCCTGCTCCACCTGTCATCACCGCGTCTGCCCAATTCCATTTGAGCCCCAATACACGCTTATATTTATTAGTTAGATAGGATACCTAATTAATAAATATAGTATGGGCGTATTTATTTTATGGGTTCTGTTTATGTATGTTAAAGGTACTCTTACACTGCCGTCTTTTGATTTTAGTTTATCCTGTCCATCCAAAGATTGTCTGGAAGAGATCGCTTTTAGCGATAAGACCGCCCATTGTACCGTTATTTATTGTTTATTTCTTTTGTTTCTGTATTTTTGTTTGGTGTGCAATAAAGAGTATTTCATTTATTCATTCATTCATATTATGTAAATGTTATCGTATTTCGATTATTTACTAACAAAACCTAGAATAAGTAATTTAACTATAGTCTACTAACATAATACTGTAATATTGTGTCCTGTGTATGATCCCAAGTTGGTTTAAAAAATCAAAATCAAGTTCTTTTATAAAATTATAGCAATTCCTTATTTACCTCTCCCTTGAGCTCCGAGGTGACTCCATCAAAGAGGAAGATCTTGCCATCGAAGCCGGCTGAGGCAAACAGACTGCCATCCGGACTGTAGCGGACCGCTTGGGCGAAACGAGTGTGCTCCTGAAACAAAACGAAATATGTAAATATTAGATTATTAAACGAGGGGATAACGCAGTGTCTTGCGTCACGGACGCTAAGTTAACCCACGAGCGGAGCGAGGGAGTTACTAGAATCCTGAGTGCAGAGAGGGATATAAGCACGCCCAAGATGCATACAGCTTCCACGAGGAGAATACTCTACTTTTCACATTTTCTGCGAGACAATAAAAACCAAATCTAGGTTGGTGCATTCTGTGCAGAGGTTAGTTCAATTTACGAATAAGTTATTATTACACAATAAGAACTTATTCGTCTCGGTTTTCGGTCTCTTTGGTTCAAAGTTTAATACAGATGAGGTTCCAAATTCAAATCACACTATGACCGCGAAGCATAATGAAATTCAGTACAACTTTACTCCCAGCTCAGCCGTAGGGATTTAATCACCTGCCTTCAGTGAGGTTAGCATGACATATAATTTAAATGTTAAAATTTGACATTGTCAAGCAGGTGCTGTGATAAGTATTATACATACATTCATTTATTATTTGTTTCATGTATGTTTATGTGTATTTTTATTTTATTTGTAGTATATATTACTGTCAATTTAGGTATATTTACTTATGAATATTGTTTTTTGTTTTATTGTAAAATAACTGACCCGCCCGCGGCTATGTACGCATTTTTGACAAATAAAACCATTACCCTCCTTCTGCGAAGTCGGGTAAAAAGTAGCCGGTAAAATGTCTCAATCTCGGTCATAATCTATTTATACATATACAATATCAAATCTGAAAGTATGAGTTTCAGATCCCTAAGAGTCAGCTAATTTAAAATAAAACAAAAACAATAGTCATACGTAAATATACCTAAATTGACAATAATACTCGTATATACAACAAAGAATTTGGATTGTCCATACAAACTTTCAACCTCTATTTCATCCCCTTCAAGATAATTTTTTAACACAAAATATAGCATATGTCCTTCTCCAGGATATAATATATCTCTTTGCCAAATTTCATTACAATCCGTTCAGCCGTTTAATCGTGAAGAGATAACAAACAGACAAACTTTTGCATTTATCATATTAGTGTGATGATCAACACTCTCCTAAAATTTAGTTTATGTTTAGCTGGGGATGTTGTGATGGTCTTACCTGCTTAGTACACTTGAACTTGAAAGGCGGTCCCTCGAAGACAGCCAGCGTGTTGTCCTCAGACGCAGTCACGATGCGAAAGGGGCGCGTGGGCCGGAAGTCCACGGAGTTGATCGGCTTCGACTGCCCGCTGATCTCTCCCACCGATGTGCCGGTTTCCGACATGAACACATGCCCGAATCTGGTAAATAAGTTAACTTAAGAAATGATAGTTAGAAGATATCCCATACGCACAAAGCGGAACTTAATTTTGCGCACCGCCAAGACTGGGACGCCTTGCCTGATTATCTTTTTTTCCTGATAATATATACTAGTATTATAAAGAGGAAAGATTTATATGTTTGTAATGAATAAACCCAAAAACTACTGGTCCCATTTCAAAAATTCTTTCACCATTAGAATGCTACATTCTGCCTGAGTAACATAGGCTACTTTTTACCCGACTGCGCAGAAGAGTAATGTTTTTATCATGCGTGCGAAGCCAGAGGCCGGTGAGCTAGTATAATATAAAGAGAAACAACCAGTCCCGGAATAAATATCTGTAGATCATACAAACATTAGTTCCACGGTGGGAATCGAACTCGCATCCTCCTGTGTCTCAGACGGCAGTTTGCCCACTGCGCTACGGAGGTACATTATTACAACCTGGGTGTCTTCAAGTTGCGAGTGAACAGGTTTCATCTAGGCAAGCGAGATCTATCGTAGACTGCATCATCGCGCGCCATCGGACGAGAACGTGGGCAAACGCGCGTCAATAAATTATAAATACAAAAAAAAATAAGACATATACATTTATTTGCAAACAATGCCTGAAAACTAAAGTTTTCAATCAATGCGTCCTACCCGTAATGACCTACGGCTGAGACGTGGACACTCACGGTAGGACTGGTATACCAGTTCGAGGTTGCGTGCGAGCTATAGAACGGGCTATGGTTGGAGTTTCTCTGAAGGATAAAATCCGTAACGAGATTATCCGACAGAGAACCAAGGTCACCGACATAGCTCTTAGAACTGTCAACCGTTGAGGCAGAAATGTTCTCGAGTGGAGACCGCGTACTTAAGTGTAGGATAGGACGGCCCCGCTAGATGTAAAGACGGCCTGATAAAGGTTGTTGGGAGCCGTTGAGTGAAGACCAGATAATCAGATAGCTATTACTTCACTCCGTTCCATCCGCGTCCCTGGTGCTGCAGGCTAGCTCCAACACCATCTTGAAAATGATTAGCCGGCCAGAATAGATTGCCCGCACACCATACATTGCTGTCATAGGCATGTTCTCAAAAACCCTGTTTAATATAAGTAGGTACTTTTTGTGTTGTGTCCTTATATGTATAAGCTACATCTATCTATCTATCCAACCTCCAGCACCCACAGTTGGGTATAGGCCTCCTCTCTAAGTCGCCAGTCCAATCAATCCTGAGCAAGTCTCATCCATTGCTGTCCAACTTCCGTTACGAATTCATCAGATCATCGGGCCGGTGGTCTGCCCTGTGGTCGACGTCCATCTCTTGTCCACCACTCTGTGACTGCCTAGGTCCACTTGTCGTTATTCTGCCTAGCCAAGTGTCCTGCCATCTCCACTTAAGCCTCACGATTTGTATACCTACCATCTTCGACTTTAGTTCGACGTCGAATCTTGACGTTTGGTATACGATCGACGAGGTGGATTCCTAGCATGGCCCGTTCCATCGCTCTTTGAGCAACTCTGATATTATATAAACTACATAATTTCTTGAAATAAATGTATTTTATTTTTATTTATTTAAGCTTTTATTTAAGTCCCGCCTCGGTGCTTGTCAACGAGCTATGGAGCGCAGCATCCTCGGACTCTGGCTCACAGACTGTATACGAAACTCGACACTGCGCTCCAAAACACAGATAGCTGATGTGGCTCTGACAGCCGCAAAATTGAAGTGGGACTGGGCAGGACACGTTTGTCGTATGCCAAAGGAACTATGGCCAAAAGCCACTACAGAATGGGTTCCAAACGGGCGGCGGCCTCGTGGTAGACCCAGGCGGAGATGGAGGGATGAACTGGATGCATACCAGAAAGAGTGGCCTCAATTAGCCAATAACCGGGATTCGTGGAAGGAGGGAAGGGAGGCCTTTGCCCTGCAGTGGGATTCTACGGGCTAATAATAATAACGCGCCATAATCACTCACACGAGCACAAGCCAAAATGAGCAGCCTCAAGATCTCAACACAACAGTCTGGTATGACGCTTTCAATGATGACATTGATGAGGAAACAGTACCACAACCACAAATACAAGTAGGGTTACTTAGTGAACATAATAGAAATCAGGAAGTAGACGAACTCTTTAGCCAAGCACAGCAGTTCTTTAGTAATACACACCCTGAAGATAGGCCATTCATTCCAAAGCAAAAAACTTCTAAGAAACTTGGAAAGTTTGTATGTTACATAAATGAAGTTATCCTGCCTGAAATTGTTAACGCCGACACGGATTTTGAAACGTTGCAAACTACAATCTACTGCTCAGCATGGACGGCAGCTAAACTCAATGGATCAAAACTCAAATTACCACCAGACGAACTACCAAACCAAACACGCAAAGATTCCATACCTAACTGGCAGAGACGGCTTGAAAGAAAAGTCGAAGACCTTAGAAAGAAAATTGGTAGGCTCACGCAATATATAAACGGAAACCGTAGTAAAGCACTAACTAAACAGATAGATAGTATTCTAGAGCAATACAAAACACACACCACCCATGAGGAACCGAACTCCAACCTTATACATTTTCTTGATACCCTAAAACAGAAGCTTTCAGTTATTAGCAGCCGGCTTAGACGTTATACATCGTGTACTCATCGTAAAACACAAAATAACCAGTTCTGTAACAATGAGAAGAAGTTCTACCAATCCTTGACCAGATCAACAAGGAACTACACCAGTGACAGCAGAAGTCAAGCGGAGGACTCACCGGATCCAACTGAGCTTAGGGAATTTTGGTCCAATATATGGGAAAACTCTGCGGGCTATACGAATGATGCTGAATGGATCAAGAAAGAGCAGACTAACCATTTAGGTATAGAACCCATGGAGTACTTAGACATACCTATTGACGTATTCCAGAAAGTTATTAAGAGAACGCACAACTGGAAGGCGCCAGGAACTGACCAAATCCATAGTTATTGGTACAAGAAATTAACTCAGCTGCATCCCTTCATTTACAACCACATAAATAATTTTATTAAGAACCCTCACATCTTACCATCTTACATCACAAACGGTATCACTCATATGATACCAAAAGACAATAGTGATACAAAGAACCCTGCGAAATATAGGCCGATTACCTGTCTACAAACAATCTATAAAATAATCACAGCATGCTTGTCCCAGCTTATTTACACCCATATAGATACAAACAAGCTATTCACAGAACAACAGAAAGGTTGCCGAAAATTCAGCCAGGGATGCAAGGAGCAACTTGTTATAGACTCAATTATATTAAAACAGGTACAGCGTAATAAAGAAGACTTATATTCCGTATACATAGACTACAAGAAAGCGTATGATTCAGTTCCACACTCATGGCTTTTAAAGGTATTAGATATCTATAAAATCCACCCACAGCTTATTTCATTCTTAAGTAAGTCTATGATTAACTGGACAACCCGACTACATGCACAAACACCCAACAGAACTATAGAAACAGCCCCAATTAGAATACAAAGAGGCATATTTCAAGGAGATGCACTTAGTCCACTATGGTTCTGCCTTGCGCTGAATCCCCTTTCAAACTCCCTGAACTCGTCGGGCCTCGGTTACAAATTAGACAAAAGACATGACAGACAGACTGACTCAACACTATTGAATCACCTTCTCTATATGGATGACATAAAAATCTACGCATCCACTCAAACTGAGTTAGAACACCTAATTAAAATTACAGAAATTTTTTCAAATGACATTTCTATGAACTTTGGTATTGACAAATGCAAAATAAACTCAGTCAAAGCAGGACAAAATCACCAGCACACTTATTATATGGAAACTGGTGAAACAATAGCGCCACTCAGTGAAGATGAGATGTATAAGTATTTAGGGTATCACCAATCTACGCTCATACACTATAAAGAAATTAAGACCCAACTGACTCAGAATTTCAAACATAGACTCAACTCTGTGTTGAAAACACAACTTTACTCCAAAAACACAATTAAAGCTATCAATACCTATGCTATCCCAGTACTGACATACTCGTTTGGAGTAATAAGTTGGACAAAGAAGGAGTTGAAAGATTTGCAGCGGCTGATTAATGTCACAATGACGAAGAATAGAAAGCACCACCCAAGAGCGTGTATACAGAGGCAGATCCTGCAACGGTCAGAAGGAGGTAGAGGTATAATAGATATACAAAATTTACATAACCGGCAAATTTCAACGCTAAGATCTTACTTTTATTTTAAAACTGAGACATCAATCATTCATAAAGCCATAGTTGAACTAGACTGTAAAAATTCACCACTTAACCTTCAAAACCATAGTCTACAAAATAATGAAGAACTGACTAACAGACAGACTTTAACTGCTGAATGGGCGCGTAAGTCTCTCCACGGAAGGCACCACCATGACTTGAGTCAACCCACCGTCGACAAACAGGCGTCGAACGAATGGCTCAGTCGAGGTGAACTCTTTCCTGAGACTGAGGGGTTTATGATAGCAATACAAGACCAAGTAATTGAGACCCGGAACTATCAAAAACATATCATGAAAATAAAAAACATGCAAACAGATTTATGTAGACGTTGCAACAGTTCTTCCGAAACAATTCAACATATAACGGGGGCCTGCAAAGCGCTAGCACAAACGGACTATAAGTTCCGGCACGATCAGGTGGCCAACATCATCCACCAAAGACTAGCCGCAAAATACAACCTCATCGACACGTCTTCAAAGCCCACACCTTACTATAAATACATACCTGAAATAGTACTAGAAAATGCAAACTATAAACTTTATTTTGATAGAGCTATCCTGACCGATAAGACCACTCATTTCAATAGACCGGATTTGACACTTTTAGATAAAATCAACAAAACAGCACTTCTTATCGACATAGCCATCCCAAACACTCATAACCTACAGAACACTATATCAGAAAAGCTCTCCAAGTACATAGATCTGAAAAATGAAATTGCGCGTATGTGGCGCCTGCAGAAGGTATCAATCGTACCAATAGTAATTTCCAGTACAGGTGTAGTTACAAAGCAACTGCTTCAATCACTTGCCGTATTAGACCTCCCAAAACACACATATATTCTCATGCAAAAAGCGGCTATACTGAACACCTGCAGAATTGTGCGAAAATTCTTGCAAACGGACCTTCCAAGTGAAAGTCCAATCAATCATACGTTAGGTACTGATATGCACTTGGCTTAGGCCCGTGCAGCTCAGGTATATCTCCGGTTATAGTACAACCGAGTGTAAAAAATACAACACCAAAATAATAATAATAATAAGCTATTACCTTTCCCTTCCTTCACCAACGACGACCATGCGCTGGCTGTCCGCACTCCAGGCGATGTCCTTGATGGGACCACCGATGGGTTGGAACTCATTCTTGAGGATGTGCTCCTTGTTGACTGTGTCCCAGATTCGCACTTTGCCGGACACATCTGTAATGATGACAGATTTTAACTTAACACAGTAAATTTTAAGATTTTTAAAAGAGAGAGGCTTCATTAGTGCGTTGCATTGCGTTGCATCGTCGCAGCGTCAACGTTGCGTATATCATAGTAACATGCCACATTATGCGTTGCGTCGTCGTACGCGTCGTTTCAACGGATCGACGGACGAGAGACGAAGCGGGGGGAGGGTGATGCACTGCGCTGTCGGAGCTCCGAGGGTGCACTGCCAATTGTGCTACACGCTCTTGTTACGTCAATGAAAGCAATACATAAATGTATTGAGTATAAATTATTTCAATTTAGATTTGTCTTACGAAGCATTGCACTGCGCCGGTCACCCTGAGACAGACAGGTTTAAAGCCCATATTGTGTCTGTAATTTCACCAGTACCCATACCATTGAAGCCGAACACAGCAATGAAAGCATTACAGCTTTGCGGCAAAAATATATACGGTGGTACTACCTAGGACGGACTTTTGAGATTACTCATCGTGATATTAGCTAATCGTATTTGTTACTTTACTCCACTGAACTTATGAATGATCGTGTCAAAGATCTAGAAACAGTTTAATTCTGGAGCAGACCACAGAATAAATAACTGGGCACTGGCGCGAAGCCAATGATACCTATCACACGAAATCATAAACACTGGTTACACAATAGCAAACTAATGTTCACTAGAGTTCAGTGAAACCCAGTAAACGAATAGGATTGCGAAATATCACAGTTTTTGCAATTAAAAGTAGAATTTAACATGATAAAAAAATACATAAAAACTTAACGTAATAAATTTACATTTTAAAGCTGAGATCCCTTCACCAACAAGGAAAAGTGCTGATAAACTTCAGATCGGGTGACGAGGGGGCCAATTCCCGTAACTTAAATAGGTAGTAAAATTCGAGTATCGATCTAGACTCGTTATATTAAATGTCCTAAACGGTATTCACGAAACTGACAATACAATGGTATAAGTTGGCTGGCATGTGATTATACACTTTATTTATATCAAACTAATATTGTAATATTAGTGGAGCAGAATTCCAAAATATATTCCATTCATAATACAATCTCATTTGGGTTTACTTTCGTTATGTTTTTAAAAGTGTATTGTATTACGTGAATTAGTAAGTACAAGCTCTGTTTAGTTTGGGGCTAGATAGCGCTGTGTGAAATGTCCCCTGACTTTCAACAAACATAGCTAAGAACCTAGTTAAGTTCAACTAGCTTTCTATTATTTATTTATTTTTATTTTATTTATTAATACTTAGATTGACGGTTATATTGCTGTAGGTATGTTATGAACTAATGAACATAGTACTGAACTTAAACCAAATTGAAACACCGCGTCCAAATTGGTGCATCCGTTTGGGCACTACAATGCCACATACAGACAAAGGCGTCAAACTTATAACACCCCTTTTTTGTGTCGAGGCCTAAAAATTAAGGACAGGGTCACCATTCGGTTTAAAGGGTTTTCTCGAACAATTACAGTTCACTTACAATGAGATTAAAGTAGTACATTATGTAGGTTTAGGCAAAGCATAAGTACATACCTAGCTATGTACTAAAAATATAATGGTGGTAATTCGAGAAGCTATCTGCACCAACATAATTTCTAAATTTCGTATAGATTTACCCATTACGCCATGATTACGCAATAATAATCACACTAATATTACAAATGCGAAAGTTTGGATGATTGTTTGTTTGTTACTCAATAACGTCAAAACGGGTGTACCGATTTCGAAGAAATTTTGTATGAACGTAGATTATAACCTGGATTACCACATAGACTATTTTTTATCCCATAAATCAGTTCCCATGGGATAAAAATGGGATGTCAAAGTTTCTATATACATATATTTTTGCACCGCAGAACAACGCGGGCAAAGCCGCTGGCAACAGCTAGTGATAGTATAACAAAAGCTGTATCGATAATGGGAATGCTACCTGCGACTCATCGTATCGCACATCACAGCTGAGTCAACAACCTCTGAAGGTCGTCAATATATGAAGCAAAACAAGATGCCTATGACGGGCGAACCCAGGACTTTCACAGGCTTTCTACAATCTAGGTCTATAAGTTGATATTTACATTTTGTGTCTGTTTGACTGTATTCTGTTTTCTGTGCCATAATAAGTTAAATTTCAGTAGGGACAAAAGCAATCATTATTTTCAGCCCGTCGCCGCATAAGGCTGCCTGTCCATTGACGCGGAGAGAGGCGGCGGAGCGGAGAAACGAGGAAATATTAACCAATAGGATTGCATGAATAGAATTTCATGACAAAAATAGGAATTTTTGGAAGGGAAAACGCGCATCGAAATCAAAGAGCGCTTGGATGCTGTGTACGGTGACTCTTCTCCATCGATGGCCACCGTCAAGAATTGGTTCAACGAGTTTGCACGTGGCCGTACGTCGGTTTTTGATGAACCACGTCCAGGTGCACCGAAAACAGCTGCTACGGAGGAAAACATTAAAAAAATCCATGATCTCGTATTGGCAGATCGCCGATTGAAGGTTCGGGAGCTAGCTTAGACTGTAGGCATTTCAGAAGGAACAGTGCATCATATTCTTCACACGGAACTCGGCATGAGAAAGCTGTCGGCGCGATGGGTGATGCGTTTACTCACACCGGAAAACAAGTGCAACCGTGAGACCACATCGGAGACGTGTTTGGCGCTATTTAAGCGGAATCCAGCGGAGTTTTTGCGTCGTTTTGTGACCGTCGATGAAACCTGGATCCACTGGTACACACCAGAGACCAAGGAGCAATCAAAACAATGGATCCAGACCGGAGAACGTGCTCCAAAGAAGGCGAAAACTGTAAAATCGGCCGGAAAAGTTATGGCCACCGTTTTCTGGGATTCACAAGGTGTGATCTACATCGATTACTCGAGAAGGGTAAAACAATTACAGGGCTTTACTATGCCGATTTATTGGGCCGATTCGACACCGAATTAAAGAAAAAACGACCCCATCTGGCGAAGAAAAAAATGCTGTTTCACCACGACAACGCACCGGTTCACACGTCTGCCGTTGCCATGGCCAAATTGGTCGAATTTTTTTTTTTTTTTTTTTTTTTATACATTTATAGGCTAGCGTTTGACCACTATCTCGTCTGATGGTAAGCGATGATGCAGTCTACGATGGTGCACGCTTGCCTAGAAGAAACCTATTCACTCGTGACTTGAAGATCCCTAGGTTGTAGTTATCAGGAAACACAGACTCAGGCAAGGGGTTCCACTCCTTGGCGGTGCGCATAATAAAGGTGGAAGAGTACCGCTTTGTGCGTATGGGAGGTATGTCAACCATGTAGCGGTGGCGCATCGCGGAGCGTCTGGTTGTCCGATCATAGAATGGGGATGGTGGGATCAGGTTGAAAAGCTCCGCAGCACACTCTCCGAAATGTATCCGATAAAAAACCGAGAGGCTTGCAACCTTTCGACGATGCTCGAGGCTGTGGAGCCTTGATTTTGCCAACTCGTCATTGCAAATGAGCTTCTTGGCTCTTCTCTCAATTGAATCTAGAGCCTCTAGGTGGTACTTCGCTGATCCGTCCCAGAGGTGAGAACAGTACTCCAGACATGATCGGACTTGTGCTTGGTATAAGTTGAGCAACTGTCCCGGTGTGAAGTATTGCTTCACCTTTGCAAGTATTCCAAGCTTCTTAGCGGCCAGCTGGGCTTTCGACTCAATGTATGAGCCAAAATTAAGAGTGGGTGTTAATGAGATACCAAGAAGCTCGAGGTGGTCAGAAATCGGCACGGGTACATTACGGAAAGTAGGAGCCAGATGAAATGGGCTCCGTTTCGCAGAAAACAGGCACGCCTGGGTTTTATTAGCATTAAACTTAACCAAGTTGGAATCGCCCCAGTCGGAGACCGCCTTTAAGGACAAGTTTAAGCGCTCAACCATGGCCTCTCTGTGAGACTGAATCTGCGCCCCACTGGCTCGTGCAGCAGATGTGTAACTCTCCACAACTGTGCTGTCGTCCGCATACCCAAAGGTTCCAGGCTTTAGCAGATCGTTGATATGCAGCAAGAAGAGAGTTGCAGAGAGTACCGACCCTTGAGGGACTCCGGCGTTAATCGCCAATTGATCGGACGAGCAGCCATCAACGACGACTCGTATCGATCGGTCTCTCAAAAAGTCCGAGATCCAAACACAAAGACCAGTGGGTGGACCGAAAGATGGAAGCTTACTTATAAGGCTATCATGCCAGATCCTGTCAAAGGCCTTTGAGATGTCGAGAGAAACAGCAAGCGCTTCTCCGTATTTTTCAATGGCCTCGCTCCATAAATGCGTGGCATACGCCAGAAGATCCCCAGTTGACCGGTTTCGGCGGAAGCCGTATTGGCGATCACTGAGGAGGTTATTAGCTTCTAGGTGTGCCAGGAGCCTGTTGTTCAGAACACGTTCCATAGTCTTACAAATTATGGACGTGACCGAGATGGGCCTATAATTTGATGGGTCAGCACGACTACCTTTTTTGGGCACAGGCTGCACATTAGTCAGCTTCCATGATTTCGGCACATGTCCAGCCTCAACAGAGCGGCGAAAGAGGCGTGTCAGTACAGGAGCGAGCTCAGACGCACAGGATTTAAGTACAATTGCTGGAATCCCATCAGGGCCACTAGCTTTATTCACGTCCAAACTCCGCAGCGTTTTACGAACCTCGAAATTACGCTACGAATTGCTGCCCCATCCACCGTATTCTCCAGATTTGGCCCCTTGTGACTTCTTTCTCTGTTTCCTAATCTGAAAAAATCTCTCGCCGGGAATAGATATGGATCAAATGAGGAGGTCATCGCCGCCACGGAGGCCTATTTTGCAGAGTTTGACAAAAACTATTTTTCGGACGGGTTAAAAAAGTTGGAGCATCGCTGGGCTAAGTGTATTGAACTAAAAGGAGACTATGTTGAAAAATAAATTGCCACTTTTCCAAAATTTTCGTTTACTTTTTGTAGGCTAAGTATTTATTGAATGACCCTCGTACCTGTAATTGGACCAGCACATACACCTTTTAAATCGGAACACAGCCATGTACCTACCTAAACATTACTGCTTGGTGGCAAAAAAGGATATGGTGTTAACATTTAATAAATAAATAATATTTGTGTTAATCTGCGCTTGATCACTACCTCAAATGATGGTGTGATCAAAAATGACCTTGAGAAAGAACCTGTTCTCTGGATTTGAAAACTCCAAGATTAAAGTGGTCCAGAAAATCAGAGATTGTAGATTTATTAAATAGCAAATTGAAGATCAATGATTAGACCTTTTTAATTCATGTAGCTATACATTATCAAGTAACTTAGCTTTTGGTAGATAGTTCATGAAAAAACAATCAAATGGTAATATGAACTTTAATTGATAAATACATAAAGTAAATGAGATAACATGAATCACAATGTTATTAACTTGATTACAAGTTTGTTTAACTGAAGGAGTGTGTGAAACAATATTTTTTTTAATAGGTTCTCAAAACTGTACCGTATGGTATTTGCCACAGTTGCATAAAATAGTCTTAGATATAGAGCATACTACCTTCTAAGTGGACAAACAGCATACACACAATAGGTACTTTTAAAAATAATTGATGATAAGATAAAGTTTAAGGGCCTGTAATAAAAGTGGTATTTTTATGAAAAAAACAGAACACAGTATCATATGTAATTATAGCCCTGATTCTACACTCAGACCTTTATTCGCTACTCATCATTTCACTGGTTCCTTTGACTTTGGTTTTATTGACAAGGTTGGCCCCAGCTCTTAAAAATTTGGTGTTTCTTCAACTGACAATGAGTCAGTGTTATTTATTTATACAATTTATAATTTATCGACAGTAAGGAATATAATCTGACTAGTGCAAAATGGGCAATCTATTTGATACATTGTACACATCACTCGGTGCACAAATAGGTATGCGTGCAAGTTACATAGAATTTTGCATTTCTGAATGGAAGCTCTGAATTTAATTAATTATATGTGAGTCATATCCCCAAATTCTGTAATTACAATACGGCAATTTATAAAGACGACTCATTAGCACAAGTGCACTGATAAGGGAAAAAGTAACAAACAAATGTGCTTACCTCCAGATGCAATGTAGAATCCACTGGGAGAGTATTTAGCAACGTTCACTTGGCACGAGTGCTCCGTATACACATCCGCGATCGCAGGGTTCTCTATATCCCTGATAATTACAGAGTTTCCATTCGTATACAGGAAGTTTTTACCCTTGGGGTCACCCCCTAAAACTAATGGTGTACCGCGCGCGGTCCTCGGCAGAGCCGCAAAAGTGTATTCTGTAAAGAGACATGGGAAATCTCATTCATCTAAACATAGCTAAGAACATACTGAAAAAATATTAACAACAAAAATGTATTGTCAGGTAACGACACCATGCTTCCTAGAAAAGCAGAGAAATTAGAACTTACTATTAGAGTAAGACATATTGCGAATAAAGTTTGCTAACTAATAAATAATAGGACAGCACTGAAGCTACAATTTACTCAGTACTTTTGATATTTTTAGTAAATACACAATCAGCCGCTACACTCCATAGCCTTCCACAAAAATGACGTAGGATTTTTTTTTTCAAAGTTGGCACAATCACTTTGCAAAACACACATGCCCGTATATGGGCATACAATAAAGATTGTATTTAGGAGGGCTTATTTTATTATATTTTTATAAGCCTAGTTTTTATTTAGAATTTGTAGATTTAATTTATTTTAGAACTCTAGTTTTAATAAAAGACGCCAAGAGAGAGTCTATCAAATCAAGCAAGGCTGTCTATGTACAGTATCTCGCAAACATTTTGTTTTGACAATTCATATCCAAGCCAGCCTTCTAATCAACTCGGTTCCATCCCATCCCAAGAAACGAAAAAAAAAACATGTGTCAAAAACGCTGCCAGCGGCTCGCAACGTCATGTGGTGAAATATTGAAAATTGGATGAAACCCACTATTTTTTCGAAGTATTGCATTTATTTTAGAGAGCTAAGTGATGTGATGACCGACGATTGTACGTTATATTACTATTGTAGTGACAAGTTTCTTGTACAAATCTGCCTTACAATTTGACACTTGTTTCCACGTGGTGTACGTCGAGTCGGTAGACGTGTAAATTTTTCAAAGTATTTCAAGATAGTTGGGCGCACTAAGACGAAGAAATGGAGTCCTTGAACATATCGAAATTAAATCTGTCGAGTGTGAGGAGCCACACTTCTACCGAAGCTGTCACGAAGGCCGAAATTAGTCAAACAAAGTCGGAGCCCACTGTAAGAAATGACATGTGTGATTCTTGCTTTTGTAACCTTAGGTAGTTGGTTTTTTATATCAGCTAAAAAATATTTATTCGTATTTTACCAACCTCTGCTTATTTGTGCCCATGTGGAGCACCTGGGTACAAGCCAGCAGGAGTTGGTATGTATGTTTCATCATATTTTCTAAGACAGATCTGTTTCCATTGCCAAATAGAGGTTTACAATATTTTTAAAAATATTTCATCAGCTTATGATTGCACTTCATTGCTTCACACTTTAAAATTATTTTTCTGGAGAACATATTTAAAATGATTACTGTAAATAATAAGGAATTTAAAACACTCCATGCTAAAAAAATATCAATACAGCTTTTTTTACTCTAGGGATTACACCAACAAATTTTTGTGTGGTACCTGACTGATTACAGACAAACCAGATATTTTTTTTTATTTTGTATGAACATACAGCATCGCCAATCAGTAACCCCTGTAATATGATTTAACAACTTGTCAAGGAATAATTTCCAAAAAATTTGCTTACTAGATGTTATTTACATTACACAATTTGTAATACAAAACTTACCTAATGATGGAAATTATTATCTTTCTTTTAATTTTTTTTATGTTTAAGCTTAGGGGCTTACCTACCATATAGAGCTGCTGTGTGTACATATTGGTGGTTTTAATTTAATAAATTTAGTCCGTCTTGCACAAAGATCTCTAACCGTAATTAGAATAGAATAGAATATCATTTATTGAAAAAGAAGAACAATAACATTCATTAGTTAACAAAGTTACTGTAACATCAGTCTCTCGTAATATTCAAATTACAACATTATATTAAGAATAAAAAACATATTACACAACAATCACTTAATACATTTCAATAATTTTCAATAAATTAATTATAAAAGTAATATCCGCTGTAAAGGGGCGTCAATTTGTAACATCTATAATAATTAATAAAAATCATAAAAATAAAATAATAAATTAAAAAATATATTATAAAATATAATCATACTTTTTTGTTTAGCTAACATCAGTGTCCTGGTTGAAATTAAAGTTACTGTAGTCATTTTCTAAATATTCACTAACATTGTAAATTGTTTTAGTAAGTAGGAGTAGTTTGACTTTGTTACAGAAAGAGTTTTCACAGGTGATTTGTCTTACGCTTAATGGAAGTTTATTAAACAATTGTGGTCCATTAACCAGCGGTTGTTTTTCTAACAAGTTTAGTCTATATCTAGCAGACTCCAAACATATTCCGTTTCTAATACTTCTGCTACTGTTAGCTCCTCTTATTTTGAATAGACCAATATTTTGCTTCACATATCTTAATATTTCAAATATATATAATGTCGATGTTAATATCTGTAACCTTTTGTAATGGTCTCTACACAAGTCTTTGTATTTGGCCTTAACAAGTACCCTTATTGCACGTTTTTGTATTTTTAATACCCTTTCACAATCCGTAGACCATCCCCATAGTATAATTCCATATGTCATAATGGCGTGTACGTATGTGTAGTACATCTCTTTAAGGGTAAATTCCGATACTATTGGGCGTAACTGCTTTAGAGCTTAAATACCTCTAGACATCTACATGCTGTTTCCAAGTTAGGCCTGGGTCTAGATCGAAGCCTAGTAATTTTGTTAGGTTTGATGTGTTTATGTTATATTATTAGCAACTAAATATGTTAGAATTTGATATATTTGTATGATTTGACAACTCTAAATCATATTTAGGCACTAAATATGACTAGGCATAGTTGTGTAAGTCACCCTAATACTTGCATTTGTTTCATGCATTTATATACATATTTCAAATAGTAGGATACAATAATTCATGAAATAAATAAAAATATAATCGTTTGTTTTTTTAGCCACCACCAGACAATGATGAATACCACTGTGAATACAGAGAAGAAATATGGAAGACTTTACTGGAACAGGATGCTGAGAAGCCTACAATCCATCTTCAATCACCACAGGTTAGAAATTGTTTGAATTATCCACAGCCTGTCTTCACTCACTTCTGGTAAGTTTGTGATATCCTCAGTGACCCTGCGCTAGTCTGACCCACCATTGTCTATATTGTCCACAGACTAAATATTTATTGACTTAATAAAGGTTGCTGGGGACTGTTGGTTGCAAGCCGCACAAGATTTGTCACTGGAGATCTAGGGCCTATGCTTATGGTCCTATGGAATATTATTATGATGATGGCAGTCTGAATTAGCCGACTCCCTGGTATTGGTCTGTCCTTACCTGTGTACACTAGTCACAGGACATTTGATCTATTTTTGTGTCTAGCTTATTCTGTCCCACTGCTGAGCAATGGCCTCCCCCTCCTCACTCCAATTAGCTCGATCCTGTGCCAAATTTTGCCAGTCTCTATAAAAAGCGTCCAAATCATCGCGCCAATGCTTCTTTGCCTTCCACGGCGAATTACCATCATAACTTTACTTAATGTAAAGTAAGTGATGTCCCCAACACCTCGAAACATTTCTGTATTGTCCAAACAAAGACTTTTCCATATTAAATGTTTGTTTAGAATTGATAAAAATCTGTGTAAATGCTATTTAATGATGTCAATGTCGAAGTTTATCTATTTCTTCTTATCAGATCAAGCAAAGCTCGTACTTTGGGAACCAGATAATTGATAGAATACTTACCTTACTTTTTTTTGTAAATACGTACTTATAATATATAGAGAAACAACCAGGACCCGGATCAAATATCTGTTGATCAAGCAAATATTAGCAACCTTTATCAGGTCGCCTTTCTATCTAGTGGTATATTTACCAACATGGAAACAAAGTACAAAGAGGCTACATTCATTTTTAACTCTTCTTTACATAGTATAAAATGAAGTCACTTCCGCTGTCTGTTCTCTTAGATCTTTTAATCTACTCGACAGATTTTAATGCAGTTTTCAGCAATAGAAGTGATTCAAGCGGAAGGTTTATATGTATAATACATAACTCTGTTTGTTTGTTACCTTTACACGACTAAACGGCTGAACAGATCGTAATGAAATTTTGCAAGGAGATAGATTATATCCTGGGAAAGGACATAAGCTACTTTCTTAGCCAACTGCGCAAAATGAGGGTAATGTTTTATTGAAAAACCACCCGTGCGAAGCCGCGGGCGGGTCAGCTAGTTCAAAATAAGTAACACACAAAAGTCACCTAAAAAGTTACCCACCCTAGGATTCTCTGTGTCATAGGTATCAGGATATAGGTCGTAGGTATGATTACCATGGTACCAGAACACCCAATTTTAGATCATACAAATATATGCAGCAGAATTCCTCTTGCAACCTCATGAGAGAGAATGAAGCCTGTGTTAATATGTGTGTGTCTGCTATGGCCTATGGTAGTACGTTGTTAAGCGATGGTTACCACTTAACATCAGGTGGGACATATGCTTGTTCTATCTCCAGCTAAATGTGATTGTTCCAGTTGGAATTCCGTGGCACCCTTGTCCAACAACTCCGTGATGTGACCAAGAAACTGGGTCTCAGCATCGCCACGTTGCACACGGCAGTGGCTCAGTTGGACTTGTTCATGGACGCCCATCGCTTGCGCGCCGACCGACTAGCGCATGTCGCTCTTGCTTGCCTCAGCCTCGCAGGTAAAAACAAGTTCAGCCTCAGCTGCACTCATGGAGAGGATTTTGTTACAACTTTAGATAACCCACATTTATGGCTAAACTATTGATGAAGAGAGTGTATCTAAATGTTATGTAAATAGGAATACAAATAGAACATACTTACATTAAAAAGTAAGACACTTTTTAAAACAAATTTTAAACTCACTCATCAAGCATGAAATTATCTTCTATATTATGTTATGATGAGCCATTCTCATAATGAAAACCAACACTGCGCTATGCTTCTGTAATCAACTCGGCATTTGCCAGCTGCACGTTAACGTGTTTATTTTAGTTTATTTTGTCTGTCATAAATAAATATTTTCTATGTCTACTTCACAGCCAAAAGCGAGGAGAAATTCAGCCGCGCGCCGACCTTAAAAACCCTCGCTACAACCAGTGGAGTGTCACTCTGCGGGAAGACGTTCAGGCAACTCGAGTGGATGGTCGGTCAGCACGTTCGCTGGCGGTTGCTGGCGCCAACACCGGTCGCGTTCGCCGCCTTGCTGGCGCAGTACGTGGGCGCTGACGCCGACCTCACCTCTACTCACCCCAAGTTCAGAGCTATCTTCAAGCGGGACGCCGCTGAACTGCTGCACAAATATCTGGATTTAACGTTATCTGGTGGGTGTAGTCTTAGGATTTCCTGACCAAATTAATTGTTACCGAGTCATAATTGAAAATCTTGTTTTGAATCCAAGGTTTTGATTGGTTAGTGTTTTGATGGTTGGAAGACCTCAGCGAACGTTTTTCAATCAAAATACATTTTTATTCATTAAAATCCCAATCCAAACTTTGAAACGTCAAATTTACTCCGCGACCAAGCCAGGAAAGAAGGCAAGAAACAAGGTTGGTTGTTCTTTTTAATCTCCAGTTCAAGTAAGTTGGAGATGTGTTGGTAAACCCCAGGTCCCTGAACTTATGAGCGTGTATGATGAGAGTAAATCTGGCAAACATGTCAGGTCATTTAATTATAGATAACGTTGTAACATCGGTTTATGTTTCCAGATGTGCGGCTCAAGGTGGTGGAGAGCGTGGACGTGGGTTGCGCGTGCGTGGCGTGCGCGCGCGCAGACCTCGGGCTGTGCGCGTGGCCAGCGTGGCTAGCGGCGCGCGCGCAGCGGCACCATCGCACCGTGGCGCCACTCGCCAGGCTACTGCACAGGTGAGGACGTGTGCTATGAGACCGTGGGCATGCTTATACGTGCGAGCTACTCGAACTAATTGAACAAGTGTCATTGGAGATACTTCTTACATCTCAGGACCTCCGTGGCGCAGTGGGAAAATAGCCGGCATAGACACAGTAGGTAGCGGGTTCGATTCCCGCCGCGAAACAAATGTTTGCGCGATCTACATATATTTGTTCTGGATCTGGATGTATTTCTATATATTATAAGTACCTATGTATTTACAAAAAAGTATACAATGTATTCTATCAGTTATCTGGTTCCCAAAGTATAAGGGCTGCTTAGTTTCGGGCTAGATAGCGCGGTGTGAAATGTCCAGCAATATTTACTAATTTGTTATTTAAATTAGTGTGTTGCTACATCTACGGCGGAGTCAGAACAGGGTATCAAGTCACCCATCGTAAAGGGCACGCCCATGCGAGGACGGTGGCATTCATTAGCATATCAGCTAGATGACATCCACTGCTGAACATAGGCCTCCCCCATAGATTTCCAGAGTCACCGATCTTATGCGGCCTGCACCCAACAGCTCCCAGCTACCTCCAGTCCAACGGCCGTCGGTTCATCGAGCTATGCGCCCTGCCCACTGCCACTTCAGCTTGCTAATCATTAGTGCTATGTCGGTGACTTTGGTTCATCTATGAATCTCCTCATTTCTGATTGGATCTCGTAGAGAAACCAAGCATAGCCCTCTCTATAGCACGCTGAGTGACCGCGAGCCTTAAGAAGCCCACAGTGCGAGACCACGTTTCTGTACCCCATATGCCACATCACAGCACTCACTGGTCAAAGAATTTAGTCTGAAAACTTAGTGAAAATAAATTCGTAGATAAAAAAAATAAAAGGGCATTTATTTACACACATAACGTACCTTGACTAACAAAACCGCGAATTCCATGTCATCAGTAACGAAAATCTTTTCAATGCTAAATCCCATCATGTACCTCAGTGACGAAGGGTCTTAATGATGTCTAAAAAATATTTAAAACCACGAGCGAGCGGAAGTGAGATCATGACTGCGACCCGAACGTAATTGCCGAACGACAATTTAAAACGCGCGGATTTTAAAATTGCTATAACTTTCGTGTGCTCTTTTTTTTTCTTTTTTTTCCAAAGGTTGCCTGAAAGAGATCGCTTTTAGCGATAAGGCCGCCCATGGTACCTTTGCTTCAATTGTGTATTCTCTTTTGTTTGTTTTATTTTTAATTGCGTGCAATAAACAAATTATCTAATCTAAAATGATGATCAAAGGCCGAAAAGACGCTCTTTTGAGCTCCGGTCGATGTCCCTTCTGGTTGATATCCCTCAATGGTTATAAAAACGAAGCGAAATACTGAACTAAACACCCAACATAACCACAATTTGATTAGTCAATGCCATTCTAAAATGCACCTTATTATCACTGCAGGATGATGCAAATCATGAAGTCGAGAGAGACGGCCCCGGAGACTGATGTGGACCAAGGGTATGGCAGTGCTCGGACTTCCCCGAATATCACGCCGAGTGCTTCTCCACGCTTCCACGTGTCTCCAGCTTCAAGTGCTGGCAGGTAAATAAACAGAATTTAAAATCTTTTCATTCATTAAAATCACTTTGAAACGTCAATTTTACTGCCTGTTCCTTCGCGACCAAGCCAGGAAAGAAAGGCAAGAAACAAGGCTGGTTGTTTTTTTTAATGATCCTTTTAAAATAAATAACAATAAAGAAAATAAATTACGTCTAAATTGTAACATTTTGAATGAGTTGTAGCAATTTCAATCCCAAGCTTCTCTATCATCTAAATAATCCAATATGTTATAGTAGGTTTTTTATAAAGGTTTTACTTAATTCCATTTTTAAAGTTCATTGTAAATTTTTGCACAACACTTGGGAGTTTGTTATAAAAGCGTACATGTTGCCCTTTAAACGATTAACTAACTTTATGAACCGGTCAAGTGCGAGTGAGACTCGCGCTGAGGGTTCTGTATCTTAGTTAGGTACGTATTACTAGAATAGTAGAGTTCCTTGTGAAAAGGCTCACCCGGGGAAGATAAAATAAAGATAAGATAACTCTATTGTACACCAAAATGAAATACAGAACATAATTTTACAAATAGATATAGTACAATAGTCGGTCTTATCGATTAAAGTAATATCTTCCAAGTCAGCTGTTTTTTAGACTTTGTGCTTTCCCTAGAACTTACATTATACGAACGTAATGTTTGACTCAAGGTCTTTGACCTAACCCAGCTGATAAACAGAATTTTGATTAACAACAAATTTAAAAAAGTTATAGAATATTTGTTGTTCTCGTAAGTGTCGACATACTAGTTCTGGTTCACCCTATACTGCGTGTTTTGTTATGTACGACATTAATATGAAACACACATCCGGAATCATATTAACTGATTTTAGAAGTGGGTTTAATACAGGCAGCTTAAATATTTATCCAGTAATCGATACATTTCCGATAAACAATTTTCAAAGTAAATCGGCGCCGCCGGACTTAGGACTTGATCTTAAAGTTGTTTAAAAGATGTATTTTTTTTATCGAAACAGGTTGTATAATAAAAATCGGTGTACAATATAGCAATTTTGTTCCAGCTCTTCATCGAGGTCCCAGAACGACACATCATACCGGCAGCACCCTGTGAATAGCTACAGCGTGTTAGATCTGAACGATACGAATATACCGACGAATAGCTTCTACCATCTACCTACGGCCGTGGATATGACGATGCAGCGGGTCAATAATCATAGAGATTACAGGTACTTATTTAATATATGGTTATAAAAGCTTTCGCCCGCGGCTTTGCACGCGTGTAATTAAATCATTAAAAACACAATATACCTTGTTACCACAAAAATAGTTAAACACCGTTTAACGCGTGATTAAAAAATTCTTTATAATTTTTGTTTAGGATTTTTTTAAACAGTGTTTAGCGGGTGTTTAACTTTTTGTGGTAATTTTGTTTTTTTTAAGGAGTTGAGCGTACACTAAATCCTAAACGTATTATGCGACTAAACATGTTTAAATTTGACGTATTTGTATGATTTGACAACTGTTTAAATCATGTTTAGCCACTAAATACGTTTAGGCATCGTTGCGCAAGTCGCCCTTAGTATAATTTTATTGAATTCTAGCTTCCGCCCGTGGCTTCGCACGCGTGGTTTGACAATAAAGAGTATATCCAGGTCACTACTTATATACCAAATTTTATCGAAATCGGTTTAGCTGCTACGACGTGATTGAGTAAAAAACAAACATACAAACTATCGCATTTATAATTCTGTTACGTTAAATGTGTAGGTAACCTAGAAATAAAGCTAAACTCGCAGTTGCAACTTGACACCACATTTTTATTCCATGGGACCTGGTTTATGGGATAAAAATTAGCCTATGTGTTAATCCAGGTTATAATCTACATACATACTTAATTTCATCGAAGTTTTCAGCCAGCAGAGTAATAAACAAACAAATAAACAAATATCCAAACTTTCGCATTTATAATATTAGTGTGATGTAATTAGTGTGATGGTCTCCTATTGACGCTTAGTTTATTATAACAGGTATTATAAAGCGCGCAGGCTGATTGAGGCGTCAGAGGCCGGCGCGTCCACCAGCATCGCCGTCAAACGAGGCCTCGACACCAACGGCGAGGTAGAGAGGAAACGCTACCGTCTCACCTCACAGATGTCGCAAGTAGTACTTTGATCTCATCGTCAACCATAGTCCGTAGGACGTCCATGATCCCGTACACTCTGCAATTGGGGAAGGCAATCTGAATAAAAAATACTAACTTTTACTTTTGTGGGCACAAAACTTGTCATGATTATTATATCAGCCAATGGGCGTCCACTGCTGATCATAGGCGGCCAAGAGCCTGCAGAATTAATATCAAGATGATTATCGATTTAATAAAAAAACACTAGTCTTGTAAGGCGCCTATTTATTTACATTACGCAAGGTAATGCTTTGAATAAGCGCTGACTCGTTTTTAGTCCTAAAAGATTCAGTGTAAACAGCTGGTAATCTATAAAACTTATATTAATTGTAAACTAAAACCCATGGTCTTCTATTTATGCTGTGTGCAGTACAGCTTTCAGCGTTAATAGGAGACCTCAGAAATAAACTGTGTTGAGCATTTGTCAGTCAAATTATGTTATAAAACATTCATGTTAACTTGAGTGAAAGGGTTCAATTCCCACTGCGGGCATCTTTGTTCGGGGTCAAGTTTTGTGGTACTATGGTACAGGTAATTCTTGATGATCATATTTCAAAGTAGTGTGGACTTGTGGAGTCAGGGAGTATACATGTGGAATTTGTAATCAGTCAACAAATTTTGAGTCAGTGGTCAGTGGACTGTAATCAAAAACAATAAACTATTTGTTTCATAAAAATTATATATTTGTAAATTCACCTTCATATATTCAGTTTTATGTGTTACAGTGGATACTTCATTAATGGATTTAAATAAACACAAATTATTATTGTTGTGGATTATGGAGAGAGACGTTTTTCAAAATTTGTGGACTGTTTACAAATTAACCCTCTAATCGTTATTTACTGGCATAAAGGTACTATCAAATGCTCAATCGGTAATAAATTTACTAAAAAAGTCTATATTCATGGATGTTCTGACACTGCCCTGTATGTGATATTTATCCATTACTATAAACAAAGTCTTAGTCCAATATATTCCAACTTAATATATTATAATAGTATTCTAAATCATGTTTTATCATTTAAACAGGAATATTTTTTTTATGTAAACAGTAAGAGTATTTTGGCATAAGGACAAATCCGAGTTTTTCTGTCTGTCAAGTCTGAATATCTCAGATTTGTAACCCTCCTAAAGTTGTAATTGTGACTTGGACTTTACTGACTTAATATAACTGATTATTAAATTAGATTCTTAAAAAAAACTTAAAATATTCCTGTTTTAAATAATACTTTTAAAGGTACTTCGGTAGTCATCGTCATAAGAGACTTCCTGATTTAATATAAAATATTTTGAGTAAATTAAACAATTGTTAGTCGATCATGATACCACGATCCGATGTGCCTTTTATATCGTATCTAAACAATTGAGAAGTTGATGGAAGCTCTGTTGTCTAAAGTATTATTTACAACTATTTATTTTGATATTCATATTTAAAGCAAAAAAAAAACAAAAATGAGTTCTAACCCGTTGGCAAATTTAGACTAATTTTTGTCAATGCCTGTAATCCAGATAATTTGGATTTAAATAATCGTGTCCTAACCATGCATTGAAATAAACACAATATTGTTCTTAATTTTGGTTTCCGGTGAAATTACAGGCACATGAGTCTTTACACATGTATGCCTCAAGTTGTTGATCGCAGTGCATCATAGGGCACGTTTCTAAGGTGCGTGACATACGAGGCGATACTTTGTTATAGGCAATAGTTACCATTTAACATCAGGTGGACCATATTCAGGTCGTATAAAAAAACTTCAGAGATTTCAAATTCATTCTGAGTATCTTCCATTCCATTTTCATTTTTTTTTTTTCTTTCTCAATTAGTTTTTTAGTTTGAAAACTTTATATAATTTATATATAAGTATTAGTATTTATACTAAGACAATGGAGTTTCAAGCAAATTTAGTCAGGTACATATGGCTGTGTAGGTTATGAAGAATTTTATGGAAAATTATATAGCAATATACAAACTTCTCGATTGTGCATTTAGTTATAGTTAGAAACAAATTGGAGGGTCAATTTCACAGATTCACTGCCATTTTATTGTTTATTTTTGGGCTATATTCAGAGACACGGCTGTACAATTATGAGGGAATCTCAATCATCATCAATCTTGGGTTAGGAAATACAATGGTTCTTCTAACACCAAGAATTTAAAGTTGATTTATACTATATACATTTATACCGATCTCTCAGTCTATACCTATGTGAAATTGTCCCAAATTTTGTAGATAAGTAGTTATTTTTCTATTTGCATTGATATATTACCAGCTATTCGATAAATACGTCGTTTTAAAGTTGAATTAAACTATAAACAAAAATAGTTTTAAATTACATCAAAAAGGACGTTTTTATCTTAGCACATATTTATACAATGATCAACTGCATAACATGTTTTGACTAGAATATAAAACACTATCAGATTAAAAATTGACTGTGATTGTAAATTGTCGGACACATTATGCAGTGACTTATAAAATGATGCCATGTTACTCTATGCACACTGCCTAAGGGTAAATTCAGACATTTCAATGTATACTCACATTGAAACCACAATTCGGATGCAAATTAATCCTAACCACAACACTTTCGGTTCCACATTTTTAATGCGTACATCTAAGGAATGGAACACTCTGTCGTCGTTATCTTCTATAAAAACTACAATCTGGATCCGAGGCAAGAGTGAATAGTCATAAATCTAAGAACTTAAATCTTCGTATTCCATCTTAGACCAAATTATTATTATTATTAGTTTGCTGTTAGTGTCCCATTGAAGGGCAAACTCTTCCATTCCCTTCCTTGCAACTGCCTAATGTAGTATAATAAAGCGTTGTCGGGTTTATCGTCTACTATTATGTCGTCTTTTGTACGCGTATCTCTTGTTCTTTCAAGTAAAATATTTGAGTTGAGCCTTCCCTTGTAAAAACTCTCACTTGCACACTTATTGCATTTAATGATGTGCTAGTGAGTGGTAATGATTTTCGGCGCCATTTTAGATTTGTTTCTTAACCAGGTTAGGACAACGAACCTAGTTTGCGGTCATAGCTATGTATTCCTACTTTAAAAACAACAAAAAACGTTGCAGCTCCGAAGTGGTATGTCTGAGTAAGCCCTAATGTTGGTTTGAATAGAGGCTTGGTTGATAATTATAACTTGTTATTAAGTATTTTTGTACGAAGCTGACATTTAAAATGTACCCAGCTTAGACACAGTATAATTTTCTATTTAACTTTTTTCATGACTTTTAATAGAACACCTCTTATAACTTACTGAGTGTTACTTTAGTAGTTAAAGCTGGTATAGGAAAGCTACGCGGTGTTACAGTGAAATTATTCTGTAATAGTCAATAACGTAAAATAACGTCAATATGATAATTTAATGTACTGTAATTTCGTCGCAGTGTTTCATGCATCATTTTGACGAACACCTTGCTAGGAACTGCTTAAACTTTATTTTAAATAGACGATATGATCAAAAAGCGGGAGTGTGGTTGTGATTAGTTACGTTTGATTTTTCTTTATTTATATAATTATCTTTAATTACTAAGTTTCAAGAAATAAAAATCTAAATTAGTTTGAGAGCTTTATTTGGCACGTTAAGATGAGTTTTCTAACTATATGTGCTTAGTCAACGTTGCATCAGGAGTGTCATACGAACCTGCAAGCAAAATGGCAACTTGGTCAGCAAAATGCCAACAGTTTATATTATACCATTAACTTACTTAGCTAATCAGCAAATTTTATACTGTTGAAAGGTAAATCTCGTCTCACAAGCCATGCTCAAAATATTATTAAAAAAAAAATGTTTCTTTTGCATAATATGAAAAATAAGCTTTAAAAGCAACTACCTGATTACTTGATATAATTATGTTTTATTATATTTATAAAATATGATAAAACATAATTATATTTTATTTAAACTTGTTATTTCTAAAACCGGTTATGTAACCTTGACACATGTATTTACCCATAAATATACATAGCTGTCGGGTGTCGCATTTTGTTCATTTTTTATTTACCTATGTACTGGACTAGTTAAGTTTTGTAAAGGTTGATAATGCTTCTATTTTGTATAGAAGTGTTTGCTTGGAGTTACCATTATTTTTATATAATATCGCATTTATTTTTGTACGGAATGTCATGCTCGTGTGATCGTTAAAACATAAAAAGCGCTAAGAATGCAAGCAGTATAAATTTTTTCATATATCTCAGTATACATAAACTATACATATTTGTAAATCTTACAAGAAATTTTTTGGAGTATCTAAATGCTTTGCTGATCTTCTCTTAACCTACTAATTAATAAATCAATAATATGTAATCTCGTATATTGCAAAGCAAAATACAGTGAGGTCCTTCTCGTGAAGAAGATATTTAAGCGCGTAGGCAATTTTAGATTTGATTAACTGTAGACAGAGTTAGGGTCGGTATTCACTCAAGTTTAAAGGAAAGGGGCATGTAAAATCAACCATTGTAATATTTCACCTTCGTCAGATTGGACAATCGTGATCAGTTCTAAATTTGAAATATTTGTTATACCTGTGAACTGATATGGAATAACGTTGTTTTTCATAATCGTTATCAATCAGCCGCTTCTGAATACTGTGAACATCGTCATATCTCCTACGCTTTAGCAGATACTGGGCATATTATAATGAAATAGTCTACAACTTGACTGAAAAGGGTCACGCGACAGTTATACTCAATATTATATACAAAACAAATTTTCGGGCCTCACTATGTATTTTATTATTTCCATAATCCTAAGTTTCTAATACTTACCAAATGTAAAAAAGGTGTGAGTATTCTACAAAAGCGCAAGCAACCGTGTTGGAAGACTGAATGTAAAACCGCTCGGGATAGCGTTAGATTAGACTGAAAATTGTTTAAAACTAGTAAACATGGAAGACGCATTATAAACTTTGAAATAAATATTTATCTATATTTACTGCTGTGTTTTTAATCGTTTCCAATAAAAGTTCTTGCTAAATAAACAAAAAAAAACAATCATGAAACAGGCTGTTTATTGAGAAATGCTTTAAAACGACACTCTGTCTTGCATCGTCAGTATTTGAAATACCTAGAATAGTTGGCGTTCAATTCATCTAAATCATAGAGAAATACTAATAAACTGATCTAATAAATTCATAATTTTTTTCTGTTATGATATGACTGAGAAAAGACATGAAAAATTAATGATGGATGTCATTTTTCCAAAGAGTACCTAACCTATCTATATAATTTTGTATACGAGGCATGCCTTTTAAGTTCTGTCGTTTCCATATTTTCCGGCAATTTTGAATTTGGAACTGTTCTATATTCGAATGTGTTTACATTTTGAATCTCAAAACAGTTGAAAGTATTAGGATTAATGCTATTGTTTAGTCACAGTTTCGATTTGAATCTGTCAGGTCACGTACGAAAATGAATCTTTCTAAGGAAAATGTTCGTGCAATAATTTTCTACAACTTTAGAAGAGGCCTGACACGGCTTCAGTGTTTAGAAGAGCTAACATCTGTGTTCAGTGATGTAGCCCCATGTCTGCGGACTGTCGAACGCTGGTATTTAGAATTCCAGCGTGGACATACTAGTGTTAGTGACAGATTTCGCGAAGGACGCCCAAAATCCGCCTTCACTGAAGATAACATCATTGCTGTGAGACAACTAATTCTCGAAGATCGTCATGTGACGTATCGAGAGATAGAGGCTCTATTAGGCATCTCAGGGACAACCATTCAGAAGATCTTGCATGAAGCGCTTGGTGTGAGAAAGCTAGTTTGCCGTTGGATACCGCATCTGCTTTCCGACGATCACAAGGCGGCCCGCGTCAGATGGTGTAAGAAAACTCTGCAAAGGTTCAACCGAGGGGAGTCAAATCACGTCTACGACATCATAAGTGGTGACGAATCTTGGATCTATGCCTACGATCCTGATACCAAACAACAATCTACAATCTGGGTCTTTCAAGACGAGCCAAAGCCGACTAAAGTTGTTCGTTCTTGAAGCACTTCAAAGAAGATGGTGGCCACGTTCGTTGGAAAAACCGGCCATGTTGCGACTATTGCACTTGAAGATCGTAGAACGGTTAACGCAGAGTGGTATACTACAGTTTGTTTACCACAAGTCATCGCCGAACTTCGAAAATCTAACTCAAAGCGACGCATCATCCTGCACCACGACAACGCAAGCTCACACAGCGCTCGTCAAACGATTGAGTATTTGAAGCAGGAAAAAGTAGAAATTCTTGACCATCCTCCATACAGTCCTGACCTAAGCCCTAACGATTTCTTTACATTTCCTAAAATTAAGAAAAGTCTTCGTGGTCAAAGGTTCCAGTCCGGTGAAGAAGCAGTCGACGCTTTCAAGACAGCCATTTTGAACACCCCACTTTAGAGTGGAATAAATGTTATAATAACTGGTTTGAGCGAATGGAAAAGTGTTTTAAGCTACGTTGTGAATACTTTGAAAAACAATAAAAAGTACTATAAGGTTCTAGATGTGTTTTTTTCTTCAAACGACAAAACTTAAAAGGCATGCCTCGTATGTGCCTAGCATTTGTAGTGTTGTACCATGGCTTCTGACGACGCCATCAATGTAGCCAATTACCTATCTAACACTAAGTAGAGCTATTGACACGCTAAGAAGAAGTGTTGTACAATGATCTACAAGTCAATCCATCAATCAATACTTATCGATTGATAAAATAAATTGTTGGCATGATTAGGTTAAAGTGTAGTTTGAAAGACCATAACTGTTTTCAGAGATAGAAGATTCTTATAACAAGAAACATTTGCCCAGCAGTGGGTACGTGGGTTGACACGGGCTGACTATGATAAAATACGATAAGGCATCGTTGCGCAAATCGCCATAACAGTAAAACATCAATCAGTTAATTACACATCTTTATTTACATACAATATGTCAAAAATAAATTAGTACATGTTGATCTTTTTTGTGCAAATATAATTTTAATGACATAAATATAATTTGACTCTAATGGGTTTTTGATGATTGTGTATTAGGCTAGTCGATATACTGATGTTTCGTCCGGAGAAAGCGTTGGAAGACGCGGAGGTCGGCGTGGTGGACGTCGGCGTCTTCGGGGCCTGCATTCACAATGTAAAGCGCATAGTCCGATCCCGGCGCATCCAGATAGAAACAGCGGTAAAGCCAATGTCCTCGTCACTGTTGCTACTTGCTCCCCCCGTGACCAGTGCGGTATCACTACGCTATTGTCTGCACGCGACCAGAAACACGGATATCTGGCACCAACATAGCCGTAACTTGTAGTAAAATTCTCACAATCCACTATAGGGGGGTATCCACATCCTTTGATATTGACAAACAAAACAGCCGGACGCCAAGGTTCAGAATGAGGCTTATATTTGACATGGAGTTGGATGCATTTGTAAGCGTCACTGGTACAACCTTCTCTGCATGAAGCCCAGGTGCAGTTATCTAGGCCGAGCCGATCATCGCGTCTTTCAGTGATGCATTCGACCGGAAGTGGGTCAAAATCTGCGGCCAAAGCACTCAAGGCTGGGTCAGCGTAAAGCGGCACTAGAAAGAGGAGCGCTGAAGCACCGCCTCCAAGAAGAGTTGCCAGAAGAACTGTGATGTACCGGGTAAGTTTGGCTCGCGTTTCTCCTCTGCGACGATGAGCTCTCACAACCAGTCGTTCTGAACTTCCGCCCCTCATTTTCTCAGCACTGCGTCAACCCATGCTGATATTGAAACCTTGTACTGAATTACTTTTCTAGAAATCAATTTCGCATGCGCTAACTTGGCGCATGCGTCGTGAATATTGGTACATTGATTAATAATTAAGTAGGTACCTACTTAGGTCGATTTACAATGTTAGAATAAAACAAAAACAATATTAGAAAACCATTACATTAAGGGGATGTCCATTAAAACATAAGTACCTAAGTAAAACAGTTTTGCTACCGCCCGCAAACGTGTTAAACAACAAAACTTCAATCTATAGACCTCACCTCACTGCAACATACCTAGTCATCATGGCTTTGGGATAAGACAATAGTTACATGTCATGTACCTACCTACCCTGTGTAAGGGACTGCAAGTTGGGTTTGAGCTGTCTCAAAACAACAAACTTTTAAACAATATAACAAGAACTAAACATGTCAAATCAAACCAATTAAAATTAATTCATGCGGCATAACATTTCAAATAATTACAATAGAAGAACAAGGTATGTCAAAGGTAATAGCAATCTTAATGTAGGTACCTACCTAATTTCAAAGTACCTATAAATTATAATTTAAACATGCTTACATCCTACTTATTAATGTTCGCTAGGGCCGTCATTTTGTTTGTTTAATTATGTTATCCGATGGGTACCTAATCGTCAACTGAATAATGATTTTTAATCAAAAATGATTTCAGATTCCTACAAAATATTGTTACGAGCTGAGGGTTCGGGATAAAATAATGGGAATCGATCTAACCAAAATAACACTTTTATTCAACACTAAAACGATGAATACACGAACTTTGTCACACGTAATCACAACACACTAATTCACACCACTGTTGCACCACTTAAAGTCACCGAAATGTTCGCACGTATAGCAAAATCCAGACTGACAGTCCGGCCATCTCTCCGGCCTATTTATATCGCACACAATTCACTACACTAGAACGATCTCGAACGTTCCAGGAAAGGGTCGGTGTTTCGACAGAATGACCACTCCCCATTCTGCGCAACCGCAGACTAACACAGCATGCAGGTATATTCCATACCAAGTATTACGTATTCCGTGACACAGTAGGTAAGACGAGAGCCTTCGAGAAATTTCGGCTATTTCTTATTGTGTAACAGCGTAACACTGCCCCCTCCTAAAACATGCTCGTCCCGAGCATTGTTAGCCCCGTAATATCGCGCCAGCCGATCAACATGAACAATTTTAGGCGCACCTCGCGTTCCCTTCTGAATTCGGTATGTGACGTCATTAATCCTGGTCAACACACGGTATGATCCATCCCATTTTGCTTGTAGTTTAGGGATTTTCCCTTTTTCCGTATCGGAATGTGCAATAAAGTACTTAAGTATAACATTACATACATTATCTAAATCGTTACACAAACACAAAACACACTAATACGAGTAACATTATTTATTTATTTAAAAAAACTACTTGTAAAACACACAATACATCATGTATGTAACTCAATACAAATAAAAATACGTAATAACTATGTACCTAATTCAGTCTTTCACAATTACAGCAAGCATGATGAATAGAAAGTATTGTGGGCAGTCTGTCCGAAAAGATATATATATAGTTGTGCGTGTGAAGCGGTGAGGGCGTTGAGGTGGCGTCGGGAGCGACAGATTGAGGATTGCTGGCGCGTCAGGGTCCGCGCGGGCATCACCGCGATTATCGGCACTTTTACCTGTCGACACCCTGATTCGATTTTCCGGGACATTATAGTCTTAGAGCATTAAACCAACCATTAAACCAACCGGAGTCGCCATTGACAGGCGTTCCCCTCTGCCAAAGGTACAAGACCGCCGGTCATACCGGTTATATAAAACTAGTTGCCGCGCGCCCCGCCCTATTAAGCGGATCACAATGAGTGCGGAACGACGTGAGCTGGAAATGCCGAATTGTAACGTGTTTTCGTGTAATAAAAGATCAAAAACATGTACAAAAGGATCACGTTACTTTTCATCTGTAAGTATTATTACGTTTAAATATTATCAAATAGTACATTAAATTTATTTTAGTACAAAAAGCTAAAAATTATTGTCAATCTAAAAGTGTTGCCACTTAATGGTAGTAGGTCTACTTTAGGGCAATTTTTAAAGTTGTCTGTATAAATATTTAATTAAAAGTTCTTTTTCACATTCGTTAATATTAACATAATTTATTCAATAAAGAAATGGTACTAATCATAAATAACGTGAAATATAATTGTAGATGCTGATTGAATTAACGATTAATTAGAATAGAATAGAAAAACGTTTATTTTGGTTCACGAGTGTACATTACAGCTTAGATAAATGAGTTTATATTAAAGAGCAAATTTGTGAGCAAAAACAGTCCCCACTCAGCATTGTGCTTTAATAGCATATTTATACTACTATAGCGCTGGTCTTCCGTGGTGCCATTTTTGTGTGTGTTAGCAAATTCATTTGTTCTTTCATTTTCAACATATATTTTTATTTAATGCTATAAATACAGTATGTTTAAGTTTGTACATTATTAATTTTTATTAGCATTTTATGATCTTCACTCGTTTCGTAAACAGGCCACTTTTAATTTGCTACTCTGGCAACACAGTACTAGGAAAGCTAGTGATGGGACAGCACAAAAACAATTTTGTCAATGTAAACATTATAAAGTATGTTCTTTTTATCATTTATTTTTCAGACATAAAGAAACAGCAACGTCCCTCGCTCTCTATACCTCGGAAGAAAGTGATATAATTTCAGAAATAGAGATCGAAACATACTTACCTATCCCCTTTTGGAGAAAAAGTTGTGGAATACATAGCGGGATACGTAGTATTTTCCACTATTAAAAGAATTAAATGCTGTACATGCGTAAAGGGCTTATGTGGAGAGCCTAATAAAAAAGTATAACGTACCAAAAAAGTAGAGGTAGTCTAATGTACGCATCGAAGGAAGTTATTGATTAATGTCGTCTTAGCGAAGTGGAAATCCGGAAGCACTTGTCTCATGACAAAAAAGTCAGCCGCTCTTGTGCACCCCAATGGGTAACAAATAAAGTGTTACAACATTATGTTGGTAGACAACTGTTCAGAAACATCAAAAGTCACTACTTTGATAATGATTTTGTTGTGCATAATATTGAACTTGCGAAAACGGTCATACAAAAGTATACCAACATTAGAATAAGTTACTTGTCTAAAAAGACTGACCCTAAGAAATGTATTAGGCACATATACACAAAACTTATTCATTTTAAGAATCAATAGTGTTTCTAAAAATAATTAATAAACAATGCTAATGCTGCAATAACTGTAACGCTTAGGTACATAATTTTTACAAATAAACTATTTTATAAAAGTTGTTTTTTTATTCTCTGTTTCACCACAAAATATCGATAAGTTTATTATTTATTATCGATGTGTTCCTCGCACTATCAATGTTTACTTCGAGCTGACGTCATCTCTTTCACGGACAGGTTGTCTGTGTGTGTGTGTGTTTATACTTTTGTGAGTATAGTTTATGCTGGTGTTTGATAATTTTGTAGTGTGTGTGTGTAGTGACGTATCGAAAAAATGCATTTATGTTAACAGTATTTGTGTGCGTTGCCTCGTCCCCCGCGCCGAAAACGGCAGACTTTTTTGTATAGAAATTAGCGCGCGTGGCGCCTCCGGTTGGTTTACTGCTCTAAGCATATAGTCGACTAGCCTCACACAGTAACTCAGGACAGTTTAAAGGCCCCCGTAGAATGTGGCATAATGTTATTAACAACTGATCAAGTAAGCGTCATGTTTCCAGATATTTAGAGGGAATGGGGAGATCTAAGTCCAGCAGTATGACAATGTAGGATTTTAAAAAGCGTGTGTTTATGGTACGCACGAAAAACTGTAAAACGTGATTTAATACCTAGGTACCTACTGATATCATTTGTCCCCATTTGAATAACTTCAGACAGAAAAACTAACTTCACGATGTGTTAGATCGGCGCGGCGCGCGCGCAATTTCCAACTGAAAACACACTGATCTGGATCTGTTTCTTAGTTATAACGCGCCAAAACAAGTTTAACTTCAAAAAAATGCTCCGAGAGTTATCGGAACGTTGATGCAACGAGGTCCGAGACATAAAAATCGATCGCTACTCGATTGTACTGCATCCAACACTAGAGCAGCAACAAAAATCAACAATCATAGACAATTCTTCTTTGCCTTGCTTCCTGTTGCCAACTTAGCTACTTTGTAGCTAGATCTAGTTATTTATTCATACCCATCAGCTACAACTTTATTAAAATAGTGCCACGAAATGCACAACCAAATTACATTACCTACAGTTTTATTCAAATTACAAGTAACGGGGGTCATGTAATTAGGTTGTTATTTTTAAGGGCAGAAATTACTGTTAATCTGGTTTTCAGACTTTTTCCTATATTTGTGTCCCTAAAGTTAGTTAGCTTTATATAGTGACCCTTATGAATACCAAATTTCAGCACTGTGTGGTTACTGATGTACCCTGTGAATTTTGTCAAAGTTCAGTTTATAATATGGATAATCACTCAGTAACTACAAGGATTAAACTAAAAATAAAAACGGGGTCAAAATATACTAATGAAGACCTTTCATTAGACGTTCCATTTGACTAAATAGTCATTTTGATTTTCCCCCCTCAAGAACCTACACATAACACGAGGGGACGCACAACTCGTTTATTTTTACTGTTATTTTTTTGTGGGCGTAGATAAAGGTTATGGAAAGGTGGAGAAATATCGCTTATTAATCGAAAAAAAATATTTTGACGTCATTTTTTCTACGATTTCTTGTTAGGTATACTGTTATTGTTGAGTTTTATGATTCTGGTTATTGTTAAATTATCCTAAAAATGTCAAAAACAATAAACACACACTGTTTTGGACCAACAGTCCCGAGTGTTTGAAAAACTACCTAGGTACTTAATTATTTCAAACAAGAATATGTGCTTACTAATTTTAAATCACACATGATCAAGTGATTGATGTAGGTATGTATATTCCTTTGATTATTCGGGGCAACTCGTACATGATCTTCAATTTATAAAGTTTTTAGTATTCTTCAAACTTTTGCGATCACTGTACATATTTATTGATTAAAACAGGTATCAGTCAATCCGTGACCACGACTGTTGCAACACAGCCGAAACGTCGGGATAACAAATAAAAAAGGTATAGTCAGTCTAAAAAGAGTAGACAAAAAATGAGGGCGCCACTGTCGTTTAACTGGTATACCCCATACTATACAATAACTGGTTTTGATACTTGCTAATTATTTATTGTATTATTGGCATTAATATTTTATGATTCTAAGCTAACTTAGTACTTCACATAACCACTTTACATCACAATTTGTGGTTAAATTCTACTAATACATATTATTATAAATACGGAAGATTGGGAGGATGGATGGAACTTGGCACAGGAATAGATTATTACCTGGAATAACTAGAGGGCACAGCTAGTAAAATAATAAAACAAGGGTTAAGTGTTATTAATAAAATATTTATTCATAAAATTAGTCGTCTAACATATCAAAATCTAAATATTCGACACCAGACATGTTGTCATCTATTGCCCCAGGAGAATCTTGCCGAGAAGTACTAGGCAGACTGGAATCTTCTGATTCTGCTTCAGACTCACTGCTGCTGCTGCTATTCTCTGCTGAATCCTTCCGAAACTATTCGTCGCACTGTACTCTCGGATTTACCTAAAAATAATAAATTATATTTTTAATTATCAAAACCAGTCACACGCACTATAAATATGTTTTATTTTCATAACCTCAGCTGTACATATAAAAGTAAATATTTCTTGATAAGACCACTCTTGGATAAGACATTACTATTTAAAGGAGTGTAAAGTGACTAAAAGTACTACATTAATTCATAACTTACCAGTCAGATCCGCTGTTCGTTTATAAACGTGTTCCATCTGCGTGGGCAATCTGCCGGCTTGGAATTCGGCTAAACATCGCATAAAAACTTTGTATATCACTTCACGAGTGCCGCTGCGGATTGTTTTATTCATTTTTCAAATGTTTATAATAAGTTTTTGGATAAAAACTAGAATTGAAGCAAGAATTCAAATGAAAGCAAACAATGTTTATATTACAATGCCAAGCAAGTGACAAGAGTGACTTTTAATGAAGTGTTGCCAGCCACAGAATACAGTTAGTTCCTTAAACATTAATTTCTACTCTTTTTAGACGGACTGTACATACGCTATAAATACCCGTTTTAATCAACTATTAAATAAAGTTTTAATTTGCTTATAATGTAGTTTTATTGCAAACTTATAGTATGTTCCTATTTGTTTTAAACATTAGTTACTTCTAGCAACATAATAGGGTATAAAAAATTGAAATTCTGCCAACTTTTTGCAAGTTATCTAGCTTCAAAGTTTAGGGTACAGTTGGCAACAGTCCATCCATAGATATTCAACTACGACGCGTAGACAGTGCTGCCAACTGTGGAGAATTTCCCCGATTTCCGATTTGAGAGCGCGGAATAACTAAAATCCGGGAATTTCAGGGAATCGAGGGTGACTGCTTTTTGCACTGTAGAAGCCTGAATACTGTTACCATCCATTGTAGCTTTAAAGCATACCAAACAAGGGATAGCCAAAACAGGGTGACTGATAAAATTCGAACCGAATCGGTCTATGCTTATAGTGAAGGGAAGTAAAAAAAATTGTTTGAAGTATATATCAAATTGTAAAAGATTTTTTTGATCATAAAAAATAATTTCAGTGTTAATTTAGTGGGTGATTACACAATTTTTTTTATGGTGATTTAATTATTACCGTAAAACGTGAATACTTGGGACAAGCATGGGTAGTTCTAGGAATGATGCTAGCATTCCTAAACTATTTAGTCTATGGTCATTGTTGTAACGCAAATCGTGCAAGTTTGAACTCATCGAACGAAAACATTATTAAAAGTGCTTCTTTTGGGCGTAAAAAATAAAGAAACCGACGCTTAAAGTAGCAGGTAAAGGTTTTGATGTGTTTAATACCTGTAAACTTCTGTTTCCCACAAGTACACTGCTGTGGTTGAGTTCAGTTCATATTTTTTCATGTAATCCTAGATTCATAGTGTCTCTTTTCCGTTGTTTATACGTTCGTATTATTGAACAGATAAACAGATATCATGTTTTTTCCCATTCCCAAGTTTTCCTGAGTACCAAGATCCCAAAAGATGTTGGCCCAAGTTAGCTAGGTAATTTTAGATAGATTTTATGAATTGAAGATGAAATGAAAGTTGATAAAGAGTTAATCCTTAGAACACTTTTGCCTTCAGACTGCAGAAGAGGTCGATAAGTTTTCAAGGACATTGGCGACGTCAAATTATAATTAGTAAATTTTGATAAATGATGTTGAAATTTTGATTGAGATTGATATTCCTTAGATAAATATGTTTTCCACGAACAATACTATTGGTTGTTTCATTTATATTATATAATGTGTTCTTGCTCGTCCCAAGTTACGATAGGATTTTGTAAGTCCCGTCTCAAGTTACAGTTGTTTAGTTTTTTAGTCCCAAGTTTCATTTAAAGATTTTCAAAAAAAGTCTGAAAGTAACCTAAAAGTAGCATAATAACAGTTTTTTTTTGATAACATTTTATTGGTATAAGTAGTTCGTACCCTTTCGAGCCCTTTTGAACGGTTTAATACCAATAGAGTTTTTTTGCAATTGAGGCGTTTTTTGTGATCAGAAAATCATTCTGACTTTACCAACCCTCATTTTTTTTTGTTTTTTCTGTCCTAAGTAGCCTATAGCGCGCAATATCTTGCTCCTAGTACTGAATTTAGAGCATGGTCCAAGAATCCACAGATCCAGGTCTAACTTGGGACAGCAACAAAACAAAGACTTAAAAATCAACCATTGCATATTTCAATGAATGAGTAAAAACTATCTGATAACGGACACGCGACTTACAGAATATATCTTCAATTGATATAGAGTTTTTCTAAATATTCATAGCTACAGGACCTGTCAAACTTACACAATGTCCCAAGTATCCGCGTTTTACGGTACTGGGAATTTCGGGGAATCGAGCTCACTTTTGCGGGGATTAAGAAAGTTTACATTGGCAGTTGGCAGCACTGCGCGTAGATGACGCTTAGTCATAGACTAGACCATAGTCAAACAAATTCTTACAATGGCTGCTTGTCTGCACAACTGCGTTGCGCCTGCCATTTTTGGCGTGAAAGTGGTGATGTGTGTGCTCGGTTAAAGTGAGAAATAAACATAAAAAGTGATTGCATTAGATAATTTCAGTTGTAGACTAGGTATGTCTCTAAAATTATTTGGTCTATTCGTTAGAAATTTGAAGCACGCCCTGCCGACTCACCCCGTGAGACGAGGTATTTAACCACATGGTACTTTACTGGTTCTCGTTGCCTTGCGCCTTAAACATGCAATTTTTTTCGGTTTTCCACGATACGACAGAATTCGTAGACGAATAAAAGCATCGATAACTATGACTTGTTTTTATACTCAAAATAAACTCCACTCTGTCGCCGCATTGAGTTGTTTGTTGAAAGTTTAGTTGACTAAACCCACCCGACGCTAAAGTGAAAACGTTTATCTTGTGTCTCAAAACAACATGAAACAGGGGTGTTTTATTGTCAGTCTGTTTTTAGTGGTCGTTACGAAGGACAGCTTTTTTCAATATCCTATTTTGTTTTACTGACAACATAGTATTTCTACTTATTATTTTGCTTATTTTTTACAGTTTTTCCATTCAGACACATATCAGCCATGGAAGCGGTAAACATAGAAAAGATTATAGAGGAAAAACAAGAAGTAGTGCAAAATAAAAGTCTAACACGGTTCAAGAAGCGTTTTAATAAAAGACAGTGGGATGAGCCAAATCCTAGAAAAGAAAACGGAGAGTCTGATTCTAAGAAACAATGTGAGAGGATAAAGAGAAAGAAGATGGCCATGATACTGGGATATAGCGGTGTCGATTACCATGGTATGCAGAGGTAAACATAAGTTAAAGTAAAGTAAAACTTTTTTCTTTTATCATCAAAAATATAAGCTTGCCAATCAACTCGAGCTACATAGATAAGAGATAATTAGGTATTATGAGCAGACATAATGGTTGCAGAAAGCATCATTCATCATCATCACTACAGAATAATCTAGATGCTGAATGTTTTACCTACAGGAGTCGAGCTCTATTTGCAAAAAACTCAACAACACTATCAATAATTTTACATTGAGTATGTATGAATTTCATTGTTGTTTAGAGAAGATAGTGCAACCAGGGTTTACCTTGATAACTGAAAATCCTATATCACTCAGGGGTAATGTAGCTTCCCATTAGTGAAATAATTATCAGAAATAAATCAGTAGTTTGGGAGTAGTATGTACCATTTTATTTATAATCCTCATTTCAATTGTATTGCAACAATCATGCAGACTGGAGAATTTGAAGCAGAGAGTAATATAGTGATTGTCGAAGTTTGATAGTACTTTAAACATAGTTCATAAATTAAATATTGTAATGCATTACTTAATAGAAGTCATTTACAGACTTTATATGGCACACCTATTGAGACATTACTACAAATGTGAACAATTTGAGACTTAATTCTGTGTGATGTAGACACTTCGGCAATATTGCTGCTCATCTTTAAATAAATAAACCAATCAACAAAATTGTATGTGCGCTATAATACAACTTATGTCTTGTCCCACAGAAATCCCGGAGTCCCAACCATAGAAGAGGATTTGCTAAAAGCACTTTACGATGCCAAGTACATTACGGAGGAAGACTTTACGAACCAGCAATCAGCACAGTTCCAAAGGAGCTCACGTACAGATAAAGGGGTTTCAGCAGCCAGACAGATTGTATCTCTAAAATTACGTAAGTAACCTCAACTCACATAGAGTTAAGATTTCCTTATTTTGCAATATTATGGTAACTTAATCATGTTTGTTAATTTCCGTGTTTAATTTAGATTGACATCTTGTAATTTTAGTTTAGTCCCAACACATTTCATTGCGTTTTCACAACTTAAAGGCTGGACCAATTTCAATGAAATTTGGTATGTATTTTTGAGCTGTCAAGGCAGCATTGTATGGACTTAAATCAAGTATATTATCATCTGCTACCTGCTCAGTATAAAAGAGAGTAAACTTGCTATTTTAGAGCACATTTAAGGACAGTCTCCTAAGAAGATTTTCCTGTAGCTACAATGGTTAAGGTCTGCCTTTACTGCCCTGTCTCAAAAATCCACCCTTTAGAAAGATTATGACCTAAATTGGGAAATAGGTTTCTTTTAATTGGCAAATTACGCGTGCGAAGTTGCGGGCGGAATTTTGTACTTACATATAACTTACACTTAGTACTTAGTATTTTACATCAATCATCGTCATCATCGGTGATTGCAACTCAACTGCCTCAAATGCGAACTTATACTTACGTATATTACTTATCATTAACCCAGATAAGCCTGAAACTAAAATTTTCTGAAAATTTTGAAAAAAGTTACATTATTTAGTTTATTAGATCTTATGCAACATAAAAAAAATTATGAAAAAAAAATTAAGTGTAAGGCTTTCAGGGAAACAGCCGTCCTATATGTAGGACAGTAGGATAATAAGAGGAAATAAAAGACCATTTATGACAAAACAGAATGTAATCAAAAAGTGTAGTTTATTAGATAACTATTGATTATATTACCCATTGTTATATGTAATTTACTAGATTAACACTATTTATGAATGATATGTTTCAAAACACTTGACACACACTCCAACATCACATTTCTTGCAACGTGTCAAACATTTTTTGTGACATTGACGACAGTGTGTTTGCTTCGATTGAGGAATAACCAGATGATTCATTTGGTCTTTACGACTATCAGCATGTTCATGATGGGAGGGTCGGCTAGGCCCTCTTTTGGTATTTTTTCTGTTTGATTCAATCAAAGCAATTGCTACCCTTCTGCGAAAGCCAAGATGATCCAGTTTTCCATGATTTATTTTATATAACTGCCATGCATTATGTTCAGCAAGATCAATCATGTGTGTGAGCAACGGCATGTACCATTTCTTACCTGGTATACCAATTCGGTAATGTGAAATATTTTCATCAGACCGATCCACTCCTCCCATATATTTGTTATAGATGGACACCATATGTGGTTCTTCTATGACAATGTTTCTCTTTTCACTTTGTGAGAAGCGTTTGGCAGATTGTTTAGGATTTATTCCTACAGCATTAGAAGCAATACTGAATATATTATTGTCATGCCATTTAGCAATAATGAACGTGTTGTCATGTGTCGTTCTGTAATCGACAGCACCACGTTCCTTTTTTTTCAGTAACTTCGATGTAATCAGAGGACAACTAGATGTCCTGTTTTCTCGAACTGTCCCAGTGCAACGAAGGCCTTTCTTTGTTATCTCTTCCAGCAAGGGCGTCCCAGTAAAAAAATTATCAAAAACTACGTGGTAAGGAAGGTCGAAGCCACGTGAAATCAGCACATCGCAAAAAGTGAGAACAACGCTTGCACCCAGCCCCAATTCTTTATATATTGGATTGCACATAGTTGTAGCACCTTGGTATGGTTCCATCCATAAAACATACCCTAACCGTGTAGCACCAACCCAAGCTTTGAACCCGTACCTAATAGGTTTACCTTTTATGTGCTGTTTGCAGCCATGTCTACCATAGTAGGGGATCATGGCCTCATCTACACTGTAATGCTCTTCAAGAGGAGAAAACTCTAAGAACTTTTTATTTAGAAGTGTAACTAGGGGGCGTACTTTTGTGTATTTGTCTTGCAAATCCAGATTATCATTGACATGAAGGTGGCGAAAAATAAAGTCAAATCTATCCCTAGTCATAGCCGAGCTGATCAATTCATTCTTTGTATCAGGGGAGTTTTCCCAATACATTCTTCTACGGGGGAGCCATGAATAACCACTAACCAACAATATGCCGATGAAACATTTCATATCTTCAGTGGTTATGTCTCCAGGCAAATTCTTTTTGACAGCATATTTATTGCTCTCTGACACCAACAACGAAATAACATCTTCATCTAAGAAGTTTTCAAACCACTCAATTGGGCGCTTATCTTGGCAAGCGCCTTGAACATCTGGCCAATTCACGGGATTTTTTGCCAAGTCCCGTTTTCTCCATGCGTAAGTACGCCTACGTTTAGTTCGACCTGTAGAATCAGAAGGTTCTTCTTCTGTATCACTCACCATAATCTGCCCTTGAATCATTACTTCAGCCGGTTGAAGCAGAATGTTTCGTGGCAAATTATTCAAAGTTACATTATCTTCTTCACCCGAATCTTCGTCAGTGAGACAGTCAGGATCAACAGGAGGAGGTAGAATACATATCAGTCGTTCTCTATAATCTTCTTCATTATCAGAAACATTTTCTAAAGCATCTAAAATTTCATGCGCAGCTAACGGTCTGTAAAGAAAAAGTTGTATTATTGTACTAAAATCATGTATATTATCCTACTGTCCTATATATAGTACGCTAGTATTTGTAACAAGTTATACGTAATTTATTTATATTATTTTGCTAGAATATTTATTTAGTACAAAAGTTAAGGTTATCAACTAGATATTAACACAGAAAAAAACAACTCACGAGTAAAATATAACTTTTTATACATACCTGTCATTTGCCATGTCTGCAACGCACTTTTATTACACACTTATAAGGTAAAATATAAGGTAAAAACTGTTAAAATAACTGTCTTTTTATTTTTTCTAATAAAGCTGACACGTTTCTTACTGCAAATCATAAGACTAAATAATCTTAGATAAAGAGGGTATTCTGATATTTTTTTTTATTTCTACTGTCCTAAATATAGGACAGTAGGCTTATCTGGGTTAATAATATTAAAAATTCGAAAATAACTTTTTTTTTATCTATTTTTTTAAGGAACTTGCGTCGTTCTCTACGACGATGTCAGTTCCGTAATTGGCTACAGTAATTAATAACTATACAGCATCCTCCTTCAGCAGGTCGTATATGGACTTGCTATATGGACATGAGGTATATGGATGGTGAAAGTAACTTGTATCTCTCTGTCTGTTTGTAACGTATTTACTACTAAACGGCTGGATTGATTTCAATGAAATTTGGAATATAGATAGATTATGACCGGATTGAGACTTAGGCTGCTTTTTATCCGACTATGCAGGAGGGTAATGTTTGTATACACAAACCACACGTGCGAAGTCGCGGGCGGGTTAGCTAGTTACTTATAATATAACGTTTTTTTTTGATAATCAAACTCTTGACTACTTCCTCACCTGATGGTAAGTGATGGTGTGGTCGAAGTTGGAGCATGATTGCCTAGAAATTACATGTTCATTCTGGACTTGAAGACTTCGAGGTTATAATGGTCCGGAAAATCATACACCGGAAGAGAGTTCCACTCCTATATCCTAACAATGAAAGTTGAAGGAAATTGTTTGGTATGCCGACAACTAAGTTAAAAATTAATTTATCTTATTTTTAGCTCTGGAAGTAAGTGTAGATGAAATCAACAGTCGCTTGCCGGAATGTATACGAGTCTTTGGAGTAAAAAGAGTGACAAATCGCTTCAACTCTAAATCAAAATGCAACGCTCGTACATACAGCTTCACACTTCCCACATTTGTATTTGAGCCCAGTTTAGAAAATGATGAAGAAAGGAAGGCTTATAGGATAACATCGGAAAAGATGCAGAAAGTAAATGATGTGCTTGGAGCGTATAAAGGGACTAAGAGTTACCATAATTTCACAGAGAAAAAGTAAGTAAAAAAAAGTTAAGTAAAAAACGTTTATTTTGCATCACAAGGGTACATTAAACACAATAGGTACAGAATATATTGGTAATGTGAAAGCAAAAGGGGTTGCCACTTAACATTATGCTGTAATAGCATTTGATTAATTATTGATACATGACATCTTAACCTAAAAATTGTAAACAAAATAATAATAAATCTTACCCTAATTCTATTGGACGCATTTCGTCACAGTGTGAAAAATAGGCATACCAGTAAAAAAAACAGATGAATATTTTTTTAAAGATAGCTGACCGATGATTACCAGGTAGCTGGTCTGATGATTATTAGCACTTTTCCTAGGTGGCGCCTAAGCTATAAAATGAAAATTTATTACGCGATTTTTATGTCGTGGTATTTTAAATTTATATTTTGTACTATAGGAGATAGAGGAGGCTGGCAGAAGGGGGCCTCCCTTCTGCGATTATACCCAGCAGTGGGTGATTCTGGGCTGAAATAATGATGATGATGTTACATACCTTACCTATTAATACACATTGCAATCTCACATACTCTAGCTATTAGTTCTTACATACCTTACCTATTAATAAACATTGTAAGTAGCTATTAGTAAGGATTAGTAATCTAAGTTGTTTTTTCCCAAATTGCTTTGTGAATGACTAATTAGTGTTACGTACTTTACTTATTGGTAAACATGAATAATCTAAGTGGATCCTTTCCCAAATTACTTTGTGAATGACTAATTGGTTCTAGAAACATTAACTTAACTCTTACTCATGTATAACTATCTCACGACCCTTTCTAAATACCATTCCTATGACAAATTGCATTGTGCGAGTTGCTACTTAACATTTTGGCGCAGCCGGCAGAGGATTCGCAAGTCGCGTAATAAGACGGGGATAACGTTTCTACGGTACCTGAAGGGTTTAAATCTTCCCTGCCGAACCTGACGACGGCGATGTGCATCCAAGCATTTATATTGTTACTGTGGTAAGTGGCTCAATTACTATATGCTCTAAATCCTAAATCCTTAAATCCTAAATCTTTACCTAACTCCTAATTCTAGATCATTCATCTAACTCTATTGATTTTATAACTACTCCAAATTACCATGTCTATCGAATCTAAAACATTGAAAACTGAATCAAGCATGGAGGTCGATCTCAGAACATTACTTCAATTAATACCAGAGTTTGACACTATAAAAACTCCACAAGTGTATCGCTTCATTCGATCATGCGATGCAGCTTTTAAACTCGCGTCATCTACCCAGGAGCAAATACTTTTGCCTTATACATTAAATAAAATCACGGGGCCAGGGTCATCAGACGTTTACATTAAACAATTTGCAACTTGGTACGACCTAAAAGGTTTCCTCATACAAAAATATTCGCAAACAAAGACTCTAGGACATCTTCAACTGGAGCTACAGTCATTATTTCAAAAGCCCAGTGAGTCCATCACTGACTATTTTCATAGGGTTGATCTGAGTCGAAGTAAACTCATCGAAAAACTGACAACCGAAATTAATGACGAAACATTACTAGGTCGCGTTGCCACAACTGAAGAGACAGCACTTAACGTCTTTGTAAACGGCTTAAGCTCAGATATAGGTATGATGCTTCGGGTTCGATCAATAACCAACCTCACCGAAGCAGGAAACATCGCTATTCAAGAAGAAAAAATACGAAATATGAATAGCGCCAGGCAAAATCTTTATAGAAACAGTGCCCCATCATTCAACTCACGCTCTAACACGTACATACGTACAAATGACGCTAGGCAAGTTCTAAATAAAAATAATATCCCGCAACAGCCTCAAAATCCCACAAAAGTCTGCATCTACTGCAAGCGACCGGGACACCTAATTATAGAGTGTCGGAAACGCGCTTATAATAACAATTTTAAGCAAACTCTAAACTAGAATCAACCAGTTCCACAACAACGACCAACACCTCCTGCTAGTCAATAATTTAAACTCATAGGCGGCCGAGGAGACGGGCATTCCCTTGGAAACCGCTTCAACTTACTACCTCAATGCCCAGGCACAGATGTCGAGCCTCAACTCAAACTGCTAACACTCAAACTGAATCACTAAATCCAACTCAATCGAAAACTAACCCAAAATCAATGACAAATCCAGTCCTAACTCTAAATCTACTAAATCAACTCAAACAGAGTTCCTAAATCTAACTCAATCGAAGACTAACTCCAAAATCAATGACAAATCCAGTCCTAACTCTAAATCTACTAAATCAACTCAAACAGAGTTCCTAAATCTAACTCAATCGAAGACTAACTCCAAAATCAATGACAAATCCAGTCCTAACTCTAAATCTACTAAATCAACTCAAACAGAGTTCCTAAATCTAACTCAATCGAAGACTAACTCCAAAATCAATGACAAATCCAGTCCTAACTCTAAATCTACTAAATCAACTCAAACAGAGTTCCTAAATCTAACTCAATCGAAGACTAACTCCAAAATCAATGACAAATCCAGTCCTAACTCTAAATCTACTAAATCAACTCAAACAGAGTTCCTAAATCTAACTCAATCGAAGACTAACTCCAAAATCAATGACAAATCAAGTCCTAACTCTAAATCTACTAAATCAACTCAAACAGAGTTCCTAAATCTAACTCAATCGAAGACTAACTCCAAAATCAATGACAAATCCAGTCCTAACTCTAAATCTACTAAATCAACTCAAACAGAGTTCCTAAATCTAACTCAATCGAAGACTAACTCCAAAATCAATGACAAATCCAGTCCTAACTCTAAATCTACTAAATCAACTCAAACAGAGTTCCTAAATCTAACTCAATCGAAGACTAACTCCAAAATCAATGACAAATCCAGTCCTAACTCTAAATCTACTAAATCAACTCAAACAGAGTTCCTAAATCTAACTCAATCGAAGACTAACTCCAAAATCAAGGACAAATCCAGTCCTAACTCTAAATCTACTAAATCAACTCAAACAGAGTTCCTAAATCTAACTCAATCGAAGACTAACTCCAAAATCAATGACAAATCAAGTCCTAACTCTAAATCTACTAAATCAACTCAAACAGAGTTCCTAAATCTAACTCAATCGAAGACTAACTCCAAAATCAATGACAAATCCAGTCCTAACTCTAAATCTACTAAATCAACTCAAACAGAGTTCCTAAATCTAACTCAATCGAAGACTAACTCCAAAATCAATGACAAATCCAGTCCTAACTCTAAATCTACTAAATCAACTCAAACAGAGTTCCTAAATCTAACTCAATCGAAGACTAACTCCAAAATCAATGACAAATCCAGTCCTAACTCTAAATCTACTAAATCAACTCAAACAGAGTTCCTAAATCTAACTCAATCGAAGACTAACTCCAAAATCAATGACAAATCCAGTCCTAACTCTAAATCTACTAAATCAACTCAAACAGAGTTCCTAAATCTAACTCAATCGAAGACTAACTCCAAAATCAATGACAAATCAAGTCCTAACTCTAAATCTACTAAATCAACTCAAACAGAGTTCCTAAATCTAACTTAATCGAAGACTAACTCCAAAATCAATGACAAATCCAGTCCTAACTCTAAATCTACTAAATCAACTCAAACAGAGTTCCTAAATCTAACTCAATCGAAGACTAACTCCAAAATCAATGACAAATCCAGTCCTAACTCTAAATCTACTAAATCAACTCAAACAGAGTTCCTAAATCTAACTCAATCGAAGACTAACTCCAAAATCAATGACAAATCAAGTCCTAACTCTAAATCTACTAAATCAACTCAAACAGAGTTCCTAAATCTAACTCAATCGAAGACTAACTCCAAAATCAAGGACAAATCCAGTCCTAACTCTAAATCTACTAAATCAACTCAAACAGAGTTCCTAAATCTAACTCAATCGAAGACTAACTCCAAAATCAATGACAAATCAAGTCCTAACTCTAAATCTACTAAATCAACTCAAACAGAGTTCCTAAATCTAACTCAATCGAAGACTAACTCCAAAATCAATGACAAATCCAGTCCTAACTCTAAATCTACTAAATCAACTCAAACAGAGTTCCTAAATCTAACTCAATCGAAGACTAACTCCAAAATCAATGACAAATCCAGTCCTAACTCTAAATCTACTAAATCAACTCAAACAGAGTTCCTAAATCTAACTCAATCGAAGACTAACTCCAAAATCAATGACAAATCCAGTCCTAACTCTAAATCTACTAAATCAACTCAAACAGAGTTCCTAAATCTAACTCAATCGAAGACTAACTCCAAAATCAATGACAAATCCAGTCCTAACTCTAAATCTACTAAATCAACTCAAACAGAGTTCCTAAATCTAACTCAATCGAAGACTAACTCCAAAATCAATGACAAATCAAGTCCTAACTCTAAATCTACTAAATCAACTCAAACAGAGTTCCTAAATCTAACTCAATCGAAGACTAACTCCAAAATCAATGACAAATCCAGTCCTAACTCTAAATCTACTAAATCAACTCAAACAGAGTTCCTAAATCTAACTCAATCGAAGACTAACTCCAAAATCAATGACAAATCCAGTCCTAACTCTAAATCTACTAAATCAACTCAAACAGAGTTCCTAAATCTAACTCAATCGAAGACTAACTCCAAAATCAATGACAAATCAAGTCCTAACTCTAAATCTACTAAATCAACTCAAACAGAGTTCCTAAATCTAACTCAATCGAAGACTAACTCCAAAATCAATGACAAATCCAGTCCTAACTCTAAATCTACTAAATCAACTCAAACAGAGTTCCTAAATCTAACTCAATCGAAGACTAACTCCAAAATCAATGACAAATCCAGTCCTAACTCTAAATCTACTAAATCAACTCAAACAGAGTTCCTAAATCTAACTCAATCGAAGACTAACTCCAAAATCAATGACAAATCCAGTCCTAACTCTAAATCTACTAAATCAACTCAAACAGAGTTCCTAAATCTAACTCAATCGAAGACTAACTCCAAAATCAAGGACAAATCCAGTCCTAACTCTAAATCTACTAAATCAACTCAAACAGAGTTCCTAAATCTAACTCAATCGAAGACTAACTCCAAAATCAATGACAAATCAAGTCCTAACTCTAAATCTACTAAATCAACTCAAACAGAGTTCCTAAATCTAACTCAATCGAAGACTAACTCCAAAATCAATGACAAATCCAGTCCTAACTCTAAATCTACTAAATCAACTCAAACAGAGTTCCTAAATCTAACTCAATCGAAGACTAACTCCAAAATCAATGACAAATCCAGTCCTAACTCTAAATCTACTAAATCAACTCAAACAGAGTTCCTAAATCTAACTCAATCGAAGACTAACTCCAAAATCAATGACAAATCCAGTCCTAACTCTAAATCTACTAAATCAACTCAAACAGAGTTCCTAAATCTAACTCAATAGAAGACTAACTCCAAAATCAATGACAAATCAAGTCCTAACTCTAAATCTACTAAATCAACTCAAACAGAGTTCCTAAATCTAACTCAATCGAAGACTAACTCCAAAGTCAATGACAAATCCAGTCCTAACTCTAAATCTACTAAATCAACTCAAACAGAGTTCCTAAATCTAACTCAATCGAAGACTAACTCCAAAATCAATGACAAATCCAGTCCTAACTCTAAATCTACTAAATCAACTCAAACAGAGTTCTTAAATCTAACTCAATCGAAGACTAACTCCAAAATCAATGACAAATCCAGTCCTAACTCTAAATCTACTAAATCAACTCAAACAGAGTTCCTAAATCTAACTCAATCGAAGACTAACTCCAAAATCAATGACAAATCCAGTCCTAACTCTAAATCTACTAAATCAACTCAAACAGAGTTCCTAAATCTAACTCAATCGAAGACTAACTCCAAAATCAATGACAAATCCAGTCCTAACTCTAAATCTACTAAATCAACTCAAACAGAGTTCCTAAATCTAACTCAATCGAAGACTAACTCCAAAATCAATGACAAATCCAGTCCTAACTCTAAATCTACTAAATCAACTCAAACAGAGTTCCTAAATCTAACTCAATCGAAGACTAACTCCAAAATCAATGACAAATCCAGTCCTAACTCTAAATCTACTAAATCAACTCAAACAGAGTTCCTAAATCTAACTCAATCGAAGACTAACTCCAAAATCAATGACAAATCCAGTCCTAACTCTAAATCTACTAAATCAACTCAAACAGAGTTCCTAAATCTAACTCAATCGAAGACTAACTCCAAAATCAATGACAAATCCAGTCCTAACTCTAAATCTACTAAATCAACTCAAACAGAGTTCCTAAATCTAACTCAATCGAAGACTAACTCCAAAATCAATGACAAATCCAGTCCTAACTCTAAATCTACTAAATCAACTCAAACAGAGTTCCTAAATCTAACTCAATCGAAGACTAACTCCAAAATCAATGACAAATCCAGTCCTAACTCTAAATCTACTAAATCAACTCAAACAGAGTTCCTAAATCTAACTCAATCGAAGACTAACTCCAAAATCAATGACAAATCAAGTCCTAACTCTAAATCTACTAAATCAACTCAAACAGAGTTCCTAAATCTAACTCAATCGAAGACTAACTCCAAAATCAATGACAAATCCAGTCCTAACTCTAAATCTACTAAATCAACTCAAACAGAGTTCCTAAATCTAACTCAATCGAAGACTAACTCCAAAATCAATGACAAATCCAGTCCTAACTCTAAATCTACTAAATCAACTCAAACAGAGTTCCTAAATCTAACTCAATCGAAGACTAACTCCAAAATCAATGACAAATCAAGTCCTAACTCTAAATCTACTAAATCAACTCAAACAGAGTTCCTAAATCTAACTCAATCGAAGACTAACTCCAAAATCAATGACAAATCCAGTCCTAACTCTAAATCTACTAAATCAACTCAAACAGAGTTCCTAAATCTAACTCAATCGAAGACTAACTCCAAAATCAATGACAAATCCAGTCCTAACTCTAAATCTACTAAATCAACTCAAACAGAGTTCCTAAATCTAACTCAATCGAAGACTAACTCCAAAATCAATGACAAATCCAGTCCTAACTCTAAATCTACTAAATCAACTCAAACAGAGTTCCTAAATCTAACTCAATCGAAGACTAACTCCAAAATCAAGGACAAATCCAGTCCTAACTCTAAATCTACTAAATCAACTCAAACAGAGTTCCTAAATCTAACTCAATCGAAGACTAACTCCAAAATCAATGACAAATCAAGTCCTAACTCTAAATCTACTAAATCAACTCAAACAGAGTTCCTAAATCTAACTCAATCGAAGACTAACTCCAAAATCAATGACAAATCCAGTCCTAACTCTAAATCTACTAAATCAACTCAAACAGAGTTCCTAAATCTAACTCAATCGAAGACTAACTCCAAAATCAATGACAAATCCAGTCCTAACTCTAAATCTACTAAATCAACTCAAACAGAGTTCCTAAATCTAACTCAATCGAAGACTAACTCCAAAATCAATGACAAATCCAGTCCTAACTCTAAATCTACTAAATCAACTCAAACAGAGTTCCTAAATCTAACTCAATAGAAGACTAACTCCAAAATCAATGACAAATCAAGTCCTAACTCTAAATCTACTAAATCAACTCAAACAGAGTTCCTAAATCTAACTCAATCGAAGACTAACTCCAAAGTCAATGACAAATCCAGTCCTAACTCTAAATCTACTAAATCAACTCAAACAGAGTTCCTAAATCTAACTCAATCGAAGACTAACTCCAAAATCAATGACAAATCCAGTCCTAACTCTAAATCTACTAAATCAACTCAAACAGAGTTCTTAAATCTAACTCAATCGAAGACTAACTCCAAAATCAATGACAAATCCAGTCCTAACTCTAAATCTACTAAATCAACTCAAACAGAGTTCCTAAATCTAACTCAATCGAAGACTAACTCCAAAATCAATGACAAATCCAGTCCTAACTCTAAATCTACTAAATCAACTCAAACAGAGTTCCTAAATCTAACTCAATCGAAGACTAACTCCAAAATCAATGACAAATCCAGTCCTAACTCTAAATCTACTAAATCAACTCAAACAGAGTTCCTAAATCTAACTCAATCGAAGACTAACTCCAAAATCAATGACAAATCCAGTCCTAACTCTAAATCTACTAAATCAACTCAAACAAGAGTTCCTAAATCTAACTCAATCGAAGACTAACTCCAAAATCAATGACAAATCCAGTCCTAACTCTAAATCTACTAAATCAACTCAAACAGAGTTCCTAAATCTAACTCAATCGAAGACTAACTCCAAAATCAATGACAAATCCAGTCCTAACTCTAAATCTACTAAATCAACTCAAACAAGAGTTCCTAAATCTAACTCAATCGAAGACTAACTCCAAAATCAATGACAAATCCAGTCCTAACTCTAAATCTACTAAATCAACTCAAACAGAGTTCCTAAATCTAACTCAATCGAAGACTAACTCCAAAATCAATGACAAATCAAGTCCTAACTCTAAATCTACTAAATCAACTCAAACAGAGTTCCTAAATCTAACTCAATCGAAGACTAACTCCAAAATCAATGACAAATCCAGTCCTAACTCTAAATCTACTAAATCAACTCAAACAGAGTTCCTAAATCTAACTCAATCGAAGACTAACTCCAAAATCAATGACAAATCCAGTCCTAACTCTAAATCTACTAAATCAACTCAAACAGAGTTCCTAAATCTAACTCAATCGAAGACTAACTCCAAAATCAATGACAAATCCAGTCCTAACTCTAAATCTACTAAATCAACTCAAACAGAGTTCCTAAATCTAACTCAATCGAAGACTAACTCCAAAATCAATGACAAATCAAGTCCTAACTCTAAATCTACCAAATCAACGCAAACCGAGTTCCTAAATCTGACTCAATCAAACACCAAATCCTATTCCAAATCCGAGGACTAACCGACAGGGTAACCAGCCCCAAACTGACGGTCCTATTCCAAATCCGAGGACTAACCGACAGGGTAACCAGCCCCAAACTGACGGTCCTATTCCAAATCCGAGGACTAACCGACAGGGTAACCAGCCCCAAACTGACGGTCCCATTCCAAATCTGAGGACTAACCGACAGGGTAACCAGCCCCAAACCGACGGTCCCAATCCAAATCTCAAATCAATGCCAATACAAACTCTACTAAATCAAGCACGAACTCGAAATCAAATCCTAAATCAAAATCGAAATCTAAATCAGAATCTAAATCGAAATCTAAATCAAAACCTAAATCGAAATCTAAATCAAACCTAAATCGAAGAACATCCAATCTCCAGACACATTACTATCTCTTCACTCAATGTGCCTCCAGAAAATCTTCTGCATTGTCAATTCCATATCGAAGGTAAACCGGTCATACTACTCGTTGATACAGGAGCCGCTATTTCAGTCATAAACAAGGCAAAGATAGGAACGGCACCTCTAGATATATCGAACATCGTATCAATCGTAGGTATTTCAAGTAACCAATCCTCAATTCAAAGCTTTGGCACAGCTCAAATATCCCTAGACAATCTCCCTAAATTCAAGTTCCAGGTAGCTAATCTAAATATTCAAGTCGATGGTATGTCAAAATTCAATGTCAACATCTACGTCCATATTCAAACTAAGCTAGCTAACATAAGATAGTTTTAGATATAATATATTATTAGGTTTAGATTAAATCGACATCTTATATTTACAAGGTTTGCCACACAGCAGCCCAAACAACATTCGTATTCTAAAATCTCTTAGATCTAAATTATATTTACAACTTCAATGCTTGTTCCACAATCAAACTCATCATTTGTATTATTATATACAAACTGTATCAAACATTTAATTAAAAATAAACTACTAACTTCCTACTACTACTAAATTCGATTCTAACCCGTCAATTGTTTTTATTCTCTAATTCGCCTTTCCAATAACTTTCAAACAACATCGGCTCAATTCCAACATCATCCTAACGTCCAATCCACAAAGTCTTATCTTAACGTAAATTTAAACAAAATCGAATTAAGACTTGCAGAACTCAATATGTACTTAGGAAAAAATTATCGTGCTAAAAGAGAACTCTTAGATGGTCTTGGCTCTGTTCTAAAATGGCTCATAGGTACGCCAGATGCAAAAGACGCAAAACGCTATGACGAATGCATCAATCAACTTGAACGGAGTGAAATAGATTTAACCGACCTCATGCAAAAGCAACTACAAATAACATCTTCAACTATAAAAAACTTTAATGAAACTATCATCAAGATCTCTTTTGACGAACAAATTATAAACGAAAATATAAATCGTCTCAATAAGTACCTTAACAAAACAGAAACCCTTATTTTCGATATCAAAGTTAGCGAAGATATTTCGACTATCTCCCTTCAAATCCTAGAGCTTGTGACTAGCTTAGAAAACGAAATCGACGATTGTCTTTCTAGTATTCTTTTTGCTAAATCTAATATAATTCATCCTTCAATTATCAACTCTGAGAAATTATACGAAGAACTACTAAAATCTAACAAAATCAGAACCAGCAAAAGGTTAGTCACTTCAGTAACGATCAACAACTTACATTCCATTCTGGATTCCTCTTCTTTGACAGCTTATGTCTACTCAAATCGTCTAGTCTACATTTTAGAATTCCCTCTCGTCATGAATGATCCACTAACACTGTATCATATACATATTCCATCCCAATTCAACATCCCAATTCCTCATTCCATTCCACAATCCTTCCCGAGCATATATACTTGGCCACCGATCCTAGTGGGCAATATTATGCGTTAACGAGTTCGCTGGACAACTGCATCATCTTCGCGACCAAACGAAGAGTCTGCAAGAACCTCGTAGTCTACGACTCAACGGAACGACCCATCTGTGAGCTACAACTACTTTTCAGCCAAGAAACCACTATTCCTGAAACTTGCATAATGACAACATTCCCTGCAGAAATCCAAACGTTTCAACCACTGAAACACAACAGATGGCTTTACATCCTGAACAATGAAACAAACTGCGTCCTTCATTGCGGTGATGAAGTCTCAAATCATAAACTTCAATGCTCAGGCATTATCACTCTGCCACAAGGATGTAAACTCTATACTGGCTACAGTACGCTTTCAGCATTCCAATCAACCGAGGAAAACACAACGAAAGTGGGTGCATCCAGATCTTAAACAATTGCTTCGACAACTCCCGAAGACAACGCACTCAAATCGCTATCCCAATGAGACACGTGCAGCAGACAACATCAGCTTCCTGCGTAACGGACGACGAGGACGACGCCAATTCAACAGCATCACATAACTCTCAAAGATCAGGCGATAACGCCCAATCTTTATTCTAAGGGGGGAGGTGTTACATACCTTACCTATTAATACACATTGCAATCTCACATACTCTAGCTATTAGTTCTTACATACCTTACCTATTAATAAACATTGTAAGTAGCTATTAGTAAGGATTAGTAATCTAAGTTGGTTCTTTCCCAAATTGCTTTGTGAATGACTAATTAGTGTTACGTACTTTACTTATTGGTAAACATGAATAATCTAAGTGGATCCTTTCCCAAATTACTTTGTGAATGACTAATTGGTTCTAGAAACATTAACTTAACTCTTACTCATGTATAACTATCTCACGATCCTTTCTAAATACCATTCCTATGACAAATTGCATTGTGCGAGTTGCTACTTAACAATGATAATACTTGTTATTATTACGTATTGTTTTTTTTAATATTTTTTAGACATCATCAAGACCCTTCGGCACTGAGGTACATGATGGGATTTAGTATTGAAAAGGTTTTCGTTACTGATGACATGGAATTCGCGGTTTTGTTAGTCAAGGTATTTACGAATTTATTTTCTCTTAAGTTTTCAGACTAAAGTCTTACCAGTCATATGCAACGGGAATCGAACCCGCAACCTCATTTACCGCAACCGCCGGCTATTCGCCCACTGCGTCACAGAGGTTTTCAAAAAAGTTATCCCTTAGGCGCTGTCTCCACGAGCGAGAGAATCGCGGCGAAATTATCGTCGTGCCACGTATTTCTATACACTCTCTAGAAGCCGTCTCCACACGGCGATATTATCGCCGCGATGCGACGACTGGCAACGAGCGCGCGAAACGTCGTTACATCGTCGCTAGCCCGTCGCGACTAGCAGCGGGCCCGCCGCGCGCTCGTGGCGCTCTCGCACTGTCAAACGCAGCGTCATTTCAGCGTTGCCTCTCGTCAAGCAAGGACATTTCGACAAGTTTTTTAAACAATAGTACAATGTTTGACATTGAAAAGTTTATACTTGAAGTGAGAGAGAGACCTGCCCTTTACGATGTAGAATTATTTTATCGACTGAGACACTACTTATGTATTTCGCTCTCGTCTGGCACATAACTGAATTCTTTCTTTCACAACGCGTCGTCAAGGAAACGCTGCGATTCCGTTACGACTCGCGACGATACGCGGCGAAATTATCGCTCGTTCGTGGAGATTCTCCGACGATATGAGGGCGGACTCGTCCCGATTCTCTCGCTCGTGGAGACAGCGCCTTAGTCTCAATCATTTCGTTTATTGATGACGTTCCAATGAGTCTTCTTTACGGGCAAAGTGTCCATTAAACTTATGTTAATTTATGCATACTTAAGCATTTGTACATTAAGTGTTAATCCAGGTTATGATCTACGTACATACCAAATTTCATCGCAATCGGTTCAGCCGTTACGACGTGATAAGAGTAACAAACATCCACACATACATCCATACAAACTTTCGCGTTTATAATATTAGTGGGATAGATAATGAAGATCTGTTTTTATCTTTTTCAGGGTCAGAGCTTCATGCTACACCAGATTCGCAAAATGGTTGGCCTTATGATTGCAGTACTGCGCGGCCTCACGGATGAGTCCATAGTGGAGAAGGCATTTGGCAAGGAGAAGGTGATGATTCCCACTGCACCTGGTCTCGGTCTGGTCTTGGATAAGGTAATTTATTTTTTGTTAAACTTCCTGGAGTTACGGTTTAAGATACATTATTTTTCAAAAAATTTACTATAAATTGCTTACTGAGAAACATAAATGTAAAAATTTAATACATAAATAAATATTGCTGGACATTTCACACAGCGCTATCTAGCCCCAAACTAAGCAGAGCTTGTACTATGGGAACCAGATAACTGATAGAATACTTACATACTTTTTTTTTGTAAATATACATGATGTCCTTTAAATCACTGTTTTCCCAGAACAAACGTTGTTCAGACCATGGTTTACTACCGGTTTATATCATCAAATAAAAAAAAAATACGGGTTTTTAAAAACACGAAAACTTTATGAATATAAAACGTCTGAACGAACGTAACTCTCTGCAACACAGATACAGCGTTTAAGATACTTTATTTTTCAAAAAATTTACAATAAATTGCTTACTGAGAAACATAAATGTAACATTTAATACATAAATAAATATTGCTGGACATTTCACACAGCGCTATCTAGCCCCAAACTAAGCAGAGCTTGTACTATGGGAACCAGATAACTGATAGAATACTTACATACTTTTTTTGTAAATATACATGATGTCCTTTAAATCACTGTTTTCCCAGAACAAACGTTGTTCAGACCATGGTTTACTACCGGTTTATATCATCAAATAAAAAAAATACGGTTTTTTAAAAACACGAAAACTTTATGAATATAAAACGTCTGAACGAACGTAACTCTCTGCAACACAGACACAGCGGGCGCCCGCCGTGCAGTGGCGCGGCGGTGTAGATACCTAACCCCCACACGCGCAAGATAAATCATTGTGTAATAGGTAGGTACCAGGGCCCCAATTCTACTAAACCTATTGTTTCATTATGACAATGGTATCATCGAAAAATCGCCACTAGATACCTTTTGGTATTCTACTAACACAATCTTTTTTCAATGACCGCCGTTGCTATGACAACCCCATTGAACATTTGGTAGCTTATGACAGGAATAACAATCATAATCGTTTGACAATGGTATGGCTCCATAATAGTTTTTCTTAAAAATTAGCAGAATTGGGCCCCAGGTATCTAACAAAAGATTAGCTCCATGTGCTGTTGACTCCAATTTTCCCTTCATACTTAGCCGGGCTTAGGACCGTCAGAAATTCTAGCTGTCGAAGTTAATGAAGTAGGTACGTACTTAGTTACCTTACTACCTTAGCTAAGAACGTAAGTACAAAATTGATAGCAAGGATTTCAGGAGTATTTAAAAAATTGGAATCGTTTGGATCGATTGGAAGATTATTTACAACGATTAATTGGAATCAACTAAGTAGGTATTTACATGATTAAAATACAGTTACCTGTCAGTCACTGCCTACATGTATTGAAGCAAATGCTCAAAATGTCGTCCATTGACTTCGATACATAGGCAAGCAGGTTTTTGTAAATTGTTTTTCAGTTTTCGTAGAATGTTTGTTTCGCGTCTTATTTTATCAAACGCACTCAATATTTTTTGTTTAAGTTGGTCTCTACTTGTGGCTTCATGAGTGTAAACCAGCCGTTTTACCTCCGACCACAAAAAAAAGTATAGTGGAGTTAAATCGGGGCTTCTGGCTGGCTATGCTACTGGACCACCTCTCCCAATCCACCTTTCACTAAATTTATCATCCAAGTACGCACGTACTTGAACCGCGTAGTGCGCAGGGCAACCATCATGCTGGTAGTAAAGCTCACGTAAATAAGCTAGGGGAACGCCTTCCAGTAGCTCTGGTATTGCTGTTATCAGCATGTCCAAGTAGGTAGCACCATTTAAATTTCCTTCGATGAACACTGGCCCGATTATCACTTCATTGATAATGCCGGCCCATACATTTACACTGAATCTAATTTGGTGGGAGTGTTCCTTAATCAGATGTGGGTTGTTAAACGCCCAATAATGTTCATTGTGAATGTTAAACATGCCTACGCGCGTAAAGGTAGACTCGTCCGTCCATAGACGGTTCACTTCAGGATTATTTAATAACCACATACAAAGAGAAATACGTTCTTGAGGGTCAGCGTCAAGGAGTGTTTGCGTGCGACGAAAATGGAATGGGTGTTTTTCCAATCGATTCAGCAGGCGCCATACGTAGGATTTACTGACATTAAATCGCCTTGCTGCATCTCTGATACTATTCCGTGGCTTGCGTTCGAAATACTCAAGTATTCGTTCTTCGAATGCAGCTGTGTATTGAGGACGAATACCGCGTCCTTGGGCATGATTCGGCACTGTGAACTGGCCGTAACCTAACAGAAAGAAAGAAAGAAAGAAAGAAAGAAAATACATTTATTTGCAGACATAAACAAAACAAAGACATACACAGTTACAAAACAGTCGCTGTGTAGCTGCCAGTATTGTAGCAGCCCTGGGAATTTGCGGGTTCAAAATCCCTTGCCTTCGCAGCGCCGCTAAATGACTTGGTTCAGCGTACAGGCGCCTAGCTTCCGCCAGATTGTCTCCAGCAATTGCGTAAAAACGCACCATATCTAACCACTCGACATTTGAATAGTTGGTAGCACTCATTTTCACTTCGATGCGCGTGGAGCCGTGCCATGCAGAGCGGCATACGTTCGGCGCAGAAAACGGTAAGCGTGGCACTGGCTGGTCGGCCGTCGAATGCGCTCTGCGGGACCTCCCGACCCGCGCCCCTGGTCAGTGCCCCGCTGTCCGGAGCCGATTTGAGTTAGTGGTGTGCGCGTACGTCGCTAGTTGCTATGTTGCTGTGTGCTATGTCATGGTTAAAGTTTGAGCAACTTAAGACTTACTTGAAAACACCTACAAGCAGGCGCACGGCTCAGTACCACCCGTACCTAGTCAATATACCACCCATTCGCACCCACCGTTTTGGTTCTACGTTCTTGATGCGTACAGCTAAGATATGGAACACTGCCGTCGTCTGTTTTTCCTAAAGAATACAATCCGGGCCTCTTTAAGGTGAGAGTAAATAGGTTTCTTCTAGATCTTCGTGCTACATCTTAGGCCACATCATCACTTACCATCAGGTGAGATTGTGGTCAAACGAAGTTCTATCTAATTTAAAAAAAAAAAAAAACCTAGATTTTTTTTTAAAATTACGTATTTATTGCTATAAACCGGTAGTATATGATGGTCTGAACAACGTTTGTTCTAAGAAAACAGTGATTTAAAGGACACCGTGTATACTTATAATATATAGAAAAACATCCGGACCCGGAACAAATATGTATTTGTAGATCATGCAAACATTTGTTCCGCGGCGGAAATCGAACCCGCTATATGAAATAGTTGTTTTGACGCAGTGAGCAGTAAAAATCATTTTCCAATTATATTAATTTATACTACATTACATATGATTATCTCCACGAAACTAGAAAAACATAGTTAAACGTATTTGTAATAAGTTGGATGGAGTAAGTTAATGGAGTTGGACCACCAGGTGTTAAGTGGTAACCATCACCTATAACAAAATATTGCCTCGTAGGTCGATGCACTGCCCTGCGTTCATCAACTCATGGCATACAAATATAGAATAATAGAAAATCGCATACGTCCGAAATCGTCTGCCCGTTCGGGTAGGCATAGTCATAGTTAAACCAAAATGTTTTATTTTCCGAATTCTGGTCAAACCTTAGCGGCCGTTGGGGCAGAAAGGTTCTAGAGTGGAAACCACGCACTGGAAAGAGCAGTGTAGGATGGACCCCACTAGATGGAAAGACGTGATAAAGGTTGCTGGGAGGCCTATGTTCAGCAGTGGACGTTCTTTGGTATGATAATGATGATGATGACAAAGACGGGCTTAACCCTAACTTGAGTTTACTTAATTTGCGTTTACTTACAGGTGCACTATGAAAGATACGACGCAAAGTTCAAAGATAGTCACGACAGCCTTACTTGGGACGATGTAGAAGAGGCCATACTGAAGTTCAAACATGACCATATCTACCCTAACATCGTAAAAGGCGAACTAGAGGGCAATATGGCTACGTGGTTGGAGAAACTCAGCCGGCATTCGTTTGAACCATCCGATGACGCTTTGGACACCAAGACTGATGAGGCAGGTGGCGATGATGATGATGATGATGATGGAAATTGTGAAAATGATAATGCCGAAAAAGGCGATAAAATAGTACATAATGTAACAGGCAATCGTAATGATAAAATTAATGATAGTGACTCGTAATCGTAAATTATAACTTGAGCACATACATATTTAGAAATCTGTTTATGATTGCATACTTATTTCGAAGATTTAAGACTTGAAGTTTTTAGGATAGTAACTAGTTGGGGCAGTGCATTTTAAATGATCTATTTATATGGTTTTTGTCATAACAAACATTTGAAACTAAATAGGATACAAAAAATTATAATAAACCGGTATAAAAGAAAATAATTGAAATGATTTTATTTATTTTATTCAAATTCTATTTAGACGAAATATGCTTGTTACTTAAATTGTTTTTTGCTAAAATCAAATTACTTATAAAAGTTCAATTTGTACAAAAGTAAAAACATTATCTTGAGCTATGTTGGCTCAATCCTTATCGTAGGAGTTCAGCTCATCCCGCCATCGCCGTCTGGACCGTCTTACTTTAATCATAATCTAGCTTCATGCTGGAAACAATAATGTTGTTGATGTATAATGATAACCTAGCTTCATACAGGAATAAAAACATAAACTAGCTTCACGCTGGAAATAATAATGATAATCTAGCTTCATGCTGGAAATAATAATGATGTCGATGAATAATGATAACCTGGCTTCATGCTGGAAAAAATAATGGTGTCGATTAATAATGATAACATGGCTTCATGCTGGAAATAATAATGGTGTCTATAAATAATGATAACCTAGCTTCATGCAGGAATAATAATGATAAACCAGCTTAACGCTGAAACAATAATGATAATCTAGCTTCATGCTGGAAATAATAATAGTGTCGATGAATAATGATAACCTGGCTTCATGCTGGAAATAATAATGTTGTCGATGAATGAAGATAACCTGGCTTCATGCTGGAAATAATATGTCGATTAATAATGATAACCTGGCTTCATGCTGGAAATAATAATGTTGTCGATGAATAATGATAACCTGGCTTCATGCTGGAAAAAATAATGGTGTTGATTAATAATGATAGCATGGCTTCATGCTGGAAATAATATTGGTATTGATGAATAATGATAACCTAGCTTCATGCAGGAATAATAATGATAAACCAGCTTCACGCTGGAAATAATAATGATAATCTAGCTTTATGCTGGAAATAATAATGTTGTCGATGAATGATGATAACCTGGCTTCATGCTGGAAAAAATAATGGTGTCGATTAATAATGATAACATGGCTTCATGCTGGAAATAATAATGGTGTCTATGAATAATGATAACCTAGCTTCATGCAGGAATAATAATGATAAACCAGCTTAACGCTGAAACAATAATGATAATCTAGCTTCATGCTGGAAATAATAATAGTGTCGATGAATAATGATAACCTGGCTTCATGCTGGAAATAATATGTCAATTAATAATGATAACCTGGCTTCATGCTGGAAATAATAATGTTGTCGATGAATGAAGATAACCTGGCTTCATGCTGGAAATAATATGTCGATTAATAATGATAACCTGGCTTCATGCTGGAAATAATAATGTTGTCGATGAATAATGATAACCTGGCTTCATGCTGGAAAAAATAATGGTGTTTATTAATAATGATAGCATGGCTTCATGCTGGAAATAATATTGGTATTGATGAATAATGATAACCTAGCTTCATGCAGGAATAATAATGATAAACCAGCTTCACGCTGGAAATAATAATGATAATCTAGCTTTATGCTTGAAATAATAATGTTGTCGATGAATGATGATAACCTGGCTTCATGCTGGAAAAAATAATGGTGTCGATTAATAATGATAACATGGCTTCATGCTGGAAATAATAATGGTGTCTATGAATAATGATAACCTAGCTTCATGCAGGAATAATTATGATAAACCAGCTTCACGCTGAAACAATAATGTCAATCTAGCTTCATGCTGGAAATAATAATGTTATCGATGAATAATGATAACCTGGCTTCACGCTGGAAAAAATAATGGTGTCGGTTAATAATGATAACATGGCTTCATGCTGGAAATAATAATGGTGTCTATGAATAATGATAACCTAGCTTCATGAATTCAGGAATAATAATGATAAACCAGCTTCACGCTGAAACAATAATGAGAATCTAGCTTGATGCTGGAAATAATAATGGTGTCGATGAATAATGATAACCTGGCTTCATGCTGGAAATAATTATGGTGTCGATGAATAATGATTACCTGACTTCATGCCGGAAATAATAATGATAATCTGGCTTCATGCACGAAATAATAATGGTGTCGATGAATAATGATAACATGGCTTCATGCTGGAATAATAATGATAAACGAGCTTCACGCTGATGTAATAATGATAATCTAGCTTCATGCTAGAAATAATAATGTTGTCGATGCATAATGATAACTTAGCTTCATGCAGGAATATTAATGATAAACCAGCTTCACGCTGAAACAATAATGACAATGTACTTTCATGCTGAAAATAATAATGGTTTCGATGAATAATGATAACCTGGCTTCTTGCTGGAAATAATAATAATGTTGTCGATGAATAATGATAACCTGGCTTCATGATGGAAATAATAATGGTGTCGATGAATAATGATAACCTAGCTTTATGCAGGAATAAAATCGATAAACTAGCTTCACGCGGGAACAATAATGATAAAGTAGCTTCCTGCTGGAAATAATAATGGTGTCGATGAATAATGATAACCTGGCTTCTTGCTGGAAATAATAATAATGTTGTCGATGAATAATGATAACCTGGCTTCATGCTGGAAATAATAATGGTGTCGATGAATAATGATAACCTAGCTTAATGCTGGAAATAATAATGGTGTCAAAGAATAATGATAACCTGGCTTCATGCTGGAAATAATAATAATGTTGTCGATGAATAATGATAACCTGGCTTCATGCTGGAAATAATAATAATGTTGTCGATGAATAATGATAACCTGGCTTCATGCTGGAAATAATAATAATGTTGTCGATGAATAATGATAACCTAGCTTCATGCAGGAATAAAAACGATAAACTGGCTTCACGCTGGTACAATAATGATAAACTAGCTTCCTGCTGGATATAATGTTGTCGATGAATAATAATAACCTGGCTTTATGTTGGAAATAATAATGGTGTCGATGAATAATGATAACCTGGCTTCATGCAGGAATAATAATGATTAACCAGCTTCACGCTGAAACAACAATGATAATCTAGCTTCATGCTGGAAATAATAATGGTGTCGATGAATAATGATATCCTGGCTTCATGCTGGAAATAATAATAATGTTGTCGATGAATAATGATAACCTGGCTTCATGCTGGAAATAATAATGGTGTCGATGAATAATGATAACCAAGCTTCATGCAGGAATAATAATATCAAACTAGTTTCACGCTCAAACAAAAATGATAAGCTAGATTCATGTATGAAATAATAGTGTCCATGAATAATGACAACCTGGCTTCATGCTGGAAATAATCATGTTGTTGATGAATAATGATAACCTAGCTTCATGCGGGAATAGTAATTATAAACTAGCTTCATGCCGGAAATAATGTGGTCGATGCATAATGATAACCTGGCTTCACACTGGAAAAAATAATGGTGTCGGTTAATAATGATAACATGGCTTCATGCTGGAAGTAATAATGGTGTCTATGAATAATGATAACCTAGCTTCATGCAGGAATAATAATGATAAACTAGCTTCACGCTGAAACAATAATGATAATCTAGCTTCATGCTGGAAATAATAGTGGTGTCGATGAATAATGATAACCTGGCTTCATGCTGGAAATAATTATGGTGTCGATGAATAATGATAACCTGACTTCATGCCGGAAATAATAATGTAGTCGATTAATAATGATAACCTGGCTTCATGCTGGAAATAATAATGGTGTCGATGAAGAATGATAACATGGCTTCATGCTGGAATAATAGTATGTATGAAATAATAGTGTCCATGAATAATGACAACCTGGCTTCATGCTGGAAATAATCATGTTGTTGATGAATAATGATAACCTAGCTTCATGCGGGTGATATATTTAGTATAATAATCTGTTAATAATTTACTATAACCCATCTATAAATATAAGTCAATAGCCAAAGTGGCATTGTGCTGGACTCGCAATTCTACTTTTACAGCTACTATGCCTCAAACTATATATAACCTAACGGGGATATGTTAAATTAAATAAATAATATGTAAGGAAATAAACACAAATTACTTAAACAACGTATATTCATTCGTTACCAGTATCAAATTGAAACAAAAGGCTAATAAAATTATACCATTGAAAAATATCTAGATTCTATTCCATAATTACAGGCATAATTACCTACTCAAAATAGGCTGGGTCGGCGACAGTGTAACTGATACAATTTGAATAACTACACGGTCTATTATAATATTCTGAATACACGGTAACTTACCCAAGCAAACAGACAATACACAGAAATACATTACAAGTTTACCAAAAAATATTACAACAATATTAGAAAATTGGTTGGTACTTAACTTGTTCTCGAGTCAGGAGTTCCAACAAAAGTGCCCCGTAAGGCCTTTACATTCCTATTTTTTTATCCACCCAAAGTCGTAAGAAGCCATGATATCTTTGGCCAATCAGAAGCAGTGGTTGTTTACATGATAATATATTCTTATATTGGCTATAACAACAACATGTAATGAACTTAAAGTCTGTTAAAACATAATTAATGATTATTACAAGTCCTAACAATCACAAAATCGTAATATTAGAGCCATATTTCTACTTTTTGGGCGCCACCAATCACAGTCGTCTTCTCATGTCGTCCATCTTTACAAAATCTTAATCATTTAAAAACTTATATCTTAGGAACAGAGAAACAAAATGTAAACACAACTTAAAATAGCATTAATATTATTTCTATAAATTATTGTTCTAATGTACTATCTTAACATTATTAACTAAGCTTCAATTACTCGTTATCATTATTAAAAAAATATAGCCATTAACCAAACTTTTCGTTCGGAAACATGTTTAACATAATTTCGTTCTAAAAACTCTTCAAGTCATCGAATTATTAATTTAACTTGTCACGGCCATTCTGAAATATACTTCGTCCCCGAAGTACAAATATTTAGAGAAAATAACACATGTAAGTCGAAGTTAAAGTCAGAAAAATATCAAAATCAATCATCGTTTTTAGTAAACTGTTATACATACTGTCAGTTTTAGTAAACACAGTAACTTAATAATATCAATAATCTAATACAATGTTTATTTCAGGATGAGATGACAAGGCCTATATCTATAAATACCTTAAATACTAAAACAATAAACTTAAAAACTAACAGTTAATCACCTGCTGCACATATCAGCAGTTTTACCTGCTGCACATATCAGCAGTCTCACCTACTGCACATATCAGTAGTTTTACCTGCTGCACATATCAGCAGTCTCACCTACTGCACATATCAGTAGTTTTACCTGCTGCACATATCAGCAGTTTTACAGTAACATAATCATAATTTACAGATTTTTATATAATATTTTTATTTAAGATTAATCATCAGTTATTGTATCCTCATCCGAGAATTCACCAGGCCACAGCCTTAATTTATCTTTGGCTACAGTTACATTTCTTAGATTACCTATTCCTCTAAGAGTATATCTATCATGGGGGAGAATAGAAGATATTTCATAGGGTCCCTTAAACCTAAAACTCAATTTGTGATGTCGTCTATGATCTTGATTTATATACACAATATTACCGACCTCATAACTCTTATTATCTCGCCTTAATGAATCGAAACGCTTTTTGAATTTATTTGCTTGTAAACTTAAACGCTGGTGAGCTATTTCACGATCTGCCCTTACATCAACATTATCATCAAGAACACCCACATCGTTTAGTCGCGATTGAATACATGGAATATTTGCATTACAACCAATTAGTAGACGAATGGGTGTAAAGCCTGTCGATTTTTGAACAGTAGTATTAATTGACTGTTGCACTTTCCATAATCCGCTTGGCCAGTCTGACGATCCATTACAAGTAGTATTTAACATATCAACTACAGTTGCTACATATCGCTCTACTTGTCCATTACCCCTAGGTGTACCTGTGGACACCATATGATGGTCTATTTCTAGTTCCCTAAACAAGGATTGAATTTGGGTTGAATTAAAATTTGTTCCCTTATCAGTTATTATTAAGGATGGAGTGCCAAATATTGTAATAGTGTCACGTATAAGGGGTACAAGCTCGTGGGCATTCAAAGTTTTAAGTGGTTTCAATAAACAAAATTTAGTAAACCCATCCAACATAAGTAAGATGTATTTATACCCTTCACTCGTCACTATGAAAGGCCCTGTACAGTCCAAGTGGATTGTGTGAAATGGTATAGGAGTTTTATTTATTGGGTGTAGTAAGCCCTGTTTTGGGCCTGAGTGACCTTTACGTGTAATACATGTTAAGCAATGCTTTAAATATTTATTTACATAGGCGACCATTCTAGGAAACCAAAAATGCTCACGAAGCTTGATTAGTGTTTTTTCGAAGCCTACGTGACAATTCTCATCGTGAAAAAGTTTTAAAAGACCAAATCTGTTTCCTTTGGGTACATACAGTTTAGGTTTATTTTGGACTTTGTAAAATAGCAAATTATTTTGGATAAAGTATTGATTTTCATCAAGTTCGCCAGATATAACTTGACTTATTAAATTTTGAGTTTCTAGGTCATTTTGCTGGGCAATTTCGAGCCAAGATGAATCGTCATTAATCAAATTAACAGTACCATTTGGTGACGTTTTATTAGATTTCAACTTGTTTGATGATATAACAAAGTTGATAGACTTTTCAACAGGATTGCGGCTAAGGAAATCCACGTGTCCTATGTATTTGCCCTTTTTATATATGATCTCAAACTCAAAGTCTTGTATATCCACCATCGAGCTACTCGAGGGGACAGATCTTTTTTATTCATTGTTGATTTTATAGAATTGCAATCAGTTATAATTACAAATTTAATACCTAATAGATAAACTCTAAAGTGTTTTAATGCGTTAAATATTGCTAAAGTTTCTAAATCATATGAACAATATTTTGATTCTGCGTGTGAAGTTCTTCTGCTAAAATAAGCAATTACTTTTTTTATGTTATTTACTCTTTGGATTAATATAGCCCCGTAACCTAATGAACTGGCGTCGGTGTACAGTTCAGTAGGTAATGCCGGATCAAACACAGTAAGCAAAGGTTTAGATGACAAATGTTTGATAATATAATCCCTAGCCACATCCTGCTCTATCCCCCATTCCCATTTTTGGTTGTTTTTGGTTAATTTGGTTATGCAAGCTGTACGAGCTGCAAAACCCGGAATAAATTTTCTAAAATAACTTGCAAGGCCCATAAACTGTCGTACTTGTTTTATGTTACTAGGTACAGGAGAATCGACTAATGCAGTAACTTTTGTTTCACTGGGTCTAATACCTTCCTGTGATATATGCCTACCAAGATATTCTATATTGTCCACGAAAAATTTACATTTATTTAAATTAATAGAAAACCCCGCGTTGGATAATGCCGAAATAGTTTTTTCTAAACAAATTAGGCCTTCGTCTATGGTTGAAAAAGGAATGAGAATATCATCTATATATACAAGAAGAAATTTTAAATGGTGTACAGCCTTTGTAATAGCTCTTTGAAATACAGAAGGTCCATTGCAAATTCCAAAAGGCATTTTTAGAAATTCATAATGGCCGCCTGGTGTCACAAATGCAGTATATTTGATTGACTCTGGTGATACTGGAATTTGATAAAATCCATTTTTCATATCTATTGATATGAAGAACTTTGCTTTTCCTAATTTATCAATTTGGTCTTCTATAAGAGGGAGCGGGTACCGGTCTTTTTCTAAAATTTTATTTAACGCTCGGTAATCTATGCACATTCTATCATTACCATCTTTTTTTTTACTAATAATACTGGGCTAGCATAAGGAGAATCACTTTCACGTATTATTTTCTTTTCTAAAAGATCTTGTATAATTCGTTCTACTTTCTCCTTCTCAATTGGAGCTAATCGGTATGGACGATAATAAACGATGTCATTTTTTTGTAAACGTAAATTTAGCTCACCAGTTTTTACGGTACCAGTATCATTTAACACTGAAGGATATTCTAGAAAAATATTCTTGATTTTTTGTTGTATATCTGTGTCTAAATGCTCAATTTTAGGGGTTAACTCCAATAACTGTGAAGATGTAGTAAAAAGATTTAGTACTGGTTTGGTTTCTACAGATTTTCTAACTAAACGACTACCAGACAAATCTGTTATAATTTCTATATCTGGGTAATAGACAGCATTTCTACCTATTAAAAGATCGCAATGAACATTTTTATCCCTAGTAACATGTAAATCAAGTTCTAAACAAACATCCTCAAACTGAACCTTTGCGGTGATAATAGCAAATACATGTATTCTATTTGGTCCTATTCCCTTTAAATATACAGATATGGGTGATAAATGACAACCTAATCGTCTTGCAACAGATTCCTTAATTAAACTACAGCTGGCTCCAGTGTCTATAAGAGTCTTAATTGCTATATCGTTAATGATTACTTGATTAAATACTATTTCTGTCTGCCTAAAAAATTGATGTCATTATTCGATGGCGCTGTTGTTGCTGGAACAGACTTTAAATTTTGGGCTCGCTGCTTGTGGTAGCATATTGATTCGGTATGACCAACTTTTTTACAATATGTACAGGTTTTTGAACGAAAATCGTCAGATTTATTCAAATGTTCAGGAACCACTGAAACGGCTTGAGCTGTTTTTTTCGGACATTGAAACTGAACATGACCAAGTTGATTACAAATGTAACATTTGCGTTGAGGATTTAATTTGAGCCGCTTTACTTCTAAGGAAGACTCATTTTTTTCTAATGACCTTTTTTTTGCCTTTACGTATGTTGAAAGCAAAGAAATAAGAGCAGACGTCGTAGTAACGCCATTATTTAAAGCAGCCATTCGGATATCAACGTCACTTATACCGCCACAAATTAATTCGATCAACTGTACATCAGTTAGGGTTATTTTGGTATAGTGAAATAACCTGATCTTCTCCCTTGCATATTCACTGTATGATTCGGCAGAATCGGAGGTGTAAAGAACGGCTTTACTTAATTTTTCAGAAAGATTTTTCTTCTCGGGATATGCATCAATTATATCGGTACGTAATTTTTCCCAGGATCTTCCTTCCAAAGGTTCCCAATTCTCAAACCATAACAGAGCTGAGCCCTTAAGGGCCTTACCGGCTTTTGCTGCTGTCTTAATGCTGCTCCATTTCAACTTCTTAGCAAGGGCCTCGATGTTGTTGCACCAACTAGTTGCACCGCAGTCGTTCTTGTCAGGGTCGAATAGCGGTAGTGCGCTGTCATCGTCCCGCTGATGAGATGATGAAACAGCGTCCCGAACAGCTTTGAGCAGCTCACTTATTAATTCCGAATCCATTCTGAAAACACAAACAACAATAGATAAGTAATATAGCCTGGGGGAATCCCACTTCTGATGATATATTTAGTATAATAATCTGTTAATAATTTACTATAACCCATCTATAAATATAAGTCAATAGCCAAAGTGGCATTGTGCTGGACTCGCAATTCTACTTTTACAGCTACTATGCCTCAAACTATATATAACCTAACGGGGATATGTTAAATTAAATAAATAATATGTAAGGAAATAAACACAAATTACTTAAACAACGTATATTCATTCGTTACCAGTATCAAATTGAAACAAAAGGCTAATAAAATTATACCATTGAAAAATATCTAGATTCTATTCCATAATTACAGGCATAATTACCTACTCAAAATAGGCTGGGTCGGCGACAGTGTAACTGATACAATTTGAATAACTACACGGTCTATTATAATATTCTGAATACACGGTAACTTACCCAAGCAAACAGACAATACACAGAAATACATTACAAGTTTACCAAAAAATATTACAACAATATTAGAAAATTGGTTGGTACTTAACTTGTTCTCGAGTCAGGAGTTCCAACAAAAGTGCCCCGTAAGGCCTTTACATTCCTATTTTTTTATCCACCCAAAGTCGTAAGAAGCCATGATATCTTTGGCCAATCAGAAGCAGTGGTTGTTTACATGATAATATATTCTTATATTGGCTATAACAACAACATGTAATGAACTTAAAGTCTGTTAAAACATAATTAATGATTATTACAAGTCCTAACAATCACAAAATCGTAATATTAGAGCCATATTTCTACTTTTTGGGCGCCACCAATCACAGTCGTCTTCTCATGTCGTCCATCTTTACAAAATCTTAATCATTTAAAAACTTATATCTTAGGAACAGAGAAACAAAATGTAAACACAACTTAAAATAGCATTAATATTATTTCTATAAATTATTGTTCTAATGTACTATCTTAACATTATTAACTAAGCTTCAATTACTCGTTATCATTATTAAAAAAATATAGCCATTAACCAAACTTTTCGTTCGGAAACATGTTTAACATAATTTCGTTCTAAAAACTCTTCAAGTCATCGAATTATTAATTTAACTTGTCACGGGCATAATAATTATAAACTAGCTTCATGCCGGAAATAATGTTGTCGATGAAGAATTGTACACTAGCTTCATGCTTAAAATAACGTCCATAAATAATAAACAATAATAACACATAGTAACATTTTCAGAAAACAAGTTTAACCCTCTACCACCTACCACCTAATCTTGTCACACAACCACCTACTTACCATACGTCTCACAGACGGGCGAGTGAAAAGAACTGCGTACGTAAAATCTAAGGGTGAAAGGTATGGTTTTTGAAAGATAATCTATCAAAATACATATCAAAGTATTTATTAAAGAAAACAAGGCACAGAAAACTCAATATGTTTTCTTAAAATCTTAATCTGTTTAAATCAACTCTTAATTCTAGCTTAAAAAAATTGTTATTCAAAAAACGAGATCTATAAAAATAATCACATGAGATAGGAATTTTTTTCTTTCTGTTTATAAAAATAGAATAATTAACAAGACGTATAAAATCAACACTTTCGCATTATAATCACATCTTTTGCAAAATTGCAAGGCATCAAACTTATAAATTTTCCCGACAGTGAATGCACATCTTATGGGAGCATTCGATACAAATTGGCTTTTTACACTCAAAACACATGTATTGTGTCCTGCGTTTCTTTTTAGGGTCGCAGGTTGAGCAGTTTTTTCTAGAAGCCAATCTTTCTTCGGAACTGCTTCCACCTGGTAGAGCTGGTGGGGCGGAGTCATTGCCGCAGTGAAGGATGCGCCGAAGTGCGATTCGAATGTTACGTTGAATCTTCACGTTGTTTTCTCGACGCTCCATATGCGGTCTGGTGAGCTGTTCAGCTAGTCTCTTCATAAATTTGAACCTGCTCTCAACCTTTTGTCCGTGGGCTTGAGCAGATAAACTGACTACGTAGCAGTTTGAGGCCAAAATATCGAGCAACCTGTAAAATACTGCTAATGGCCACCTACGCGTTTGACGAGCTGTGGTATAATTTGAACACCTTTGGTCGAGCAGGTCCACTCCGATCTTGGTTCGATTGTAGAAAAGTATGATTTCCGGTTTCTTCGTAACACCATCAACGTCTGGCATATGATGCATACTCGACAGAGTGATCACTGCTTTATTTGGTTTTGGGACGTAAGATGATATAGTTATATCTTTTGTGAAACCAAAGATAGTTGAATCAACAAGTCGGTGACGGCCTGGTAGGAATTCTTGAGGTATTTCTCTTTGGTTTTTTCTCAACGTTCCCACTACGGTTAGATGTTTGTCTTTCAGTGCATCTAAAAGCTCAACAGAAGTATACCAATTATCAGTAGTAACATTCCTGTTTGATCCTTCTATCGGAGAAATAAGTCGCAGTACAGCTTGAGTTGGTTTTTTCAATCGCTGAGATTCTGTTGGTAAATTCAGTCCATCAGAGTCTTTTCCCAGGTAAATATAGGCATTCAGAAGATACCCCGATCTTGCATCTGTGAGGCATTGTATTTTTATGCCGTACTTGGCAGGTTTCTTGGGCATATACATTTTGAACCTGCATCTTCAACGAAACGCCAGCAACATTTCATCGATACATGCATAGCTGCCAATCGCATAAACAGCTTGGCATTGTTCATAAATGAGTTAAAGAGCTCGGCAATAGGTGCAGAAGGATCGTTTTCTCTGCGTGCTAATCTGGTCTCGGAGTCATCAAACCGTAGGGTTTTCAGCAATACTTCCAATCGATTTTTGCTTATGATGCAGCTATACAGGGTGTGGCGTAATGAGTGGATAATAGGGTACCTGCGGGTAGGGGCCATTGTGGCGGTTCAGAAAAATTTGTTATGCTCAGTAAAAGTGCCTCGGTTTTCGAGATATTCGACATTTTCGAAATTTAAGAAATATTTCACCCTTCGTCACTATTTTTGGCGCCAAGACTGCAAATGAAATTTTTTTTTCTATCTGTTTTTTGGATAGTATTCTTGGATAGATGTGCTATCGAATGGAAACTATTATTTTTATAACACAAGCACAGTTATGTTTTCAAAATAAGATTTCACTAAAATTTTACTTGCTTTCGTTTGTTTTCCTGACCTTTACCCTTCTGTGGTGTAAAAAAAATGTATGGTCACTTGAATGCCAAATTTTAAAAAAATTAGCCTATTTCATCGAGATTCCGAAATGGTATATTACATGGTATTTCCACAAGTTGATTCAAAAGTAATTCCTACGAGGCATGCCTTTTAAGTTTTGTCGTTTGAAGAAAAAAACACAACTAGAACCTTATAGTACTTTTTATTGTTTTTCAAAGTATTCACCGCGTAGCTTAATACACTTTTCCATTCGCTCAAACCAGTTATTATAACATTTATTCCACTCTAAAGTGGGGGTGTTCAAAATGGCTGACTTGAAAGCGTCGACTGCTTCTTCACCGGACTGGAACCTTTGACCACGAAGACTTTTCTTAATTTTAGGAAATGTAAAGAAATCGTTAGGGCTTAGGTCAGGACTGTATGGAGGATGGTCAAGAATTTCTACTTTTTCCTGCTTCAAATACTCAATCGTTTGACGAGCGCTGTGTGAGCTTGCGTTGTCGTGGTGCAGGATGATGCGTCGCTTTGAGTTAGATTTTCGAAGTTCGGCGATGACTTGTGGTAAACAAACTGTAGTATACCACTCTGCGTTAACCGTTCTACGATCTTCAAGTGCAATAGTCGCAACATGGCCGGTTTTTCCAACGAACGTGGCCACCATCTTCTTTGAAGTGCTTCGAGAACGAACAACTTTAGTCGGCTTTGGCTCGTCTTGAAAGACCCAGATTGTAGATTGTTGTTTGGAATCAGGATCGTAGGCATAGATCCAAGATTCGTCACCACTTATGATGTCGTAGACGTGATTTGACTCCCCTCGGTTGAACCTTTGCAGAGTTTTCTTACACCATCTGACGCGGGCCGCCTTGTGATCGTCGGAAAGCAGATGCGGTATCCAACGGCAAACTAGCTTTCTCACACCAAGAGCTTCATGCAAGATCTTGTGAATGGTTGTCCCTGAGATGCCTAATAGAGCCTCTATCTCTCGATACGTCACATGACGATCTTCGAGAATTAGTTGTCTCACAGCAATGATGTTATCTTCAGTGAAGGCGGATTTTGGGCGTCCTTCGCGAAATCTGTCACTAACACTAGTATGTCCACGCTGGAATTCTAAATACCAGCGTTCGACAGTCCGCAGACATGGGGCTACATCACTGAACACAGATGTTAGCTCTTCTAAACACTGAAGCCGTGTCAGGCCTCTTCTAAAGTTGTAGAAAATTATTGCACGAACATTTTCCTTAGAAAGATTCATTTTCGTACGTGACCTGACAGATTCAAATCGAAACTGTGACTAAACAATAGCATTAATCCTAATACTTTCAACTGTTTTGAGATTCAAAATGTAAACACATTCGAATATAGAACAGTTCCAAATTCAAAATTGCCGGAAAATATGGAAACGACAGAACTTAAAAGGCATGCCTCGTATTAAAATGGGTAGAGCTAATTATTATAAAATTACAAATAGTACTAAAATTAACTTCATTACTTAAAATCACCTAAAAACGTTAGTTTAAAATTCGGTAATGAAATAAAACGAAACAATAAATTTTAAATGCATTTCATTTATTAAATTTATTATTACAAAAGGTGTTCGAAAAGGCCACCACGTGCTCTGATGCATGCTCTGCACCTTTTGATAAAAGATCTTTTAATCCTGTTCGCAATTCTTTGCTCTGTGATTTTCTGAGCAGCTAATCGCACACGCTCCCGTAGCTGGTCCACTGTATTGATTGGGTCTTTATAAACCTTTTCTTTAAGGCATCCCCAGTAAAAAAAGTCCAATGGGTTGAGGTCTGGTGAACGAGGTGGCCACAAAATTGTCCACAAACGACCGATCCATCGTCGACGATATGTTTCATCGAGGTATTGTCGAACATTTCGGGCGTAATGAGCGGGGCAACCATCGTGCTGCAGCCACATTCTTCTTCTATCTTCAAATGAAACATCTTCTAATAAAAGTGGAAGTTCGTGCCGTAAAAAATGTAAATACGTTTCTGCAGTCAATGTTCCAGACAATTCGAATGGTCCGATGATTTTGCCATTTAGAATTCCAGTCCATAAATTAATTTTCAACTTGTACTGGGACCTGTCTTCTCTGGCCAAATGAGGGTTTGTACGCTGCCAACTGTGCAGATTGTGCATATTAAAATACCCATCTTTTTTGCACGTGGATTCGTCGCTCCACAAAATTTTATCGAAGAAATCGGGATCAGCGTTCATTTTTCTCAGCATTGTTTGGCAAAATGCAACTCGTGCAGGGTAATCTCTTGGCTGCAAACATTGCACGCGTTGGTAGTGAAAAGGATGTAATTTTTCTCTTTTTAAAATTCGGTGCACTGTTCTTGCTGACATGCCAGTATTAGAGGCTATTACGCGCACAGATGTGGTCGGATCAGCAGCAATTTCATCAAGTACGTCCTCTTCATTATGTACTTGTGGTCTCCCAGAACTCGTGCCACCGATGCCACTTCCAGGAATTCGATCTTCCATGTAAGCATTGTGTACGCGAATAAACACACGATAATCGGGATGGCGTGCATTGGGAAATCTTTCCCGATACAGTGCTGCTGCTCGATGGGCGTTACCACCACACTCGCCGTAGATTAAATGCATTTGCGCATATTCAGACGCAGTGTATAGCTGAGGCATTGCAATCAATATGCAATACCAAAAAATCCAAGTTACAAAGCAAATCAAGTCCGAGATCACAGCACAAAATCGTTAGGTTCACAAAATTAAGACGTCCAAATCGCTAGGCAAAACAAAGTCCGAAATCACTGCACAAAATCGACGAGTATCAATCCAAAACAGGATAACACGTTGTTGTACGGAAGTAGTATGATAGCACACTGACTCGAAAATCATAAAAATGCGTTACGCGAAACGATAGTTCTCTTTCACTCATAGCATGAAAGAGCAAGATAGACATAGTGTCGATTGCCGCTGGGCCGGGAACCAATCTGTTCCAAGAATTACTAGTAGTTCTGCGAAAAGTAGACAATTATTGCTAATAATAGTTAAAAATATTTCTTTAAATTACGCCTTGATAAGTTTGGTAGGAATTAATTATGAATCAAGTTGTGACAATGATATGTAATATACCATTTCGGAATCTCGATGAAATAGGCTAATTTTTTTAAAATTTGGCATTCAAGTGACCATACATTTTTTTTACACCACAGAAGGGTAAAGGTCAGGAAAACAAACGAAAGCAAGTAAAATTTTAGTGAAATCTTATTTTAAAAACATAACTGTGCTTGTGTTATAAAAATAATTGTTTCCATTCGATAGCACATCTATCCAAGAACACTATCCAAAAAACAGATAGAAAAAAAAATTTCATTTGCAGTCTTGGCGCCAAAAATAGTGACGAAGGGTGAAATACAGTAGAGCCTTGATAATCCGAACTAGCAAAAACTAACCCATGTTCGGACTCACGAAGCGTTCGGATTATAGTATGTAAGGAGAAAAAAAACATTTTTATTCTTAAAATAGTGTTTAATTATATAGGGTAACATACCCAATTATTGGCACTTTAAGGGTCACTGTCCAATGAAATCGTGTAAACAATCTTTATAAAGTGTAAAATAAACTTAGCAAGATGTCAGAAAAAACGTTACTAAACGTTTTTAAATAAATGAAACGTTGGCTAGATAATGATATTATAATGTTTTTATGGTATTTTTTCAAGAACCCGATTTTCCCAATTACTGGCATACTTTGGCCAATTATCTGCATAGGCCTAGTCCCATTTATTGGCATTTCAGATTGTTCAATAAATAAAGGAAATTGTTTATATAGAACAAGGATAAAGTAAAAAGAGGCTAGTAAATATGTAATCACATTTATTTATGTGGTTACTTAGACACATAGAAATGAAAATAATACAATCAGTACAACCTCCTTAGCAATCATTTGGTTCATATAAAGTAGTATCAAAATCAACATTCAGTTATAATTTGAAAAACAACAAGTATAAAATTACTATATCTCATATCACTACATAATAACTTAAACGTAAGAGATCAATAGTAGTAACTATAGGTATATAATACCTATATAATGTCTCAATCTTGAAAATCTGTCAAAAACTTCTCTATTTCAGCTGCAGTGTATAAAATCTTGTTTCTCTTTTCTTCCTTATTTTCAGGTATTAAATTAGCGTAGTCGGTATAATTTTCCTTTTCCTCTTGTTTTTCATCCGATGTATACTCTACGTTTGCAATTTGGGGTGGTATTAACGAGATATCCACGGTATTCAACTTTTCAGATACCAAAAGTTTCTTCACATCTGGGTTCACTCTTCTATGGTCTTTCTTAATTTTCAACTTAGGTATCTTTGGTTTTGTTTGTTCTAATTTCTTTTTTTCCCTTTCTTCTTTTCTTCTTTTTATGCCTTCTTCTTTTTCTTGTTTTACTCGTAGCTTTTCGCTTTCTATTGACCTCCATTCATCAGATGTCAATACAAAAGGAGCTCTCTTTATATTTCTTACGCCTTTTCGTTGAGGTGGTTTCGGCAAGACAAGAATATCCGTTAATTTAACGGGAGTGAGATTTAACATTGCTGTGTGTTTTTGAACCCTTAATGTTGCTGGATCCATATAAGTTTCTATTTTGTCCAAATCAGAATTTTGTTGTTGTGGGACTGTATTCATAGGGTGTTTTATTTGTTGGGGCAGAACAGAAATTCGGGTATCTTCAGTCTTAGCATCATAAACTTCTGCCATATGAGTTATATGAATAACTTCTTGTGAATTGTCAGATAAACGATCGTCATTGGCATCATCAAAGTCTTCTGTTGTTACAACTACTTCTGAGGCAGGTGCAGGTACGCAATCAGATAGCTCTTCTCTCAAGTCTCCACTTATAACAACTGGCATATTTTCAATATCCATTGCATCTAATGTCATTTCCATATCTTGTTGGCTGGAAGTAATGTCTTTGTCAAAATTTGTATCCTTTTGCGCTTCAGTGAAAAAGTTCCAAATTTTTTTCAAATACTTGTCTTCTGGCCCTAGTATATCTAGTTCAATTTGACTTATTTTGCTTGCTCCTATAATATTCTTAAAATCCTCTTTGGTCATCGCTTTTGCATTTTCTTTGTTAGCCTCATCAAAAGTTTCTGCATGCTGAATATTTGCTTTGCCTAGACATTTTGTATAGTCCACGGCGTTCATATTCCACGGGCAAAGACCTGTAGCTCTAAATCCATTAATAATTGTTGATGCGGAGATCGTGTTTTTGATAGTTTTGTCTAGAAGCGGTACGAAATTGATCTTAGTGAGAGCTACTGATGCATTATTTCGCCTCCACTCCAAAACAGTTTTCTGCCACCCAGATTTTAATGGTTTGAAAGCTGATACATCAGCTGGCTGCAGTAATCTAGTGCAGTTAGGGTATAGAGCAATCAGGATTATTTCCAAATTTTTGCATAGCTCACTAACGGCATATGTTAAATGGGTCTTGTGACCATCAACAAACAGTATTATGGGGAATTGAGTTCCTTTTTTGATCAAGTGAGGGTGTAGTACACTTTCGATGTAATCGTGAAAGACTTCGGTCTTCATCCACCCGTTGTCACTCAGTCCTATACCCCAATCCGATGGAACTTTGGAAGTAATGTCAGCTGATAGTCGTTTATTTGGAAATATAACCATTGGAGGTGTGAGATCTCCATTAGCACAAAATGTAAACATTACAGTCAAGGAAGTTTTAGCCAGCGCATTGTCTACCTCGTAGACATTTCTTTCGCCTTTAGGAGCCAATACAACTCCCGTTTTAGGACAAAGAAGGAAATTTGTCTCATCGCCATTAAATACTCGGGATGAATCTGTAAGTATATCAAATAAATCGTTCTCTTTAAGATAAACTTCAATTTGATTGAACCAGCCTCTCACGTCGGTTTCTGACACAGCAGCGCTTGCTGCTGTGACTGCCTCAGGCGTACGTACAGAAATGTCTGGATGTCGGTTAAGGAATAGTTTGTACCATTTTTCTCCGTTCTTAAAAACGCTGGCCCTGCTACTGTTTTTAAGGAAGTTCGCTACACTACCGATTAAATCTTCTTTGCGTTTCGGGAAACCTTTTCTACAACTTAGTAAAATCCAATTTTTGAGGTCTTTTTCTTCATTTTCCGTCAGAATAGTAGGAGGACCTGGACGTGACTGGTGATCGGGGTTCTTAATCCTATATTGCAAAGTAGCCCGCGGCACTTGATAGGTCTTTGCAGCTAATTTCTTGCTCATTCCTTCTTTGATAGCTTGCAAGGCTTTATCTAAGTTCTTCGAGTCGTATATCTTACGTCGGCGTATTTTTTTGGGTTTTTTGGTAGACTTCTTAGTAGTATTTTTTGGTTTCATGTTCAGATATTAAAGCGGGTAGCCTAAAAATAAAATCATAGATAAGATGACACCAATTATTACCATACGTATGCCTAATTGTTGGCCCTAGTGCCGGTAATTGGTAATTTCACAGTTGGCACCGGTGCCAAGATTTGGAAAAATATGCGATTTTTACTTGTATTTATTATTTATACAAAAAGAGGTGGTCCATTAATCATCTAACTCACAAAATAACCTCCAATTACAAGTTATCTGAAAACCCAATTATTGTCAGTAATGCCAATAAATTAGAATATGGACATTTTTGGATACCAAATGTTGGCACCGGGAAAAAATAATATAAACGATGCAATTCTTGGAAATTAATTGTTAAATAAGTGGAACAATATATGTTCAATATGCCTTCAATGATTACTGACATTAAAATCACTTGATTACCAAGATTCGATGATATTAAAAAAGCTCTTACCTTAGAAAAAAAATAGTTTTCACTGGTCAAGTCGAGACACGCTCAGTTGTTGTTATTCTTCCGACGCCATTGTAATTTTCTTTTTTTAAGGTGTTGCCAGTTTGGTAGCTCGAGATTCTACTACTCTATTTTAAATAAGTTGCAACACCGTTAGATTAGCTGTTTGCTTGTTAAAGCGGTTAAATCACGAAAGTGCCAATAATTGGTGGGGTGCCCAAATTTGGTCTCTTTACCCTACATAGTTTAAGAGGTACAGTAAGCAACGAGCTGGGCTTTACATATTGACCTTGGGAACGCTCTTATTACAAGCAGCGTAAGGACTACAGTCGTAATGCAAATGAAAAGCCCGGCTCGTTGCTTACCGTACATTTACATAATAATTAGGTACCATAAAATACGTAAGGTGTAAATTGTCTATATAGTCATAAACTGATCTATTTTAGTTTGGCGAGTCCTGTTGATGGACCAGAAAAAAGCTTTGTCCCTCAAGTTACGTAGCATCATCTTTTCCGATAAGGACAGGTCATTTTCTTCAGCCCACTCCAAGCAAGTGTTCAAAGATGATATGGCTTGTGAATGAGTAATTTTCTTGACATTTGAAGCAAAATAATCTTCAGCTAAAGACTCGTCATTCTCTTGCGTTATTTGGGTTATGATCTCATCATCAGTTATAGGATCTGTGCAATTCTCCTCTTCACTCATGGACAAGAAAGTGGAAATGGTTTCTTCTGTATAACCACGATTACGTAAAAGACTGAGCGGGAGATCGTCTTCTACGTCGAAGTTATCATTTTCTTCTGATCTATCTTCTGTTGAATTTATTTTTTCAGGCCAAAGAGGCTTCCAAGATTTTTCGATAAGAGACGATGATACATGATCCCAACATTGCGCTAGCGAAAAAATGGCGTCTTTAATTGTGACGCTTTTTATAACATCATGCAAGGTTAAAGCCTCATCGGCTTCTTGCTGCACGAACATTTGAATCAGGAGTTTCTTTTTGTAATTTATCTTGACATTTTGGATTACGTTTTGATCCATAGGTTGGATCAAAGGCGTACAATTTGGAGGCATGTACAGTACAGAGAAGTTGCCGTCTTCTGTTGTCAAATCTTCAGCATTTGGATGTCCAGGGGCATTGTCTAAGAGTAGCAATGCTTTTTGTGGCAGTCCCATTTTTTTTAAATGGCGTTTGACTTCAGGAACAAAATGGCCTCTAAACCACTCGAGAAAAATATCTCTGGTTACCCAAGCACGCCTCTGCCCTTCATAATGCACTGGTAATTTTACAGATCCAAAAGATCTTGGCTTTTTTGCCTTCCCCACAACTAGCAATGGTAATTTGTGATTCCCTGTAGAGTTTGCGCAAGGCATAAAAGTTATTCGCTCTTTAGACACTTTCGACCCAGGAGCGCTAGTTTCAGCAGAAGAGGCTAAAGTTTTGTCCGGCAGAACCTTCCAAAACAATCCTGATTCGTCGGCATTGTAAATTTGTTCAGGGCAAAGGTTCTTTTCTTTTATCTCGTTTAGGAATTTTTCTTGGAATGGTTGAACAGCTTCCGTATTGCTAGAGACTTTCTCACCTGACACTTTCAGCTGACGTATGCCATGACGTTTTTTAAAATTATCAAGCCATCCTCTACTTGCAGAAAAATCCGAACCTGTTAGTTTTTTATGGAAGAATCTCGCTTTTTCCATTACGACCTCACCAGACAATGGAATGTGGCGTCGTCTTTGTTCTAAAAACCATGTGAACAGTGCTTCTTCTAGCACTGGATTCTCTGGTAATTTTAGAGTTTTTCTGAACCCTGGTCCTTTCTCAGTTTTAGCTATAAAAGATCTCAATTTTTGCTCATTTTTCATGAGGTCTGTAATTGTTGATTTTCCAACGCCATACATACAAGCAAGAGAAGTTGCCGACACTCCGTCCTTTAAACTGTCTAAACCCTGATTCATCATTAGAGATATTTTTTGTAAATAAAGAAATGCCATGATATGTCACTGTCATAATGAAAAGTCAGAAGTAGAAAACAGGTTTTTACCATGGATCACTACTAGTAATAACTGCGCGCGGTTTTGCTTGTGCGATCGAAACCTAATATTTACTAACCAACCTTACCTTCACTGTTTTGTAACACCGAATAGTAGGTACCTTCTAACATCATACATAAAACAAAGTTGGGTTACTTATACCATTTATAACTCAAGAACGGCTGAACGGATCAGGTTTAAATTTTGCACAAATGTAGATCTAGGGCTACTAACTGTGGTGATTTATGACAAAACCTTCCTAGTTTGGAGAGGCACGTTCAGCATTGGACGAACATGCTGAAGAAGAAAGGTGCATATCTATCTACCTCATTTCTACCTAATAATCATTAGATAGGAACACCGTCGTAAACTTACTCTCAAAATAAAAGAACAAGTTACGCTAGCTTGGATGCGGCCTCGTTTTCGAGTCTCCGTAAGGAAATAAAACAATATAAATAATTAGTTATTATTTTTTATTGCTTATAAAATCTAACATTCTTCAGACATATCAGAATCGGATTCAGAATCGGATTCTGAATCCGATTCCCTGGTATTTATTATGAATCTATCCTGTACGTCATCAATTATGTGGTTTAGTTGGCACATTTCATTTTCGATTTTTTTTATGTGGTTGATGCAGTTTTTCCATTTTTCAGGTGTCACCTCTCTCAAACCTTCTTCTAACAATTTCTTTACTTCAAGCATTTTAAATGTTTTATTGTTTCTTGCGACGTGCCCCTTTACCTGAGCCCACACTAGCTCAATAGGGTTGAGCTCGCAGTGGTAAGGGGGCAGTCGCAAAATGGTGACACCCGACTGAGCAGCCAGCTCATCAACCACATACTTATTATATTGTGATTTGTTTTCTTTTACAATTTTCATTAACTGAGCCTTAATCATAGTATCTACGTAGGCAATGTTTTTTGAGCGGAGCCATGCCTGTATGTCCGCTTTTTTCCAAGCAGTAGTAGGGGTCCGCTCCACTTTCCTACTATGATAAGGAGCATTGTCCATAACGAGCACCGAGTTTGGTTTTAGTTTCGGAAGAACCTGCTTAAACCAATCCTCAAAACACTCTGAATTCATTTCCTTATGATAATCATCAGAATTTTACTTCGATTCAAACAGGAGCAGAGCTCCGTCCATAAATCCTTCTTCACTTCCTATATGGCTTATTATAAGTCTCTTCCCTTTTCCTGACGGAGCCTTCAGCCCTGTGGTTAGCCCCTCCAGAAAAGCATCTCTTGAAGACTGAACTTCAGTATCAACCCAAACTTTTTTTACTGTATGGCCTACAACAAAATAATTAAAGTCAGATTAAAATACACAACAACTTATTAATAACAAACTTTATCTTATGTAGTACTTTTGATTTATAATTAAAGAACACATAGGTTTATCCCATAATGACACACACACAATCATAAGTATTTTTTAGAATATTACCTTCATTGAGCCAGGTCTCGTCTTGGTAATAAATAAACTTTTCATCCCTGCGATGCTGTTTTATCAATGACAAATACTTTTGTCGCCACAATGTTATATCTTCCCTATCAATCAAACAGCTTTTGCGTTTTCGGCTGGTGTATTTAAACTTTAAATGTTTTAATACTTTTTGAAGTTTGGTCTTTGATAGGTTTGGTAAATTAGCATCTTCATTTACAGCTTGCAGAATCTGAAAAATTAAAATTATTTTAAAAAATAGGTAAATTATTCCTAATAAACACTTTGTCAATCGTGTAGAGCAAAGTTATTGACTTGAGTGGTAAGTAGTTTTTATAGGTTAACTTGCAGAGCCATAATACCTGTAACTATTTATATACTTGGGATTGGGGTAAAAATCATTGCTTTGTGAATATGTGGCTTCATTATTTATAACTATTTTAACAATAGACATACATATACCCCTTGTTTAGGGGTAGCATGTTCGGCAATTTATGCACAAATGTAGTAATTATGAGTGGTGATAGATAGGTTGGATTCATAATATCACTGTTGACATTGTCCCTACAACATACAATGGATTAGTATAAATAAGTTTATGCAACTAAATTCTTACCTTGGCTACGGTGGGAATCTCATTTCTCCGATAAAATTGGTGAACTATCCTTCTTATTGCTGAGAATGAATATTCATCCATTTTTTGAAGGCAATTGGTTTTTGAACCAGTTTTTTTGGGAGAACGTAAAGTGCCAGTTGCTTTGTGTTCCTTCAAAATTCTTTGCACAGTTATTGCAGAGAGCCCCAAAAGCTCGGCCACTTTTTTGGCACAAGCTCCAAGTGACCAAACTTCACCCTGCGCCCAATGTTTGTATGTATTTTTATAAACATTCATCACCATGAGTTTTTCTGTAGCACTCATAGATTTCCTCGGACGTTTTTTGGGTGGCGACAGATAGTCACTTATTGACGATGTCGATGGACCCGGCGGCATCTCCGATATCGGCGGCATCTCCGATATCGGCGGCATCTCCGCCATCGGCGGCGGTGTGGCTTGAGGTTCCATGTTTGTATTATTTGTACAAACAAAACAATAACAATAACAAAACAAGGTTGAAAACTTAACGAAAACTGATAACAATAACAGACAACGATAAGGTAACAACGAAAACTCAACAACGCACAATTGCACACGAGTAACGAAAAAGGAACACATTCGACTTCGACGGACGAGAGACGAATGAAATTACAATACAAACAAACACAAAAAATGGCGTTTGTTGTCAACATTCAAAAATTGTTTCGAACTTCTGTGACTTACTACCATTTTACTCCGATGATACCAGTGTCGTAAAATATTCGCTCCTAATATTTCTTTATCATTTTATAACATTGTTAATAAAATAAATTAAAATATAATATATATTACAAAACCATCACTGTGTGTTAGTCTATGGATATTGATTAGAAAATAAACCCTACCACAAGTATTTAGAAAATTTTTGTAAACTTCTAATTCAAAAATATTTTTTCATATGGTAACAACCATTGTTTACAAAAAATATCTCTAATGCTGAATCAGGGTTTAGTATGGTGCACTTTTCGGCTATAGTCAAAGTTTTATGTTTGCGTTTTGGTGTTGGAACCATCTTTATAACCTCAAAAAACACGCCGCGCACGAGTACAGAGCAGAAAAACGTGGAATGGACGCGCAACGTGGCAGTCGTAACTGCAGACTAATTAATAAATAACATAGCAGCGAGGCGAAGGCGAGGAAGTGGGGTGGGGTATGCAGTTCGGATTATAGCGACGTTCGGATTAGCCTGAGTACGGATTATCGAGGCTCTACTGTATTTCTTAAATTTCGAAAATGTCGAATATCTCGAAAACCGAGGCACTTTTACTGAGCATAACAAATATTTTTCTGAACCGCCACAATGGCCCCTACCCGCAGGTACCCTATTATCCACTCATTACACCACACCCTGTATATTTCCCGTCCAGTGCCCGACGGCACCATTACTATACCATGATGTATAATGTTCATGATTTTCTTTGAATATAGCTGTATAGAAGAGAAGCCCTATAAAAGCTTTCAATTCCATAAGATCCATGTCATGAACACAGGTTGGTTTTTGGTAGTTGGGCCTAATTTCTTGAATTTTCTTATTTGTGTTGTGAACTATTTTTTCAAGCATTTCGTCTGTGAAAAATTTCTCCCAAATATCCAGTGGTGAAGAGGAAGCATTCAGTTCATTCCGGTATGCTGGCTTTATACCTTCTCTTTCTTCAACTATATTACGCTGTAATGTTCTCGAGCGTAATGATGACCACCGAAAACGATTCTTACCGAAATAGTTTTTTTTTCGTGGTCTCGAACGCATTTGTGACAAAGGCTCTTCATCTTCAGATGAAAATTCTTGCTCTGCAGGTAAAACTTGAGGTTGAGATACAATAGTGCCATGATTCGCATCAGAATTTGGTTCTTCGCCTTTAGGATTTGATTCGTAACTATCCTCCAACGCGTACTGTAAGCCAATGTCCACATCGACGTCGCTGCCTTCATCATTTGGTAGGTTTTCGTCGTCAGACGGATCTTTCTCTAACCAACGTTCAATAATACTATCATTAGAAGCCATTTTAAACTGAAACATAAAAAAACAAAATTTCAAAAAAGTCACGCAACCACCTACCATCCGTCTCACAGACGGACAACAACAGTTTTTTACTTACCAGCGACCAACGTGCGCACCTCCGACCACGACGAGCGTTTGCGCGGCACTGAGGGACGTGGCGAGAAGGTACAGTCCGCGAGGTATAAGCTGAGCTTTGCATTAGTGTGAGTGATCACCAAAAGTACAGTCAGACAACAAACTCTTAAAAATTAATATCATTATATTTTAGGTAGGTACTTAAGGCATAACATAAGTCGGAGAAGTATTCTAGTATTAAAATAAAATAAAACTAAATTGATAAAATAAAGTCCAGCTGTGTATTTGACTGATGAGTACATATTATTGTGTGATTATTACTAAAAATTCAATTTGAAAGACAAAATAACTACACATCTTCTACACCAGACATTGCACCATAATCACTTTCTTTATCACTCTCGTTATCATTTTCACTCTCGTCTGATGTGTCGTTTGTATTAATAATGAATCTTTCCGTTATATTGTCAATAACGGCGTCGTATCCATGAAACTTTTTTCTTCTTTTATTGCATGGTCACAAACATTTTTCCATTCCTGTACAGTGATACTTTCAATTTTTTCATTTGCTAACCTCATTATTGTATCCATATTCATTGACATATTTTTTTTCGCGACGTATCCTTTTATCATTGCCCATATATTTTCAATCGGATTGAAATCTGGGTGATAGGGTGGTAGACGAAGGACGCTGTGACCATGTTCTCTTAATAAGGTGTCAATTTTATATTCAATAAATCGTTGTTTATTATGCAGTATCAATTGATAAAGTTGTGGTTTAAGCATGGATATTGAGTGATCGATATTGCGTAACTTGAGCCAGTCAATCATATCTTGTTTGCGACTATTTGAGTTGGGAGCGGGATTTTTTAACGAATTGTGGTAAGATGCGTTGTCAACTACAATAACGCTATTGGGCTTCAAATTGGGAATTAATTGCGTTTGTAACCATTTTGTATAGTTTTCTGTATTCATATTGTTATGATAATCACCACTTTTTTGATTAGCTTTAAACATCAGCAGCGCATTTGGTATGAAACCGTCCTCGCCGCCGGCATGAACGATTATCAATCGATTTCCTTTAGAAATAGGTTTCTTCAAACCAGAAGTGCTGCCATCTGAATATGATTTTGATGAAGTGTGAGTGGTGTCAATATATGTTTCATCGGTATAAACGATAGGCCTGCCCTGAATACGGTATTCGGAAATTTTAAGTAAATAAGTTATACGTAGGTGACGGATCTCATGCTTTTCCATTAAAATTTTTCTGTTATTCTCTGTCCTTGACCATTTGAATCCTAAAAGAGATACTTCTTTTCGCAATGACCATATTGATCCTGGATAGTTAATGTCAGCCTTTAATTTTTCATGAATTCTTTTAGATAGATAGATAGATAGATAGATATAGACATTTATTTCGACACAAGTAACAAACACACAGAAACTACATACAGTGGATAAGTGAAGACAGACAATTAAATAAACACAATAAAATACAGACAATTTAAAAAAAACATTACTTAAGCAAAAAATAATAAATAGTACTAAAAATACGTATCCAGTCACTGAGCCCTGTGCCGAAAAAGGGGAATGGCTCAGCATTATACTGAACAATAAACCTATTGCTCAGCGCTGGTTTACAGCCATTAAACCTGCATTGGCTTTTCATTGTTGGCACCTCTTTGTCAGTAATGTGAAAATTATGAATTGTTCTACGGATTACTGCTTTATCAAAATCATCAATGATTATTATATTTTTCCTGCATCTGGTCTTTTTCGGAGATTTGAATTTGGTTCCATCTTTCAAAACACGTTTACCTTCCAATAAGACTCTTTTAACAGTTGACAGTGGAATTCCTGTCGATGTCGATACCAATTGGGCTGATGTAGTCACACTTGACATGTCTTTATCGTTCATGTCTTTAAAATAGCTATTTAAATTACACAAAATTTCTTTTACTTGGCTATTTAATGGTTTCCGTATTTTGCGCTTATTTGTGTTGGCGTCCATTTTACTAACACTTATATCAAACAAAAACAAAATAATATTAAACACGTCACACTGCAGTCTGTACAAGAGGTGAAGTGCGGCAGGAGCGCGGCGAGACAGAATGGCGCCGCGCCTCAGGCCGGTTACCCAAAATCAGTTTAAACCAGTTTTTACCGGGCGAAAATGGCGCCGCGCCTAAGGCCGGTTGTCACACCTACACTATCCATGTACACTCACACAAATGCAAAGCTCAGCTTATACCTCGCGGATTGTACAGGGACGTACAAGTTTATACCTGCTTTGCGCGCCAAAATATTACCGATTTTAATTTCCTCGCGTCTGTGAGACGTAGGGTAACACAACCAATTATTGGCACTTTAAGCGTCAAGTGTGACATAAAAAAGTATAAAAATATAAATACTGAACCAAATGCATTAATTATTGCTAAAATTGTTTTTACATAAGTCTCTCGAACTTCTTAAATATCAATTGTTTTCAAAATCAAGATTTAAATACTAAAAAAAAGGAATTAAAGTATTTACATGCTAAAACCTAATTATTGGCATACTCTAACCAATGTATTGGCATCGGGTAGACCATATACTGGCACCTTTGCTATTGATCTATATATTTCCTTTGTTTGTAACTTATGTGCAGTGGTTACTGCTGTTATGCTGCATTTTTAAATTGGTACAATAAATAAAACAATATTAAAAAAATCACAATAAGTATATTCATCATAAAATAATTTTCTGAAGCCAACAATTCAAATTCTTAACTTCCTTAGGTAATAATTTCTTATAAACTAAAAAGTAACATTATTCTCTGGATACATTAATCATGGTTTATGTATGTAATTAAAAATTTGAAAATACTTTCATTTATTTGTACTTATAAACTAAATAATAACAAGTTATTATTGGCCATACACACATCTACCTATCTACCTATTTATCAGTCTTCAAATTCTGTCAACATTTTCTCTATCTCTGCTTCGGTGTACTTTTTTGTGTCCTTCTTTACATTAACGTTTAGGTTCAAATCTATTATTTTTAGCGAATTATCAAAACTATTTGTTTCCTTCGATGTTGATGCAATATTATAAAAATCGGGTGAGAATAATTGCTTTTTTATCATTGCTATTTTCTGTGTCTGCGGGTTTTCAGTTACAAGCTTTGAATTTTTTTCCTTCTTTCCTTGTTCCTTTTTTTCCTGCTTTACTGGTTCTTTCTTTTCCTTCTTTACTTGTTCCTTTTTCACTTGTTTAGTCTTTGGTAAAGTCTTTTTTAATTCTCTTTCTTCCCGTCGTTTCTTAATAGCGTCTTCTTTTTCTTGTTTTATACGCAATTTTTCATTTTCTGTACTTTGCCATTCTGCGGATGTCAGTACAAATGATGTCCTTTCTGTATCTCTATTTCCTTTGCGAATTGGGGTTTTTGGAACAACCAACAAATCTTGTAATTGCACAGGGGTCAGATCAATATTTTTCTTTTGTACTTTTTTTCAGTTCTATTTTTTTCCATTTGCACTGTTAAAATGTCTTTATTTGTTGGATTGCAAACTATACTGCTTACCACAATTTTTTTGTCAGCTTTTTGAGTGTTCTCTTGTATCTCCGGTATTATATTGGCATCAATAATAGCGTTACCTCCAACATTCGCTAAGAACTTCTCTGCGATGTTCAAATCCTGTGACAGACTCATATTCAAATTATTGTTAGCAATAATCACATCTAAATCTTCAATACGTATGTTAGGATCAATCTCGATGTATTGAGAACTATATTCTGTTGAAATTAAGTTTACTTGCTCTTCTTGGTCACCAGATGTTTTGAAAAAATTCCAAAGATTTCGAAGTATCGTCTCGCAGTGTGTTTTTTGTGATTTTTGTTCTAAACCTTTAATTATATCCAATCCAACTAAACTTGAGAGCAAAAAAATCGCACATTCATGATTTTTTGACATAACTAAAAAAAAAACAAAAAATATTATGTTTCTGTAATGCAGATTCATAGTCTATTTTAATACCTATCCAGTGGTATCTGATTTGTCTTTCAATCATTACATAAAAATGCTTTTGTGGATCAATAACAAAAATGCATGTTTAGTAAAAAATTCTTTATTCAAGTATTGGTGTCAAAGTTATGAAATTAAAAGATAAAATTAATTTAACCTCTTCAAACCTGAGCCTTATGCAAATGCAATTAAAGTTATTTTATGCTAAAATAGGGGTAATTAGGGTTCAAATAAAACATTTTGATCAGTTTTAAAAAAAATGGTTTTATATTTTTGAAAAAAACATGGGTACACATATGTGTACCTCAGGTCTATACAATAGAAAAATCCCTAAAATTTGAGAAATTTTCACCCTACTTTTTGGTGTGGAAGACCTCAAAGCAATTATTTTTTGTGACACACAGGTATACCTGGCACTTTGTGCACATGGTGCGGCATCGTGAGGAACAGTGTGGGTGTCGGCATTTTGATGCGAACTTGTCTTCCAGGAAGCGAGGGAGATGACCAACGCCATCCAGCCGAACCTCAGGGTTCGGAAGGGCCACCACTGCTCGGTGTTTCTTTTTGGGTTCACCCTGCTCATATCTAGTGGACGAAGAAACTTGTTCAACATCTGCCCTACTTGTGCTGGGTCTGGATGTGAAATCAGGGTCAACCCTCCCACCAGCAAATTTGACCATAGCTGTTGCTACATTCAGCCTGTACTGCAATAGCCCGAGCTTGTCTTTAGGTGCGACGTCCTCCTGGTTGCAGCAACGGCCGTACATAATCCAGCTGTTGACTATGGCTAGGTCCACAAAGTGGCTGAAGGCTCTAACAGTCCACTTAGTAGTACGCATGTCGCTCCGGTAGTAGGCTATGAGCCTATCGCAAAGATCGATGCCTCCCATGCAGGTGTTGTAATTTTTCACCACAGTAGGTTGTGGTACATCTATCTTTCTCTTTTGAATTTTGCACCAGCGCTTACATGTAGTCATTGGAGCACTTCCGGTGCAAGTTGAAAGCATTGTGACGGCTTTCGTGTCCTTCCATTTCAACACGCATACTTTTTCGTCGTTTCGTACTTTCTCATCAAATTCACCACGTTTCAGCTGTTTGTCTGTCTTCAGTTTCTTAGATACATCTCCAAACCGGTTGCTCATGACAGTACCAGTCAAGAAAACATTCAGTTTGTTTTCATTCAAATAATTGGCAAGCTTTAGGCTCGTAAAGAACCTATCTGTGTACAACACGCAGTTTTCGTCGATCGTTCGGCAGAGCAGTTTTACAATTCCAGCTCCTAGTCCGAGATGTGCCATATCTTCCTGGGGTATTGTGTTTGAACCCACATAAATAGCAAAGTCCAGCACCAGACCATCCCTCGCAGCCAAAACGAAATTCTTTAGCCCTAGTGGATTCGGTTTTGATGGTACGTATTGCCGGTATTCGCACCGTCCAGCAAACGGCACCATTTGCTCATCGATAGACATGTGCAATGATCGGGGCAAGCTGTAGCATTTTTGAAGGATTTTCTGTATAATCGGCCTTATTTTCCACAGCTTGTCGCCATCAGTACGTACCGCAGTATTATCTACAAAGTGGATATGGTTTCGTAGTTCAAAAAACCTATCCCGAGTCATCGTGTCCTTGATGAGGGGCACACAGAGTTCCCTGCTCCAGTAAAGCCTTGCTTGGGGATACTTCAGTGTCCCCATGATAATCTGAATACCCGTAAATTGTATCATCTCTATGTAATTAGTTTGAACTGATTTCAAATCTCGCACCTGTGCAGAATACAAGTTGGTTTGCTCTGCGGTCAGTTTCCAAAAGTCGATATCAAGATATTCGAAAAATGAGTAGAGGCAGTTGGCCTTTGAAGTACCTTGGCTGAGGAGTACGTCTTCGTTGATGTCAGGCCCACGAGGAACCATTTCTTTGGTCAGCCAGAATTGACGAGCCGGCTCCTCAGAAGGAATTTCATCATTGCTGACTTGCTCCTCTTCCGACTCTGAAGATGAGGGTCCATCGGCATCGGGCGGAAAATACTCTGGCTCATCCTCACCTCCTGAGATGTCCAGGTCGCTGTCATCAAGTACCGCCGCGATAGCTGCGTCATCCATGATCTACCAAGCAAAAGAAATTGTTTCTATTTTTTCATACTAGTAAAAATCCAATAGTAACAACGCGAGGTACACAAATGTGTACTCTGGAAAAGAACCATGATTTTTCACTGAAAAAACTATATTTTTCTAAAACTTTCGTAAAAATATTAGAAAACAACATTTTACCTACTAAATCACACAAAAAAATCAATCAGTTATCATGTTTTTCATATTTACCTGTTTTACGAAGTTTCCGCGCCAGCGAAATGAAAAAAAAACGGTGCACTTTTGAATTCAAATACAGTTTTCATCCACTTGTCACGATGTTCCCGCTCTGGCTGCGGTTTTATTAGGAACTAATACGTTTACTCGTCATCTAGTTAGTATCAAAAGCTACTAAGAGATGACGCTAGTAGTAAAAAAAAACGCTTTACTGAGGTGCACATATGTGTACCCCAGGTCTGAAGAGGTTAAAGTTTGTTATTAATACCGAGTGTTCCCTCCCCTAGCCTGAATCACTGACTCCATCCGTGTTTTCATTGATGTTACTAGACTTTTGATAAAGTCTTGAGGAATAGCCTCCCATTCCTCTGCGATCGCCTGTTGCAGCTCCTGTAGAGTCGATGGAGGAGCATCTCGGCCTCGAACTCTTCTTTTCAGCTCGTCCCATAGATGTTCGATGGGATTGAGGTCTGGGCTTCGAGCTGGCCACTCCATAACGGTCACATCCACCTCTTGAAGGTACTCGATCACTATGCCAGCAGTATGCGGTCTTGCATTATCTTGCATAAACAGAAAGTTTTCGCCGATAAACCCAGCAAAAGGTACGACGTGGCTCTCGAGTACTTCCTCAATGTATCGTATGGAAGTCAATCCTCTTGATTGGCGACCAGTATTCGGTCCGGTGATGAAGGCAAGCTCGGTTTTTGCTTCCATAGACATGCCTCCCCAAAACATGATTGATCCACCGCCATAGGCGACACGTTCTGTTATGCAGCATTGGGCAAATCGCTCTCCCGATCTTCTATACACCTTCCCCCGTCCGTCGTTGCCATGCGAGCACATCCTGCACTCATCAGAGAACAGGACTGCACTCCACTGCTCTTCGGTCCAATTCAAATGGTCTCGAGCGAACTGAAGGCGGGCTTCTCGGTGGGCTGGGGTCAATTTCGGCCCGTTTGCTGGCCTGTGTGCAGTCAGGCCACCTTCTCTCAATCGTCTTCTGACTGTCCACCGGCTAACTTCTACTTCACGAACTTCTTGAAGTCGTTGGCCCAGTTAAACTGCGTTCAAACGACGATTTCTTAAAGATGTCGTTATAAGAAAGCGGTTATCACGCTCTGTTGTAGCACGGGGACGGCCCGATCCTTGTCGCCGTTGGTAGCCACCAGTCTCTTGATACCTCTGGTATACACGCCGAACAGTAAATCGGCTCAAACTCAATTGTCGAGCCACTTGACTTTGCTTAAGCCCCGATTCAACAAGGGCAACCACTTGAGCGGCTACTTCTGGTGTAGTATCCATTTTCGTGTTCCGTTTGAAGCCAATATCAATAGATAACCTTTCACACTGTACGTTGGTATGCAAATGATGACCATTCCTTTTTTTTTTTTTTTCGAATGGACTAATCTCGCTGTTGGCCTCTGAGGCCGTGACAGCTTAACCGAACTTTTGGCGAGCGCAGATGGCGCTCAGCCCAGTAAGTTTTTTAGGCAACTAGCGCAAGGGCACCACTTAGGTACGAACCTCGGCTTGGGCTGTTGCCGGGATGGGGATAGGAGAGAAACGCCCGGGTACATGTCTGTACCTCGTATAAGCGGCGACTGAAGGGACTCGTCGACCTCGCCGGCGAGGTCGGTGTTTCTGTGAAGTGTTTGCTCTGTCTGATATAGATGACTCACCTTCCGCATTAGCAGAGGTGATTTCGTCATCCGGGTCTCCGAGAACGTGTCTCGGACGACGGAGGATTTTGTTGGCGGGCGGATCCAACGGGTAAACCGGAATGGTGTGTACCAAAGGGTTCGGATGATTAGAGGCAAGTTCATAAAACCGCTTGGAAGCGAGCTTCATGAACCTGGCTATTGATTCTAATTTCAAATCGCGATGTAGGTCGTTGTTGCGAAAGTACCAGGGCGAGCCTGAGGCTTTTCGCAAGAAGCGATTTTGAATAACCTGAATGGCACCAACTTTAGAAGAGTGGGCAAATACTACAGATGAGTATGTCATAATGGGGCGAATGCACGCTTTGTAAAGAGTCACCTTATTTTTAAGGGACATTTTACTTTTCGCGCCTAGAAGTGAGGACAATCGTCCTAGGGTGAACTTTGCTTGGTTGCACCTCTTAGTGATGTGCAACCTAAAGGAAAGACGCCTATCGAGGATGACACCCAGATATTTGGCTGATGGGGCCCAGCGAATGGGCTGGCCAAATAGAGAGATCGGTTTGGGAGTGAGGTTTCTCCGTTAGAAGTACACTGCTGTACTTTTCGACGGGTTTACCTCGATCCGCCACTTGCGGAACCAAGTGGCTAATGAATGAAGGGGATGACCATTCCCTCAATATGCACTCTTTTATACCTGCGATAAATCCCGCCGCCGGCCTTACCTGGATCGAGCGACATAAGGGGGTCTATTGTTTTGTTGCTAATGAGTTGTTTTTAAAGGTAAATGTCAACCCTTTATCAGTTCTGCGAATGCCTAGATTATGCACTTTAATTTAATTTGATTTTAATTTGCTGTAAGCTCCAAATAAAAAAAAATTTAACTTTTAAGTAAAAATGTGCGGATGTGCGATTTTATTGCTCTCAAGTGTAGTTTTGCACGTCGCGTTTTACTTCCTCTATCTTTACTTCTGTATTAGTCTTGTTAATATTATGGGCAACGCTAATTATTTCCTTTATCTTCTGTTTTTCTGTAATTTTAGCAATGATTTTCATGTCTTTCATCTTATCTTTTTGTTTTGTATCGGCTTCGTTCGTAATTTCTTTCGCAGTATTTTCTTTTACTATTTCTATTTTATGAGCATTTTTTTTCTTATATATTTTTAGATTGTCTTCTGGTCCAGTTGTGTGAGGATTGTATTGCATTTCTTTAATGTTATCACATTTTCTTATCGTAAAAATATTGTGCTCCATTACTTCATGACCTTATACATGTTTCTTTTGGCGTTTGTTTGATATCCTCTTCATTTTTCGCTTCTATAGGGTTTTTGATATTGGCAGGCTTATACAAGATGTTGGATTGAATTGTAATTTTAGATGGAACTGGGCTTTTTGATTTTGGCTTACTTTGTTTTATAAGGTTAGCAGTTTTAGCTTTGTTCTTTTTTGTTGATTTCTGTTCATTAATTAATCGTTTTTGGTTCGCTTTTTCTTCTCTTTCTTTACGTTTTGCTTCTTTTTGTTGGGTTTCCTCCAACTTCTTTTTTTGTTTTTGCAATTCAACGGCTTCCCAGCTTTTACTTGTCAACACAAAACTACGGTGTTCGATGCCAGTTTTTTGTTTTTTAATTGGAGTCTTGGGCAGTTGTAAAAAAGCTTTAATATCTGGTTTTTTTAATGGACTTTTCGGTAGGATTTTAATGGGTAAGTCATCCGCAATCTGCCATTTACCATCCACAAACACTATATTTTGTCGACTGGTCGATGGTAGTACATACATCAAGTAAAACATTCATAGGTGCATTTTCGTTTTGATTTTCAGGAATTATCTCAACTCTATTTTCAGCTTCTGGTACCAATGAATTGCTGATTGGTACAGAGAGTGAATTATCGAAGTCTTCGTAGTATTCAGGTTCAGCATGCAAAGATGGTTCCTGTTCTAAGATTTCGGAGTAAAAGACATCTGTTGAATCAATTTTAGTAACATTGGCTTCCGTGGGTTCTTTCAGTTTTTCTGTTTCCTGTGGTAAAAGTTCTGTTACTGTTGTATTTATTTGCTTAGACAAATCTTCTTCATTATTATTGTTGTTTTGGTCAAGGTCGATTTCTATGTCCTGCGTAAGTTCAGATTGATTTATTGTTAATGGCAATTCCTGGAGCATTTGATGTGAGATATTTATAAAGTTCAAATAGTTTCTGAGCTTCTGTTGATTTACCTACAGTATGATTTTTCCTTTTCCTTATCAGCTGTGGCCCAACTACGAGTATTTCTTGAAAAGTCTGATAGCTCAGATTTGTTGGTGTATGTTCATCCAAATTGTCTTGGTCTGATTTCGAAGGCTGCAAACATTTTGAGTAATCCACAAGATCAGGATTAAATGGGCATAAGCCACATGTCGCAAAACCATTCTTTAATGTTGCTTTGTTAATTTTCGGCAAAAGCTTAGCTAAGATAGGTCCGACATCTGTTTTGAGCAACGATTTACTCAAATTTTCTGTACGCCATTCCAGGACAGCTTTACGCCACATGACTTTTGTAGGGCGAAATGCAGCTACATCAGCCGGTTGTAATATTCGTGTCGCATTCGGGTATAACGCAATGAGTATTATCTCAAGGCGTTGGCATAGTTGAGCTACTTGCAGAGTGGTATGACTCTTGTGTCCATCCAGAAAAAGGATAATGGGAAATTCCACATTTCTTTTCTTTAACGCAGGATACAGAACATTTTCTATGTACTGGATAAAAATCTCACTCTTCATCCATCCATTACCGGACAAGCCAATACCCCACTCATCTGGTACAGAACTTTGTACTTCTGGTCGCATCCTCTTCAGAGGAAAAATAATCATTGGAGGTGTAGTTTCACCATCTGCACCAAAAGTAAACATGACAGTAACGCATGACTTTGATTGTGCGTGGTCTACCTCATACACGTTTTTTGTTCCCTTCAAAGCAATAACTTTTGTATTTTTGGGACACAAAATAAAATTGGTCTCGTCTCCGTTATACACTCTAGACGGATCGCTTAGAATACCAAAATGATTATTTTCTTTTAGGTATTCTTCAATTTGTTGGAACCATTTCCTAATCTGCGACTCTGACACCTTTGCACTTGTTGAAGTTACAGCTTCAGAGGTTCTAACAGAAAGTTCTGGATGCCTCTTTAGAAACAGCTTGTACCAGCCTTCTCCAGGAGTATTTTCTATAAACCTGTTCGGTCTAGGATGCTCATCCAAGAATGTTGTACGCTTTTGATCATATCCTCTTTACGCCGAGGAAACCCTTTTTTACAGGAGGCAATTATCCACTTGACTAGCTCAGATTCTTCTGTAGAAGTTAGCTCGGTGTCTGGACCAGGTCGTTTCTTAACAAAAGCGCTGGAGAGACGAAACTGTAATGTTGCGCGAGGAATATTATAGTTATTTGCAGCTGTTTTTTTGCCCATCCCATTTTTTATGTCTCGCAAAGCCTTCTCGAGATCTTCTTCGCTATAACCCTTAACATATTTTTTCCCATCTGAAATCTTCGGCATTTTTGGCTGCGCACGGTAAGTACCTGAAACATGTGTCTATTGATGGATAATTTTTAAAAGGAACCCTGCAGTTACCATCTAACATTCCCAGGCTTAATTACTAGTCAGTGACTACAAGACAGTGATGCATAGATGATACTGTTTTTTCATTAAAATATCCAAGTAAACCTCAATTTCAAGATACCAACGTTAAGATATAGTCATTGGCACTGTAAAAAAAATACAATGATTGGCAGTGCCAGGAATTCAAACACAAGCCTAAATGTACCTGATTGCACTACACATAAGGTTTAAAATGGTCAAAATATCATTTGGCAAAGAATTACCCACATCGCACAATGCATTCAAAAGTATAATCATTGGCATTACTGCCAATCATTACAATATCATACGAAAAAAAATACAGTGATTGACACCAGCAAAAAAACGATCGAACTACTTTTAATGTTAGAAAACAACACAATACAGAATAAATACATTATGTTTATACAAATATACATGTTAAAATGTCTGTGGACTTACCAAATAATTCACTTTTACGGTCAGACTCAAGTTCCAGACCTTACACTTTTAATAACTTTAGCACAAACCAACGGTCCCATTTGTTCAAACGAATGCGAAAGAAAGACAGCTGACGTCACAGTCGTAAAATGGTGTTTCCACAAGCGAAATTAAAAATGCTTTCGAATTATGTATTGCCACCTACATAAATTGTTAAAGATTATTTTATTATTTTGATTTTTATGTCATAGTGCCAATCATTGAGGGGGTGCCAACAATAGTACAGTTTACCCCCTATGGGATGTTTCCTCCTCTTGCTTTAATGATTGCTGCCATACGCCTATTCAGCGAACGGATCAGCTTTTTCTTGTCTTGTCTTCTTGGAGTATCTGTTCCCATTCTTCCGTTAAGGCGGCTTCCAGCTGATCTAACGTCTCTGGAACTGGATTTCGGGCTCTAACTTTCCTTTTTATCTGGTCCCAGAGATGTTCGATCGGATTTAGGTTTATCGTTTATCGTACCTCAAAGTAATTGTGTGGTTTAAGGTACAATCCTCTACAATAAGATATACATTGACAGATACATGGTAAAAGTAGCGAAAGTATTAAAGCTGCGTCCCAGAGACAGCATGTATAGCATAAGAATTTATAAACTCCCACCAAGCAGGGGAAGACCAACTTTTGGATATTGAGGTTTGCCCTAATACAATATTATCCCAAGTAATTGTAGGAGCTTCTCCCTGATGGTAGATCATAGTTTCTCGTCTTGCCGGAGGCATGGAGGTGGTTCGAAGAGGCTTGAATCCTGACTCTGTTATAACAATTTTGTCCTCTAGTGGAGAATATTGATTTCCCTCTGTTGTTGGAACCCATGCAGCTGTCAACGAATAAAAAGTTTGTTGTGGATAAGCAAATGCCCTTCCAGTTATTGGCTCCAACCATAAATCTATTTCTGATGAATTAGAGGTTATCTTAAACATACCACTATGATATTCTATAGGATATACAATGCGATAAGTTAATGATGAGGGTATCGGACTCATGACCTTAAATAATCCTTGTATATAAATTCCAAATGCGAAAGGAGTTTGAGTATGATAACGAGCAACCTTATGAGCTAAGTCTGGAGGGGAGAGATTAGCCCATTGTAAACTTCGAATTTGACATATTGACTGTTGTAACTCTTTCAGATTCATACTGCTCTGTGTTGTTAGAGAATCCATGGCATATCTATAAGAAGAATAATCAAAATTATCCCTCATACCTGAATCAAATATTTGTCCCCACTGGATAGAAGGAACTGCAGATTTGATGATGTTTCTGATCTGTCGCTGCTTGTGATTGTAAAAAACCTGGTACAATAGGGTTTCCATATTAACGGGATCTTTTCTCGATTGAATCTCTCTAATGATTCTATGAGGTTCAACGATATCAGAAAGTCTAGTAGGAGTTTCATTAGTGATCGAGTAAATGTCAGTTTTATTATTAATTAATTTTCCATTCGGAGAGGACAGTGATATGAAATATCCTCCCATAGTTTTGAGTACAACAATGGATTCATCCACAATACATGCGACGTCACTCCAATTTGGTTTTAAAGTTAAGAGTAAAGAAAGATCTGGAATAGTGATAATGTTGGGATCATTATCATCAGGAGTAATAAACCCAGGAGATGTTCTAACCCTTAATAAGGCGCGAGCCAGTAGGCTAGTTAGAGAAGAAGTTGAAATTGATTTAGGGTAAGTTGATACTCTAGAATATGAAAAATTAAAAAAAGGGGGGGTTTTCATGGGGGGAGTACCTTTTTTTGGGTGGGAAATAATATCCCTTTGCCCGATTAGGTTTACGCATTAGGTTTTTGGGTGGGAAATAATATCCCTTTGCCCGATTAGGTTTTGTACTTTTAGCCTCAGTTTCATTATTTCCATATACAAGCACTAGCCCGTGGCTTGGTTTGTATTTTTTGTAAAATTATAAAAAAAATAAGTAAACTAAAAAAAAGGGTCTTGTCATATTGTTACTTATATAAAATTTTCTGTTTTGCCTTATTTTATGTAGACCCCTGAAATAAATTTGTAAACTAGAAGATTAAAACAATTTAGAATTACTTATAATAGTGTTTTATTTCGCTTATAAAACTAAGAAACTTATACTTACCTAAAGGAACATAAAAAAAACATTCTTCATTCCGCTGTGGGGCCTCGAATGTTATGTTAGTGTTATAAAACTAAGAATGGTACCATCTGATTCAAATGCTGTTAGGATAATACCTTTGAGTTGAGATGATGTCATAAGCCGCTCCATTCCAAAAGGTAGTAGGTATCCTAACAGCATTTGAATCTGATAGTAGCTACATACACCAAAGAACATAAAAAGAATCAATCTTCATTCTGCTGTGGGACCTCGTGAAAAGATTTAAAGCATTTGTTTGCACACAGAGAAATTTTGCAAGTGCAGCAAATTATTTTCGTTCGCTTCTCCTTCTTTTTCGTGCTACAAAAACGACACCTTTTGTAGGTACTGCCTTCGTCAGGAAGATGGACTCCAACATTTAGGAGGCGGATCTCATCCGGTACCCCAAAGGTTGCACCCTTCTTGTTCTTGAAAGTTACCGGTTGATTTTTTTTAGTTTTAAAATTTGATATCATCTCTCGAGCCAATCGTAATCGGAATTCTCTATGAGAATGGTTTTTGACTGCGTGCACTGTACTGTAAGTGATGTAGCTGTTTATGATTGCGGCATCAAACATAAACAAAAATAACCTCATCCAGTATTTTCTACATTTTCTATTAATTGGATATGACGACCTAAAATGATCAAAATGATCCACTCCTCCCATAGTCAATGTATATTCAGCTATAGCTTTAGGACAGAGAATCTCTTTTCTTGTTCCGTCTTTCTGGGTCCTTTTGACAAAGACCGTGTCAGTCGGATGGTGGGCCGTTGTAAGAACAGTGACGTCTCGGGTATCAAGCCACTTTATCGCTGTAATAGGTTCTGCGGTCAAAGCAGTGAATTGATTTTTTTCGAGTCTCGGCTTTCTTCATCATGTTTGGAAGATCTTTTCTATTTGTTCTAACCGTGCCAACTGCGAAAATTTTTCGCTCGTATAAAGCATCCATGAGGTTGCAACTTGTAAAAAAGTTATCAAACGCTATTAACGTATTTTCGGGGAGTTCCCTTGACAACTTCATGACGACATTGAATCCAAGACCTTCATCTTCAGTATTGTCACCTTTACCTGAGTAAATATCGAACTTATAAAGATATCCACTAGCTGCATCGCAACGGGCCCAAACTTTGAAGCCTCGTTTTATTGGCTTTTTGGGCATGTATTGTTTCAGGCTGGACCTTCCTTTAAATTTCACCATACATTCGTCTATGCTTGCTTGAATTTTCTGTCTCCTCTTGAAATATTGTATTTAGTTCGGATATCATAGGTCTCAATTTATACATTTTATCGTATTCTGCACTGTCTCTTTGGGGTTCATGTTCGTTGTTGTTTATGTGTAAGTTTTCTGTAATTTTTTTAAATCTTTTTACAGGCATTATCTGTGATATTTCCGGATTATTGTAGAATGTGTCATTTGACCAGTAAAGTTCCATGTCAGGCAATGGATTCAGACCCATCATGATCAATATTCCAAGGTATGCTTTGATTTCCTCTGCTGATACGAGTGTGAAATTATGACTTTTTTTTTGGATTGCATACCTATTGGTTTGTTCCACTAAAAGTTGAACTAAATAATCCGTAAAGAATCGTTCAAATACCTGTATTGGTGTCGTTTTGTGATTGTATTTATGTTTTGGTTTTATTGGATTGATGAATTCTGGAATATCATGTACCTCTGTTTCTATTTTCCACTCTCTAGGTTGTCTTGTTTTTGTCACATTGACAGTGTCATTTTCTCTTGAAGATTCTTCTAATATTCGAGTTTCTGTTTCTAGATCTGTAATTGCCTGCGTAGGATGACTGGAGGACTCATTGTGGATCTCATCTAAGAATTGCTGTATTTCAATCTCTCTTTCGGTCGGTATCATTTCAAAATCAGTATCAGGATCTGCATTTGAGTCATTTGTCTCAACGGGAAAGGTGGAACGTTGCAGTAAGACTGATTCTTTCCTTGGAGTAGGTGATTTCGTCTTGTCATCATTTACTGCCTGCGCTTCCTTCATAGTATAGTCAGACGCGGAACCATCCGTGCCTAAAATAGCTGCTAGAGCATCCTCCGAATATTGTTCTAGATCTTCGATCGTTTGCTGAAGTGTATCAGTAGTACCAAATAGTTCTTCAAGACGCTTTTCAATAACAGCATCTTGATCTTGACGTCCATCCAGCACATCCGCCGGGCTGCTCAAAGGGGCTGTTTGATAATAAGCATCATCGTCAGAGTCTATATCCGACAAATCTGACAGATTTTCTAGCACTTCTTCTATATCTCTCTTATTAATTACACTTCTTCTCTTACTCATGGTTGCCAATCCTAATAGGAAAAGAAAAAATGAAGGTAAATAAAAAAGCGTGCGACAGAGAAAGAAAAGGGGAAACTTGCATGTGCCGTTAAAACGAATAAATAAAAGAAATAAACAGGTGAGATGAATAATAAATGCAAGAGCTTGCCACCAAAAAAAAATGTTCTGAAAACCATCCGCAAAAACATAAAACAAAATAAATTCAAACGAAGTCGGGTGCAGTAGCTAGTTAGCCATAAAAAAAAACATGACCTTATCGGACAAGGGGAAATAATTTCCCACCTATAAATTTGCATTTTTTTGAGGTTATGGTTTGTTACATTGCATTGGAAAACACATAAAACAGCTTCAGAATAGACCTTTTACCAGATATAGCAATCAAATTGTACTTACAGGATTTTTTGTAGAACAAAAACTCGTTTTTACTTCGGATCGTCACAAAAATCAACGCTCGTTTACTCGAAATTCTGCCACTGACACTTTGACATAAAAAAAATAAGTCAAGGGTTGCCATGAAGCAAAAAGTGTTGCCAGGAAAAGAAAAAAAAAGTCCAAAAAAATTGTGGTGTCTTTCATTCGTTTACTGCAAATAATTTGTCGATAATATTTTACTTTAAAAATAAAACATCGTGGTGGGAAATAATTTCCCCTTGCCTTATTAAGGGCTAAAAATCTTTAAAGAGCACTCTGTAAAGTTATCCTCATTCACTACTTGAATGGTTTTGTAGCCATCACTAATGCTGGCCATACACCATACTTCCTATCGTCCAATCGGCATGACGCTGCAGCTTGATCCAATCTGCAGTTTGTCCATAGAGACCACACACACAACGTTTGAATTGTCCAATCGGCAGCAACGTTCAGTTGAAGCCATGGCGTCACCGGTGACAGACGACGATGTTTTAGCCGTTTTGGGCGTTTTACTCGTAAAAATGAAACAAAAAAAAAAGAAAAAATCGAGCAGAGTGGTGCAAAAAGTGGTTAATGAAAAGAAAACAGTTTACTCATACAAATTTATTATAGGAATTGAGGACTACGTCTAAAGATTATTGTAATTATTTACGAATGAATGAAGAAACATACACGAAACTTGTAACGTTAGTTACTCCTCTAATTGAGAAGCAAGACACTGTTATGAGAAACGGTATCTCGGCACACGAGAGGTTAACAGTGACTACGATTTCTAGCAACAGGGAGATCATATGAGTGCCTAAAATTTTCAGCCATAATATCGCCTCAATCTTTAGGGCGAATTATACCAGAAACCTGTGCTGCTATTTACGAAGTTCTCAAAAAGGATTATATACCGGTAAGATTGTTGTTATATATACAGTGTGTCCCTGGATAAAGTGCAACCCCGAAAGGGGGTGAAACTAGATCAAAAATTATCGACAAAAAAATAGAAAAAAAAAAATTAAAAAAATTTAGTATATACTTTATTGATGAATTAAAATTTTTATTGCTCACTAATGACTCTATTTAATAAAAAAATGATTTCTTCCAAAGTAGTAGGTCTATTTTGTTAAAATAAAAACCATAATCATGTCAGATATGTGACGATGACGATAAAATAACAAATAACTCAGAAACAAGTGGCTATCGTGACTTAAAGTTTAATTTTTGTATTAAAATTACATTTTTTAGGCTGTTTTTTTCCAATAAACTCCAAAAATCTTAAAATTAAGCCTATAATACTAGAAATTTTTATGACTTTTTATTATTGTCTATCATAATAGCTTTTGAATAAAATAAAAACCTACGTTCTAACATAAAAAATGTGCTGGCTAGGAGCATTTAAAGTTGACCACTGATTACGTCACCACTCAGGTAGAGACCCTTTTTTAACTTATATTGTTGTAGATTATGGTCGCTGGGCCTGTTCTATGAAAGATGAAGGGTGGGGATCGAAACAGGACTCACAACAAGGCACGCCAGTCGCTCCGATATTCTCGCCGCTGCTACCGCCTACCGTACCTTACTGCGCCTTCAAGTTTTTGTTACGTTGTTTTGCTTTTGTTTTGTTTTTTACTTTTTGTTACGTTTTTGACTGTACTTTGTTGTGTTGTGGAGATGCCGCGATTGACTGAGTTCTCTCCGCGAGAAATCGCTGACATCCATTATTATTATGGTATGTCACGTGGACACACAACAGTCGCTCGTTCTGCATACATAAATGCGTTTCCGAGCAGACTTATACCGTCAGCACGAAATTTCCAAGAAGTTCACCGAAAGTTATCCAACATCGGACTTGGATTAGCAAGAGATCGTCGTGAGCAACAAGCTACCATTATTGACCATTCCATAGAAGAGGCCGTTTTAAACGATTTGTTTGCTGATCCCACAACCAGCATTAGACGCTTAGCTTTGCGTCACGGTATATCAAAAACATCCGTATGGCGAATTTTGAAAAAGAAGGGATTGCATCCATACCATTATCAGCGAGTACAGCATTTGCATGAAAATGTAGACAATCGTGCAAGATGCGTAATGTCTACGTGGATTCAACAAAAAATTAGAAATAATCCACAATTCCTAAAAAAAATTTTATGGATGGATGAAGCGAAATTCACCCGGAATGGAATCACAAATTGCAGAAACTTACATGTATGGTCCGAGGAAAATCCACACCTAAAGAGGGCGTCTACTTTTCAAGTGCAATTTTCAGTTAATGTATGGGCAGCTCTAATAGACGACACGCTGATTGGGCCAGTTATTTTACCCGCAACATTAAATGCCGAAAGTTTTTTAAACTTATTAAGAGACGATCTGCCACTACTGCTGGAAGATGTTCCGCTGGCTACAAGGCAACAGATGTATTTGCAGATGGACGGATGCCCTGCGCACTACGGGCGCAATGTGTGAAGTTTTTTAAACGAAAACTACGCTAATAGGTGGATCGGCCGGGATGGACCAGTCGGGTGGCCGGCACGTTCACCTGACCTGACACCCCTAGACTATTTTCTGTGGGGTGTTATGAAACAAAGAGTCTACAGAACGACCGTAGACACCGAGGCAGAGTTACAAGATCAAATCATGCGATGTGCCGATGAGATAAGAAGTGACCCAGAGATGGTGCTTAGAGCCACACAACAAATCGCTCTTCGTGCGGCAATGTGCCTACAACAACAAGGAAGCCATTTTGAGCATTTAATGCATTAAACAAAACCCTTATTTCATACTTACATGTAATAAGTTAAATAAAAATGTTGTAACTAAAATTTGATTTTTAATACTACCTGAGCAGCAAAAAAAAACGTGTCTCTACCTGAGTGGTGACGTAATCAGTGGTCAACTTTAAAAGCTCCTAGCCAGCACATTTTTTATGTTAGAACGTAGGTTTTTTTTTTATTTAAAAGCTATTATGATAGACAATAATAAAAAGTCATAAAAATTTCTAGTATTATAGGCTTAATTTTAAGATTTTTGGAGTTTATTGAAAAAAAACAACCTAAAAAATGTAATTTTAATACAAAAATTAAACTTTAAGTCACGATAGCCACTCGTTTGTGAGTTATTTGTTATTTTATCGTCATCGTCACATATCTGACATGATTATGGTTTTTATTTTAACAAAATAGACCTACTACTTTGGAAGAAATAATTTTTTTATTAAATAGAGTAATTAGTGAGTAATAAAAATTTTAATACATCAATAAAGTATATACGATTTTTTTTTTTATTTTTTTTTTTTATTTTTTTGTCGATAATTTTTGATCTAGTTTCACCCCCTTTCGGGGTTGCACTTTATCCAGGGACACACTGTATATACCTATATAATGAGAAGTACCCAATGTGTTAAGTAATCTGGTACTTCACTTCATCTATCTCCCAAACAAATCTTATCTAAATCCGTAACCGTTGAGACGTTAACATCTAAACATCCATATACTTTCATATTTATCGACCAAGCGAGCGAAGCGCCTATGTCTTCAGCTTGGACAAAAAATCGTTTTTCTGTCTGGATTTCCCATTTCCTGACTAGAGATCGCATTTCTCAACCGATTCTCATGAATAGGTCCGGTAAGTATATCTATAGATAATTATTTTGTTGAGCCAGTTTTACGAAAAAAAAAACCTAAAAAATGACAAATTTCCGTTATTTAGAGGTCAGCGTTGACTGGACTTGGTACAATTTAGTAAGTAATTTTATTTTTCAGTTTCCCGGTACTTCCGCTAAATGGAAAGAAATTGCGAAACTCTTTGAAGAAAGGTGGAATTTTCCTCACTGCTTGGGAGCAATAGATGGGAAACACATTGATATAATCCCACCTGCTGACAGTGGTTCTTATTACTACAACTACAAAGGACGACACAGCATGGTTCTCATGGCAATTGTTGACGCAAGATACCGGTTTGTACTTGCTGATTTTGGAACAAATGGAAGAGTTTCCGATGGAGGAGTATTACAAAACACCAAGTTTTTCGAGAAGTTGCAAAATAAAACATTAAATATTCCAAATCCTGAAAACGTCGAAAACTCAAGGTGTCTGCCGTACGTGTTTGTTGCTGACGATGCGTTCCCATTGAGAACCGATATGTTGAAGCCATATCGCCAAGCTGATTTGGACAGCCACGAGAAGAAAATTTTCAACTATAGGCTATCTCGCGCAAGACGTATCGTAGAAAACGCATTTGGCATATTGTCTTCACGATTTCGCATTTACCATACTCAAATTAATATAGAACCAGAAAATATAGAAAAGGTAGTGATGGCTACCATAGCTTTGCACAACTTTTTAATGGAAAATGTGCCATTTTCGTATGCACCCCCAAGATGCTTTTACCAAGAAAATATCAACAACGGTACTGTTGCCTACAATGGGTATGATACTACAAGGTCAACTATGGAAAATTTACAAAGGCGAAATCAAGGAAATGTATTTAATAATGCAAAAACTCTCAGACAAGAATATCAAAATTACTTTGTCAACGAAGGCAAAGTGCCGTGGCAGGATAATTTTGCATAAAATACAATTTACTTTAAAAGTTTTCATTAATAAAGAAATTGGCATTAAAATATCTTGGTATTTGCAATCTTACGGTGACATATTCATTATTTAATTATCACTGTGGTAAAAAATTGACGAGGAAAGATGCTGCAGAATCTTCAGGTATTGACAGTAAATTCTCCGGGCCCGGGGCTTCGTGGCGTTGCGAGAAATGCAGGTCATTCTGCACGTTTTGTGAAGACGAATGACTGGGAGAAGTGATCTGATATGATGCCGAGTTGGTTTGTTGTTGATGCTGTATGTTTGGAGATGGGCTTGCTTGATACGACGAATGACTGGGAGAAGTGATCTGATATGATGGCGAGTTGGTTTGTTGTTGATGCTGTATGTTTGGAGATGGGCTTGCTTGATACGACGAATGACTGGGAGAAGTGATCTGATATGATGGCGAGTTGGTTTGTTGTTGATGCTGTATGTTTGGAGATGGGCTTGCTTGATACGACGAATGACTGGGAGAAGTGATCAGATATGATGGCGAGTTGGTTTGTTGTTGATGCTGTATGTTTGGAGATGGGCTTGCTTGATACGACGAATGACTGGGAGAAGTGATCTGATATGATGGCGAGTTGGTTTGTTGTTGATGCTGTATGTTTGGAGATGGGCTTGCTTGATACGACGAATGACTGGGAGAAGTGATCTGATATGATGGCGAGTTGGTTTGTTGTTGATGCTGTATGTTTGGAGATGGGCTTGCTTGATACGACGAATGACTGGGGGAAGTGATCTGATATGATGGCGAGTTGGTTTGTTGTTGATGCTGTATGTTTGGAGATGGGCTTGCTTGATACGACGAATGACTGGGAGAAGTGATCTGATATGATGGCGAGTTGGTTTGTTGTTGATGCTGTATGTTTGGAGATGGGCTTGCTTGATACGACGAATGACTGGGAGAAGTGATCTGATATGATGGCGAGTTGGTTTGTTGTTGATGCTGTATGTTTGGAGATGGGCTTGCTTGATACGACGAATGACTGGGAGAAGTGATCTGATATGATGGCGAGTTGGTTTGTTGTTGATGCTGTATGTTTGGAGATGGGCTTGCTTGATACGACGAATGACTGGAAGAAGTGATCTGATATGATGGCGAGTTGGTTTGTTGTTGACGCTGTATGTTTGGAGATGGGATTACTTTAAAATCCAGTGTCAAATTTCCCCATTCAGCCTCAAATAATACATCATTAATTAATTTTTCGGCGAGAATTCTTTGCTGACTTGGCAAATCGCGTAATTTGGTCGCAACAGACTTGCAATAAATATCGTGACGATCTTCCTTTCTATCATCCCTGGGACGTTTGAAATGGTCATCGACAGATTGAAGAACACTGTTGACGAGACTGTCATCATTTTTTCTTTTTGGTGTCGGCCTCCTTGCTGAGTTACCTGCTGTAGACTTTTCATTTGGTTCCGAGGATTGTTCATTTGGCTGAGAGGATTGTTCAATTGGCTGCGAGGATTGTTCATTTGGTTGCGAGTTATTTTCAAAATCCTGAAACAAAACAATTGGAATGATTTATGGTAGTGACCGACCGAAGAAGATAGGTATTTGATATTTTTCATTTTGCGCACTTACTGTATACTGTTGTTCTCTCAACTGTTCTTCATCCGCGTTCTCTTCCTCGTCATCAATAGTTGAAATAGAAGCTCTTGCTAAATTTTGATCATTTATGAAGGATAATTCTTTGTAGTACCAAAGCTTAGGTTCATACACCGCATCTGTACCAGCGCCAGACCGCTTGGTTTCCTCCACTTTCTTTTTCTCTTTGTTGTATGCCGTCCTCAATGAATTGATTTTTTTTAAAACAACATCGCGGTTTGCCTTGTCATCTTTTTCTTTATACTTTGTTAATAACTTATCCAGAGCTGCGTTTCTCTTGTCTCTGAAATAAAAACTAATAATGAATATCACTTGAGAATGTGCAAGTATCGTCTACAATGGCGTGGGGCGGGGGCGCGGGAGCGCGAGCGCGGCGCTAGGGCGCGGCGCGGGGGCGCGGGCGCGGGCGCGATGCGGCTGCCGCACAAATTTTTCGTACCAATCGCGTGGCTGACCACATTGCGGCTAACCGCAAAGTGCGTACGTACCCTTAAACATAACTATAAACACATAGGTACGTACCTGTTGTGATACCCTTTGCTTTTCACTTTCCATAAACACGGTTCACTTTGGTATATAGCAATAAATTCTAGTAGCACTTCGCGGTACCGGGTTGTATTTTGCGACATCTTTTGCGCGCGCGCACGACGTCCACCACCGACAAAAATCTTGACTAGACTGAAGTGACGATCGCATATCGCATACACGGTCCAATCGGCATGATCCAATCGCCATGATCAAGCCAAAAGAATCGAAATTCGATTGTTCCGTCAATTATAACTGTCATGCCAAATAATGCCGATCCACTCCCACACACGGTCAGTTCTAACTGATCCAATCGGTAGCGTCATGCCGATTGGACGATAGGAAGTATGGTGTATGGCCAGCATAAGGACTCGGTCTCTAATTTAGCGGGCAGCGAGGCGGCGGCGGCGGCGGCGCGGGAGAGGGGCGGGCAACGCATACCTGTTCTCGAAACCAGCGGGCAGATCGCGCGGCACTGTAGCGGTGTAGTGTTGTGTTCGTGGTTGTGTTGTCGACATTCGCAAACGAAATGTCTGAAAATCGGTGACAACATCTTTTTGATTCAAATGTATTCCTAACGCTCGATTTATTGTGGGCAAAAGAAGAAGTGGATCCCTACTATAGAGCAAGGAAAATAAATGGCGAGTTTTATCGAAATTATGAAGAACAGAGACAAAATCCCGATAAATTCTACGACTACACCAGAATGAGTGTAGAAACTTTTGACTATATTCTAGAAACTATCAAGAGTGATTTAGAGTCTGGAATTAATCCAATAAGTTTTAGAGGTATATCTCCAGCAGAAAAATTATACATAACGCTTGGGTAAGTAAAACAACGAAATTGTAATTTGTAATTGTATTTATTGATAGTTTCAAAAAGGAAGTGTTGTACCTACTAATTTAGTAAATAGTTTGGCATCGGTATTAAGTTCCCAGATACAATAATTTTAATTAAATACCTACTACACACTAATCAGCCTTAATTATTTATCTTTGACGAAAAATATAATATAAAAACGTTTCGTATGAAATAAGTAACATAACAGTTTGTCATTTATTTTTAAAATCACAGTTTTCGTTTGTACGACGATTAATGATTTCTACAATCACAGTTTTCTCACTCATTTACAGTATTTTTATTACAAGGTCGATATACTTAGTGGTCAGTATAATAATTCCACGCTTATTCTAATCTTAAAACTAAATCTTCTCTCTAAAATTAAAGTTCTCATTTGTACGACGATTAGTTAACTATTTAAATCACAGTTTTGTTATTTATTGACAGTATTTTCATTATAAGATTGATATATGTACCTCTATTGTTGAGTACTATACCCATACATATATGATTCATTAGAAGGGTACGTGCTTTCATTTACACTTAACTCATCTAGAAGAGCTTGATTAATTTTTTGTCTTACTCTAAACTTTTGAACAGGCGTGAATTTTTCCATTTGTGGAAGCAAACTCATAAAAAAGTAGTAGTCATCAGACTTATTCTCATTTCTAGAAGCCTCGTTTCTACTTTGATTTGATAAATCATTTTCCAGCAGTCTTATCCTTTTCCTTTCCAATTCTAAAAATTCAGTTCTTATGTCATTCGCTGTTCTCTTTTTTCTTGATCGTTGTGACGCAGAAGCTTCTCTTGGAGGCGTAGAAATTTCTTGCGATGATGTAGAAGCTTCTTGAGAAGAAACAGGAGCCTGTCGTGAGGATGTAGAAGGTTGTTGTGGATAAATAGAAGATTCTTCATTATGACCGGTTGTATCTTCTTGAGAGTTTTCTCCAGATATGTCTTCTATCTCAAAAGAATCATTACTTGTCTGATTACTTACTTCAGTATTGCTTAAATTACCCTCAGTAACATTTGGTACAACTTCATCTTGCAAAAACCTCAATTGAGAAAAATATTGCCAATTTGAGGGTTGATTAACATTTCCGGCATCTCCTGATCTAGGGGCAGGATTTTTTTTAATTCCTTTCTATAGTGATCTTTTAAATTTTTCCATTTCTTCTTTAAATCGGTCACTGAAACAAAGAACGAACAGACTATTTATTACATACATAACTTTAACATATACATGCTTTAATTTTCAGGTTTTTGGCGAGTGGGCAGCCTTTCAAAAGACTGTCGTTGTCATTCAGAATGGGAAAAACAACGGTAGCCAACATAGTTTATGGCACTTGTAAAGCTATATGGAAAAATTTGGTACATTTACATATGCCAAAACCGACAGAAGAATTATTGAAAAATATAACGGAAAAATACAATGAAAAATGGCAATTTCCTAATTGCGTTGGTGCTATTGATGGCAAGCACTGTCGAATAAAAAATCCTAAGTTCGCTGGATCATCGCATTATAATTATAAACATTTCTTTTCGATGCACTTGCAAGCGGTCGCGGATGCTGACAAAAGATTCATTTGTATAGAAGTTGGAGGAAGAGGGAAACAAAGCGATGCAGGGACATTCCATTACTCTAATTTGAACCGTTTACTTCAAAGTAATAACTACAATATACCAGGTCCACAATATCTACCCACATCAGATATCGTTCTACCAATGGTTTTTATTGGAGATGAAGGATATCCACTCAAAACATATTTGATGCGACCTTATCCACAAAGCGTACTTAATGCACAAAATGAGTTATTTAATAAGCGATTATCGCGGGCTCGAAAGACTATTGAGTGTGCTTTCGGAATTTTAAGATCCAAGTGGCATATTTTCAGATCGCCCATAGAGACAAACAAATGTCATGCAAGATTACTCATCAAAACTTGCTGTTTGTTGCATAACATTATCCGAGATAAGGACGGTGATAATGACATTGCCTATATTACTGTCAATACGAATCAACAAACATTACAAACACGATTACAAACCAACGCCCGGGCGTCTTATCAAGCACAATATACAGGGTTACAGGAAAAATCGTGCTAAATCCGTTAAGGGCGTGGAGTACCCATCATTTCTGACTTATTTCACTATGAAACACCCTACTCTAAACTTAACCCTTTTCGAGATATTCGACTTTTAATTTTTTTATTGAAAATTGCCGATTTTTAGGCTACTAAATTTATTTTTGTTTATTTTGTGTATCTTATTATTATTATTATTGCATTTTTACATGTGTAATAAGATGCTTTAGGACGTCTATCATTAAAATAGTGCATAAGTTAATTGAATAGACCGTAGTAGACAAGTGAAAGTTAAGAAATAAAAAAAAATATTAGAAAGTTTATTTTTCTCTAAGGGATATCTAAAAAAAATATTATGGCAATTGTTTGGCAGATGTTTTTTAAAATATCTACGTTTCATCAGCTATCTAACGAGGTATAATAATCTAGGGTTTTATTCAAATGCATTGAAAAAAATTTAGTTTTATAGGCGACAGTGGAGAAGAAAATTTAGACTTAGCCCTAAAAAGTAAAATAAAATAATAGGTAAGCATGAAATGTCATTTATTAAAGATTTTCACACAACTTTTTCTTATTCATGTTCAACATGGCCGCCTCTATTTCTGATACATTGTCGCATCCTTCTACGGAGACCAGTCTTTACTACTCCAGTGGTTAACGTGGTCCTCATTTTATTGGCTGCATCCACAATCCTTTCTCGTAAGTCTTCCACAGACGAAACTGGATTCGGCTCGCTGTACACAAGACTTTTCATGCACCCCCACACGTGAAAATCCATGGGGGTTAGGTCCGGACTTCTTGCTGGCCATGGCAACGGTCCACCTCGTCCTATCCATTTGTTTGGATAATTTGTGTCCAGCCAGTCTCTGACACTTCTCCTGAAATGGGCAGGGCAGCCATCGTGTTGGAACCACATGTCCCTGATCAGGTTGAGTGGCAGATCATCCAGCAAATCACTTAAGTCTGCTCTCAGGAAATTTTCGTAGCTTTCCCCATTTAGATTATCCGGGAGAAAGTAAGGTCCAATCAAATGATTGGAGATAATGCCCATCCACACATTCACGCTGAATCTTCGTTGGGACCCCTTCACTCTTTTCTTATTGGGATTCCTTAGCTCTTTTGGGGCCCAGTAATGGGCGTTGTGATAGTTAGTTATGCCATCTTTATCAAATTTGGACTCATCCGTCCACAAGATATTTCTTAGAAAATCTGGGTCTTCTACGTCAGCATTTAGCATAAATCTGCAAAAGTCCAATCTTCTCGCGGGGTCTCCTTCTTCAATAACGTGTACCGGCGTGTAATGGTACGGGTATAGGCCAGCAGTATGCACTGTAAACCACACTCTCCATTGCGAAAGTCCCAGATCACGGGCAACAATATTAGTGGAAGTAGTCGGATCCGCTCGAAAGCGTTGCACTATCTCATTGTCCTGTTCTTCGTCATCAATTCGTGGTCTTCCCATGTCTGTATTTCGTCTCAAAACAGAGCCAGTTTCTCGAAGTCTTCGATAGACTCTGTCAAAAACGGCCACATCCGGCACTCGACGACCGGGGTAGCGAGTTATGTATTCGTTGCGAGCTTGCGCAGACACACAATCGCAGTATCCGTAACAAATAAGCATATAAGCATATTCCTCAGGTGTGTAGGACGTCATCTTCAACACTTCCGTATCACAGGTACAAATCAGAGTCCGGTTAACAAGCACAGTAGTCACAAATCAGAAGAAATAGTCCAGAATCACAGCCAAGTCGAGAAAAAGAGCAAAACGATATCACATCTACTATGTACGAAGCAAAAAAGCAGACTGACAACCAAAACTGTTGTACCCCCTGTTGTATCCCAGCCCTAACCGGTCTCTACACATTTTTTCTTTCATTCGCACTTACATAAATCGTCACTTGTCTCGCTCGCACGGTGCGTCTTAACTTGAAGGACAATAGGCGCGGGACCGTTAAAACTGCTACCTGGAGCGTCCCAACTACTTTTTTTCCACGAAATGTAATACAAACCCTAGATTGTTATACCTCGTTAGATAGCTGATGAAACGTAGATATTTTAAAAAATATCTGCCGAACCATTGCCATAATATTTTTTTTAGATATCCCTTAGAGAAAAATAAACTTTCTAATATTTTTTTTATTTCTTAACTTTCACTTGTCTACTACGGTCTATTCAATTAACTTATGCACTATTTTAATGATTGACGTGCTAAAGCATCTTATTACACATGTAAAAATGCAATAATAATAATAATAAGATACACAAAATAAACAAAAATAAATTTAGTAGCCTAAAAATCGGCAATTTTCAATAAAAAAATTGAAAGTCGAATATCTCGAAAAGGGTTAAGTTTAGGGTAGGGTGTTTCATAGTGAAATAAGTCAGAAATGATGGGTACTCCACGCCCTTAACGGATCTAGCACGATTTTTCCTGTAACCCTGTATACGTGAAAAATTCAAAGAATATTTTGTTAGTAATCCCATTAGCTACTAATTAATTTGTAAACCATAATAAGCATTGTATATAACATAATAAATAATTTTTATATTCACCTACCTTCAATATTCAGTTCGTTTTTTATTTCTTCCCATAATTGATTAATTATTCTTCTATTTTTATGGTTCACATCTTTGCTGTTCCATATCCCCTAGGCAGGCAAGCGCCATTTTGCATTTTTGCCACATCTGGCAGGCGCCCGCTCGCGATTTTTGCGCGAACTCACCGCGTGTTACTAAAATCAATATTTCTACATGGTTTTGTATGAAACTACTTAAGAAACTTATATCATTGGAATTGTCCTGAATGCAGCTATCAGATTCCAAAACATAAAATGCAATTTTATTGCCATAATGTATTGTCAATCCAAGCTTAAAAGTAGAGAGCACGAATTTTTGCCCCTTTCTTATAAATAAGTCTGAAAATAAATATAAATCAAACGATTTTTAAGAACATTATTGCTTTATTTACATGATTATACACCAATAAATATTATTCAAACGAATAGTTACACCTCATAATACATTTTTTTCACACAACAAGCTTTCAAAACCATGCCTCGTAAAATACAACCCGAGCGTCGAACAAAAAATAGGGCATGTTTATTATTCTATTCTGAGAAAAGTTTAAGTCAAGTGCCTATACTTTTAATTTATTTAAAAGTTCGGTTCAAATGCTTATCCCACACAAAGGTTCAGCTATGAGAAGTATTTAGTTTATTGGTTACAGATTTTAACACGAGCCACTTGAAAACGAGGACTTCACAAGTATTGTATCTCAGAGCAAGCTCTATTCATTTATTTCCAAATGTTTTTACATTTTCTAAATGACAATGAAGTTTACTTAAGAAAATATATAAAAACAGACCCTGTCCCTATACAAAAAAATTACACAAATCAACAGCAAAAAACAGTATTTTCACCATACAAAAGCAGCGTTGGAGTGCTGCGTAGTATGGATAAGACTTTTTTCAAATCTGATTTGTTCTGTATTTTTTTCAATGACTGAAATACGGCGCTAATGCGATTCAATATAATTATTTATGGCTTGCCTATCTTGAATAAATATATATATATATATAATAGATATAGAAAAAAAGGGCCGATTTTTTTTTACTGGATTAGAAACAAGGATAGAGAAATGCTTAAACAAAACACGCCCCCGAATCGCAAGTACCAACAAACAGCTGAACTATTTTGATGAAATTTGGTACGGAGTTAGCCATTAATGCAAAACTAACGACTAAACAGATTTAGATGAAATTTGGAGACACGCTGTATTAATGCGGGAGTAACGACTGAACGGATTTAGATGAAATTTGGAGACACACGCTGTATTCATGTGGGAGTAACGACTGAACGGATTTAGATGAAATTTGGAGACACACGCTGTATTCATGCGAGAGTAACGACTGAACGGATTTAGATGAAATTTGGAGACACACGCTGTATTGATGTGAGAGTAACGACTGAATGGATTTAGATGAAATTAGGAGACGCACGCTGTATCGATGCGTGGGTAACAACTGACCTTAGATGAAACAGATCTGTCGTCGAAAGTAAAAAACGGACAAAGATTTGGTGAAGGGAACTTTTAATTGTGTAATGAAAGGAAGCATGAAGTCAAACATACAGCCTTTTCACAACCTACGCAGTAGGTTGCTACCCTTTTCTTGCATTTAGTACAAACGCGCCGTAGCCGGCCGGATTTGGAAGGTAGGAACGGGTACTCTGCCAAGAAGTGGCGTCGAGCATCAAAGAACCTGCTGCGCATAGGAGGAAGAACGGCGGCGGGCGTGGCTGAATGTTTGTCAACCAAGGACCTTATAAGGGACATTCTAAAAGAACGATGTTTTAAAGATGAATTAGTATGTCTTGTCAGTATGTAAGAGTTTAAAACGGAAACGTTAAGAAGCCTGCGGAACAACTTTTTATACCAAATCTTTGTCCGTTTTCTCTCGATGGGATACATCGACAACATTTGGTCCTTTTTATCGACCCCTCCCATCATGACATTATAGTCCGAGATCAAGATCGGCTTGGGAGTACCATTGACGATGCTGACCGCGTTACCGTGGTAAGTTGATATGGTGGCCACTCGGTTTTGGTCTCGCCAAACCATCAGATCAACATCGCCTGAGGTAAAGCCGGTGACCTGACCTGGACGCATGTTTTTTTTTGTTAGATTGGTCAGGGTCTCTGGCACAAACTGCCGGTTGGTCCGCAAAGTGCCGACGCAATCGAAGCCTCTCGATTTTAATATCCTTGCCAGAGCTGGCGAATTATAATAGTTATCCATCCACAACGTGTGACCCTTGTTTTCAAGGCCCTGGATTAGTCTCAGAACAATTGATGGTGTTGAAGCGCTCATGGGATCTTTTCCAGGGCCCGACTGCTGTGGAGCTTGTTTTTGATGAGCGTGCATCTCAAATCGCCATAAATACCCAGTTTTTGATTCGCAAATTTCATAACTTTTTATTCCTATTTTTGCCTTTTTGTTGGGAATGAGTTGATTTATATTTAACCAACCCTTCCACTGTAAAAGCGATTCATCGAGGGCAATGTTTTGGTCCAAGTTGTATAGAAACTGAAATTTGCTGTTGAGGTGTGACAAAACTGGTTCTATCTTAAATAGTTTTGCTTGCGCAGGATCCAGTTCTAGGGCACTCATGTTGCCGTTGTTATTGAAATGCAAGCACTTACTCAATAACTGAAAACGCCGGAGAGACATGAGTGCTCTAAAACCAGGCGTAATGAAAATGTCATTGGAAACGTTCCAGTACTCGTCGATCCTAGTTTTGACAACAACCCCCATCGCCAGTATGATGGCGAAGTATACATACATTTCATCGGTGTTTGTATCGCGCCAGTCGCAGATGCGACTCTGCGGGTGAAGGGAGTTGTTGTGAACCATTTCTCCAACTAAATCCTGGGCGTACTGGTTTGTTTCCAAGACTATATGTTCCACGAATTCATGATCCCATATAGCAATGAAAGCGTTATATGGGTCACTTAATGTGGATGTTGGGCCTACATTACTATTGGAGAATGTTTCCCTTCTCAATTCAGGTGGAACTGAGGAAGTAGAAAACGACTTCCACTCAAATTCAAAAATACCCCTTGGGTGATGCAGATCCAGTTCCATGTCGACATCCATGACCTCTGGGACCTCCATGACCTCCGGGACCGGGTCCTCTGGAGTCTCAAAAGTAGCTTGGATGGCTCGAGGGACCGCTATGGCACCATGATAAAACATGTCATCGTCGTCGACATCATCTTCACTAGATTCCGGTTCGCTTCCTGATTAAACAAATAATTGAATTATCGACATATCGATACTTTCTCTTCGGCACTGCGGCTATTCAATCGTCAGTAGAAGTTAACCTCGTACATACCATAATTTATTTGGAATAAAATTTCATCGTCCTTGAGTGTACGATGACGCGACGATGAGTTTGAGGGACCAGCTGGGCTACCACCACTACATTCTTCAAACCTGGAAAAAAGCTGTTATTAATCTTCCATTCACTAAGATATAAACTTCGCACATTTTAATAGTAAGTAAGTAAGTTACATTGCTGGCGATGGGACGGCTGGTGATCCGACTGAGGTCTCCACGTGTGCTAATGTGGCGGGGCTTCCACTACCACTGCATTCTAAAAACCTGGAAAAAAACTGTTATTAATTTTCCATTCACTGAGATATTTAAACTTCGCACATTAAATAGTAAGTCACTTACATTGCTGGCGATGGGGGGACGGCTGGTGATCCGACTGAGGTCCCCACGTGTGATGATGTGGCGGGGCTTCCACCACCACTGCATTCTAAAAACCTGAAAAAAAAACTGTTATTAATTTTCCATTCACTGAGATATTTAAACTTCGCACATTAAATAGTAAGTCACTTACATTGCTGGCGATGGGGGGACGGCTGGTGATCCGACTAAGGTCCCCACGTGTGATGATGTGGCGGGGCTTCCACCACCACTGCATTCTAAAAACCTGAAAAAAAAACTGTTAATCATTTTCCATTTATTGAAATATTTAAACTTCGCACATTAAATAGTAAGTCACTTACATTGCTGGCGATGGGGGGACGGCTGGTGATCCAACCGAGGTCCCCACGTGTGTTGATGTGGCGGGGCTTCCACCACTAGATTCTTCAAACCTGAAGAAAAAGCTGTTATTAATAAATCCATTCTAAAATATAAAGTTAGTCCATTAAATAGAAAGTAACTTGCATTGCCGGCGACAGAACAGCAGGATCCTCAGCAGACATGGGAACGGCAACCTCTGGCTCACTTGCCGCAGCTGACGTCGACGTATTTGAGGGCCTATCCAAATTGAAATTGGTCATACAATTTAAATAATATCTACAGCTAACAAATTAAGTATGAATCAGAATAAAGAACTTACGGGCACCAAGTGCGTCTTTTTTTAGGGTGCAGTGGACGCTCTAATGGCATGCCTATTGGTAGGTTTTCAACCATAACAATTTCCATTCTAAAAAAAAAGAAAATGTCATTTTTAATTTAGCTTGTAAACTAGTATAAACAAATCTATGTATGTAAACGGAACTGTAGTAGCAAATAAATAAAGCTAACTCATCAGTTGGACGGGGTCGTCCACCTCTGGTGCTCGTAGCGTGGCCACTACGTCGGCCACGCGCTCGCCTTTCCACCACCACACCCTGAACCATGTTATCCTCCACCTGTTGTCCTCGTCCCATTCCATCACGTGTGCGAACACCTCTTCCACGGCCACGAGGCCCTCGAACGCGTGCTCGTCTTATGCTAAATAAAAAAGCAACAAAAAACAGGTATAAACCACAACCAAATAAAAGCAGTTACATAGCAGTAGTTGCAAAAGTTACTCTTCTCGTGTATTCTATGTCTACAGATACACGAGATATACATGAGATACATATACTATATACTTTTTATTCCAAAAAACCATAATCTTCCTGTAGGCTACTTTACAAGTATGTCCCGGTACCACGTGGGCGGAACCGCGGGCATCAGCTAGTTAAATATATCATCATCATCAGCCTATATTAGTCCACTGCTGGACATAGGCCTCCCCTAAGTTAAATATATATGTATAGGTATATGTATCTAAAAGTTTCTTCTAAAATTTGACATTGCGAGAAAAATTTTAAATTAGTAAAAAAAAAAACGTGCTCAATCTTCGACCAGACCAAAATAAGTAGATTTAAAATATACATTATCATTTAGATAAAAAAATAGAAACAAATATTCAATCTTGTAAAATACAAAACAACGTTTTTGTGGACCGAAAGTCGTATCCATGCTATTCTCAACATGGCCGATTCGTTGAAATTTGGTCGTAAAACATTGACTGACATTTTTAGAGTTTGATATTTTGTTAAATATTGGCTAAATTTAACCAATTAAACACTTGTTATGCATTAAATAATAAATTGTATAGATGCTAGTATTGTCAATTTGCTCTATTTAGTGGAAATTTCTTGAAAAACAATTCCAAACGTGAAGTAGTAGCCGGCCAGAGGGCTGGTGATTTTGAATGAATTATCACATTTCTACAAAAATATCGATCAAATATACAAAATATAAGTCTAGAACTGTTTATAACTTACCTATCCATGTTGTTCAGGAGCAAAATAGGTTCCTTTTCACTTTCACAAACAATAAAAACACTTTAAAATTGTTTCCGTGCACTCACTTCGGCTCGCTCGAACGCTCACGAATGAAACAAAAATTTTGATAATATTTGTTTGGTACAGGCACTTAAAACACAAATTATAGCCATCCTTGTCTTTTCTCTGAATAATCCTATGGAATAAAAAAGGATCGACGCATGTTTCACCTTATAAAAAAGGCAAATATAAAACATCTGACGGCCGACCAGAAGCTGGCCGGTTGCCAAATGCAGACCTTGTCATTGGAACCAATATCTGGCGGATTGCGAGCCTAGAGGATATGGGTCTCCTCTCAAAGATTGCCGAAATAATTTGCTCTTGCACGTCCGAGGACATTTTGATACGTCACAAAAAAAAAAGTACAACACTATACTACAATGCAGACGCGCAACGCGGGACGGTCACCGCTCGACTGGAGTGCACCGCTCGTTGCCCGCTCCCGCGCCGCTGTTTTCGAGACCCGGTCCATTTGACGATACGCATAAGATCCTGCCGCTCCCGCGCCGCCGCCGCCGCCGCCCCGCTGCCCGCAAAATTAGAGACCGAGGCCTAAAGACAAGCCCTTTTTGTTTTCGCCAGTTTCCTTGAGGTTGAATGATAGAGCCATCGTAAGCAAATACAATGTGACTTCTTACTGCCATGAGTCTATGATGTGTATACTCTACTACTCTCATCCAGGAACAATGATCACTAATGTCATCTGAGTGCAAAAGAATCGGATCATTCAAAGGTATTAGATCTAGATAAGTTTGATTCAGTTTAGACAGAGGAGCTTCATGGACTGATAACGAAGTTTTCAGAATAGTAAATGAACGAGATCCCATAAAGCTAGTTGAACATGATATATCTAATGTTTCCTTCCAATAAATATAGCCTATGAAATCTTCTTTTTCTAAATCAACTTTCCAAATATGGACTGAGACAATAATTGGGTCAATTTTATGAGGGAGTAATCGAGAACAGGAGGGAGAAGGTGGATAAACAACATAGGTCCATGATGTGTTCCTTAACACCCTTAAGTTGTGATGATCTTGATCATCTATTTCTTCAGAGTATCCAGGATTAATTGAACATAAGATAAAAGGCATAAAAATTAATAGGATGATCAGCTTAAAAAGAGAAGTGAAAGAGAATTAAGGTATAATATTTTTCAGTGATTGGGCATTCATTGTCTATCAGAATAACAGATATTTATGATATGTATCGTATTATTTTCTTCATTTTTATTTATATATAGATTTAGGTCCGGACTATTGGCTGGCCACTGCATAACTGGTATGCCAACCTCCCTAAGATATCCGGTTACAATTCTGGCGACGTGTGGTCTTGCGTTATCATGCATGAGCTGGAAATTTTCGCCAACATATCCCGCGTATGGCATCACATGAGGTTCCAGAATATCCGTTATGTAATTTTCAGCATTAACCGCACGATTCCGAAAGAAAACCAGCTCCGTACGTCCGGTTAAAGAGATGCCTCCCTAAAACATTGTAGAGCCTCATCCAAACCGGACTGTTTCTCTTATGCAGCACAGAGCATAACGTTCTCCTGATCTTCTCATAACGTTACGACGTCCGTCAGAGCCTACAAGGGACATTCGGCTCTCATCACTGAACAGAACTGTCTCCCATTGACCAAGATCCCATTGGATGTGTTGCCGAACAAATTCTAACCTTGCTTGCCAATGAGATGCAGTGAGTTTTGGTCCCGTGGCAGGCTGGTGTGGTTTCAGGTTTTGCTCCCAAAGTCTTTTTCTCACCGTATTCTCACTTACAACCACTCCACGAGTGTCCCTCAGCCTGCCCTGCACATCGACAGCAGAAAGATGCCGATTCTCAAGGAAGTCAAGGCAATAAAACGGTCATCCGTCGTGTTTGTGACACGTCCTCTTCCAGATCCTGGTCTCCGGCGGTACTCTCCCGTCTCTAAGTATCGTTTATAAACTCGACGCACTGCTGATCGACTCAAATTTAATCTTGCCACATTTCGCTGACTTAGCCCTTCACGAACAAGAGCTACCACTTGAGCGGCTTCTGCTTCAGTTGTATCCATATTTTATGGTTAAAAGCAACGAATATGATTGCTCTAACAAAGGATTACACGATGGAACACTACGATGCACGGTGAATGACAAAAGTTCGAAATAAACTAACCTTGCACTCTGTAAAGTCATTAATCTTTTATCAGTGCTTTTAAAATGTTACAAATACCCACAATAGCACTTGTATTCGTCTAAAACAATGTCAAGTGAGTACTCAGATGTTTATTTATAAAGCATAAGCAAAACATACCAATATGTCAACGCATACTTAAGATAACAACTTTGTTACTCAAAATTAGCGGATGGGTCGATTTTTTTGGCGGCCAGTGTATTTATTATAGCGCATCACTACTTCCAGACATGTAACATTTATTTATTAAGCAGTTCCTGCCTGCCTCTTCTTTACTGCTAGTTGGCACCGGAGATATGCAATTGGTCAACATATGGACTGCTTTTAGTATCCATCCATTTTACGAACGTTATACCGTTTGTACTTACGGCATGGATGTCGCCTCTTCATGCTTTTATCTGATGGTAATGACTTTGGCACATTTTTTCTACTCGTGCGAACAGTGCTGGCAGGCTTTGGTGTTCTGCATCATAAGTTTATGTTGCAAAACAGGCGAGTTGAAAAAATTGTCAAAGTATACTTCACAAGCAAGACCCTTTAGTTGTTCCGTCAGACAGAGTACTACTGATTCACCTAAACCAATTTCTGTTTTAGTTTTCTTTCCTATAATCAAACTGGTATAAGTAGGGTAGGTTGGTGTAAGTTTGTGCAGTTTTCAATTAGTCGGCTATAAAAATAAAACAAACTAAAAAGTCACAGGTTTGTTTAATAATTATTTATCTTCGAGTATCTGGTAACAATTTTTAATACAAATTATTCAGCAAATATGATCACTTTTTACTTAAATCACGAATAATGAGAGATCAACACTTGCGCAATCTTAAACATCCCGACGTGTAAAATTGCGCATTGAGGGCGATAAGATTACGCAGGTCAATTAATTGCATAAATCATATTTAAATTGTCCGAAACCAAGATAATCAGTGCATTTTTTAATTCATCACACCAGGCACTTAAAGCACTCGATAGGCTCTTTGAAGACTTCTGTGCATCCTCCACACCTCCATTTTGTTTTTTTTAGTCGAAGATTTTGGTTTTTATAAATACCTTTTTAACTCGTTTTGGGTTAGCTTCTGAGTTAGGCTTCTTTCTTTAGTCTAGCTCTTGTTGCAGCTGATTCTTATAAGGTGAACTGCTAATCACATCAGCTTGTTATGCGTTCTCTTAAAATCAGACCTTGGGATTGGTATAATATATCTAAGCGAAGGACTCATTTGGCCACTTTTTCTACGCCAGTTTGGTAACGGCGATGCAGGGCTTATGAACCATAAAACAATTAATATTTATTAATAGAATTATTAATCTACATATTGTAAATCGATAATAAAAATCGCGTGTAAAATTACGCGCGCACAGCCCTGTAGTGCGCAAACTTATACATCTGGGCATTTTTGAATTTAACAAGACCGTCATCTCTTAGAATACTATTGAAATACATTGTCAAAAGTCAACCGTTTGATGGCAAACAAAAGTAAAACAAACAGAGAAACATTGTAATTCCGTCAGAGTTTTTGTCAGTCATAGTTGCAAAATGACAAAATATTAGATCAGAAGGCTACAAAAACTTTGAACTCAACTGGACTCGCCGTTTTTACACTGAATTCGATATTTTCTGGAAGCGCATACCTGCTTACGTAGTAATGAAAACACAACTGAAGTTGGCGACGCGTGGCCCACCGGTGCTGAGAAATGACGTATGCGCAATCTTATCGCCCGCGCGATTTTACACCAACCTACCCTATCCTGTTGAAGACTCACATCTACACCACATCTTGAACCCCCATTTTATAGGTTTATTTTTGATGTACTGCTTCATAATGTTGTGCCCTTTGAATTTAATCATGTGTTCATCAATGGATTGCCTTAGTGAGTTATTCATTGCTGCTTGAAAACACAAATTGAAATGTTGCATAACAGATCTTATTTTGTACGCTCGGTCACTCGATTGTGAGTGATTGTTATTATCAGAGAAGTGTAAATTATGCCGAATCTGCTCAAATCTAGTTCTTGGCATAACATTAGCAATGAAAGGCACACCCATGTCTTCATCAGTCGACCAGTAATTCCTAAGAGTTGGTAAAACATGATAACTCATTACAAAATTCATGCCCTAAATTGCCTTTATTTCATCCAAGCTGACTGTAAAAGGTCTTCCATTTTGTTGTGCGTATTTGACACTTTCTTTTATTATGATATTATATAGACACTAAGGGAAGGTTCATATCTGACGTAAAATACGTCGAGCGTATCATCGGTCGTGTCTATTCGGTCGAATGTGTCGGTTCATATCAAACGGAAAATGCGTCCAGCGTATCATCCGTCCTGTCACATGTCAGTTTCTGCGTTTAGCATCTATAGAGCGGTTGTGTTGTGTGATACAGAATTTTAAAATGAAGCCTATCGAAATAATTGCTATTTGGGAGGCTTTAGAACAAGACCGAAAAAGGAAACGTCGATATTGGGTGCATCCTTTAAATACTAAAAGAATATCAAGTGGCCAATTTAATTGTCTATATGCAACTTTAAGAGAGTATCCTACAAAATTTATTCAGTATTACCGCATGTCCATAGAATCTTTTGATGAACTTCTTACGATTGTAAAATGTTCCATAACTAAGTATGATACGAAATTTCGATGTGCCATTACTCCTGAAGAAAGACTGACTATTACATTGAGGTAAGATATTATAGGTAGATACAGGAAAGTTGTAGGTATAATAATAACTGCTTTTGTGCTTGACATTAATATTTTAATATTATTGACATGCATATTAACCGATTCGTTGCGATGTCTAATTTTGTAAACTTCCAACTGTAGCGTTGAACAAAATTAACGTGACACGGCTGCCGTGCCAAGCGCCATACGATTAAATGACACGGCTCCTGTGTCTTCAACCATGCGGAAAAGAAAACAGTGTTTTTTACCATTTTTACGTGGTTCTAAGCATAAAACTTTTAGTTTACATTCGAAATCTAACGTGAACGGTCGGGTACGTAGTTTCAAGTGATAAAAAGTGGAAAAATAAGTGTATTTTTGGAAATGGATGGTAAGTGGCTTTTTTAATACAGTTGTGATAAACCTTTTCTACTGAAATTAGTTCTAAAAATATTGTTTTGGTTTTCCTGATAGAAATTTCAAGTATTTTAAAGTAAATTATTGCTTATTTATTGTTTAAGAATTACGGCGTAAAAGAAAGTATATTCCCGAGACAGAAATTGAAACTCAATGCGACGACAATGACCAAATATTAGAGCAGAATTCGCAAACATATTCACAACACTGGGAAAACTCAGAACACTTGAAATCTATACATGAGGATACTTCAACGTGCATAGAAAAAGAGATGGTGGACAGATCAACGTGTTTAGAAAATAATATGGTGGACAGTTCAAAGCGCATAGAAAAAACTAAGGATGATGAGCGTCATGTTCCAACTGTATTGGATATACATGGATGTAAATATTTTGGCCAGTTAGTTTCAAATGAACTACTGCGCTTCAAACCATATGACAGAAATATAAAGATGCAGAAAATTTTAGATTTATTAAGAGAATAACTTTAATAACTTTCTAACAAAAATTAGATTAGGGATATTATAGTGTAGGTAAGACTTAAATAAAACCAGTTTTTGTATTAATTCACATTTTAATGAAAATGTTACATGCAGCTTGTCTGATTTACTTTAAGCGGAAAATTAAAAACTAATCAAAATTAACAATATTTTTTTACGTTAAACGGTTTTATTATGTAAGTATTGTCATCACAACTAATAAAAGTGTACATACTTTTATTAGTTGTAAAAAAAATATCAGATTAATTAACAGGAAGGGCGTCAATTTTCAATGGCTAAATTTGACCAAACCTAACAAATAAATAAACAGGTCAAACTAAATAAAACCGTTTAATTAATAATAATGAAAACATTATACATTTTGTGCGACGAAAGTTTTTGGAGTTGTCTTAGAGTTTGTCTTAGTTAGTAGTGTTTTACATAATTTCAGTATTTGTGAAATTCTCTGAAACAATTATTTAGGCACAGACCTGGAAATCCAGGGCAATCAGGACAGCCAAATAAAGCAGAAACTCTTTTTTTATTTTTCAAGTAACAAACTCTACATCTTTTTCTAAGAGTATTGCCATCTGCTCTCTTTGGCAAGTTGGCGGGTAAATGGATTTTTCCCTCTGATAGAGGCCGAGAAAGTTCAGTTCTATTTGGCATTGGCAATAATTCCTCCATTATATCCATTCTAAATTTGTAAAGTATAGTTTTATTTTGATAATTTTTTGCGTTAAAAAGCAAAAAGCCATTTACGAGACATATTTGAATTATATGTATTATCACTTTTTTGTACCAGCGTAGGGTCTTATGCTCGCAGCAATAGTAACTGAGCATCTGGTCATGTCGATCTATTGACCGCATGTATTTATTATATTTTATTTGTACGGCTGGTTTATATTTGACTGTCCGTACACGGCGACTAGTAGTCCCTTGATAGTGACTGGTGTGTTCACTACTTATAAACATTATCTCTCGTTTATCATGCCACTTGGTGACAACAATTTTTTTTCTGTTATGCATTATACATGATTCTCCAGGTTTTAATTTTGTGTTAGTGACCTCTGCTGGATTCCCAATACGGTTTGCTCGTAAGGTACCGGTAACGTATGTGTGTTTACCTAATAGCTCCTCAGTTAAACCCACGCTGGTATAAAAATTATCTAAATACAAGGAATGGCCTTTTTCAATATACTTTTGCATAAGCAAATGAACCACTTTTTTAACATGATTTCTACCGCCGACTTGAACATCCTGGGAGCCTGCGTACACGTGAATATTTAAAATAATTCCGTTGGCATCGGCTAAAATGTATAATTTAATTCCGTATTTATGTGTTTTTCCTTTATTGTATTGACGGAAGAAAAGTCTTCCTTTCCACAGAATAAGAGACTCATCGATTGTTAGCTCTCTTAATGGATAATATACTGAATTAACCGTGTCATTGAACAAATCAATTAAAGCTTTAATTTTAAATATACTCTCTGGTCTTTCATTATTCTGAACATTTAAGGCTTTTAAAATTAAAAAAAACCTGTCCCTCGACATAAATATATGTGGACTTAAGCGGAACAGATAATGAGTGGACCAATAATCTACCATTCTATTGAGTTTTATTGTTCCCATCAGCAACAGTATGCCTAGAAATATTTTAAATTCGGCGACACTTACATCGGTCCATTGTCTAAATCGAGCTCGAGAAGTAGTCGCTGCTGCTTTCAGTCTGTTGCCGTACTTATTTGTACAATCCAATATTAAATTCATGAATTGGGCATTCAAAAATAAAAAAAAATTGTCCAAAGGACTTTGGACGTGTTCGTAATGTGGCGACAATATACCACTGGTTCCCGTAAAGGTAATGTTAGGCATATTACTGGGATTACCAGGAAACCAGCCGACCGTTTCTTCTTCCCCTTCGTCCTGTAGATTTGCCTGAGAATCGCCAATATTTATTATTTCTTCGTCCGGATTTGCACTACTCATTTCATCCAAAATGTTATCATTGTTTCCGCTCAAAATTCCGTATAACTCTTCGTCACCAAATAGATCTAAACCTGGTATATCATAAAATGGCTCAGTTTCTTGTGGAGACATCATTCTTTCTAACTCCACGCTTATGGGATCCATGGCTGACGATGGTCCAGGCATTGGCGAACTTGGAATATCCATAATATATGGATTCAAAGGATCCATGGCAGTTGATGGTCCAGGTTCCGGAGAACTCGAAAAAGGATATTCCATATTCGTTGACCTGCAGAAAAACATATCTGAATGAAACTCATGTATTAACCGGTGGACGGTATTTCGTGTAGAACACGCTAACTGATCAAAAGTCATGTAAATTGATTAGGTTAGAACTGTGGCCTTACATAATAAACTAAGTACCTAAGGATAAATTATAGAAATCATGATTCGGGATAAAAGCGTAAAATACAGTGTAAACTCTTTATAACGAAACTCGAGGGACTGAGCATTTTTTGTCGTTATAGAGAGTTATCGTTATATGGAGTGAACAAAAAAAAACCAAATTAATAAGAATTTTTAATACAAGAATTTTTAATTGTATGTATGTCTTAGATAATAAATGCTTATACATATAAATTATTGTTTACACATATAGTCTGATAATTTCGTTTGACGTTTTTTGCTATGCCAGTACTTGTTTTGTATTATTTTATGTATCCTATTCATATCTAGATATGTGGTGGAATCGTCTTGATTAAACAACAAAAAATTTTCTCCCAACTTAGCGGCATCTAGGGCTTGTTGAATTGTTGGTGGTAGTTGGTAGTTTCAAAGTAGGTTTACGACTGATAATACGATAGGTACCCAGTATGCTTGGTCGAAGACCATCACTTCCGAGAAAACAATGCGTCATACTGCACGTGTACAAGGTAATTAAGGATAACAAAAGCTAGACCGACCTCGGATGTTTCGGAGCTTCAAAGTCTTTTGTTACCTGATAACATAACATAAACAATAATACCGATAATAAATATTTACTGTCTACAAATATGAACACATTTCTTCGTAATAGAGAATGGCGTATCGCTATAAAGGATGTTTCAATACCAACCAACTTGGGCTCACTCCAACGTTATAGGGAGTTTATCGTTATAAAGGATAACGTTATAAAGAGTTTACACTGTAATATGTTTATAAACAAAAATTTTCGGGAACATGAGTTTGAACATTCGGATTATAATCGGAAACGGTATGCCGAATAATTTTGGGGGCTGAGCCAATATGGACGCCAGTAATACTACAGTAAAATAAAAAAAAACTTACTTGATATTCACGGCAAGCAGAAATGCGTGTACACGTGCTGAAGTCAACACACCGGCAAATCTTGGAGTCCAGTTCAATGCCACAATCGTAACAACGCACAATCAGAGTCCAGTAACACTAGCCACAGTCGTCACGAATGAAAGACACAGAGTCCAGATAAAAAAGCGAAGGTAAACAGCAAATAAGTGGAGTACGCACGTCTGATTACTAAGGATAGCAAAACAGAAGTAATTCACAACACAAAACTAGAGATAACAAACAGGATGCATCCACCACTTTTTTAGGTAGGTGGTATCCTTCCAAGCAAAAATAAACCATGTACACCAGGCGTATCGTCTATTATGCATTGTCCTTCGTAGGGTTTCGTGATAGCTATCCCTCTCCAACTGGGGTTGTCCATTGTTTAAAGCAACAATTTGAGTCTTTTGTCTTTTTCGAAGGAACAACAGCGCTTAATGCAACTCTCTGTCGTCTTGTCTGCAGTAACATAGCGAAAGGACATAAATAATAATATAAACATATCTCACAAAATCTTCATACTTATGCTCCTATCCCTCCTATTGGACTCCTTAGCAGTGACCAACACAGCCGAAATCAAGACTCCCGATCTGTAGACGTACTCGGCAAACTCAATTATCCTGATTTGTTGACTACATCCTATTTCGGTAGCGGTAATTGTCTTTTGCGCTAAGATTCTCCTAAAATGTAAAAAAAATGTTCTCTCAAATCGTTCACATTTCTGATACAAAAATAAGCGATTTTTGAATATTGTTTATTTCAATTATATTATTATACAAAAATTCTCATCATTAAAATTTTCAAAAAAGTTGGTGACCCCTATTTTTTAAAAAACAATACAATATCCAGAAACGAATGCTACAAGCTTCATTAACGTTAAAAATAAAAAAGTTTTGTTCTCGGGTAGATCTCTCTAAAACTTAATTTGAAGGAATTACCATCGATTTCAAAATGGCACGGCTCACGTGCCTAACGCCACACGCAAAAGAAAATGATGACACGGCTGCCGTGCCATCCGCAACGAATCGGTTAAAATGATACAAAAATCCAAAATCAACCGATTTAAAATAAACGTAACGGATTAACTCTGCATTACTGCTTCAATATCTTCTTCAGTTGAAATTTGCGAGGTCGCTGATAGTGATGAGTCCGTATAGTAGTCAGTTGTATAATAACCGGTGTGTTCAAACTGAGAATCGGACAGGATATTATATTGTTGCACTGTACTTGTTGTAGCAAATCTATATTTTTTACCAAATTCATAATATCTAAACGAAATTCAAAATTTTGTGCTTCAGACATTTTTTTCATCTGTGGGAGTAACGACAGCAGAAACTGTTTATCTGAATCACTATCATCTTGTGAAGATTTCTCCATACTGTTAATTAATGACCTCTGAAACAGTGTCATACTCTGGTCTTTGCGACTGGCAGGTTTGGAACTGGAATTTGACGATTCGCTTCCAGTCTCTTGTAATTGGTTCTCTTCACCACTTGTTTCATAAAATTCAGCTTCTACAGGGTGTGGCGTAATGAGTGGATAATAGGGTACCTGCGGGTAGGGGCTATTGTGGCGGTTCAGAAAATTAAATTTGTTATGCTCACTAAAAGTGCCTCGGTTTTCGAGATATACGACATTTTCGAAATTTAAGAAATATTTCACCCTTCGTCACTATTTTTGGCACCAAGACTGCAAATGAAATTTTTTTTCTATCTATTTTTTGGATAGTATTCTTGGATAGATGTGCTATCGAATGGAAACTATTATTTTTATAACACAAGCACAGTTATGTTTTTAAAATAAGATTTCACTAAAATTTTACTTGCTTTCGTTTGTTTTCCTGACCTTTACCCTTCTGTGGTGTAAAAAAAATGTATGGTCACTTGAATGCCAAATTTTAAAAAAATTAGCCTATTTCATCGAGATTCCGAAATGGTATATTACATGGTATTTCCACAAGTTGATTCAAAAGTAATTGGTATTAAAATGGGTAGGTAGAGCTAATTATTATAAAATTACAAATAGTACTAAAATTTACTTCATTACTTAAAATCACCTAACCTCTCGAGCGTCGCGGCCATTTTTCGCAATTATGCGCATCTGTCACGGTGGCGTACTCCGTCGCGGCGAAAAATCGGCGCGTCATATTAAAATAGCGATATTTAAAAAATTTGTTATTATAGCTATTTATTAAAAATATGTCGTTGTAATTGTATTGAATTATACTAACCGATGCCGTACCAATAAGTTAAGATTTTACATAAATTATATTGATAAATCTGAATTGAAATTAGGATGAGTGAAATTTTCACACTTTATTCTGTAAAAGTCATGATAATTCACTAATAATACAATGATTTTAAGGAAAACAATTTTTATTTATTTCTACATACATTTTACAACCGTAATAACTAAAAAAAACACAACTCTCAATACATTTTTTTTACATGACAAGCTATTGAAAACACATATATATTTTCGGCTACCTCAAAATACGAAAAAATATGTTAGGTTAACCGCTTGCGTCACTACCCTGCGCGCCCCGCGTGACGTAAGAGCAACGCGCGCCGACATTTTTTTGACGGTCGGCGCGCCCCTCGGCATCTGGCACTTAAAAGCTTATTTGTGACTAACTCATTGTATTTAGACCAAACTTGTGTGTATGTTTTTTGTTGAAGCTGAGTTGATGCTTCAAATGACGCATAATTTGTACGAATGCGAAGCCATATTACGATTTAGCTAGGTTCAGAACTAACAATTTAAATAAAAATATTTTTTTTTGGAAATATTTATTTTTTATTGATAAATTAAGGGGTATAATAGGGTTTAAGTGATTTAAATGTGTTAATAGATACAATTTCAAGCAGAAAAAAGTAAAACAAAACATGCCAGCCTAGAAAAATATTTATTTACAAGCTTTTAAAATCAATAAAATTTTTGTTCACAACGCGGTATTTTCTCGCGAATCTATAATTATTATTTTTATGAAAATCTTACAAAGATCATTAAAATATAAATATTTTCCGAAAGCTTATTTCAGTCCTAACAATTCTATATATCCGTAAATACTTATTAACAAACAAATACATCAAAATAATGGGAAAGTTAACAACAACGTGTAGATGCTAAGTAGTTTACTTTACGATTCCAAACATATTTTGTTCAGCAAAATCTGTTAAATTAAATTTACATTGCAGAGCAATTAATCTACTTAAAACCAGCTTTCTAATGATACAACAAACATATATTTTAATTGTAATTGAAAAAAGTTATTAGCGATATTCAAGTCAACTACATAATTTTATTCACGAAAGTTGCAATTCAGGGCGCATTTACACCGAACCATATCAGGACCAAATGGTGACTATACCCAGCCACGTTAGAGAAATAATGTTTGTAGAAAAAATTAAATAGTGCCCATAGTCCAGTTACAAAAAGTATTTTTACGTACTTAAATTTTATAATCTTAAATTTAACAAATGAAATACAAAACAAAAAAATTATGGAGCATGTATCTTTACCGTATTTATCTTTTGTAAAAAGAAAAAAGATTTTTTTGACGATGCGCACACATTTTAATAGAGCGACTCAAAATATAATATATTTACTACATGAAAAGATACACATATCATTGTGAGAATTCAGAATACGTTGCACCATCCAGCACTGCAAACATAAAAAAACCTTGAAGACTAAATGGGAACCCCCCTCTTTTTTAGGAGTCGGTTAAAAAGCTACATGCAAGACCTGCTCTCGTTAATATTTATAATATGATTAAATCGCGTGCAGCCTATATAATATACTTTGTATATATTTTACTCCATTAAGTGGTATTCCTTAAAGCATCCCACGATGCATAAGTTGATATTACACGTGTCACATTTATAGGCTGTACGCGTATTTACCTTTTTTAACGAGCACATCTTGCATCTGGACCTCTTCGGGTCAGCTTTCGTGGGAAAGTGGTTCACTCGCCTCGTTATGTTTCGTGGATCAGGTACTTGACCCTGTACCTTCCCCAAAATCTCTTTGGCCAAAGCCACCCTAAACTGACGCTGGTTGCCGTTCTTGCCATTGTTGTATATAACAAAAGCGTTATAGATGGATACGTTCAGTAGCCGGCGGAAAAGTTTTTTGTACCAGACCAGGTTGCGTACCCTTTCCACGGGGAAAGCCTGTACCATTTGGTCCTTTTTGTCGATTCCCCCCATGGTCAGGTTGTAATCAAGCACAACCTGCGGTTTGTACTTGTATGTACCAAACTTTTCTTTTCCGCCGACCACTGAGCTGTGGTAAGTTGATATCATGGACACTATATTAGCGTCACGCCAAACTGAAATGGCCAAGTCTTCAGTTTGACTACATATCAACTCACCCTGCCGCGTATTCGCTTTTGTTATATCCCGCAAGGCTTCAGGCACGAACTGCCTTTTTAAGCGGATGGTTCCCATTGTGTCCGTTTTTTTTTGTTTTAATGTTCGCGAGAGGAGAGGCGAATTGTAAAAATTGTCCATAACTAAAGTATGGCCTTTGTTGAGCAAAGGTCGTACTAAGGTATAGACAATTTTGGAAGTAATCCCCTCTGGCTCATCTTGAACCGCAGTTGATGGTTCGGAAACCGGTTTGTCGCCTTTCCCGGTATAAATGATCATGCTCCACAGATATCCTGTACGTGATTCACACAATTCGTAGCTCTTTATACCTACCCGAGCAGCTTTAGTTGCGATCAGTTGAGCGAAAGAAAGCCGTCCTTTCCAAAGAAGAAGAGACTCATCAATGGCTATGTACTGCTCGGGTAGATACAAAGAGCTAAACTTTTGGTTCAGGTGCTCGATGATAGGCCAGACTTTTAGTAACTTACGATTCTCACCTCCTGCTCGTAAGATACTATTGTCTACAAAATGTAGGCATTTTTTTATTTTTATAAAATGTTTGAAAGGCATGATGTTGTGGAAATTTCCAACTTTCAGCGCTGCCAAGCACGGATACCAGTACTCCCGCTCAACTGGAAGTATAAGTATGCTTTGCAGCATGAGTAAAGCCAGAAACTTCCACAATTCATTCATCTCAATGTCTGTCCACGGTTTATTTAATGTGGTGTACAGCTGTCTTCCGTATCGGTTCGTCTCACGCAAAATTCGCCCCATTATGTCAGCATCCCAAATTTTTTCGAATACGTCCAGAGGTGTCAACCCGTCCGTGCTGAAGGTTGGTCCACTGGGCCCAGAAAAAACTTCCTGCTGGCCAACAAATTTTCCTGGGTCATTGGACCAATCAAAATGCAGCATGTCTAACGATGCTTCCTTCCTCAAAGCCTCGTCATCCCTAACATTCATCTCGTCCAGGAGTCGGATCAGGTTTGGTGGCAGGTCCTCCTCAGATGTTATTTGTGTACTGTTCTGCTCCACAGTCCTGCCATCTGCCACTTCATCCGGCTCCCCGACGTCGCTGCCAGGATTGACCTCTGTCCCGAGAAATTCATCATCTAAAACAAAATGTGATGTAAATGGATGCAGATTAAGATGACCGGGACGACATGACACTGGGTGGGGAGATCTGAAGACCAGACTCAGTAGTGTAGTGAGCCTTCGAGGAGACGTTTGTCGAGCTGTGGACTGCAGTAGGTCAATGATGGTGATAATTATTACAACCTCTGGGTTTTGTAGGTTTGATATTAAGTAATACGGGCATCCTCACTAACTTTCTTACAAACAAGTAAAACGGCTGATGCGGCTTACCGTCAAAAATGGATGGTTCGGTCGAAATGGGGCGTCCATCTTCAAAAGCGCCTGTACTTGACGCTGAAAATTAATTTATGTTTTAAGTCATAGGAAACGTAACATTATTATAATATGTATAATGTTTACTGTACTCACTGGGTGTAAATCCGACCAATTCAATCTCTCCCTCAACGATATGGATATCGGGATTTAAAGAGCAAACTGGTAAAATCCCAGTCGAAGGCGAGAACATGTATGGTTCTGAATCTGTAATATTTAACAGTCCTTATTACAATATCAAAGTAAAATGTAACTGATCGTAAGTACAAACGGCATTTAAATATTATCATGTTCCATGTTTTAAAAGAGAAGATTATTATGAATATAATAAAGATTATTAAGTTGTTAAATGATTAAAACAATCTAATGGTTCATACCAGGAACAGCCACAGAAACTTCTGTTGGAGTATTGCTGTCGGAGACATCAATGTTTCTCCATGGGCCGCTGGTCTCCTGCCTCTCTGGTTCTAAGCAGGCGAAAAAAAAATTGTTGAAGAAGATGCTTAAGTTAAAAAATTCAAAATTAAGGAATTCATTTATAACAGGTAGTCTCTGCCTTTCCCAGGCCTGTAGTTTTCTGGGGGGTGGAGTAGTAGGCACCCCAGAAAGGAGCGGACAGGGAACACGACTTGGAGATGCTTTCCTAAAAAAATTGAACGAAATTATGTTAATGGAAAAGCAACAATATCTAATCAGAATACAAAAGAAAGGGAAACCTTCGAACCTTTTATGTTTTTTCGATGGAGGCGCATTGGGCAACAAGTACCTGACCACCTGTTTTTTTTCCCGCAATGCCGCGAGGGTGGCCTTTTGCTCCACCGTCAGCTTGTTCAGATTTTTTTTGTCAGCTATTTTTGATACCCGCGCTTTTTTTAATTGAGCTGACAGGGGGTCCCTGCAAAAAGTAACAATTTAAACATTCACGAAAATGAAATGTAATTTGCATAAAATATATCATAGTATATTTACGTGGATTCAGGCGGAAGAGAGCTTGTGGGCAACGCTGAACCTGATGTTGAAGGCCCTGGGTCCCTTAAACATTTTAAATCGATTAGTTTCGTTTAATCTTTCGACAAATTCAACGTGATGCAAAACCATGCTAATCGTAAACCGCAAAAAATACCAACATAAAATCTAGCGAGCGGCGAGCACTTTGGCCTCTTCCTCTACCGCGAAGGCGCCCACCACCTGCGTTAACTCTACGTGTGCGAGCACGACCGCGTGCACTGTTCTCTTCCATTTGCCTAAAAAAGCATTGCAAATAAAAAAACATGCAGAACCAAAAACCATCCAAGTAAGCAAAACGCATCAGCTGTGTAATATTTTTAAGGTATATTTATAAATATTTGAATGTACCGCGTCCACTATTTCCAACTTTTATCTATATGAATGTAATATTAAAAAAACATAGTGTTCCGTACAAAAATGTAAAAAAATATTGGTTAAACATCCAATTTATGACCTTCGATTGCGGCAGACGGACATACCGATAGACAAACGGACACGTTTTTTTATGTTTTGAGTACGGAACCCTTAAAAACCCAAATAAGCATTATAAAAAACACCTTATTTAATATTATTATGATAGACGTAAAATTTCGATATTTTTTTGTTTTGACAACATTACTTGTATCTTACTTTGACAAAACATCTTATACTAAAAATAACCTTAATATAAATAATTCGTATTATAAATTATTCGTAATATAAATTTCACCCAACTTCTAACGGTGTGACTGGGGTTCGGACGTGACGAGCGCTCAAGGCGCCATCATGGCCGATGATTTGAATGAACACCGTAAACAATAGCCTAATCCTAGCATAGATTTAGTATTATAAGCTAATTTAACCCCACACACTTGTTCTTAAATAATGATTTATCAATATTATGGGTCTATATTAGCATTTAACATTTAAAATACCTTAAAACAATGAATTTCAAATACTGACTTACCAAGACGTAGCGGAGAGTGCTGATTACTAAATCCAATATGATGAAATGAATCACTCTGAATACAAATAAAAGTCATAAACAGGTACTGACTGAGTTTATCTTCCGTTTTATGCACCGAAACGAACACAGAAGCTATTTTATTTAGAAAATAAGCCGCAATTTGTGTCAAGCATCTGACAAGAACTATGGACAGACTATGAACGATTTCTTTTTTTTTTTTCGTCTTGCCTTTGAAGTGTTTGTTGTCAGCTTGTTCAGATTTTTTTTGTCAGCTATTTTTGATACCCGCGCTTTTTTTAATTGAGCTGACAGGGGGTCCCTGCAAAAAGTAACAATTTAAACATTCACGAAAATGAAATGTAATTTGCATAAAATATATCATAGTATATTTACGTGGATTCAGGCGGAAGAGAGCTTGTGGGCAACGCTGAACCTGATGTTGAAGGCCCTGGGTCCCTTAAACATTTTAAATCGATTAGTTTCGTTTAATCTTTCGACAAATTCAACGTGATGCAAAACCATGCTAATCGTAAACCGCAAAAAATACCAACATAAAATCTAGCGAGCGGCGAGCACTTTGGCCTCTTCCTCTACCGCGAAGGCGCCCACCACCTGCGTTAACTCTACGTGTGCGAGCACGACCGCGTGCACTGTTCTCTTCCATTTGCCTAAAAAAGCATTGCAAATAAAAAAACATGCAGAACCAAAAACCAAGTAAGCAAAACGCATCAGCTGTGTAATATTTTTAAGGTATATTTATAAATATTTGAATGTACCGCGTCCACTATTTCCAACTTTTATCTATATTAGTGTTGCCCAAATGCAAGAACAAGACGAGACTTAGCCAGTCTTGGTCTTGGTCTTGCGCCAATACACCTGGTCTTGGTCTTGGTCTTGGTCTTGCGCTCCCAGTCTTGGTCTTGGTCTTGGTCTTGCAGCAAGAGTCTTGCAAGTCTTGCAATTACCTATTAGTCTATTACTATTTATTAAAGTTTACTTTAAATCTTAGAAAAACGTATTAGAATTGGAACATTGTGAGCTTAAATTAACATAGCCATAGTAAAGATCAAGCAGATTAATAAATAACTGAAGATTTGATAAGAAATTCGAAAAATCAACTGACCTATATGTCGTTTTCCATGGAAGTAACTGTTTCTTAATAAACATTTATGATTTATAAGCTTACATTTGCTAAAACATGTAAAAAAACAAATTAATTACAATAACTTGACTGTATTTTAAAGAACAACACTTATCTGTCTAGAAAGAGATTGAACCCTCAACTTATAAGAAATTTAATAAAAGAGTTTTACGATTTATCATTTATTTGAATAAAAAATAAAATACAACACAAATCAACAGCTTTATCATTAGGTTATGATACTTTATATAATTTTTTTTGACCAAGAATTAATACAAAGTAACCATCTGGCTGACTCATCACTTAACCTATTTCTATGTTTTCTAATTACTAATGATGCTTTAGAAAATAACCTCTCAGCAGGTACTGAAGTTGCAGGTATTGAGAGAAAATCACGGGCCATTTTCGATAAAATCGGATACTCTGTCTCATGCGTCCTCCACCAATCTAAAATGTCTTCCGAGCTGGCAGTTCTTGGTTTTCTTAGGTACTCCTCCAACTCGTCTATCACCAAGCCTTGAAGACAAGATCCAGATGACGTCGAGGGACATTCATAGAGTTTATCAAAGTCTATTACGTCTTCATCTTCATCACATACTTTATTTTCTTTTTCTGGTAATTCCAGAGATTTGTTCAGTGAGTGTAGACTTTTATATTCTTCATAAAGTTCATTGAACTTGCGCAGACTTTCTGTTTTAAGTTGCTTCCCCCACATTGTCAGGTCAAAAGTCTGAGCCTTATGCCTTGGGTCTAAAATTAAAGAAGTACAATAAATCCAGTTGCTCTTCTTGTAATGTTTAAGCATTTTGTCTCGAGCTGCTTGGAAAGCTAGAATGAGCCTTTCATCCACTTCAGATCGATTAGGTTTCTCATCTAACTGTTTTACCATGGATTCAATTTTATCTAGCAAGAGATTGAATGATACAATGACTAGCGGTAATGTAACATATTTGTCTCCACCAAGTTTTGTACTTAAAAGTTTAAAGTTTATTAGAAATTTATGTAATTTTTCGAGTACCTGCCATTCATTAGCTGTGATTTGAAAATCATTTAATTCGGTGACAGAACTGCACAATATGTCAATGCCCGCTCTCACTTTTAAACCAAATCCAATCATATCATGTGTGGAATTCCATCTCGTTGGACAGTCAAGAATGGCATTTAGATTTGATGGCACGCCAGCTGCTTCACAAGCAGACTGAAACTTCTTCTTCACTATCTCACTTCTTTTTATTTTACTGGAAATACTGCGTAACTTTGTTACAGATGTACGCGAGTCAGCAATATTTGGTGCAGATTCTTCATCTTCCTCATCCTCAGTTTCGTCTGCATAGTCTTCGTACTGCTGATCTTGCGCGTTAGTGTCAGACTCACAGTGTAATGCTAAGGTCTTTAATAAATCTTGTACACCAAGGTTTAAAATGTGAGCAAAGCACCGGAAATGTTGATTGTCTGAATCAAAGTGTGGCGGCAGCTGTTTGCCCAGTTCATACATAAATTTGGTATTTGCAGTTGCGTTGTCGACCGTGATACCTTGTATTTTATCAATTATGCCATATTCCAATAAACATTCATGGAAAATCGTTGCAATATCTTCCCCAGTATGTCGACCGCGTGATGGTATAAAATCAAGAACTACAGATTGATACTTCCATTCGTTGTCTATATAATGAATAGTAACCCCGTAGTAACTCCTACCAGCAATTGACGTCCACCCATCAATGGTAAAAGACATTTTAGATGATAATTGTTGAAGTCGTTCCTTGAGATTCAATTGGAGCTCTTCAAATCGCTCTTTGACTTTCCTTCTAAGTGTAGACCTTTTAGGAAACACCATATTAGGGCAAATACGTCGAAAATATACTTGTGTAGCTTCGTCATCGAAAAATGAGAAGGGAAGATATTTTTTCACCACCCAATCAACTGTAGCTGTCGTGATGTTGTCACTGCTGTTTTCCGACTGAAACAAAACAATAAATCTTGTGTTATTATTTAAAACATACTAGGTTTGAGCGTATAAGAGGAGGAGGTTTGTTGTTGTTAAATCGAGAAAATCGTTAAATTGATATTTGTTATATTAAGGTTGCACTGTACTGTAATTTACCAAAATAAAGTACTTAGTTGTTACTGGCCGATTAAATGAAAATGATAATGAGTCGTGCTCGAAAAAATAAAGGAGAGTACGAGCCAAATAAGGAGACTAACTCGAAACGCAAAAGATGAGTGGTGGCTGAACAAGGTTCGCTATATTCAGTGGCTTGCTGATTCGAATAGACTCGGCGATTTCTTTAACGAGATTAAAAAGTTAGTAGGAAGTCCACATCGAGTAAACGTACCACTGAAATCACTTTCAGGTACCCTCCTGGTAAGCAAAGGAGAAGTTCTTACTCGCTGGGCAGAACACTATAACAGCTTACTCAATGTGGATCGTTCTGCTGACATAAACTATTTAGCATCACTTCCTGCCTTACCACAAGCCGTAGATCTGGATCAGCCTCCTTCTCTTGAGGAAGTTATCATCGCCATCAAAGCGCAGAAAAACAATAAGGCTGTCGGCATCGATAACATACCAGGAGAACTATTAAAATATGGCGGAGATGAGTTGCACTACAAGATTTGGCAATTTTTCCAGCGCATGTGGGAAATGGAGTTCGTTCCTCCTAGTTTTGGCGTATCACTAATTTGCTCTTTGTATAAAAATAAAGGTGATCGATCTGTTTGCAACTCTTATAGGGGTATATCACTTCTGTCTACTCCAGGAAAAACTTTTGCCAGAGTACTCTTAAATCGTCTTATGGAGCTCTCTGAAAGTATATTGCCTGAAACGCAATTTGGGTTTAGACCCAATCGCGGCACATGCGAGGCCATATTCTCTCTTAGACAACTGCAAGAGAAAAGCAGGGAACAGTGTCAACCTCTGTTTCTCTGTTTTGTTGATCTGGAGAAAGCTTTTGACAGTGTACCTCGCGAAGCTTTGTGGATTGTGCTTTCGAAACTTGGTTGCACCGACAAATTTATACGCTTGATAAGACTTCTTCACGACAACGTGACTTGTTGCGTAACCGTCAATGGTGAGCAGACAGAGCAATTCCCTGTCACTTGTGGTGTAAAACAAGGCTGTGTATTAGCACCCACTCTTTTTGCTCTGTACTTTTCCGTTGTCGTGAGGGAGACTTTACAAGCCAACACCGAAGGGATCCGCATACGTTTTCGCACAGATGGCAGTATCTTTAACCTGGCTAGGTTAAAAGCGCACACAAAGGTATCGTATGACCTCATTACCGAATTGATGTATGCTGATGACCTATGTTTCGTTGCGGAATCTTCTGAGGGACTCCAGGACTTGATGACTCGGCTTGACGCTGCGTGCTGTAGATTTGGCCTCAAAATTAATATTACAAAGACAGAGGTGATGGCCATGGACACTGTTAACCAAGCTCCACTGAATCTGCAAATCGATGGAAAGCCCATAAAACAGGTCGATACATTCAGATATCTGGGAAGCAGCATAACAACAAAATGCGACCTTGACTCGGAGATCAACAGCAGACTTGGCTCCGCTATGGCTGCTTTTGGTAAACTACGAGTCCAGGTATTTCGCTCCCATAACATCAAATTGAGTACCAAGATTAAGGTGTATATGGCTATTGTACTTCCTAACATCTTGTACTCGTCAGAGACATGGTGCCTGTATCGCAGACACATACGCACGTTAGACAGATTCCATCTGAAATGCCTCCGCGACATTCTTAACATCAAGTGGTCGGATCGGGTCCGTAATACCGATGTTCTACGACGGGCTAATGTCTGTGGCATAGAGGCATATTTGATGCGGCGTCAGCTGCGTTGGTGCGGGCACCTGTCTCGGATGTCTGATGAGCGAAGGGCGAAACGCATTTTCTTCTGTGAACTAGAACATGGTAAGCGGAAACGCGGAGGTCAGTTCCTACGTTTCAAAGACGTACAGAAGAGGCACATGAAGAGGTGTTGTATCGATCCGTCGCGCTGGGAGGCTCTCGCTGAAAAACGACCTGAATGGAGGCGTCATGTTCAGGACAAAGTGTACGAGTTTGAAGAAGAAAGGAGGCAAGAACTAGACTTAAAACGAGATCAGCTTAAAAGTCGACCGCCGGCTAATATCAATTACAACTACATTAATGGCGCCTTAACTTGTGTTCATTGTAACCGGACTTTTAGCGCAAAAATAGGGTACATCAGCCACATACAGGCTAAACACCTAGGCCAATAATCACAAAGTCAAGTCTCTGTAGCCGAAATCGGCTAGGAGGATTATTATTATTATTATTATTATTAAATGAAAATATGGGTGTTTATAAAAAATATTTAAGACGATAATTACATACTTAATATGTCGCACCCCTAGATGAAAACTGTGAAAACACCACTAACTCAAAAATACTTACGTAAGTTAATGGCGTTTTTGAAAGTATCGCATGAATAGCTACGCGGAGTTAAAATTCTTTTAACTGTTAAAAAAATATTCTTACCTGTCCACTTCTTCCAGCGGTTACTAAAAAGCTTGTGATATCTCCACTTAATTTTGGTTTAACAGGAAGAAATATTTCTGATTCCTTTTTGTGGAAAGATATTAGATGTTTCCTTAAGCCTGAAGTGTTTCTGTTTTTCATTTTTATTTCAATCTTTTTATGTTGGCACAATTTACAGAAGGCAGTTTGGGATGCATGAATTATTTCGAAAAACTCCTCAAATTTGCTTTTGGGTCTTTTAGATCTGTGACTCAAACTCTCGTTACTCGGACTAGAATAATTTGAATCTTCGTCACTCATATTAAATTGTACACGTGATACGTTTTTAGAAAACAACGAGAATTAGTAAAAACAATTATTAAGTTAGACTCGAAGCACAGCTCAATTGGAAATGACTGGAATTAAAATAATTCCTTTATTTATAGTACGTTTCCTTGCTTTCTACCGCGCCGCCTCGCTACGTGCCGGCTCTATGAAAAGGATGCCGCCGCAAATCAAACAATGCCGCGTGCGGCGTACAAACACACACTAAATATAACCTACTTGTACAGACGCGACGCGTGAATAAAATAGAATTAGTGCCAATCACTATTCTTTACATATAAGTGAATGTTTTGGCGTACATCTATACTAATATTATAAAGCTGAAGAGTTCGTTTGTATGTTTGATGACAGAAGTTTTAAAATAAATAAATAAGTCCTGAACGTCACTATACCTCCAAAGTTACTATTCCTCGTGGACGAAGTCGCGGGCACAGCTAGTAAATACTTACTCTCATCATCTCTCTCAGAGATATTCGGGCTGGTAAGTAATACAAAACTCTTATCGCAGGCTTTTTATTTTATTAGTAGGTAAGTACCTACGCTTTTTATATTATTTTATTAGTTTCGTAGAATTTTTTTACACGTTTCAAGGATATTTAAAAGTGGCTACAATATTTATTAAACGGGTGATATTTGAACACTTTTTTGCTATTTTTTCTTGTAAAAACTTAAGAAATATAATGACTAAATGTACAACAATAGTACCTAAGTAATTAGTTTAAAACCATATAAGTAATCAATATTATAATATATACTTACTATAATGAATTAATATGACATCTACTACCTATCCTTACAATTTTATCCTAATCATAATACTACTTGCGTGATCAGTATAATGTATTCATTTTCATTCTAAGCACTCTGAAACTTATTTATTCTTTGGAACACCTGTAAGTACTCTACTAGGAAATTATTTTGCATGAGTATACCTACGCCCTATGGCGGCAATCAAATAGTGTCAAATGTTATGATTTCGGCGTGGCGGCAACGATTGTTTTAGATTTCAAAAGAAGCCGCCGGCGCGTGTATCATAACCATGTACTTCCGAAAAGCGGCAAATTTCTTTGAGAAGTAAGTACAAAACCTTTGACGCCGCATTATCAAAGTGCCGATGGTTAAAACATAACTATGCATGCACTCAGTTTGATTTTAATAGATATTTTTTTATTCGCTATGTTTATGGTATTAGTCGTAATGCGCATAGGTCCAGTTTTTCATATTCTTTGATACAGTTTTTTGCGTCTCATAGAATTCCTAAGCGTACCTACCTATACACCGAACTGTTACACCTAACTACTCAGTGAAATAGCGCTAAGTCCTAGCTGCAAGACGCAAGAGTCTTGCAGGCTATGTCTTGTTCTTGCTCAAGTCTTGCACGGTCAGTCTTGGTCTTGGTCTTGCTAAAAATACGCGGTCTTGTTCTTGGTCTTGGTCTTGCAAAAACGCAAGAACAAGACCAAGACTGCAAGACCAAGACTGAATTTGGGCAACACTAATCTATATGAATGTAATATTAAAAAAACATAGTGTTCCGTACAAAAATGTAAAAAAATATTGGTTAAACATCCAATTTATGACCTTCGATTGCGGCAGACGGACATACCGATAGACAAACGGACACGTTTTTTTATGTTTTGAGTACGGAACCCTTAAAAACCCAAATAAGCATTATAAAAAACACCTTATTTAATATTATTATGATAGACGTAAAATTTCGATATTTTTTTGTTTTGACAACATTACTTGTATCTTACTTTGACAAAACATCTTATACTAAAAATAACCTTAATATAAATAATTCGTATTATAAATTATTCGTAATATAAATTTCACCCAACTTCTAACGGTGTGACTGGGGTTCGGACGTGACGAGCGCTCAAGGCGCCATCATGGCCGATGATTTGAATGAACACCGTAAACAATAGCCTAATCCTAGCATAGATTTAGTATTATAAGCTAATTTAACCCCACACACTTGTTCTTAAATAATGATTTATCAATATTATGGGTCTATATTAGCATTTAACATTTAAAATACCTTAAAACAATGAATTTCAAATACTGACTTACCAAGACGTAGCGGAGAGTGCTGATTACTAAATCCAATATGATGAAATGAATCACTCTGAATACAAATAAAAGTCATAAACAGGTACTGACTGAGTTTATCTTCCGTTTTATGCACCGAAACGAACACAGAAGCTATTTTATTTAGAAAATAAGCCGCAATTTGTGTCAAGCATCTGACAAGAACTATGGACAGACTATGAACGATTTCTTTTTTTTTTTTCGTCTTGCCTTTGAAGTGTTTGTTGTGTTGCCATACATGAAATTGAAGGCCAGGGCAGCAAGAAAGAGACGAAAGTCGTTCCTTACGCTGATTTTTATTAGAAAGAGCAGGATAAAAGAATATATGGCACAAGACCGCGAAATTCAAATTCGGGTACTTTGGTACCCAGCTTGCTTTTGAGCACTTTTTAAAACTGGGTATTTTAGTACCCGCGTTGTTCCAAGCGGTTAATACTCCGATACTGCAACCACTTGAACCTTTTTGGCTTAGAATAATAACAAAAACAAAACTTTAGTTCACGTACACAATAAAAAAACTAATGTTTATCTGGGTTTAATGATAATTTTGTAAGAATTGACTATCTAAACATGTATCTAAAAATAAGCACTAAAATCATCAACTCGGATCTATCGATCACAGAATAAACTCGGCGGATTTAGTACAAATATTGTTAGTAATTCGACTAGCTATTGATATTCTCTAACTAAAAATCTAAAAAAAACACACTAGTTACTTTACAAAAACATTTTAGAAATTAAGATCTAAAACAGCAAAAATCAGTCCAAAGAGTCCAGATATGGTCAGGTAGATGGTAAGTTAGTATGGATATGACCACCAGTGATAAATTTCAAAATCTTTATTGCATGCTTGAGTGATTTAGATGTTTGATTTAGTGATTCAGTTGAGCTACCTGTAGATTGTTTGCAACAGTCTGCAGTTGGCTCAATTGTATCAATTGTAAATACTAGTTCTAATTTGTTTCTATTATTTGATTGTAATTTTCTTTGTTAATTTAAATATTTGAAAATAGGATATTCAACTATTGTTGTTTAAACGTGTTGGTACTGAATTTTATTTATTTCCAATCAAGATGACAACAAATAAACCATAACAAGTTTTGGTTTTGTAATAAATGATGTATGTACGCGCCAGGCCAGAATCTGATACAAAAATAATATTATATTATATTTAAATTATGAATAAATAAAGAATAAAATAAATAAATAAAACAAAAATATAATATATTATTAGGGATTTCCCTACCCTATGGCTGGACCAAGTGGCCGTGTAAATAGCGGGGCGGGGATCGCCTCGGGCTCATGGCAGGCTACGCTTGGCTTTCGGAATCGATGGACGTGTTTATGTGCTAAAGTTGGTGTCTTTCCATATTAGAAGCAGTGGTTAAGTTTTACTAGGATGTTATTGTTGTAGTTAAAATCATTGTTAGTAATAAATCCTAGACAGGTTTATTTGGGTTTCTTTTAAAAAAATAACATTGAGGCTAGTTTGTAACATCAGAAAGGTGGGATCATTCACGTGTTTTAGACCGTTTGCTATCCAAATTTAGTTTTCATTGTTTTGTGTTGGTTACGTCTATTGTTTGACCCGTAAGTACGCTTTATTTTAGTTTGTTGTGCGTTCTATAAAATGTCAGGTCGTTCGTCCAGGCCTAGACAACACGAGCACTCTCGTAGGCGGGAACATACTAGGAGTAGGACGCGCGAGTCACGTGGTCATTTTATTAACCAAACCGCCGCCCGCCAACAAATCGTCTACAAAACCGTTTAATGATCAGTCAAGATAGGTTGGTTAGGCGCCGTGATGCCTCGCGTAGTTCTTATGATAGCTCTCGCAGACGACGCTACAGTTCTTATGGTCGTCGCGATACATCACAGATGTTACTTACGCTCGTTTTTGTCGAGGTTAAAAGCAATCGAAAGTAGTCTACATTTTAAAATGACACAATCTAACGATAGTCCATCGCATCCGATTACCGAAAACCAAGCATGCCGACACCCCGTGGCGGGCGAGGGTCGGGCGTGACAAAGGAGGTGACTCAGGTTAAGGGTGCGGACAGCATTGTTGGAGAGTAGACACTGCGCTTCTTAAGACAAAGGCTCATAACTTTATTATCTTTTGATAACTGTTTTGATTTGTGAGCACGACTTTGACGTGTGGTGCGCAGAGGTCGTCCACGAATGGTTAGTGAATAATTGGGTGAATCGCGAGTACATATGGCGCATAGAGAGTTGTTTACGGGGCGATGCAAAATTATGTTAAATGATTTGGTGCGTAATAATAATAGATTGTGGAGCAGCTTTAAGGTGGAATTTTGTGTCTCTTTGTGCCCGCGTAAAATTGATGTTGATACTGTTCTCTATGAAGACTTGAGCACTAACTTCAATTAATACTAAACTTTTGCGAAGTACGCGTGGAAACTTATTGCACCAGTTAAAGTGTCATAGTAGTGCGAGGTATCTCTTATCCTCATGTCAAGGCAACCGATGCTAAACTATCATCAAGGGTGCTAGTCGAATTCTTGTCTGTTTACGTAAAGCCTAAAAATTGATAATCGTTAGTCTAACAATGCTGCTCGTGCCTCCACTCTACTAATAAGGGTATGTCTTACCGACGACGAAAACGTGAGGTTTTATTTCTAGTGACGGTAAGATTACGTGTCTTTGTGGCAAGCTAGATCAAAAGAAATGGTTTTGCGCAAAAAAAGTCGTAAGTCTGAAACTTCCGCTTTAACTGAGGCTCTCAACATCAAGCGATATTAGACCTAGTACATATTTCCCTTTTTGTAAACAAATCGGACAAGCAATAAAAAGTCCATTGAGGTAAATGTTTGCTCATTGTTTAACCGAAACAAAATACGTAACTTTGTTAGCTGTATTTCAAAAAGTATCCGCTAATGTTTTGACAGACAGTGGGTCTGTTATTTTATTGACATTGGTTTTAATTTTATTAGAATGGCAACTTAAAGCTTGATGCATGGAGTAAAAAGCCAGTACGTTGTATTCTACTTCTTATGTAACGACTATTCTTACAGGTCTCAATCGAGACATCTGTTGTACCAGCCGATTTCAGCAATGCGCTAATTACAATCAACTGTGTAGAGCGTGTCCACTGTGGATGCTAAGAACATTAACTAAGATCCCTCTTACTTGTACCGATAAAGATTGTCTACTGTGAATAATTCAGGTGTTCTTCGATTTATTTTTATTCTGATTATTTTCTAATAATGTAACCGCAACATGCACAGTGAATATGGGTAGTATCGAAATTAAATTAACTTCGGCGTACCGTTGTCATTATCATTTCGTTCATAAGCTTTCAGTAGTATAAGGTAAATGACTATTTAAAAAAAAAAACTACTTTCCTGGATACTGAAGTACCTAAGCAAACTGATTGAACATGGTCAGGTACGGCCGAACCTTGGTAAGTTTAATGCTAACAAAAGGGAAGTTCGTATATTTTCAGGATTGGCAGGATATTTCCGTTACTATATCACGAGTTATGCTTCTACAACTGCATGCATAGCCTGCTAAGAAAAGACGAATCCTTCTTTTGGGGCACTGAGTGAGTACTGGTCGCAACTACTTACTCATTGCCTGACTAATGAGCCCGGCTTAGCTATCTTTGATCCTAAGTTGTCTACAGAACTTCACACCGACGTCAGTGTTGGACTCGGTGCGATCTTATTCTAAGAGCACGCCAATAAAAGACCGCTATTAAGTACTTAGGTCATAAATCCACTCAGGGTGCAGAATCTCATTACCAAAGCTTTGAGCCGCATACACTAGCCGACCGTCGTACGCGCGCTGCAGCCACAACATTTTTTTTGCAACAAATAGCGACGTACTCTAATTCTTTGAAACTGACGGAACGTATAAGACCTTTTTGTTACCAATAGTCGCGCGCTAGTGGGGTTACCTTCAAGACTTTAGGTTCATCGTCGACTACAAAAAATGGTTGTTTGATGCAGACTCATGCTGGTTTCATCATCATCATCTCAGCCCGTTTGCACCGACTGTTGGTGATTATTTATTACGCCATTCTTTCTGGTATGCTGACTTACTTAGTCGAAACTCTTCTGTTGACTTAATCATACGTTAGCTGCTCATGTGGAGACTCCAGAGTTGGCGTTAAAATTGAAGAATGGGTAGTTAAAATGACAAGGTGGTCTAATTCTAATTATAGTGTGGAGGAAATAAGATCTGCATTGACGTTTCGCATTGGGGTGTATTGTGCATTACCCTCCTTCTAACCTGACCCCAACCATCCTAGCTCTATCCTGAATTAACGTAGCAGGACTTTGGGTTGATAGATGCAGCTTTCCAAGATCCCCGTGGATGTTATTGCGGTGAGGATTCGATGAGTTCCTGCAGACCCGTCTTCAGTCTGACATCGCTTATGGCCATACGGTGAAGTATCACTAGCTACACCGTCTCTTCTTCCTGAAGACATGCGCGACAAAGCGTACTGTCCGTGGCCCCGGTCTACAAGAGGTGATGGTTAAGTTTGCAGTATCCTGATGATTCTTCTGATGACCATCATCCTGAAATCTTCGCGTTTCATTTTTAACAGGGTATAAAAAAAAATACAATGTGGTACGCGATCGAAAACGATTTATTGTTTTAGAAGTTAACACCAACTGAGGCAGACCGATGACCTTTTTAGTTTCATTCCGAAGGGCTACAGGCTTAGTTTGTTGAGAGTATTTCATGACGACCACGATCATACTTGTACTGACAGAACAACTGATTTGATATTGCTTAATTTTAGATTTCCTGGTATACGTCAATTTGTGATAAAGTGTATGGGGTCGTTGTATTACATGCCTAGCACACAAAAAGATACCAAGAGCTCCGCTGCAGCCAATGGAGTCCTGGGCAATGCTAGAAAACTCCGTTCTGTGGTTCACAGCAACCTTCCTCGTTGGTATGTTTTTATAGTCATTGACGAGTTCTAAAAAAATCTGTCTTCTTTACTTCTTATAGATACAAGCCAACGAGACACTGATGAATTCAAACTCACCAACGTGGTATCATTATTTGGTACCCCATCAACTATAGTTTGTGACCGTGGCAGAATGTTCGGCAGCGCCGTCTTCCAAAAATTGAGTCTGTGATTTGGGTAATTTTATCACGCCTGGTAAGCACCGCAAAAACGTACAGGTAAACTGTACGTCAAACTGTCCTTAACATGCTACGCGTTGAAGTTGGCACTATAGACTCTCAATGGTCCGACGTGCTGTGAAACTTGGAAGGTAAAGTCTCTCAATATTACCTCACCACTGCAGCAGCTGCTGGTGTGCGTAGATGCGACGACTCCGGTCAACAGATCTCTAGTGTGAGATGTCGCCTTGGAGAACTCTAATCTATATCAAGAGGTTGTTTTCATTCTCAGAAGGCGACGGGCATCTGAGCTGCTAGAATCCAGCATCAGGATGCATCAATGGAGGTCGGCGGCTGCCTCGCAACTTTGCTGTTGGTGAGGTGACTTCGTGTTCGTGAGCAAGGCTGCCCATATGACCTGGAAACTGGACCCGGCAAGCGCGGCCCTGCTGTAGCGCGGCGAGTGGGCCCTGGATGGATTCATGTTCAGTCTTCCCTGAGGGTCATGGCCTCCGACGTTAAGCTAACTTGGGGCCTCTAGCGTGTCAGGGCAGCAGATCACTTTTGGTCTCTGTCTGTGACTTTCCTGCGCTATGCTAACTTGGGGCCTCTAGCGTGTCAGGGCAGCAGATCACTTTTGGTCTCTGTCTGTGACTTTCCTGCGCTATGCTAATTTGGGGCCTCTAGCGTGTCAGGGCAGCAGATCACTTTTGGTCTCTGTCTGTGACTTTCCTGCGCTACGCTAACTTTGCGTCTCTAGCGTGTCAGGGTGACAGACCCTATGGTCTGTGCCTGTGACCTACCGAAGCAGTGTATAGCGAGTGATGGAGTCCGGAATCTTTCATTCGAGATGCATTGTATCATTGTTTGTGAATCCTGAAGCTATCCAAAGGTTGTTTTGTACTAGTAAACCACTTACAGTTCCTTTTCTTGTGGACGCTTGAGTGCACGCTTGCGCCCATAACATAAGGAGTTTTCTTATTCAGTTCAGCTTTGTACATACATCTACTACTTTTAAATGAATGGTACTTTGTTAAAAGAAATTGACTTTAAACGTTTGTCTAGCTTCAGACTTTGCGCTTATTTTCAAGTCACTTCAAATCTGTTTTTGTTGTGTGTTGCAGAGAGTGATCGATCTGATGATGCTCAGCTTGTAAGGGCTGAACCTCCTACAGTAGATACTGCAGGCGAGGACGCCTTGCTGTCAGGAGAGGCCGTATTAGGGATTTCCCTACCCTATGGCTGGACCAAGTGGCCGTGTAAATAGCGGGGCGGGGATCGCCTCGGGCTCATGGCAGGCTACGCTTGGCTTTCGGAATCGATGGACGTGTTTATGTGCTAAAGTTGGTGTCTTTCCATATTAGAAGCAGTGGTTAAGTTTTACTAGGATGTTATTGTTGTAGTTAAAATCATTGTTAGTAATAAATCCTAGACAGGTTTATTTGGGTTTCTTTTAAAAAAATAACATTGAGGCTAGTTTGTAACAATATATACATATAATAATAAGATAAATTATGAATGCATAGCAACAAAACAGGGTTTTATGCATACAGTTTTGCTGCAACCAGTACAGAATGTATGCACCCTTTTTTTGCACACCTTGCACAACCGCCGCTGGCGGTGGCGATGGATTAGCGGATACTCGTCCAAGCGGTGGGAGATGTCAATTTGCCTGTTTTGTGTGATTGCAGGCGGTATATGAGCGACAGAGGAATATTTACATAGCAATGATTTTATAAGACACATACGGAAATTGCGGTGGGAGAGAGGAGAAATAGCATTATGTTTATGAATTACATATGAATTTAGTACAGAAACATTAATTAATCGCTTAAATAGTTTTTTGTACCAGATTCTGGTCCGTTTTCTCTCTATAGGGTACATAGCCAGCATTTGATCTTTTTTATCCACCCCACCCATCATGATATTGTAATCCAATACCATGATGGGTTTAGTGGATCCTCGGATGGACTGGACGCCATTGCCATGGTACGTAGAGATCATAGCAACTCTGTTGTTATCTCTCCATACCGTGACATCGACGTCACCGGAGGTCAGACCAGTTATCTGGCCCGGGCGCATGTTCTTCTTAGTCAGATTGTGCAGGGCTTCTGGAACAAATATCCTGTTTGTCCGGAGAGTTCCCACACAATCGAGACCCAAGACCTTGAGGCGTCGCGCAAGGCAGGGCGAATTATAAAAATTGTCCATCCATAGGGTATGACCGCTGTTCTCGAGACCATGTATAAGTCTCAGAACTATAGAGGGCGTGGATGCTTTTAATGGATCTTGCGATTGTTGCGGTGAAGATTTTTTAAAAGCGTGAACCTCAAACCGCCATAAATAGCCAGTTTGAGATTCACAAATCTCGTAAGTTTTAATCCCCACCGTAGCAGATTTGTTGGGAATTAGTTGATTAATATCTAACCAACCTTTCCACGGTAGAAGAGACTCGTCAAGGGCGATGTTTTGATGCAGATTATAAAGCTTTTGAAATTTATCATTTAGGTGGTCCAAAACAGGCTGTATCTTAAAAAGTTTTGCTTCTGAGGCTTCCAGATTTAGCGCACACATGTCTTCATTGTTATTAAAATGTAGGTATTTATTCAAAAGAATAAACCTATTAATCGACATGTGTGCGCTAAATCCTGGTGTATAGAATATGTCCGGTGTGGAGCTCCAGTACTCTTCCATTCTGGACTTAACTACAACCCCCATCGCAAGGATGATCCCAAAATAAACATATAGCTCATCAGCCGTGGTGTCGGCTACTTCCCATTTGGTAAGCTTCCCATTTGGTAAACCTCAAACTGTACCTACTAAAAAGTTGCGTTTGGTAAACATTTTATATGTCATACATTCAGTCCCATTTCGTAAACATTTAAGTAATGACATGTATTGTTTCCCATTTGGTAAACTTTCAATTGAAATGGGTACAGTCAAGTAAAAAATCAAACACGAAACTGATGATAATATTGTCACATATATTTCAATAAAAAAAATTATAGAGTAATACAAGCAACTCGTGATAATTGGTTCAAACAAATTTCCAATGATATTTTTTCACTTTTGTAATCGCCGAGTAGATTGTTAATTCGTATATCATTTTGGATAGACTTTTTTCTTCTTTTTGATATAGTTTCTTCATTGTTATAAAATCTGAAAAAGAAAATTGTGTGAATTAAAGAATATTGTACGTATTTGACGACCCTGTTGGCGTAATGGTCACCATGCCGGACTGCCACGCAGATCCCGGGTTCAATTCCCGGTACGGTCAACATCTATGTGATGAGCAAAGTTGTTAGATGTGGTCTGGGTGTTGGATGTATGTATTTATATGAAGTATTTAAGTATGTATATGTAGTACATCAGTCTTGTTGGTATTAGTAGGTATCCATATCACAATCTAATAAATAACTTACCATGGTACTAACCGGCCGAGTGTGAAATATTATATTATATATTATTATATTATGTATTTATTACACGTATCGCCTAAAAATACAGTTTATTGTAAGAAAAAACAAAAGTACCTTTTCAGAAGATTTTCATAATGTACAATATTTCCTGCTATTGTTTCGAAAAATAAAAGAGTTGATGGCTTTTTTCCAATTTTGCAATTGAAACTCCGATTCCAAGATTCCATAAGGTTTGTCGTACGGTGTCTTTGTGCGTAGCAGCACCAAATATTCACCATATCTTCATTTTCCAACCACTGATTCACAAAGTAATCATTGAATTCCGTTAAAGCTTTTTCTTCAAAACTGTAACAAAATGAATTCGTTGAAGATTAGTAAAAATACTTAAAATAATACCTACATTATGATTTCTGACGCATAAAATAAAGTATGTAGCGCCTTTCCAAAGCGGTGGTAGAAGAAAAATCCAGATCTAAACGCGTTCATTTAGATATTTACTGCAAAATTAATTTACCTTTGACTCATAACGTATAGCCAGCCATCGTTTATGTCCTCCCGTGGTAAATGTGCAAGAGCCATACATAGTTTGACGTGATTGTGAGATTCTTCATGTTGCAATAAGCCAAGAGATTTTGCCTTTCTTAATAGTGCTCTGCCAAAATGAACAAAACACCCTTTGACAATAATGTTTGGAAACGTCTTTTTTATTGCATTTATTGGACCTTTTTCGAAATCCAAGGTCATAATTTCTGCTGTCCACTCTGGTAAATGAGATTTTAGTTTGGAAAACAGCCTTTCATATGTAGTTTCTTCTTTATTTGTTAACACTGCGTAAAAAAATGGTACAATATTTGTTCCAGTTTCTGTACTTCCTATGTCTCCGTGTATAACGTAAAGTTGAAGAAACGGCTTTGCACAACATTTGAACGTTCCGTCTGCAAAGTAGTGACGGACTTCATTTAAATGTCCAATTGCGCTCTTTGAAGCAAACACAATAATTCTGTTTTCACCGTCGATCTCATCAAACAATAAATTGTCTTTAAAACGGTCAGGTACGACAATTTCTGTAGAGTTAGTGTGTTGAGATTTCTTGATGCCCAGTTGTCTATTTCTGTATCTATAAAAGCTGCTTTTAACTTTGTCAAAATTTGGTAATGCTTGTATAATTTCGTAACCATCATCTTTCAGCTTTTTAGTACAACTCCTGTATGTAGCTGGAATTGGCTTCAGATCGTCACACATGATTTTTTTACATTTTTCGATAGCTACTTTCACTTCATTTTTTTCAAAATTCGGAATGCAAGAATTGCAATGAGCAGTTTCTCTTAAAACATGGTTCCTATTCGAATTTAAAGTTACACTTGCCGAACACTCAGCTTTTCTATTTACACAGCGCCACCAACTTGAGTCCTTATTATTTTTCTGTTTATAATATTGATATCCACCACGTAATAAAATTTCACCGCCTCGTGCACTATTAACAATTTTTAATTTCACTGTACCACTAGAAGATCCCGCATCAGACATTGCAACGACCTTGCACTATGCATAACACGAGTAAACTGATAAGGAGAATCCTGTTTACAAATTGTAATGAAATTACGTGAACACCATTTATCTAGGCTTTATTCGACAAAGAAATGCAGTAGATAAATAAGTTTTGACATAATCGTTGACAAGGTTACCTAGGCAACTAACTACCTAATCTATGGTAGAAATGCACTATGATCTTATCCCAAAGAGTTCTCAAGTCATACCACCATGAACCCGCTCGGTGCTTCTTTTGCGGCACTTGGTATTTTGACAGACTTTATAACGTTTTTTTTACATGCTTCTTGATTAGCCGTTCTTTTTGACGATCGAGATTCTAACTCAAGACTTTGAAGCATTTCAAAACCAATATCTCATTTCAATAAGCATTTGACTCTGACTGTACCGCACTAAAATAATAATACAATCATGGTTTACCAAATGGGAATAACCAATTTTTCTATTTGTCTCAGATGCCATGTGCTCCATACATTGCCGATCCCATATGGCAATGAAAATGTCAGAGGGATCGACAAGTGGAGTTGTCGGACCAACATTAGTATGAGAGAACGTTTCTCGCCTCAATTCTGGTGGAATTGGAGGGTTCGGAAACGCTCTCCAGTCAAAATCATTTACGCTCCAAGGCTGGTCCGTCGCCGTTGGAGGTACATCGGGGATGACGCTGGGCGAGTCTTCGTTCCGGCTGGACGGTTCCACAGCTTCCACGAGTTCCACAGGTTCCTCGGGTTCGACAGGTTCTTCGTCCATTGGTGTCTCCAAAAGACTCCTAAACACCCGAGGAATCAATGGACACACCACTTCCTCATCGTCGCTCTCACCTGAGCTTGGTTCGCTTCCTGCAAAAAATTGTTAATTAGACAATCTGTATGGGCAAAAAATAACTTCTAGCTTTTTCATGCTAATTTTAGTTAGTACCGTAATTCAATAGAACGTCAATATGTTCGTCACGAAGTCTCTAGAAGAGCAAGGAATTTGTGGACCCTGAGGCATCGGTGAGCTGGGCTCTATAACTTCTATGAACCTGGAACAAAATGATCTCTTTAGTACCTATCACTTAAAAGTATCTGGATAGGAAAAGTTCCTAGGCTACTTACGAGGGCGAGGGCACCGAAAATGCCGGTGACAATGATGGAACCCTAGGAGGGCTTGGTGTGGCCTCATCAGCCACAGAGCTCACATGATGAAGTCTATGGTGAGAGCCAGAAATTGATGCACCCGGAGGCATTGGTGAGCTGGGCTCTGCAATTTCTATGAACCTGGAACAAAATGATCTCTTTAGTACCTATCACTTAAAAATATCTGGATAGGAAAAGTTCCTAGGCTACTTACAACGAGGGCGAGGGCACCGAAAATGACTGTGACATTGATGGAGCCCTGGGAGAGCTTGGTGCCGCCTCGTCAGCCACATAGCTCACGGATGGTCCGTCAACCTCCATTTCCACGGGTGACGTTGGTAGTGGTGGAGCGGTAGCCGTGACAGATCTAGATATCAAATATGGACGCAGTGTTAGATATGTAAAAAGAAGGAATAGAACTGAAACAATTTGTATAATTAAACAATATTCGAATAACTTACGGTTGCCAGCTGCGCCTTCGATATGAATGCAAAGGCATCTCCAGACCATGGTCTTCCGGCATATCATTGACGTCGTACATCGTAAGTCTGAAATGGTCGTTTCATTATTGAAAAGTGAATCATCATCCTGCCAAAAAATAAATAACAGGAAAGTAAGTGAAAAAAAAATACTAACTCGTCAATAGTGCGAGGCCCAGGTCGCCTATTTGGGCCTTGGATCAAAGCGCGACCACGACGACCACGACGACCACCGCGACTACCTCTTCCACGTGCAAGCACCGCCACCTCCTCCATAACTACAGGTGCTGGTGTAGCCATCGCACCACCACCTCGCACACGCACACCACGGCGCCGCCCACGTGTTCGAGGACGCCTTATCGCATTATATTGTTAAAGCGCGTTAGTTAGAAAACGATTACATAAAAAGTTATAAAGTATGTAAAAAAAACATTATGCTATAAATCCAGGTGACTCTTCTTTTACAACTTGTAAATTCATTATGTCAAGTTTTTTTTACATGCCGTATAAATAATAAAACAAAAGAACCAAAATCAATTAAATTTAAAAAATCTAAAAAAAACATGCACCAAAAATAGAAAAATTGATGATGATGATGATCCGTTTTTCAAATCCATACTAATCCAAACTACAGAAAAAATGGCCGACTCAGTGGCCTTGAAACAAAATGCGAGTCTGTTGGTCGACCTGCAAAAGGCCGACTTGCGTTGCGTATGTTTTTATTTCAATGTTCCACAAAATATAATCAAACTTAGTCAAATTGAATAGTTAATATGAATAAAACAATGATATTTTTAGTTATTCCAAACACTAAATAACTACCACCAGTATATTTTTTAAACAATACACTTGAAAATGTTTAGCATTGACGGCCAACACGAGTAACCATGCATGACAAACTTAATCATTTTTTCAATACTAAGTACTAAATACTTATTAGAAACTTTTAATCACTTACCCATCCATATTATCTTATAGTATTTATAACAATTTCACGCTCTTTCACACAAAAGGCTTTGAATAAAACTCATTAACATTACAAACTTTTCACCGCGACGCACGCCACACGAGCGCCACACAAATGAACAATTACAAGTTTTTTCCTTCTAGACTGCGGTTTTTAAATTTGAAACGTGATTATATGTGACGACCGACCGACGTGGCGCAGTGGGTGAATAGCCGGCTGAGACGCAGGAGGTAGCGGGTTCGATTCCCACCGCGGAACAAATGTTTGTATGATTTACAGATATTTGCTCCGGGTCTGGATGTTTTTCTATATACAGTGTGTCCCTGGATAAAGTGCAACCCCGAAAGGGGGTGAAACTAGATCAAAAATTATCGACAAAAAAATAGAAAAAAAAATTAAAAAAATTTAGTATATACTTTATTGATGAATTAAAATTTTTATTGCTCACTAATGACTCTATTTAATAAAAAAATGATTTCTTCCAAAGTAGTAGGTCTATTTTGTTAAAATAAAAACCATAATCATGTCAGATATGTGACGATGACGATAAAATAACAAATAACTCACAAACAAGTGGCTATCGTGACTTAAAGTTTAATTTTTGTATTAAAATTACATTTTTTAGGCTGTTTTTTTCCAATAAACTCCAAAAATCTTAAAATTAAGCCTATAATACTAGAAATTTTTATGACTTTTTATTATTGTCTATCATAATAGCTTTTAAATAAAATAAAAACCTACGTTCTAACATAAAAAATGTGCTGGCTAGGAGCATTTAAAGTTGACCACTGATTACGTCACCACTCAGGTAGAGACCCTTTTTTAACTTATGATAGACAATAATAAAAAGTCATAAAAATTTCTGGTATTATAGGCTTAATTTTAAGATTTTTGGAGTTTATTGGAAAAAAACAGCCTAAAAAATGTAATTTTAATACAAAAATTAAACTTTAAGTCACGATAGCCACTCGTTTGTGAGTTATTTGTTATTTTATCGTCATCGTCACATATCTGACATGATTATGGTTTTTATTTTAACAAAATAGACCTACTACTTTGGAAGAAATAATTTTTTTATTAAATAGAGTAATTAGTGAGTAATAAAAATTTTAATACATCAATAAAGTATATACGATTTTTTTTTTAATTTTTTTTCTATTTTTTTGTCGATAATTTTTGATCTAGTTTCACCCCCTTTCGGGGTTGCACTTTATCCAGGGACACACTGTATATTATAAGTATGTATTTACAAAAAAAAGTATATAAGTATTCTATCAGTTATCTGGTTCCCATAGTACAAGCTCTGCTTAGTTTGGGGCTAGATAGCGCTGTGTGAAATGTCCAGCCATACTTATACTTACTTACTTATTATATTCATCCTTGTCATTGTTACTACACTTTATTAGAGTTAGAGCGAGATACAAGTGTCACAGAATTCAATTTACAATGTGCAAAGCCGGACGCCTTCTAAAGGCTGCTAAACAGATGCGCGTTTTTTGAATCGTTCTTTTAAAGGCACGTCAACAGTCGTGAGGCTAAAAACGTTAGTTTAAAATTCGGTAATGAAATAAAACCAAACAATAAAATTTAAATGCATTTCATTTATTAAATTTACTATTACAAAAGGTGTTCGAAAAGGCCACCACGTGCTCTGATGCATGCTCTGCACCTTTTGATAAAAGATCTTTTAATCCTGTTCGCAATTCTTTGCTCTGTGATTTTCTGAGCAGCTAATCGCACACGCTCCCGTAGCGGGTCCACTGTATTGATTGGGTCTTTATAAACCTTTTCTTTAAGGCATCCCCAGTAAAAAAAGTCCAATGGGTTGAGGTCTGGTGAACGAGGTGGCCACAAAATTGTCCCCAAACGACCGATCCATCGTCGACGATATGTTTCATCGAGGTATTGTCGAACATTTCGGGCGTAATGAGCGGGGCAACCATCGTGCTGCAGCCACATTCTTCTTCTATCTTCTAATGAAACATCTTCTAATAAAAGTGGAAGTTCGTGCCGTAAAAAATGTAAATACGTTTCTGCAGTCAATGTTCCAGACAATTCGAATGGTCCGATGATTTTGCCATTTAGAATTCCAGTCCATAAATTAATTTTCAACTTGTACTGGGACCTGTCTTCTCTGGCCAAATGAGGGTTTGTACGCTGCCAACTGTGCAGATTGTGCATATTAAAATACCCATCTTTTTTGCACGTGGATTCGTCGCTCCACAATATTTTATCGAAGAAATCGGGATCAGCGTTCATTTTTCTCAGCATTGTTTGGCAAAATGCAACTCGTGCAGGGTAATCTCTTGGCTGCAAACATTGCACGCGCTGGTAGTGAAAAGGATGTAATTTTTCTCTTTTTAAAATTCGGTGCACTGTTCTTGCTGACATGCCAGTATTAGAGCGCTTGTAGACGTCCGTTTTTTTCACCGGATAACGGACCGTCAATAAACGGCTATCCTTGTATACATATTTTTTTTACCGGATGGATGGACTGCCGTCTATATGCGTTAGTTTTGAACTGGTAGTCAAGAGATTACACACGTGTGAAATGTCGAATAATAAGAAAAAAAAACTCGTATTGGCCTACTATATTTGTACAAGAAGAAACAAAAAGAAATAGAAAAACGTAAAAGGTCATCGTGGGTGCATCCTATATTATTGGAAAGGGAAAAATATGGTGCATTTCAAACTCTTTTTACGCAGTTGGAAGAAGATGAAACTAAATTTTACAATTATTTTCGGATGAAGAAAGAAACCTTTCAACTATTATTAACAGCCATATATGATAAAATAAGACACGAGGATACTGACATGCGTAAATCTATTTCCCCGGCAGAGAGATTAGCCGTTACGATAAGGTATGTTAAAGAGATGTTCAATTTCAAATTATAGAAAAGGGGATTGATTACCTGTATTAATTAAAACAAAATTTAGTAGGTAGTAATTGTTTTATTATACTCAAAAAATAAATTAAGGAGTTTTAGAAAAATCGAAATCGTAATCAGGCGATGTGATTGAACTTAATTCAGTAATAATTGAAGATTAGGAATCATCTTGCTGCATGAGTTCTTGAGGCATCCTGGATGTGGATGGAATGAGTTGTGTTGGCTGATATTCATAGGGCATCCTGGATGTCGATGGAATGGGTTGTGTTGGTTGATATTCGTGTATCCTGTAGTCGGGTGTAGCCGTAGTGTAGCCTCGATTAATATTGTAATTGTAATTTTGCTGCTGCATGGACGCTTGATTTCTCCGAGTTAAATTTCTCATAACTTTAATGACTTCATATTGGAATTCAACATAATCGTCATCACTATACTTGTTTACAATCGGAGAAATACCTTTGAAAAAACACATACTCTTGTCTTCATCTTCAACTGATTTAATTAAAGTAAGCATTTGTCGATCAACTTCGCTACAGTCTGTCTTTCTCTTCTTGCTTGTTTTTGTTAAATCGGTAGTATTGGCTGGTGCGGTAGGGTCATTATTGGTTTGTGAGTCAGTTTCTTTGTTGTGAGATTGTGTGATGTTTTTTTCTGATGTAATACTTGCTTCCGTTGTTCGGCGAGTCACAATTTTACACAAAAAGAGCATTTGATCGTAGAATTTATATTTTCGTAGACTTTTTGCACCAGAGCCGGATTTACATGCCTTAACTTTTTTGTGATATTTCATCCAGTTATCTCTTGCATTGTTCCATTTTTTTTATGATATCTTTGCCTAAAAAAGAAAAAATTGTTACAGATATTTAGCTGCAGGGAACACATTTAGTGATCTACATTACAGTTTCAGAATGGGTATAAAAACTATCAGCTGTATTGTACAAGAAGTATTTGAAGCATTGTGGGAAACCCTTTCTCCAATTTATATGAAACTACCATCGGAAGACGAATGGTTAACAATAGCAAAAAATTTCGAGACGAATGCAAATTTTCCTCATTGCTTGGGAGCCATTGACGGCAAACATATTAGAATCATCAAGCCAGAAGAAAGTGGATCAATGTTTTTCAACTACAAGCACTATTTCTCAATAGTATTAATGGCTGTGGTAGACACAAACTATAATTTTGTTTTTATTGATGTTGGAGCCTACGGCAAAGAATGCGATTCAGCAGTATTTAAAGAAACAGAATTTTGGAAAAGAATAGTAGGCGATAAATTAAATATTCCTCGACCTAAGCAGTTGCCAGGTGCAGTTACCTTAGTTAGTTAGTGAGTTACCTTATGTATTTGTTGCTGATGAAGCTTTCGCTTTACATCAACACGTACTTCGTCCTTAGGGACCTTACGCACTAGCGGTTGGCCGCTAGGCGGTTAGACTCGAGCGGTCCAACCGCTTAACGCGGTTTCTTCGCGGTTAGCCGCCATAGCGGTCAGCCGCGATGAAACCGCGTTAAGCGGTTGGACCGCTCGAAGGCGCGTGGCTCATAAACAAAATGGACGCCGTCGAGATAGCTTGTGTTATTTATTTTTACTCCCGAAAACAACGAAAGAAAAATAAAAAAAGATACTGGATTCATCCTTTACTAGAAACACGCAAAGAATTTGGCCAGTTCGCAAGTTGTTTTCAAGAACTGAAGAAGCATCAAGATAAATTTTTCGGCTATGTTAGAATGAGTGTTTCGTCATTTGAAGAACTACTAACAGTTTTATATGACAGCATCAAAGGACAAGATACTAAATTTCGTGACTGTATCCAACCCGAAGAGAAATTAGTAATAACATTAAGGTAAGTTTGATAAATAAAAAAGTTTTAGTAGTTAATATGTTTTAATTTTAATCGCAATGTGGGTTCATACGAGTAATTGAATAAAAAAAGTAGTAAACTATAACTATTACTGAGAATTATTATTATTATCATTAAAAAGATCTAGATAATCAGATTCTTGAGATATCTGTGAATGTGTTGATTCAGGAGAGGTTACAGATTGTTCTTGATTACATGTTCCACGGTGTGTAGGTGGAACTGAGGGCGATGGTGGTGGGTAATTATTTCTAGCAAATGATGGTGTCTGATATCCTTGGGATGGCCCTTGGTTGTAGTTAAATGGTCGTACGTAATCCCAAGTAGAGTTACAGTAGCTGTATCCAGACGTTTGGGCTTCAGTAATGACTTGCATTATTTGAGATTTTGTACGTAGGCGTATATGTTCAGGCACTTTTTTTATTTCACTAACCAACGACAAAAAGAAAAGTCTATCTTCATCTTCTTCCGCCTTTTTCAACTCTACATTCTTATTTAAGACGTTAATCAATTCAACTCCTATATCATCTTCTTTGTTATTCTTTTTTTTTCGTTTTGGCGGTGGTACTACGACTTGGTCAGCTACGTTTTCTGTTTCATTTCTTTCATTTTCTTGCCTTTGCATGCTTGAATCAGTTTCATTGATAGATACTGTATCCTTCAAAAACATTAAATTATTGTAAAATATGTATTGAGTCTTTTTCTTAGCCGCTGACCCACTCCTGGTAACATTGTCCTTTAGAGCTTTCACGAAATTATCCCTAATGTTCTTCCATTTCTTTTGTAATTCTTTTCCTAGAACAATACAACAAACAAGTTAATGATTTAGTCATAAAGTAATAGATTTGTTGTAATTCGTGTGACATGTGCAATAAAGATAAAATAAAAAATAATAAAATAATAATAAAATGTTTGTTTCAGATATTTTGCAACAGGTTGTACATTCACGGAACTACATTATACATTCAAAATTGGAGTAAGCACTGTAGCAGAAATCGTACGAGAAGTTTGTTTTGCAATTTGGTTTTGTCTGAAAGATCTTTGTTTGCCTGAACCAAACAAAGACGCTTGGAAAAAAATTGCCAATGATTTTTTTCAAAGAGCAAATTTTCCTAACTGCTTAGGTGCTGTTGACGGCAAGCACATACGATGCATTGCACCTAATAACAGTGGCTCGATGTGTTTTAATTGTAAAAGTTTTTTCTCTTTGGTTTTATTAGCAATATGCGAACGTAATTATAAATTTGTTATGGTTGATATTGGAGCTTTTGGTAAATTCAGTGACTCGTCAATATTTCAAAATTCGGTTTTCTATGAAAAAATGCAAAAAAACCAATTGGATATTCCAGAGCCACAACCGATTTCACAAAGCAGCGAGACATGTCGCTCATTGAATGCAAAACAGCCACAAACCAGAAACCTCATTTTTTACAGGAGAGCCGAAACAAAATTTTAAAAATGATTTTTTGAAAAAAATACTGTTTTTATTATTAAATGTAATGATGTTAATACATCATTGTTTTCCTTATTTTTTGCTCTTTCTTTTTAAATAATGACCACTGTGCTAGCACTCTTCCAACCTGATAAAAACAACAAAAGCCCTTTTTGCATTCAAAATTTGAACCAATGTTAGGGTAATTATCTCAAAAAATTAAACAAATATTAAAATGAAACAAGCTTTTTTAATGTTTTATTAAGGAAATAACTATAGAAACAAATAACTCGCTGTAAATCTAAAAAGATACAAACTATTTAAACGAGCATCACAAAACCAGACATTGTTTTATCGTTTTATGTTAAAAAACGCGATATCAATTTTACCTTATCTAAAATTATCTTTATATAAATTCTCAAAATATTCATAGGAACAACATTATACTTCAAAAACTATAAACAAATTTAAAATGAAATTGCTGAAAGCTTAACATTAAAAGATATGAAATTAGGCTTAAATTAGTACAATTATAATACCTTTTACTATCTATTATTAAATCACAAACTGTATCGCTAAAATCACAAAATCAGTCTTTAAGTCACACCCTGTATGGCTAAAATCACAAAAGTAATATCTAAGACAGTCTTTAAATCACAAAATAACCTGATTTATATCTAAGACAGTCTTTTTTTTAGGCACATTTATAAATTTTGGTAAAAACTTTGGTAATATTTAGGTATAATATTTTTCTCAATAAGTTTGAGTATACCTTGTTTTTTTGTTTCAGAAATTGTTAGTTTATGATTGTATAACTTTTTTGGCACTATGTTGTAATTAATAGAGGATTTAGACATCTTTTTTGTCAGCGTCGAGACTGAGATGAATGCTTCGCTTTCGTATGAAGTTTTATATAAAAACTGGTGTTTATGTTCCCGGTGGACTTTCAATATTTTTATGTCGGACCATTTTACTTTTTGCCCATCTTCGGATGTGACGAAATTTCCAACACCCAAGCATTTTAAATCTAAAAAACTGTCGTGCGCAAGTTCGTGAACTACGAAAGGTGTGCCTTTTTTCTTTGCTGTCTTAATAAGAGTAATATACTGGTCCGGTACATAAATGGGAGAAGATTTTAAAGCCATTGAAATATTTCTTTGAATTAATGAGTGAGCGGCATCCCCCTCATTTTGGGTATGTCCCTTTATTAAAAACTTATGAGTAATACGTACTTCTCAATTTCGAATATATTTTCACAGCATATTGGTATGTTGCTAGCATGTATTTGTTTTTTTGCTGGCCGCAACAATTATCACTATAAAAAACAACGTCAAAATCACCCGCAGCTTCATCGTTCAAACGTTTCAAATACATGAGCACGCATGATCCAATTTCATTCACACCCCGACCTCCTTCCCCCTCGTGCCATACAAAACAATCTGAACTATTGTTTCCTAATTTAGTGATTGTCAAATTAAGTAAATTCAATTTAGAAATGTAATAGAAGCTAGAGACTTCACCTTGCGGACAAGGCATAACTGCTTGTAGATCATAGACACAGACTACAAAATCATCATTAATATTTTGTTTATCCCTCTCTTTTTCAGATCTAGCGAGACTTTTTTCTTTTAAATGCAAGTCGTACTTTTCTTGCAAAAGCGATTTATCATCTGCGTTTAGGTAAGCTGTACAGTCTTCACACTGGTCCTTTTTAGGTTGCCAAAACTAGATGTTAAAGTCCTCCATGAATATATTATAATATATCTTATATGAAACATGTGACTTATTTTCTTCTTTGCACTTGTCAACGTACAGGCGATGCAAAGCAGCAATTGACATGTTTCCCTCAATATATTCACGCTTTGTGTGAGCACGGCAATAATGGCTTTCAATCCTAGGGATTGAATTGATATGTGCTTTGACACCATCTTTCAAAGCGGCCTCTAACTGGAACTGGTTTCCGTGTTTCCCTCGATTTTCTTGCATTAATCCAACGCGTTCAGAGTTCTTCTTCACAACAGTTCTTATAGTTTTATCAGAAATAGCAAGTGTATTCATAAAATATACTTTGCAAACTCGAATGCGTCTATCGTTTTTAGGGAAATAATATGCGTGATTAAAATTCTGACGAGTGCTGCCAACACGGACATAGCGATACTTAGGTTCAATTTTTGTCATGTTGTCGCTAATGAAATGCCTCTGAGCTGTCAAGTCACCCATCTTCCAATAGTTCTCAAACAAAGCCAACCTTTCTTCCGATGAAAATTGGTTAACACATTTTAATTTGCATTTATCGGAACATTCAGGCCCAATTTTCTTGGCTTCTATTTGGACATGGTTTTATATGCCTTTCCGCTGTTTTTAAGAGCCTTGGATTTATTTCTCTTCCAAGATGCAGGGTTACATTTTCTTTTTCGGGAAAGCAGCTGAGGTTCCACGCTGGGTGGTTGACAATCAATACTAGGGGGCTGGGTGTCAATGCTAGGAGGCTGGATGTCAATGCTAGAGGGCTGGGTGTCAATACTAGGAGGCTGGGTGTCAATGCTAGGAGGCTGGCTGTCAATACTAGGGGGCTGGATATTAATACTGGGTGATTGTGGTTGTTCAGTCTCTAAGATAGATGGCTCAGTGTCAGAAGGCAGCATTTCCATGTTATCAGCCATCATCAGCCCTGGAAGGTCCCGGTTGGGGTGAGAAAAATTGGTAATTAATCCGTTTTTTGTCTATGTGTTTCTCAGGTAGAAAATCAGGATCCTTTCTACTATCGTCCAAGGAAAAATCAGATAAACTAGATGCCGTAGAACAGTTCGTGTCACTGTCGTCAGAGTCGCTGTCTGATGACTCTGATGAGTCACTAGGTGGAACGATTTTAACAGGGTTTTTCCAAGTTCTTAAGCTCTCTTCATCATCACTTAACAACGATATATCGTAATCCGGCTGGCTATCAGGGTAAGAGTCCGTATCAATACTATAATTTGCCGTTTCTCTTTGTTGTCCAACCTGTGCTGCTATTTGAGTTGCCTGAGTGTTGTCAAGGAACAAAGTTTGTTTCTCTTCAGTTCCAGATGGTAGTATGTCCTCAGTTTCAACATTAATTAAGGTCAAATCGTTATGGTTAGGTTGACTGATTGGATGGCACTCCGCATCAAAATAAACCTTACCCGTTGTAATGTCTTGATGAACTCTTGCTGGAATATCACATTCTTGAATTTGTTCAGAGTTGATAACGGGCCGGTTTTGTATGCTTTCTGATTCTTCATTAGAATGGCCAACTGCCATGCTCAAAATTAATTTTGCTCTGCTATTCATTCTGAAAATAATTATTATAGATTATTATTATGTACTTGCAAAACAATGCCTATCATAAGTTGTTACTTTGGGTGCAAAAATAAAGTGGTGCGAAGTTTCCGTGAAAACTAGCAATTTATTTATAAGTAATGAAGATAAATTACTTTGAAAATATAAAAGCTATGAACCAACCTAACAATTATGAGGTGCTAAACGGTAACCGATCGATAACTGTATGAACGTAAACTCTAACAAGTAAATGTTATTTTAAAGTAAATAAAAATTGTATGATTCTACAAAATTATTCCTCTAAAATTGACAAATTTGAAAACATCCAGTTTAGCTGTACACAAATAATTATTACCTCTGTAATAATTCAATACAAAAAGTACACATTTGTAAATATGGCATCACTTTACTTCATTTTGGAATGCAAAATGTACAGATTTAAAAATATGGCATTGATTAATTTCAAATTGGAATGCAAAATGTACGTTTTCCAAAATATGGCTCTGTTACATTAAAAATCAGAATGTACTTACTTGAAATTGGAATGCAAAACCGATGCATTTCAAAAAGTGGCCCCTTTGCACAGAACACTAAATCAAATGTAGGGTGTTTTTTCGATTTGTGGCCGTTTTGTATTGAACTGACGTGCGTTCGCTCCGAGTTCTGGGTTGCAACTGACAAAATGGCGGTTTTGTTCTGAAGTTGGCGCGTAAGTCAGCCCAATACAAAAAAGGCGGTTGATCAGTTTGGCATCAAAATGAGCGAAAATGACGGGTGTCTTCAGCAAAACGTAAAATATTGCAGCTTAAGTACCTAATTTTGAAATAAATGATTTTCAAAAAAATTTTATTTATGGCGGTTTTGCATTCAATGAGCGATGTATCCCATACGTTTTTGTAGGCGACGAGGCATTTGCGTTATCTACGAATTTAATGCGCCCATACGCAAAAAAAGATTTGGATGAAACCAAAAGAACGTTCAATTACAGGCTTTCTAGAGCAAGAAGATATGTAGAATGCAGTTTTGGAATTTATGCAAACAAGTGGCGTATATTTCATAGACCTCTAAGGCTGGCCTCACACAGCCGGAAAACCTATCTGAATTAAGAATCTTAATTCAGACTCTTAATTCCGGCTCCTTCAACTCACATTATCTTAAAAATTGAGATAGATCAGTAGTCTCTTGTTTCACGACACACGCAAACGTCTCAAAATGGAGGAGGAATTAATACTAATCGCATTGTTATTGGCTCAATACAGAAAAAAAAAAGAAATGCAAACGCATACACTGGATTCATCCTCTTAATGTAAACAGAATAAAAGAGAGTCAGTTTTACATTACGGCGACAAAGTTACGACAATTTCCTGAAAGATTCTTCGATTACTACAGAATGTCGATAGCATCATTTGATGAATTACTAAGTTTGCTGAAGAATAAACTCCAAAACGAAGACACACATATGAGAAAAGCCATTTCTGCTGAAGAAAGACTCACAATAACTTTAAGGTAAGATTATTTATGTAGGTAGGTACATATTTTAAAATCATAATAAAGTAGTTAAGTCAGATAATTTTATTCAAAAAGTACAGTACTCATTTGAAAGTCAAATAACTACTGATTTGTTGTTTACATTCGTCATAAATTAAGTTTTCGTCTGTTTCTGTACCGCTACCATGAGTTGTCACAGTTAGATCGCCTGACGTTACTACAGTAGTTGCGTAAATACGCAGATAGTATAGTTAGCCTTTTTAGTGGTACCATGAGTTGTGTTGATGCTTACTACTTACGTTATAGTTTCAACTACACCTTCTGTAGTTTTGCTTTGTTATGATGGCAGCATTACGTAACGATGCTCACTTCACATTGCATATTTTTATCTCTTTTCAAATGATACACGATGATAGAGACAGAAGATAGGTGACATTAGTACTATTACCCCACAAATGTAGGAAGTCGCCTGACTCACTTATTTCAATGAAATCCAATGTACCCCAAATTTATTCGTATTACGACGACGCGACGCTACGGTTCCACTTGACATTTTGCTAAAACAAAAACAACAACACAACGGTTGGGATTCGTGCGTAAAGTGTTTGCAAATGATTAAAATGCCGAGAACAAGTGCCTCACAATTTGAAATGCTGGTGGATTACATGGAAAGGTATGTAAATTCATTAGAAATTTATTTTCACAATATCTAAATAACTTTATTGTACTTCGTTGCTGTGAAAGTTGGGCCGGAGTTTGAGTTTCGAACTTTTGGTTTCTAGTTACACACAACAATAAGTTAAAAATCTTTCATAAATCGTATTCGTTGAGTAACTACCTAGATAACTTTCTACCGTGTGGGTATTTAATTAGTTACATTTAATTCGATAGGAACGGTGACCTCAGCAAGCCGACGACGGGGCCCAGCGGCCGGCTCAATACCATTAACCGCTGGGAAGAGCTCTCAACGATTTTGAACGCTGATGCCACTGGGGACACAAAAAGCACTGAGAAGTGGAGAAAGGTTCGTTTTTTGTTTTTGTATGGTTGATTTATTTACTTACCTACCTGTACTTTTCTTGAACATAACTTTGAAAATATTCTTGATCTACCTGTAGTTACATTCATCTCTATGAAATTAGGTTTGGAGCGACCTCAAAAATAATACAAAAAGAAAAAAAGCACGAATAGTGCAAAGTGCAAGTGGAACTGGTGGTGGGCCCGCATCAAAAATACAATTAACCGATCTTGAGGACAGAGTCCTCAACATTATTGGCCCTCAAGCGGCCACTGGCATTGCAGAGGTGCCGGAAATTGGTTTAACACAGGTATTATTTTGCTTATTTTATACCTAACATGATTTCACATGACTAACATTGTAACTAACCTTGTAACATGACTAAAAATTGTAACTACATACCTATTCAATAGTTTAGTGTGAGGACTATTATGAGTGATAAGATTTTAATAAACTGGTTGCTGCCAGGGGGTTTCACCTGTAGGTCTACCATGAGTTTTTACAATCTACACTCGCTAGCAACTGTAGTTAAAAAAATATATGAAAACTTGTACAGCGCCTCTAGTGGATATTTGGTTAATGATTCTGAAATGGAGCATAGTCCTTCCTCGAGGTTTCACCTCTGTGCCATGATAGTGTCTGTATGTGTTTCAAGGAAATAAATATTCTTATAATATTTTTGTAAGGCAGCTTATAACTTTCTTCATTGTTTCACAGGAAGTAACAGCAGCAGGGCCCTCACAATTTCTATCCCCATCACCACCAGCAGCTCAAGAAACATCCGAATCTTGTAAGTTAATAACATAAAAAAAAAATATTTTAATTTAAATCATGATTCATTTACTACCTTCTAGATAAACTTGGCCTTCTTAGGGTTCCTAGACTGATGTTAGATCAACATGAAGGAAAAACAAGATTGCTGTGATTGCATTCTTTAACTACAATGTAGTAGCCTACACAAAAGTAGTTTTGATGGTAAAATTATAATCCATTTCCTTAATACAAATAACTTTTTAGTTGTAGCTAGGACTGTGACTTAACTGTATGTGGATATGCATTAAGTTAATTAATTTTCAGATCTTGAAGACTTGCCTCAGTCGCCAGTTGTTGGCAGCCTGCACGAGGCAGGTGGCAGCCTGTATGAGCCGGCTGGGAGTCTGCATGAACTGGCTGGCAGTCTGCATGAGCCAGCTGGCAGTCAGCATGAGCTAGCTGGCAGTCAGCATGAGCCAGTTGGCAGGCCACAAACGCCAACCTCCCGAAAGCTCATCACACCAAGACGGGACCTACAGAACTCCACCTCGCCGGTTCAGCGGAGAAGGGCTCGCCTGCAGTCGCAGTCGGAGCGTGCTCGCCAAGCGTTTTTGGAGTCCGACCGCGAGTGGCGGGCCTTCAATATGAACAGGGAGCAAGAGGCTAACAGGTTACGGGAAATCGAGCTTGCACAACAAGCCAGGTGGCAAGAGTTGTTTGCTTCATTTGTCGTAACCTGTAATTCTGCCCTTGAAATTTTCAGAAATAGAAACGCATAGGTTGTTTATAACTTGTTTTATTTAAAATCATCACCCAACAATTCTTCTTGCTAATTGATCTCTTAATGCCCTCCCCATCAATAACTCATTGCTGATCTCATTTTCATCCACTCGGTCAATTATTTGCAATGTTTCTGCAAATAAAGAAGATAATTAGGAATAGCTCATAGTGTGTAGTACAAAAATAAAATGCAGTATTTATATTTATAAGTAATGAACCTGTGGAAGCAGTTGCATTTGTACGGTCATCAGGATCCGGAATGTTATATTGCAATGCAATGTTATGCAAGACGCAACATGCAACAATGATTCTAGCACATTTAGTAGGTTTGTAATGTAGGACCCTGTCCTTACACACACACCTCCACCGATTTTTCAACCGTCCAAATGTGTTCTCAATTATAACCCTTGCAGTGCTGTGCTTTTTATTGAATGACTCTTCCATGGAGTGTAGTGCTGTTTCTCTGTATGGGGTCATCATCCAGGGCCTTTGAGGATATCCAGAATCACCTAAATTAATAATATTCTGTTATTGTGTGCTAGTTTTAGGTGAAACAATCTAAATTTCAGACTGTTATATTAATATTTTATATACCTACCCAAGAGCCACACAATTTCATTATTCCTATGAAGAGATTGCATATAGTTATTGATGATGCTGTTGTCCCATATAAATGCATCATGCGTTGCACCTCCAAACTTTGGATTTACAGACAAAATTTTGCAGTCCGCATCACATATCTGAAAGTGTTAAGTACATTATTATTGTATTTGTAATGTAGGTAGGTATACTCGTATAGTTACCTAGATACTGTAGAATTCCAATATATTAAATAAGGGCAGTTTTATTACTAGGTAACAATTACCATTTGCACATTCAATGAGTGGTAGTGTTTCCTGCAGTAATAAAGATGCTCCACTGCATTCTCTGGTTTGAAGATTTTGAAGTGGCTGCCGTCTACACAGCCTAATACTCCAGGGATTCGATACTTATTGTAAAACCTGAAAAAAATATGAATAAAGTGTAAGTACCTAAGCAAACAAAAATAAAATATAAGACAAGTGATCAAATGAATAATTCCTATTGTTATTCTTGGAATCTGTCTCACTACCTGTAGATGATTATTTCAGTTTTCTTTACCTTTGCTTAATTATATCCCTTTCCTGACGAGTTGCTGGGAACTTTATAAACATGTTCACAACAGTTGGATGGTTTAGGGCTGCAGTTACTTCTTCAATATATGAACTCATCGCTTCTTGAGAAAAATGGTTTGCCTCTCCGACAACACGTTGGTAATCACCGTGAGCGTAGAATAATAGAGCACATAACACCTGCAAAAAAAAAAGGTTTACTCAGTTCTTTCAATGAGCTGCAAAACAATTCAAACCTCAATAAAACTTACAACTAACCTTTGATTCCAATGAGACTCTCTGTGTAGATTTTAACTCCGTATGTTGCCGCAATAAATCACATAAATCCACAAAAGCTTCTTTAGATAATCTATAAAGCTTCACAAACTTGGTGTCACTATTATTTTGAAGTGGATTGCCAAGTAGAACACGCATCTCACTTTGAAACTTTCGTTGTTCACGTCGTTCATCTTCTGCTTCGGCAGTAGTTATCATTTCCAAAACAAAACGTGCTCTATTAACCGATTCATTGCGGATGGCACGGCAGCCGTGTCATCATTTTCTTTTGCGTGTGGCGTTAGGCACGTGAGCCGTGCCATTTTGAAATCGATGGTAATTCCTTCAAATTAAGTTTTAGGGAGATCTACCCCAGAACAAAACTTTTTTATTTTTAACGTTAATCAAGCTTGTAGCATTCGTTTCTGGATATTGTATTGTTTTTTAAAAAATAGGGGTCACCAACCTTTTTGAAAATTTTAATGATGATGATGATTTTTGTATAATAATATAATTGAAATAAATAATATTAAAAAATCGCTTATTTTTGTATCAGAAATGTGAACGATTTGAGAGAACATTTTTTTAACATTTTAGGAGAATCTTAGCGCAAAAGACAATTACCGCTACCGAAATAGGATGTCAGAAACTAATCAGAATATTGGAATATCGGAACCAGTGGTATATTGTCGCCACATGATGTACACGTCCAAAGTCCTTTGGACTATTTCGTTTTATTTTTGAATACCCAATTCATGAATTTAATATTGGATTGTACAAATAAGTACGGCAACAGACTGAAAGCAGCAGCGACTACTTCTCGAGCTCGATTTAGACAATGGACCGATGTAAGTGTCACCGAATTTAAAACATTTCTAGGCATACTGTTGCTGATGGGAACAATAAAACTCAATAGAATGGTAGATTATTGGTCCACTCATTATCTGTTCCGCTTAAGTCCACATATATTTATGTCGAGGGACAGGTTTTTTTTAATTTTAAGAGCCTTAAATGTTCAGAATAATGAAAGACCAGAGAGTATATTTAAAATTAAATCTTTAATTGATTTATTCAACGACACGGTTAATTCAGTATATTATCCATTAAGAGAGCTAACAATCGATGAGTCTCTTATTCTGTGGAAAGGAAGACTTTTCTTCCGTCAATACAATAAAGGAAAAACACATAAATACGGAATTAAATTATACATTTTAGCCGATGCCAACGGAATTATTTTAAATATTCACGTGTACGCAGGCTCCCAGGATGTGCAAGTCGGCGGTAGAAATCATATTAAAAAAGTGGTTCATTTGCTTATGCAAAAGTATATTGAAAAAGGCCATTCCTTGTATGTAGATAATTTTTATACCAGCGTGGGTTTAACTGAGGAGCTATTATGTAAACACACATACGTTGGCCAAAACTAACTGGCCAAAATATTTACATCCATGTATATCCAATACAGTTGGAACATGACGCTCATCATCCTTAGTTTTTTCTATGCACTTTGAACTGTCCACCATATTATTTTCTAAACACGTTGATCTGTCAACCATCTGTTTTTTTATGCACGTTGAAGTATCCTCATGTATAGATTTCAAGTGTTCTGAGTTTTCCCAGTGTTGTGAATATGTTTGCGAATTTTGCTCTAATATTTGGTCATCGTCGTCGCGTTGAGTTTCAATTTCTGTCTCGGGAATATATTTTCTTTTACGCCGTAATTCTTAAACAATAAATAGGCAATAATTTACTTTAAAATACTTGAAATTTCTTATCAGGAAAACCAAAACAATAATTTTAGAACTAATGTAAGTAGAAAAGGTTTATCACACCTGTATTAAAAAAGCCACTTACCATCCATTTCCAAAAATACACTTATTTTTACACTTTTTATCACTTGAAACTACGTTCCTGACCGTTCACGTTAGATTTCGAATGTAAACTAAAAGTTTAACGCTTAGAACCACGTAAAAATGGTAAAAAACACTGTTTTCTTTTCCGCATGGCTGAAGACACAGGAGCCATGTCATTTAATCGTATGGCGCTTGGCACGGCAGCCGTGTCACGGTAATTTTGTTCAACGCTACAGTTAGAAGTTTGCAAAATTAGACATCGCAACGAATCGGTTAAACATTTTTACTTGAAAAATCGCAAAATCTATCACAAACTTTATGATAATTCACTGAGCAAAATGTCGGTGAGTGCCGTAACTACAGTAGTAATAGTACGTTACTATGACATCTGTCAAATTTTTAACTCATGGTACCAAATTTTAGGCAAATGAAGCCCAAACTACAGTCACTGTAGTATAGTTTACTACACTGTGACGTAGGATAGTTAACTATGAGACTCATACTGCGCATTTTAGTACCAAACTATCCGCTAGAGGCGCTGTACAAGTTTTCATACATTTTTTTAACTACAGTCGCTAGCGAGTGTAGATTGTATAAACTCATGGTAGACCCTCTGAAGTGGACGCAGTAGGTTGATCGTAATAATTGCCATGGACTGTTGACCACTTGAAATAGATTCAACGATATCCTGCTGAGCAGAAGTGGATGCAGTAGGTTGGTTATAGGTTTCCAATGAATTTATGATAACGTTCGGGGCAGAATCAATGTCGTATAGAACTCCACGTGTTCGAGCAGATGGTCCAGGAATGGTGATTACAGTTTGCGGGCCACTAGTGGATGTCCCTGAATATCTTGATTGCGCTGAACTGCTGCGGGAAACTTGTTGATAGATCGGAGTGTACATAGTTGGTGGGCTAGGGGTGGTTGAATTAATATAAACTACTCAAAACAAAATAGGGCCCACCCAATAAAATACGATTTAAATTAAAATAAAAAAAATACGTTCAATTTATTTCAAGTTTAATTTTAGAAATAGGTTAACACATTCAGAATCATTAAAAAAAACATTACAATGCTTTATTTTTGCTAAAAAAAATCGTCAAGAAATGCGCGTTTTACACATTAACTTAAAATTACACGGTTTTCCAAAACAACACGTTGAAGACACGAGCACATTTTTTAATAAACATGTTCTTAGGGTTGCTTCAATGCCTTATGTTTAGTAACGCGTAGGTCCTCCCCTATTGCGCACACACTCTCTGAGTCGGTTTGGAACACTCTCTATAAGGTGGATGACGTTTTCATCTGGAATTTGCTCCCAACACACTTTTAAAGCAGTTATCAACTCCTGTCGGCTATGAATTTCAGTGTGGTTGTCTTTAAGGCTTCTTTTCAACTGGTCCCAGATATGCTCGATCGGATTCAGGTCCGGACTCATGGCAGGCCAGGGTAGAACTGCGATACCAGCTTCGGAGATTGCACTTTGGGTCACTCTGGCAGTATGAGGGCGAGCGTTGTCTTGCATCAGAATAAAGTTAGGGCCTACTCGCTGTGAATATGGGATCACATGAGGTCGGACGACATGCTGAACATAGCTGGCGGCCGTTACATTGCCCTCATCCAAAATCACTAGCTCGGTTTTGCCCATTATGCTAATCCCACCCCATACCATAATACTGGGTCCACCAAAGCGGTCAGTTTCACGAATACATGGTTCTGTAAAACGTTCTCCAGGTCGTCGCCAAACTCGTACGCGTCTGTCATCATTAAAAAACTTTACTTTAGATTCATCTGTAAAAAGCACTGTCCTCCAATTATTAATGGTCCATTCGAGGTGATCACGTGCAAACCTTAATCGCGCTGCACGGTGGGCTCTGGTCAATTTGAGCCGAACAACTGGCATTCTGGAGCGTTGTTGGTCTTCATGAAGTCTGTTGCGAACAGTTTGGTCACTCACTCGCGTTCCAGTGGCGTCACGTAAGCGGTTTCTCAATATGCGTGCAGTTACAGTTCGCTCGCGACGTGCAGAGAGTCGGATGTATCGGTCTTCTTGGGAGGTTGTCGCTCGGGTTCTACCTGAACCGCGCCTCCTACTCACACTACCTGTATCTTGAAAGCGTTCCCATACATTTCGAATAGCTCGTCTTGACACACCTAAGCTTGAAGCTACCGATCTTTGCGAATTTCCCTGCTGAAGCAAAACAATGGCTCTAGTCGCGGATTCCGTATCCATGTGATGTCGAGAACCAGGCATTGTTTATGCAAACAGTAATGTAATCGATAATTAAAGGTATGGTTACGATAACTTCTTCGTTAGACACAACAAACCCCACTGAGCAACAATGTAAGGGCACTCACAGATTCTGCGGTATATCGTAAGTTTTTGTTTCTTGTCTACCCACTTAAGAACTACCCTAAACTTGGCGTTTAAGTGTTAATTTATGATCAATAAATATGCCTACTTAACATTTCCATACATCAGTATGCCAAAAACTCGCAAAAAAAAAATGTGTCGGGCAAAATATCGAAATATTTCAAGTGGGCCCTATTTTGTTTTGAGTAGTTTAGTACGGCGAAGAGATGTTCGCATTTCCATTAAATATTGTTTTGAGTAACTGCATCATGCCTAACTTAAAGTCAATTTTTTGCAAATGCGTCATTTTTTTCATATCACCATGAAAACTCAAAAGATATCTTTTATCATCATCAATGTCTTCAGTTGGAGTATTTTTTTTCGTTTTTAGTATATTCAGTATTTCTCCTGGTACATCTACTGTTTTTTTCTTTTTTGATTGTGATTCTTCATTGGTATTCTTCTTGGCATTTTCGGTTTTTGTCTTTTCTAGCGCTCTTCGTGTTTCAATATCTATTTGTTCCTTATTTCCATCTTCCATAGGTGTTTCTGTATCTCTTACTGATAGCTCGTCATTTTCTTCTGCTTCATAATTACCCTCGGGGTTTCTCCGTGCAACTACTTTGTCCAAGAAACTTAAAATGTCTGCGTAAACATATCTTTTTCCCCTTTTTGCAGCGGATCCTGTAGGACAACTCTTAAGTTTTTGTTTATCTTTTTTGTAATAATCTCGACAGTTACTCCATTTCCTTTTAAGTTCTAAACCTGTAAGTAAAATAGAAGTTATAAGTAATTTACTGTTATTGTTCCAGATACCTCGCTACTGGTGATAACTTCGAAGTTTTGAAGTATGCTTTTCTGATGGGTAGTACCACAATCTCCAGTATTGTTTCGGAAACTTGTTCTATTATATGGGAAGTATTACAACCATTAGAAATGAAACCACCACCATCACAAGAGCGGTGGCTTGAAATATCTGAAAACTTCTATAAGAAAACTAATTTTCCTAATTGTCTGGGAGCTGTGGATGGAAAACACATAAGACTGATTTCGCCACATCACAGTGGCTCAAATTATTACAATTACAAGAATTTCAATTCAATTGTATTGATGGCCGTTGTTGATGCAGACTATCGTTTTATAGCGGTGGATATTGGTTCATATGGCAGAGAAGGAGATAGCAGTATATTTAAGCAATGGAATTTTGGAAAAATGCTGTCCGAGTATCGCCTTAATTTGCCAGCCCCAAAAGATTTACCTAATTCCACAATAAAGACCCCTCACGTATTTCTTGGAGATGAAGCTTTTCCACTAAATGCAGACTTTCTAAGGCCTTATCCAAGAAACTACTTAAATAACACTCGCAGAGTCTTTAATTACAGACTCAGTCGAGCGCGCAGAGTAGTGGAATGCGCTTTTGGTATTCTGAGCAACAAATGGAGAGTTTTTCACACAAATATGACAATACCGCCTGACTTTGCTGTAAAAGTAACGAAAGCAGCATGTGTGTTACATAATTATGTTCGTTCAAGAGATGGGTACAAATTTGAAGATATGTTAACACACTGTTTCGATGATCTTCCATATGATACACCGCATTACAGAGCATCTAATACGGGAAGGCACGTTAGAGATAACATTGCACAGTACTTCATGATGCCATGCGGTGAAATAACATGGCAATACAATAACCGATTTATTAGCAATGATGACTGAGTATTATAATTTTTGTACTTACTTTTTATTTTTCTTTCTTCGACACTTAATTGGTCATAATTTGGAATTAAAACGTTAAATATTTTCAACCATGCTATGTCTTTTTTTTCCCTATCGTGATAGTCTTCAATAGAAGTGTCCCATAAGCAAGGATGGCTTTCGATGCACAAAATCAAATTTTCCGTCTCAGACATCACGCATCAAAACTCGTCGTGACACGTCCAGCCGCAATCACTAGCAGTGTGAACTGAGCTATTCATAATCTGAATTCAATATGTGTGTGTTGCTCTATGCAAATGTATGGGATTACGCGCGTTCTGAATTCAAAATCTTAATATTCCGATCAGGAATTCAGAACGCTCGTCAGTATCATTCTTACAGATCGATCTGATAAATTCAGAATCTGAAAAAATCAGAATGTGTGTGGAGAATGTATAAATTGTATGGATTCCGGGCTTTCTGAATTAAGAATCTGAATTCCGTTTCTGAATTCAGAAAGACATTCCGGATGTCTGAGGCCAGCCTAAATGTTCAATTCGCTCTAGCAAAAGATATCATAAAAGCTACTTGTGTCTTACATAATTTTGTAAGAGACCGAGATGGCTATTGTTTCGACGACTCACTCAGTTGCCCTTTGCCAGAAAATGTAACACAGGAAGGATTAAGAAGGAACAATAAAACTGCGTTGAGATACAGAGAATTGTTTGCCGAATATTTTATGACTGATGGGAAATTAGAATGGCAAAGAAATATGATTTAACTGAAAATAGACGTATTACTATGTTCTAAGATGTTTAAAGTATGTTTAATTTCGTTTAAATATATGTAATAATAATAAGAAATACTTACCAAGATTTTTATTTGCCTCTGTTGTCATCTCCTCTTTTCCAAAAATATCTACTAATTCTTCCCATTGTTTCCGTTTTAAATCTCTATTCTTATAAACTGCTCCTTCACAATTCCAAATAGCTTCTCGTTGTTGAATTTCAACAATGAATTTCTCTGTGTCGAAGTTCATGGCTGCGCAACTGAAAACACGTGCATACTTCACCGGCGGCTCGCCGCAAACTAACCGCCAGTGCGTATACACAAGATGGCGGCTAGCCGCGAAGCGGGCCGCGTCACTCCATTCAACCGCCGCGGTTGAAATTTTGTGGCGGTTTAGTGCGTACAATCATAAGCGGTTGCATATTAAACTGGAAAAGCGGCTAGCCGCGCGGTTAGCCGCCCCCGCGGTTAGCCGCTAGTGCGTAAGGGACCTTACGGTGGGCATCAACTTGACTCAATAAAAAAAAAATCAATTATCGTCTCACAAGAGCGCGACGCTACGTCGAATGCGCATTTAATTTTGGTATTTTATCCAATAAATGGAGGATTTTGCATAGACCATTAAATGTTTCAACAGATACTGCTGTTAACATTGTAAAACCATGCTGCTTATTACAAAACATAATTCATAAAGTAGAGGGTATTGCTAATAATGCTACTGACAATGCTAGTTCACACATGGTGTCTACTCTATGCCATTTGCCTCGTTCCCATTCAACACGAGGTAATGTAACAGCAAATATGATTCGTAACAAATATGCAGAGTATTTCATGTCACCAGTAGGGCGTGTACCATGGCAAAATCAACATGCATAAAAATAATATGTTACTTACCAAAATCATTTTTTTCTTTCTCGGACATCGTTTCAAAACCTTCATTTAACGCAAGACAAATTTCTCTCCAAGCGGCAAAACTCGACTGTCTATTGTTATAGCACTCTTGGGTTTTGTCCCACAGTACAGGCCTATTTTCAACCAAACTTATTAACAATTCCATGTCAATATCACCCATTTTTAAAAGAACGCAGGTAGACGGCACTCAATTAACAGAAAACAGGCAATACGTCCGGCAGCGTCAACACGCACCAATACACTGGCGTGGATGACCGCCATTTCTTACACCGGACCGGTGTCCGTCGCGCCGAGGGGAAGTGGTGGTGCATCCGGCGTAAATTGTTCGCCGGACCGATGTCCGGTGCATGTACACACATTCATTATAATTCATACACCACCGCGAATCCGGCAAAAAACACGGTCCGTTATCCGGTGAAAAAAACGGACGTCTACAAGCGCTCTTAGAGGCTATTACGCGCACAGATGTGGTCGGATCAGCAGCAATTTCATCAAGTACGTCCTCTTCATTATGTACTTGTGGTCTCCCAGAACTCGTGCCACCGATGCCACTTCCAGGAATTCGACCTTCAATGTAAGCATTGTGTACGCGAATAAACACACGATAATCGTGATGGCGTGCATTGGGAAATCTTTCCCGATACAGTGCTGCTGCTCGATTGGCGTTACCACCACACTCGCCATAGATTAAATGCATTTGCGCATATTCAGACGCAGTGTATAGCTGAGGCATTGCAATCAATATGCAATACCAAAAAATCCAAGTTACAAAGCAAATCAAGTCTGAGATCACAGCACAAAATCGTTAGGTTCACAAAATTAAGACGTCCAAATCGCTAGGCAAAACAAAGTCCGAAATCACTGCACAAAATCGACGAGTATCAATCCAAAACAGGATAACACGTTGTTGTACGGGAGTAGTATGATAGCACACTGACTCGAAAATCATAAAAATGCATTACGCGAAACGATAGTTCTCTTTCACTCATAGCATGAAAGAGCAAGATAGACATAGTGTCGATTGCCGCTGGGCCGGGAACCAATCTGTTCCAAGAATTACTAGTAGTTCTGCGAACAGTAGACAATTATTGCTAATAATAGTTAAAAATATTTCTTTAAATTACGCCTTGATAAGTTTGGTAGGAATTAATTTTGAATAATGATATCGCTGGCTTGCGAGAATAGCGACGGAACTAAAAATGATTGATTTTAGAAAATGGCATTTTTTAATTTCTTTGTAAATATTTTAGTACATACCGCAAAATGTAAATAATTTATTGAGGGATTGACTTTACTGATTAAAGGAAAATTTATCGTAGTATCAAAAAACATAAAAACATTTTCGAACTTTTATTAAAATTATTTAAAAAATCGTCATACAAAGGGGGGTTTCAGACATCAGTCTTTATTCATGAGACACCAAATTATAAAAATCAAGTTATGTCATTTATTTAGCTTTAAAGCCTCTTAAAAATACAAATTAAAACTTACAACAGTGTTTAAAACTTTTGTACTTATAAGTATAACAAAAAAATAGTTTTATAACAATACAATAGGAACTTTAAATTTAGGTATTAAAAACCCTGTTTATCAAAATAAATGAAATAAAAATAAACGTAAATTCTTCAAAATAACTAATGAAAAAATATCTAAAACAGGAACATTAATTCTTAAAAGGAAATCTAAGTAAAATAAATCATTTATTTTACAACCCCTCATAAAATTGACGATAATAGTTTGGCATTATATTTGTGTTAACTAAATCTACTAGTCCTTTTTTCTTATTTTCTGAGATTCCGTTCCTTTTTTTATAAGCAGATTGCAATCTGTAATTTTCGTCCAAAGCTTTTGATGCACGGCTAGTAATTTTCACACATTTAAATTCATTTTCACCGTAAGATGTTTTATAGAAAAAGAACCCTTTGTGGTCAGCATCTACTTTCAAAATCTTTATATCTGCCATTTTCACAGTCTCATTATAAGTATTTTTATTAAAATTTCTACCCATGTCAGAAGCTAGAGACTTTAATTCGTAAAAACTTCTATGACTCATTTCTACGACTTTGTAAGGAGATCCTTTCTTTTTAGCAGTGCGAATAATTGAAATGTACTGATCCGGTGTATAGATAGGGCCAGATTTCAGAGTCTTTTTGATGCTTCTTTCAATGACAGAATGCACACTGTCTCCTTCGTTTTGTGTGTGTCCTTTTATCAAATATTTATGCGTGATACTATTTATATGAGCTAAAGTAGAAACAGCGTACATGTACATACTAATAATAAATTTATTCTTTTGCTGTCCACAGCAGTTATCAGAATAAAAAATAACATCAAGTTTGGCTTCAGATGTTAGATCTCCAAGACTTTTTAAATACTCTAAAACACAGGTCCCTATTTCTATAGCTCCTCTATTTGCTTCTCCTTCATGCCACACGTAGCAGAACGCATTTTTATTTTTCATCTCATAGATCGTAAAGTTTAAGGTATTCACTTTTGAAACATAGTAAAAATTAGACACATCTCCCCTAGGACATGGCATCACAGCTTGTAAGTCATAAACTGCTACAATAGTTGATTCTTTATCTTCTGCTTCTTTCTTGTCCTTAACCTTCTCCATTCTTGAAAGCTCTTTTTCTTTTAGATGGTTCTCATATTTAGACTTCAGTCGATTTTTATCTTCTCCAGTTGCGTTATTGTAGGCAACACAATCCTCGCACTGATCTTTCTTTGGTTGGTAAAATGCTATATTAAATTCTCCATTAAATATTCTATTAAACATGATATAATTAGCACTTTTCTCTCTTTTTTCTTCACACTGTTTCACATAATCTCTATAAATTTCTGCAATAGTCTTACTTCCATCAATATATTCTTTCTGCGTATCCGCTCGACAGTAATGGCTTTCTATTTTTGGTATCGCCTTAATGAAATTTCTCAAACTATCTTTAATATTATTATCTACGCGACTGTGATTGCCATGTTTCCCTCGAAGATCCTCCACTATAATGCCTGAAACGTCACTTCTTGATTTTTCGGTAACTGTTCGAATAAATCTATCAGATACATCCAGCGTAGACATAAAAAAACTCTTACAAACCCGAATTTTTTCGCCATCTTTGTCTTTAAAATAAAATGCGTTATTATTTCGACGTGTTCCTTTTTTATATTGATATGTCGGGACAATAGAGGACATATTGAATGCTACAAAAGTTCTTTTACTTTGCAAATCAGGTAATTTATAATATGCGTCAAAAATATGGCGTCGAGTCTCATCATCAAACTTTGTGTTACACTTTAACTTGCATTTTTCTGTACATCCTGGTCCTAATCGTCTCTCTCGTATAACTTTATTATTTTTGCCTACATATTCTTTCCCTGCATTTCGTAGACGTTTTGCTACATTCGATTTCCAAAGTCCTGGCTGCATTTTCCTCTTACGTGTAATATTTTGGTTTGATTTACGTGAAATATTTTCTTCTTCATTCTCTTCTACTGTTTCAACCGAATCTGACGATAAATCATTATTTTCAATGTGATAATTAGGATCTGCGATACTATCATCCGATGAAAAATCTCTTTCTTCCTTTTCTTCTTAACTTTCAGCATACATATTGGTCAGTTCAACAGCTTTTGGTTCACTTTCTATTTGTGAAATACTTTCTACTGCAGTCTCATCTTTTTTATTATCATTTACTGACTCTATACTTACCTTATTTTCTTTGGTTTTATTTTCTAAGCTATGGCCGTGGAGTCCTTTTTCATTTAAATTTATAATGTTATTGGATTCTTTATTACATTCTTCTGTTTCTCTATTGCTGGAGGAAGATGAGCTAGAAGACGAGGAAGATGAGCTAGAAGATGATGATGACGATATGGATGGTGATCTTTGTCGCAAAATCAATTTATTTTCTTCTGAATTATGAGCCTTGCTCGTGATGTTGGCATGAGTTTTACACAAGCATGTTTCACGGGCGTCGACTGATGCGCTTTTGACGTAAAATGGGCGGTTCTTTGTAAAATAGTAATAGGAGCAATTTATGTCCGGGTTTTCTTCCTTAAAATCGCCATATAATTTTCGCATTGTATTCAGCAAATATCTTTTCTGTACCTTCTCTCGATTTCGAGTCACTGTTTCTTTTTTCCCAGCAGTAGCTCTGGAAACTTCATCACGCAAAAAAAACTGACGAATTTTTATTTGAAGTAGCATAGGCCGTTGTGTTTTGTTTTTCTTAGCGTATTCTCTACTTATTCCCAACACTTCTTGGAAGAATTGTTTTTTCTTACGATGTTTTTCTATAGAATCACTTATAATCAGGCTCCTGAGCAATCTTCTTTCTTTGTGGCTCTTAATCTTTTTATACCTCTCTCTAATTGAAGGTTATTATTTGACCAAAGGTACATACTACCTTTCTAGTTTCTACAAACGACAGGTAGCTGTGTCGCTATCTTATTATTTTAGTATAACAGCCAAAAACTTGGCTAAACAAACTGCTTCTATTGAACAGTGTCATTCAATTAAAAAAAAGACTTTGGAAATTATTCCAAGTCATTTAAATTGCATAACAAGACAATAGAGGAAATCTCTAGCATTCAAAAATCAAATAATAAATTTATTAAAAATAGAGTTAACAGAAAGTCAATAAATAATAAAAATTTAAACCCTACCAACTTGATGCACCAAAATATTGAAGGAATTAGTTGTAAAGAATTAGAACTGGAATTGTACATGAACTCAAATAACATTGACATTATTTGCATTACAGAACATTGGCTGAAAAGCCATGAGGTCATGTTCAGTTTCAGTAAACACCGAGTTGGTAGTTCTTTCTGCAGAGTACATGCTATACGTGGTGGCTCGTTAATACTACTTAATAAACAGATCAAATTTAAAGATCGATTAGATATAGTTCACCTCTCTGTAGAAAGACATATTGAAATAGCCTGCGTAGAGTTGGAGCAGTTCATAGTTATAAGCGTTTACAGACCACCATCTGCCACATTTGACATTTTTGAAAAAAATATGGAAGAAATTTTGTTTAAATTATCAAAATCAAATAAATACATTATTGCATGCGGAGACTTCAATATAAATTTGCTAGAACATAACTCATTAAACACTAGAATAACTAGTTTATTTCAATCATTTGATCTGAAGCCTCAATTTATGGAGCCTACTCGAATAACGGACACTTCAGCCACATGTATAGACAACATTTATGCCAATGTAAAAATTTTAAATAGAAGTTTAATTAGTAATATTAAATCGGATCATCTTGGTCAAATAATTAAAATAGAAATACAAACAAAAAATCTTGTTAAAAGTAAAATTACTTGTGTACCTATGACCATTAATCGATTGGACAAACTTAAATTAAACTTAACTTCTGTACTTCCATGTGTACATAATAATAATAATCCAAATAATTTATACAACACGTTTTTTAAGAAATTTTGTGAGGTGTTTAATTCAATTTTTACACCTAAATCGATCATGGTCTCTGATGGTCAAAAGTTCTGTGATTGGGCAACAGTGGGAATACATAAAAGCAGAAAAACATTGTATGATCTTTATGCTGAAAAACAATATAATTTTAATGAGGAGTTTAAAGAAAAAGTCAAAAAATATTCAAAGATTTTTAAAAATGTTTGTCGTGAAGCAAAAGCGCGTCATTTGAGTTCAAAAATAAAAATTAGCCAAAACAAAGTAAAAGCCACTTGGAAAATAATCAACAGCGAGACTGGAAGAGTCGCAACTAAGAACAATAAGTTTAATTTGAAAATTGGCAATGCCACGATCAATCAGGATGGTGATGTAGCTAATGCGTTCGAAGACTTTTTTACCGATATTCCAGTCTCTACCACAAAATCTTTAAACTCCTCTCCCATAGTCGCAGAGTCTTTGTTAAAAGCAAACTTAACGGAATGCAAATCACAATTCAAATTTGATTATGTAAATAGTGATGACATTATAAAAGCTTTCAAACTGATAAATGTTAAGAAAACCACGGACCTCTGGGGCATCTCTGTTAGCATCATAAAAACATTGATTGACATAATTGCTCCTGAACTAGCTTTAATATTCAATGAGTGTATTGACTGTGGTGTATTCCCTGATTTAATGAAACACAGTAAAATAACTCCACTTTTCAAATCAGGCACTAGTTCTGATCCTGGTAATTTTAGACCAATCTCAGTACTTCCGACATTTAGTAAAATATTTGAAAAACTAATTTTAAATCAACTGCTTAGATATTTCAATTCACATAATTTACTGCATCATAAACAATTCGGATTTACCAGGGGTCGCTCAACCACTGATGCTGGTATTGAGTTAATATCGCACATATTTGATGCCTGGGAGGAGTCTCATGACGCTTTAGGTGTTTTTTGTGATTTGTCCAAGGCATTTGATTGCGTAGACCATGACACATTAATCAGGAAACTACGCCATTATGGCATTAGGAGCGTTGCTCTAGACTTTCTCACTTCTTATTTAAGTGGCAGAGTGCAAAGAGTTGACGTGAATGGGAAGCGTTCTCCGGGGTCTCTGGTTAAAATGGGTGTACCACAGGGATCAATTCTGGGACCATTTTTGTTTTTAGTATATATTAATGATCTTCCCCATCTAGTACGGGACGATCATGAGGTTGTATTGTTTGCAGATGACACGTCACTTTTATTTAAATTAAAGCGACGACAAACCGATTTTGACGATGTAAACAATGCAATCTCTAAGGTGGTAAAATGGTTCAATGTAAACAATCTACTTCTAAATGAAAGGAAAACAAAATGTATTAGATTTATACTACCTAATGTTACACAAGTTAAAGCAGACATAAAAATCAAAGACGAGGAGTTGGCTCTTGTGGACACCACCGTATTCTTAGGTATAACCCTAGATAATAAGCTTCAATGGGGCCCTCACATTGATGGGTTGTCGAAGAGACTTAGTTCTGCGGCATACGCAGTCAAAAAGATCCGTCTTTTTACAGACGTAGACACAGCTAGACTAGTTTACTTCAGCTACTTCCACAGCATTATGTCATACGGTATACTGCTGTGGGGGAGTGCTGCAGATATAAACACCGTTTTTGTGCTGCAGAAGAGGGCTGTTCGTGCAATTTATAATATGGGCCCCAGAGAATCATTACGCAATAAGTTTAAAGAAATAGATATTATGACATTCCCTTGTCAATACATCTATGAAAATCTAATGTATGTTCACAAAAATATTAATTTGTTTAAGAAAAATAGCGATAATCATAATTTTAATACTAGAAATAAAGATAAACTCGCTGTTGCCACATGTAGACTCCATAAAGTTAGTAAATCGTTTAAAGGGCAAGGTGTGCGCTTTTATAACAAACTCCCAAGGGATGTACAAAAATTGACAATTAACAAATTTAAAAACGTAATTAAACAAAATCTTTATAAAAGAGCCTACTATAAAATATCGGATTATTTAGATGATAGAGAAGCTTGGGATTGAAACTGCCCCAACTCGTTCAAAATGTTACAATTTAGACGTAATTTCTTTTCTGTATTATGTACCTATTGTAAAAGGATCATTAAAAAAAAACAACCAGCCTGGTTTTCTTGCCTTTCTTTCCTGGCTTGGTCGCGAAGGAACAGGCAGTAAAATTGACGTTTCAAAGTGATCCTTGTGATTTTAATGAATAAAAATATTTGACTTTGACTTTGACTTTGAATTCGTCAATAGCGCATAATTACGATTCTCTTTCTGCTCTTGACCCTTTTTTTCCTTAATTTTGTTTCTAATGAGTCTTTTCCTGTACTTCTCACATGTTTTCTTAAGCATTTTGTTTTCCTCTTTTAATTTTTTGTTCTGTCTTTTGACTGTACTGCTATTTTTTCTTACCTGTACTGGAGATGCTGGTGGTCTTTGATTGTAGACATTGATTACGTCAAGTACCGGAGAACTTGGCGGTGTTGCATCCAAGAGCGATTGTAAGTTCTTTCGTTTCTTTCTGTAATCTCTTTGTCTTAACTTCCAGATGACGTTTGCTTGTTTCTTTTCTTTTGGTGTTAAGTCTTTCACAAGCCTTTTAACTTTGTGGTAGTGTTCACGATGCTTTTTCTTAGCTTCCTCGTATTTTTCGGGTTGTTGTTTAATTCTTTCTCTGTACCTTCTTTGTTTTTCAGCTGCTGAAAGTCGCGCCATTTTAGGCCAACTATATTATTTTCTGAAAATAAAAAAATATTATTATGCTACTATAAGACCTTTGCCCAGCAGTGGGAAAGTAGGTTAAGTATAAATGCTACTATTCTATCCAAAAATTTATCTTGATGTCGATTAGATCAAAAATTGTATATTCAGTGGTTAGCCAAAACATTCTAACCAGCTGACTACAGGTACGAGTTAATTCAATTGCAGATATTAATTCATGAAATCGGCTTAACTTGGTAAGCCATCCATACCACAGAACAACTAATAGTACAAGAAAGCCAATATCATGATAGGTATGCGAAAAATACCTATTATTTGGACGATTGTAGCTTCAAAGCTTATAAAAGTGACTTGATGCTACTATTTACCAAAAAATATTTCCGTGTACCAGCCACCTTATGTTGTATAATTCGATCTTACAAACTAGTAGGTATATAATGTCTCTAGAGTTACCAAAAATGTATCTGGAGTTACCGACAAAGTAACTGAGCATACGGGTAACTCCGGATACAAACGGCACATTTTTATAAAAAGATCATAATAAAACTTAATTACGGTTCTTGGCGTGAACAATATCTTAAAATATATGTTAAGTACTACAAAAACATCCGATTATTATTATTTTTTTTTACTTACGTCAAAGATATCGCGGTCACTCAGGATACGACATAAACAGGCACGCACTCCCTCTGAACACTCGTCGCAGACTGGCGGCTCGCCGGTGCATCAAAGGATACCGCCGCGCTATTTGAGCGAACACCGATAGAATTGGAACTACTTCCGGCAAACAGAGCCATCTATGTGTCTCCGGGTGGAATTTATGTAGGTAACTCAGTACACGAAAGTAAATGCGCACAAGTAGCGGACACTTTTTTAAGTTTTTTTTTTGCGAAAACTGTTTGATTTAATGCTGTTTTATATTTGGGATGCTGAGCTGTAAAGTAATATCTCGTTCTATAAAAAAAATGAACCGAACTTAGGAGGGAAAAATCAATTTAAATGACAACTGAACAGGCGAATGTGGCTCGCGGACAGCAATATTTTGTATGGCGCGAACATTTCGTGTACTGTGTTACCATGAAATTTCATATAAATAAAAGATTTTCGAGAACGTAATTGAGTTTCCCATTGCGACTTATAATCTGAGACATCATTGTGGTATTATTTTTGTGTGCAACTACTATTAATATGTGTATTTTTATAAAAATTGGTCTGGGACAGACTTGTGTAGGTAAAATAGTTGATTCACCCTTGTGACAACTAAGCCACGTTGGTGACTATTAAGGACATTTAAGGCTAAGTGTTTGAGCACGTTTGTGACACTAATCCATGTTTGTGATTTTTGAGATTCATTTTAATAAAACAAATTGAATTAGTTTATTTTTTTATTATAATGAACTAATTATAAAGAAACAACCAAACATAAACTTCTGAGATCCTATTGATTAATAACTATTCAGTCTGATTACAATCACATTGTTACTAAGAATAAGGTGTACTTATTGAACTAAATATTTGTTTGAAAAATCAAACTTAAAAACTAATTCACTACGCCTCGTAGGTGTTGGTTTAGGCAGCATACACACTATCGTTTATCAGAACCAGATACACATCTTCGGGTTCTTGCCGGCGAATATATCGGAGTAGGTACAAGTTTTTCTTTCGTAAGAATTTCACAACGTAAGCTTCAATGTTGTTCTCGATTGACATTATTTGACCAACAAAATGAACAGTGTGTTTTTTCCCTTCGAATTGAATTACGGCCCACGAGCCTACTTTAGCAGATGTTATGTGAGCCACAAGTGTCTGGATATTCAAAGGAACCCTTGGCTAATAAAAAATGAGAACACATCGACGGTGGAAATTTCAAATGCCGTAAGGGACAGTCTCCTGCATAGTCGTGGTTTGTACCACGACTATGCAGGAGAGCCAAAAACAAAATTTGACCTCTAAAAACGTTATAACTTTTTCATTTTTTTGTCTATTAAAATGCTTTTTAGACAGATTGTTTTAAAATTAATTTATCTATTGCCAACTATAATCTAAACCTCGTTAAACTCAATAGTTTAGAAGATGATGTCCCTTAAACATTGAAATTTTGGGAGAGATATCCCTTACAAATAGACCTTTTGGGAGAGATGCCCGTTACGACGTTAAAAAACTTGCAATTTATAAACAGTCTTCTACAACCTTAGCCTAATAAAAAATATTTTGTTGTAGGTAACTGTGTGAATAGTCTTGTTTACAGAGGCATTTGATATTGTAAAGTAAAAATAAAAATCAGATTAATTAAATATATTACAGTAACAAAATTGGTTTCAATATGTTGTGTAGGTAATGTAGTGATTGTGGACAAAGATTTTTTTTTCTTTTATCTTTACTTTAATGAAGTTAAATACCTACACCTAATTAGATTTTGGGTTGCAGACAAAAACAAATCAAGTATTTAGTAGATTAATACTTTTTAATTTACAATAAAACTAACAATAGCAGTTACACTAATATGAACTATCAAAATGAGTATCAAGAATAATCCTCATAAAGCGCAAATTATCAAGACATATTAAGGTCAAAATAAAGCTGGTAACATTGACGATGAACAAAATTCTTGACTTAATAATAAACGGACTACCGTTGCTACTTTAAATTACAACTAAAAGGAACTATAAAAATGGAAGATTGAGGTATTCTGCGTGAAACCGTTTTGGTATTGTTACATTTTCGCATAAGCGTTTCAGATCTTTATAATTTTGCTACAGAAATAGGTATTCGTTGTTCGTATCAAGCTTTCAATTCCATGTCTGCATCCTGGTTGTGAGTTGAAGAGTTCTGCTGTGAAATCTCTTTCGGGTTTCCTTTCCCCTTCCCTTTTCCCTTCTTTCCTTTTGTATTTTTAAAATTTAAAAATTTTTTGAAGATTTTTGATGAAGTTGAAATTTATGAACTTTAGCTTCTTCTTTCATTGAATAAATAACATTCATTTCATTTGGCCACTTCTTTTTAAAAATCACTATTCTTACTTTCTGAAGTTTAACAGTTTTTGCTGTTTGTGGCGTGAAAGCATACAGATTTTTTGATCTTCGAAGAGTTGACTTCAAAGTTTAAAAAATCTGTGTGCTCCATTAATTATACTTGGTAAGATTCTGGCCATTCTCGAGCAACTTCGATGAAAGTTAGCGAAGTTTGGTACAATGGACACCATACAATCTGTTTATTCACTTTGTACGGAGTGACCAACCAGTCCTTTCTTCTTTGTACGCTTAAACCCCAATAGAACTTAAATAGACCGACTCGCCCTTCTTCTGATATATTTCTACAAAGTCTACCACACGTTCCTATACTAGAATTTATTTTATTGACTTAGCCTCTACGATTTTTTCTTTCTTTTTTTGCATAACACTCACCTGTATCTTTTTTTTTTTTTCGCAATGTAGGAACATTATCTTTCTTAAATTTTTTAAAACTTTTGTTTTGTATTTTTGAACGGGTTTCTTCATTTTAAGATCAGATATGCAGTCTTCAATCTCATCATCATTATCCACATTTTTGTGTGACAAATTCCAATTGTAGGTTAAATATGCTAGTTTCTCAGCTCTTTCTGTAGTAAGTCTGTTTCTTTTCGGTCAATGGATATTGCTATGAGCACTAAAGGAACGTTCTACAGCAGCGGAAGTGCAAGGTGCTGTGAGTATTTGGAGAGCAACTTTGCTCAAAGCAGTTTTTCCACACAATCCTTTCCACCACGTTGTTGGGCTTACATCTATTATATTCGCCCACAGAAATCTCTTACTCCAAAAGCCATCTCTTGCTCTATAAGATGCTAAATTAGTAATTACATTGACAGCGATACTTTGGCCTGCATCATAAATGAATTCCATGGCGTCCATTTCCTGCCCTTCATCAAGTCCTTCAAGTCAAGGCTCCTTGGGTTGTAGGATCCAACAAGTATGCTGCAAAATGTAGTGGCTTTATTACAGTTTTATTCTTTAATCCGAACTCCGAAAATTTACCCCCCGTTCGGATTCGTGGAGCGTTCGGATTATAGTACACAGAATTTATAGGTTATTTTTTTATGAAATAAAACGAATAGTATGTGTACATATTGTGAAATCGATATTTATTAAACTTTTTTAATGAAATCCAATACTTTTGTTTGTCGGGAGTTATTTAATGACGTATAAAAAGCTTTGTCTCGTAATTTATGTAAAAGCATTTTGTCTGGTAAAGGAATGCCCACTTGGTCAGCCCATTCAAGACATGTATTTAAGGCAGACATCGCGCTTGAATTGGAAACGCTTGCTACTGGTTCAACGTGCGACATTTCTTCACTTGTGCCGTCACATTCCTGTGTTACTTGCCTTATTATTCCATCGTCAGTAAGAGGTTCAGTTTCATTTAGATCATCATTGCATAATAAGGAGTCATTTATTTCAGCCTCAGAAAAGTCTCTATTAACGAAAACTGCTAAATGAATGTCGGCTTCGGGTTCAAAGCCATCGTTTGTATGTTCTTCGACGTTTAATTGAGGCCACAAGGGAGACCAAGATTTTTTTATTAGGTTCGTATTCAACTGATGCCAACACTCAGCTAAGGAAAAACAGCGTCTTTCATATTGATCTTCTTAAGGATATCGGATACAGTACATTCAGAATCCAATTCCTGTTGTGCAAAAACTTGCAGCAAAAGTTTTTTCTTGTAATTCACCTTGATAGAGCTGTGCAATTAGGTGGCATGTATAAAACTGTGAAATTCTCATCAATGGATTGCAGGTCTTCATCTAGCGGATGTGCCGGCGCATTATCGAGAAGCAATATCGCTTTCAGTGGTAGATTCTTCTTAGATAAGAATTTTTTTACTTCAGGGATAAAGTATCCTTTAATCCACTCTATAAATATAGGTCTCGTCACCCATGCATTCCTTTGCCCCATGTAATGTACTGGTAAATTTCGTACAGCTGCAAAGGCACGTGGCTTTTGTGCTTTGCCAATGACCAACAAAGGCAGTTTATGCGTCCCAGCAGCATTCGCACAGGGCATGAATGTTATTCTTTCTATGGAAATTTTAGAACCTGGGGCATTAACTTCTTCATCAGATGCCAGCGTTTTGTCTGGTATTGTTTTCCAATACAAACCAGACTCATCCGCATTATAAATTTGCTCTGTGGATAAATCTTTCTCCTTGATAATATCCATGAATTTGTCCTAGAATAGTTTTACGGCGCCTTCGTTGTTTGATAACTTCTCCCCGGTTATTTTTAGTTGACGTATTCCGTGTCTCTTTTAAAATTTTTCCAGCCAACCTTTACTGGCCGAAAACTCTCCTCGCCCAAGCCTTTCATGAAAGTATTTCGCCTTCTCCATCAAAATATCTCCTGACAAGGGAACATTTTTTCGTCGTTGTTCTATAAACCACGTGAACAATGCATCTTCAAGTTGCGGATTTTCCGGCGTTTTTAACGTCTTTCGAGCTCCTGGACCCTTTTCAGTTCTCACAACATAAGATCGTATCTGTTCTTCCTTTTTCTTAATATCAAAAATGGTAGATTTGCCCACACTATATTTCTGCGCAAGAAAACTAAAAGAAATACCTTCCTTGAGTTTATCCAAAATTTCGCATTTCTGAGAAATAGTCAGGGTAACGTGTTTCCTTTTCTTTGACGTCGAAGCCATGATGTAAAAACACAAATATGTAACTTTCGAGATGCACGAGAGACGCAATAGCAACACAAAATGGCGGACGAGTAACAATAACAAATGCGCGTGACACCTACTCTACACTCGGCAAGCAACTGGCGAGACGGCGCGTGAAAGCAAGCGGGGATAGGGGCATTCGGATAACAGAGGTGTTCGGATTAGAAGGGGTTCGGATTAAAGAGGTCCTACGTACTTGGTTTTTTAGTTTCGCCATCTTGAGCTGAAAGCAATAAAAAATAATTGGCATGGTCAAAAATTACTAATGTACGAATTTCACGGCGCTTATGACATTTAGGGCCGAAACACATAACGCAAACTGCTTATTTTTGCGGCGCCGCAACGCCAAAATCGGCAGTTGCGTTGCCGCGTTGCGGCGTCGCGAAACAGGGCATTATGGTAGGGTAACCATTTTCTCGTGATTTTTGAGCGTGGATAGACGTCTCTCTGCGATGGATCGTAATAAACTTATTGCTTATTTGTTATTAAGAAGACATTATTCTATCTTAAAAATACGGCAAAGAAGATACTGGATACATCCATTAAGTAAGGGTATGAATCCAAATGGCGAGTTCTTTTCTAAAAAATACGAAGCATTAAAGATAGACGAAAAAAAATTTGTTGCCTACTTTAGAATGAGTATATCATCATTTGAAGAGCTATTAAGCGAGTTATCAAAATATATACAGAAGAAAAAAAATGAAGGAAGGAAACCAGTTACTGCTTTGGAAATGCTGGGCTTAACTTTAAGGTAAAACAAATAGGTTTCTTATTTTTTTTTTATTGATGTTTATGGCACTCTGAATCAAATGTTTAGTTTTATTTGTACCCCTGTACACCTGTGGTACTAGCGGGGTGTCGATAAAAATTTTGCATCACTAGTGTTCATGGTTTGGGGGTACCTAGTGGTACAAAGCCAGGTTCAAATGAAACAAGACAGAATCAAATTAAGCTTTTTGCATTATACAATTTTCTTACTTTTAGAATACTTTAATAGGCCTTAAAAAATGTAATGATCAATTTAAGAAAAATCAAACTCCTCATCTTGTGAAACATAGGAAGTAGCTGACGTTTCGTCCAGTAAAAATGGTGAATTTATTGGACGTTGTTGGTTTGATGATGAGGTAGTCCTCTGTTCAGTAATCGAACTTCCAGGAGTAGAAGTGTGGTAGCCACTCTGAACCGTATTATCGTATCTCATAGTTGAATATCCTTGATTATAACCCTGATGCTGATATTCTTGATTATAGCCGTGATGTGTATTTTGATGAATTGAAGGTTGAAGAATGTCCGTTAATATTTGAAGCACCCGACTTTGAAATATCAATGTTTGATTCTCATTTAACGATTGTAGAGATGGTAAAATCCCCTTGAAAAAATGCAAATGTCTATTCTCCGGTGTTTTTAATATTGCCAATAAATCTTCTTCAATATCATCCTTATCATCTGCCTTTCGTTTTCGTGGTTGACTTTTATAACGAGGCAATGCCGTTATTTCATTCTCAATATCTCCTTCCGCTACACATAAACTGGAATCAGTTGCATTTTGTGAAACCTTTTTCAAAAACTGTAATTGTTTATTCAAGTGATATTCTTTAATTTTTGCAGCTCCAGCTCCTGATCGATTGGCATCTTTTAGTTTTTTTTGATATTTAGCAAAATTATCTTTTATGGCCTTCCACTTCTTGACTAAATCATTACCTGCAACAAATAACTTCACAAGTGAAAAATAGTAATAAAGACTAAAATTCCCTAGATTCCATTTATACTACATATAAAATTACATATAAAATTTGATATAACTTTCATAAGTACTTTCGGTCCATCCAATTTCATATAAATGGCTGGCCGCCGAAAAAGAACAATTTTCTGCTTTTTCTTGACTTGGCAAGTTAAAAACTGATTGACTTTGCCTAGAACAACCATAATGTAAAATATTTCTTGAGTACTTCTTTGAAAAACTACCTGTCTATCTTTGAAAATCTATTCCTTTAGCAACACTATTACCTGCGCAGTTTGAGTTTGATTATACCTACATTTGTATTATTTTATTATTTGCCTACTAATTATTATTTCATTTTAGATTTCTAGCAACCGGCAGTGACTTTAAAACCATGCATACGAATTACTTCCGAGGAGCAAGTACAATAGCAAAAATTGTAAGGACAGTTTGTCGCGCCATATGGAAACATCTATCAAGTCAAAATATACCTCCTATAACAAAACAGGTTCTAGAAGATGTCGCTATTGAGTTTGACAAGAAAGCAAATTTTCCTAACTGCATAGGAGCTCTTGATGGTAAACATGTCCGTATTACATGTCCTGCGCACAGTGGATCACTGTTTTACAATTATAAGGGCTATAATTCAATAGTTTTATTAGCTCTTGTAGATTCTAGATATAGATTCATTTTTGTCGATATAGGAGCGTATGGCAAGGAAAGTGACTCCACCGTTTTCCAGAACTCTAAACTTTATGATTTGATTATGACACGCAAATTACCTATTCCTGTACCAAAGCCTTTACCAGGTTCTCAAAATGAAACTCCATTTGTTTTTGTAGGAGATGAAGCATTCTCAATTTCGAATAACGTCATGCGCCCTTACTCAGGGAAACATTTGTCGGTACAACAAAGAGTTTACAATTATCGACTGAGTCGTGCCCGAAGATATGTCGAGTGCGCTTTTGGCATCCTAGCCAATAAATGGCGCATATTTCATCGATCTATGAATGTGCAATACGAATTTGCGACAGACATTATCAAGGCATGTTGTGTAATGCACAACTTTGTTTTGAATCGAGATGGAGTACAAGCGACCGATGACATTATCTTTGATGATTCTGATCTGCAAATGTTGCATTTGCCCACAGCAAATGAAAATAATTTAAGCCCACATCTAATACGGAATGATTTTTGTAATTACTTTTCCAGTGATGTTGGCGCCCTAAGTTGGCAATTAAACAAAATATGAATGTTCGTATACCTACTCAGTTCAAAATACAAATAATACCTTAATACATTTGATTCAAACTATTTAACATGTTGTGAACTGCGAATAAACAATTTAAATGGCAATTTGGTTTTATTTATAGTATTTGTTTACCTTTTTGAATAAGAGCGCGAGAAAAAATATAATTATAACTTAGAGAAAATCTTTTGCATAGGGCATTAAAATAAATGGTGTATTTCATATGATTAAAAAAAAAAGATACATGCTACTTACATTAAACTACAATTTTTACAATTTAAACCGCGGATCAGATTTTTACGTTTTTACTACAGTAAAAATTGTAGTTTTATTGTGAATAGTGATCGCGTAAACCTAAGACAATACTATGTTACTACTTACCCAGTTTTGATTTTTCGGTTGAGTTTTTTTCCTTGTAATCAACATAAACGATCTCACAAATGCTTTTCCATGCTTCTTGTTTTATAAATTTGTCTTTATAGGTTTCGTCACTAGTATCCCACAAACAACGGTGTTCCTGAACCGAAGATATAAACAGATCGACGTCAACGTCAGACATTTTAATTTTAAAACTGCTTCTCGGTTGACACGTGTTGTTTGCAAGAGTGTTAGAAACAAACTGCATCCTTGTCAACAAGTATGACGTCATAACGCTGGAATTCGCGTCGTGCGTTGCGGCGCCGCACCGCTATAGCGCACTGCCGATTTCAGCGGCGCGGCGCCGCAACGCGCTTATGTGTTTCGGCCCTTAGGTCGCGAGAAAACGCAAGATATATTTCTCGCATTTGTTCCTGAAGCCTTCTGTCTCAATCGAAGTAAATTTCAAGAAAAGGGCGATTACGTAAAAATGTATTTCTCGTCGCTTTAATATTACCTAAGTACCTAGGAGTTATTGTATTTACCTATGAAATTGCCGTTTTGTATGGAATAAGTGAAAGTACTTATTTTTTTAAACTTTTTTATTTCTGTTATTCAAAGTAATCACTCATGCAATCGACGCTAATCACGAATCTTTGCCAACGCATTGGCAGTTTATTGATTGCCCTTCTTGTAAAAATCAGCTGGACGGGAGGCAACAAACTCTTCAAAGGCATTTTGTACTGCCTCTCGGGAATTGAATTTTTACCCACTAAAAAGTTGTCTAAATTTTGGAAAAAGTAATAGTCGGTAGGTTCAAGGTCTGGTGAGTATGGCGGATGAGGGAGAGCTTCCAACTCCAGCTCTTGCAGCTTGGAGACTGTCTGTTGTGCAGTATGGGGTCGCGCGTTGTCGTGAAGGAGCAGTGGGGACGACCGATTGACCAAAGCTGGTTGCCGATGTGCAAGCTTCTCCATCATTGTCTCTAGTTCTTCACAGTACACATCTGCAGTATTGCTCATGCCGTTTTGTAAAAAGCTGTGGTGAATCACACCCGCACTAGACCACCAAACAGTGACCATCACCTTTTTACGGGTCATTTTTGGTTTAGGGCATTGCTTTGGTGCTGAACCAGGATCTAACCAACTTGCTGAGCGCTTTTTATTGTCGAACAGAATCCATTTTTCATCGAACGTAACAATTCGGTTCAAAATTCCTTCATTTCTTTGCCTATTGAGCAGCGCGAGGCAGGTCTCGACGCGTACTGTTATGAGCCTCGAAGGATTTAGGTTTTTAAAAAAACTAAGTTTATTTGTTGGATGAGACAACCGCCTAAGTTGGATATTGGAATGAGACTGATAGTTGAATGGAAGGGATTATGGGCTGTGAGTGGAGAGTGCCGAGTCTGTAAAAGGAGGGTGTCTATTAAGTAGTAAAGGGTACATTAGTTATCTATAACACCTCCCGGGGGTAGACTAAACATCGGGGTGAAATGAGCGATGTTTGGTAAAAAATGGGGAAAGGTAGGTATTACACATTTCGGCGAATACTAGGAGATGGGAGTTCTTCTGCATTAGGATGACGCTTAAATACCTTCAAAGGAATAGCTGGTTCAGAAGCTGGAGTTTGTTCTACAGGTAAGTTTACAGGTAAATTTACAGGATTGGCACGAGAGGATCTCGGGAAAGGGTAAATCAGACGGCTGCGCGATTTAATGTATAAAACTATCTTTAAAATACAAAATGTTAAAACTAAACATATTATAATTATGAATGTAACTGAGTAATGAGTCTCGTATTTAATTATCGGATGTTGAATTAAGATTTTATCAGTTTGATCAGATATAGATCTTAATTTTGATTTTGATTCTAAAGTAAAAACATGTAAGTAAATCAATATTTTGTAGTTTCATGGGAGCCTCATTACTGATTACCTTATTAAACTTATCTAAAGTACAACAAGATTGATTTACAATATTAAAATCGGGGTGGATTACAGTAGCGTTGATTCTTACATTATTAAATTTCGGTATTAACTTTGTACTTTTACAATAAGCGATACAGTTATTTGGTACCGTAAGTATTCCTGTGCCAATAATACTTAGTTCTAGGATTTTTTGATTTGGGCATTCAATATACAGTTTATTATTTTGGGATTGAACATAGATCCAATTATTATCATAGAGTGGTGTCCATAAATCAATACTTCCGTGGACAAAATCGGTTTGACACTGCACTGGCATAGCTTTTATCACATTGGTCATTAACACACTTTTACAATTTGGATTTGCACTGACGGGAAACACGGTCATGACGTCACAGATGTATTCGCGCAGGCTTATCGCAATGCATTCCTTCAGTGAGTCAAGGTTACAGTATTCCGATCTGTCTTTGGTCATTGCTATATATCTATTGCTAGGTATAATATAGGTAAAAGAATTTGGTTTCATTTTATTGTGAGGTGTAGGTAACGCTATACTATGATACAAACTGAACTCTCTTGGAGAAACCAAAGGTATTCTTAATACGAAGACAATCTTGTTGCTTAAACTATAACATACTACATTTACTAGAGACATTAAATAATACGTAAATATTTTTTAATGCTAAATCTACAGGTAATTTAAAATCTACAGGTAAGTATCGATAGTTAGCGACAATTTCATCGTTAGGCTTCGTTCACACGGCATTGTCCTGCACGTTTTTTTCGTATTCGTTTTTTTAACGTACAATCATCCGGGTCTTCACACGGTAAATTATCATTCGTGTAAAAGACGAATAGCCGCAGTCTTCACACAGTTGTCACAGTGAGTAGACGTCACTGATGGATCCACGCGTGGTTGTACTTTTATATTGGTATCGTAGGCGCCAACGGTCTCGCCGCCGACAAAACAGAAGGTTTTGGGTACATCCTATTAATCACGAATCTGTGCGAACGATCACATTTGAAAAATTATTCGAAAATCTTAGAAACGATGAAAAAAAGTTTTTTAATTACTTTCGAATGTCTGTTGAAAGTTTTGAAAAGTTATTAACTCGACTGGAAAATTCAAGCCTACCAAAATCAAATACGAATATGCGGAAATGCATTAGTACTAAAATGAAATTAGCCATCTGTTTAAGGTAAGTACACAAATAAAAATACACAGGTTGTGATTATTTAAGTTTTATTAATGTTAATTATTATAATTAAAAAAATATAAAAATTTGACCAATTTTACTATGGTATATTCGTGTTTCGTATTAAAAGACATTGTAATCAATATCCGTGTAGTTAGAATAGCAGGATTCGACAGAAGACGGACTTTGAAGAGAAGCTGCTGTAGTTAATTCTACAGAGGCTGGACTTTGAAGAGAAGTCGTTGTAGTCATGTTTGTACTAATAGAATTTGTAGCTTCTTGTATATTACTATTTTGGTATTGTTGTGTAAAATATCCTCTGTGAACTGATGACAGATTGAAAGACGACGATTCACGAATTTGGCGACTGTTTTTAATTTTTTTCATTAACTGTAACACACCCATTTGGAATTCAAGGACTTCATCATCGTCATACTTATCTAATGATGGTAATATCCCATTAAAAAATGAAAGATGCCGATTCATTGTTTTAGGTTCGTTATTCGAATAAGAATCCATAAATTTCATCATCTTCGCATCTACAGGACTAATCATATTCTTTAGAGATCTTTTAGGTATACGATTAGGTATTGGGCTCTTTGCCGCCATTGTGTCATGTGTCTCTATAGAGTTTGTTTCCAATGTTTCATTTCCACCCTCAGAATTTTTTTTCTGGTTTTCGGATTCTGTGTTATTATTGGATTCCGTGTTGTTATTTTCGGTAGTAGCATTATTTACTGTCTTTTTAGGTTCTATTACTTTCTGCAGAAAAGATAACTGTTTACTATATACATAAGGCTTTGCTGTTTTGGCGCCACTTCCTGAGCTTTTCTGATCTTTTATCTTTTTATACGATCGATTATAATTATCTCTTATATGAGTCCACCGTTGAATAATCATTTTAGCTGTAAAAGACAAACAAAAACGGTAAACAAAAAAACTGATCTTGTCAAACCAGTCTGTGTAATGATGCCGCGTGTCAGTTTATATTGGATCTGTATAGAGGGACGTGCTGTTGACTGTACATATACATTTTTTTTTCAGGTATTTAGCATCGGGGTGCTCCATGAAAGATTTACACTATTCATACAAAGTTGGAGTATCGACTATAAGTGGTATCATCTGGGATGTTTGCTGGACTCTATGGCATGTCCTTCAGGGAGAATATCTTCAAATGCCTTCTACAGTAAGTGAATGGATAAAAATAGTGGAAGGTTTTGAAAGAAAGACTAATTTCCCTCATTGTTTAGGTGCAATTGACGGAAAACACATAAAAATCTTAAAGCCTCCTCATAGTGGATCCATGTACTTCAATTATAAAGATTATTTTTCAATTGTGCTACTTGCGGTGGTTGATTCGGAATACAGATTTATATATGTAGACATAGGATCATACGGAAAAGATTGTGACTCATCCATTTTGAAAAATTCCGTCTTGTGGAAAAAACTTAATGATGGTTCGTTGAATATACCCAAACCAAAGCCATTATTAGAAGGTGGAGAAAGTACACCTTACGTATTTATTGGTGATGAGGGATTTGCTCTACATAATAATTTACTACGCCCTTTTGGAGGAACACATTTAGATTTACGTAAAAAAATCTTCAATTACCGCCTGAGCAGAGCAAGGAGGTACGTGGAGTGTGCTTTTGGTATCTTAGCGGGAAAATGGAGAATTCTACATAAGGCTATTGATGTTTCACCAAGTTTATTGACAGAAATCATAAAAGCATGCATTGTATTACACAATTATGTTCGTGAAAATGATGGACACAATTTTGAAGATGTGGCAAATCCTTCATTATTTGAAAATATTCAAAGTACGGCAGTTCGAAATGTTCAAGCAAACAGCGTAAGGTCCATTTTTAGTCACTATTTTTTATCAAACGAAGGAGCAGTTCCATGGCAAAACGAATACATTTAGAACTAAGCAGAGCAAGTTAAAATATGTTGTAACTCAATTTTTATTATTAGTAATAAAATATACATACCTAAGGCTTGTCTTGTTTTTTCTTCCTTTGTCTCAAAATTAGGATCAATTATTACCATGATTCCCTTCCAAGCCACTTGAGTTGCGACGCGATTTTTATAAAGTTCCAAAGTTTTATCCCATAAAACGGGACATTGTTCCACTAAAGAAATTAATAGTTCGTTGTCTATAGAAGATTCCTCAACCATTTTGAATATCAAACCAAATCAAACATAAAATACGTGCCACCCGTCCAAAAGACGCTCAGGTACTAAACGCTTCTTCGGTTGCTATTCGATAAAAAACGTGTGAACATCGTGCCGTGTGAACGAGACAGAGCTATATTATGTGCCACTGCGAACCGAATACGTCAAAGTTCATTCGATTTGCTTGACAAGTCCGTTGAGTATGCGTTTAAACGTATAAGCGGTACACGTTTTTTTGCAGTACAATCGACGTGTGAATGGATATATGTACGTTGTATGGTCACTATTTATACGTTAAGACGTATACTGCAAAAAATCGTGCAGGACAATGCCGTGTGAACGAAGCCTAAAGCTCCGTGGGAGGTAATACGGCCGGGTGCAGAATGTTTTGATTGCTAATCATGATAGCGTTTGTTATATCTTCCAGCCGGAACGATAATGTTAACAATGAAGCTTCTAAACTGCTTAGGATTGAATTTATATTTGCTTTGATAGTTAATTCATTAGAAATTAATGTAATATTTTTTAGTTTTAAAAAGAAATTGTCGATAGCTTGGTTAAGGTTGGCCTCGTTAAGGTTTATGGTATGTAATGTTTTATTAAATTGAGATAAAACTGAAGAGGTGACTAAGACATTCTCTTTAATTAACGATGCCAATCTTTTCTCATTATTGTGTACATTCTGGATGGCTTTATCATACTTTATACCAACCTCTTCGTCCAAGGTCCCGAATATAGTTTTGGCGAGAGAGCCAATACCACATATCCATGCCCCTCTCTTAAACCTTTTATCCACCAGGTGAGAAATAGTGTTCGGTATCCTACCAAACTGTTAATGGTTCCAAAATAGTATGGCATTATAAATTGTAACTGCTTTTTAATTGAATTTGAGTACATATGAGACGCAGTGTACCCAAAATAGAGTTTAAGTTTTTGATATGAGTTTCAATATACGATATATCGATAGGCGTTATTACGTCTAAATGGCTTACGCGAATTTTGAGTTCACCAATTGGGTCAAAGTATATGCCAGAACTGGAGTTGATTTCTTGGACGAGCTCCGGATGACCTTGAGCCAATATACTGTAATGAAAGGAGACATTCTGTTTGGAAAGTTTTTTTTCTCTGGTTATCTATTGTTTAATTATGTATTTTATGTATATGTAGGTTCCTACTCTTACCTGTAAAATAAACTAACCTAAGTATTATAAAAAGTATTATATAAAAAATAGTATATTATAAAAAAGTATTATAAAAAAGGGTAAATTAGAATTAATGTTAAACAACAATAATAAAAAAATTAATTGTCTTGGCTTTCTCAATTTGTTTGCGTACTTCGGCTTTGTGGACTTCAGGAAATCTATAGGATTTGGCATGTATTGGGACATCTGTGGTAGTTTTGATTTCGTCTTTCAGGGCGTTGGTATAGGTTAGGTTTTCTCCAAGAAGATGGAAAATATCGGAAAACTCGGAACATAATTGAAGGAGTGACTCTCTCTTCATGATTGAGATGTGAAACACGTAGTTGTTTTAATACTTCCTCAGTTCTTTTGTGGCAATCCGTTGAAACGTTTATGTGATTTATTGAGACGGAAGATTGTTCTGTGAAATCGGAAGAATGAAAAGGACTAAGTTTGAGATTTAAATCGGATTTCAGGGTGAAAGGTATTTCGGATTTATTAATTACGGATAAGTTTATTCTGTTATTTTGTTTTACAACTACTAGGCAATTTGCAATCAATAGGTTTTCGGAAAGTTTTTGATCGAGGATTAATCCTTCTTTCATTTCAGGATTTGATACTGAGCACTCAATAATGGTCTCGGTTCTAGGAGAGATAATGTAAGCAGGATCATGGAAATGTAGTTTTACGGATGTTTTACCGATGTGAAGAAGGTTATTGTTATAATTAATGCTGCAATTATGAGCATTGAGCATGTCTGAACCGATTATTCCATCATATGGTAAATGTACTGCGTCTATTACGTGGAATGAATGTGACACATTTAATTTGGGAAATTGTAATTTCAATTGGAAGTGACCTCTGGTGCGGACTGTTTTTTCAGCAGAGTCAATGCCTTTTAATTGGATGGTTTCTTTCATGAGTTTAGGATGTTTTTCAATGCACGAATGTTGTAACAGACACACAGAGGATTCTGAGTCGACTAGCAATGATAGTGGGATATTGGATACAGAGGATTTTACTACGACTTGAGGTAGCAATGTCTTTGCAGGATTATTAGTTATCTCGAATATATTGGATTTAGCAGGTTTTGACAGATCAACCTTGCTAGGTTGCTGCATGGATACAGTGGATTTCGTAGGATTTGATAGATCAACCTTGCTAGGTTGCTGCATGGATACAGTGGATTTCGTAGGATTTGGCAGATCAACCTTGCTAGGTCGCTGCACGGATACAGTGGATTTTGTAGGATTTGGCAGGTCAACCTTGTTAGGTTGCTGCACGGATACAGTGGATTTCGTAGGATTTGGCAGATCAACCTTGCTAGGTCGCTGCACGGATACAGTGGATTTTGTAGGATTTGGCAGGTCAACCTTGTTAGGTTGCTGCACGGATACAGTGGATTTCGTAGGATTTGGCAGATCAACCTTGCTAGGTCGCTGCACGGATACAGTGGATTTTGTAGGATTTGGCAGGTCAACCTTGTTAGGTCGCTGCACGGATACAGTGGATTTTGTAGGATTTGGCAGGTCAACCTTGTTAGGTCGCTGCACGGATACAGTGGATTTTGTAGATTGTGGCAGGTCAACCTTGTTAGGTCGCTGCACGGATACAGTGGATTTTGTAGATTTTGGCAGGTCAACCTTGTTAGGTCGCTGCACGGATACTGTGGATTTTGTAGGTTTTGGATTTTGTAATGATGTTTGTGATAACTCAGGCTGGACATGGATTTCTTTGCTTTGGATTCCCTGAGTGAATTGGCGGTGTCGATTTTTAAGTCGTAAGGTCCTGCACGATACTGGGACGAGACGATTACTCGTTTTTTGGATTAGTATCGACGGTATCGTATCCGTCTACTGGACGACGCTGCTCTTCTTTATCCTGACGTCGCTGTTCCTCTTGCAACCGAGTCTGCTCCACCTGTTCACGTCGCTGTTCCTTCTGCAACCGAGCCTGCTCTTCCTGCTGACGACGCTTCTGTTCTTAATGCTGACGGCGTTGTTCCTCCTGCAACTGAGCCTGCTCTTCCTGTTGACGATGCTGCTCTTCTTTATCCTAATGACGCTGTTCTTCTTGACGACAAAGCATTGCCATAATAGCAGCAAGATCGCCTGTCACAGGAGCTTGGCCCACGGATGATGATGATGAAGCTCCAAATGGTTCGGTGGCGGCTGATTCCATCTCCATCGGCTGACGACTGCCGAGCTTCTTGAACCGGAGAATCTCCAAACCGCCTTTCATCCATTTCATGTTGTCGTTGACCTCTCGTCCTGACACCATCCACGTTATCCTTTGGTAGAACCGGCATTATTTTATCCCACTTCTGACAACAAATTGGTTCGGGATAAAATAATGGGAATCGATCTAACCAAAATAACACTTTTATTCAACACGATGACGATGAATACACGAACTTGGTCACACGTCATCACAACACACTAATTTACATCACTGTTGCAGCATTTAAAGTCACCGAAATGTTCGCACGTATAGCCAAATCCGGACTGACTCGCGAGCAACTACTGTTCACGCGAGACCCTTCACGTCAGTCTTCCAGGGCCTCGCTGAGACTCACTCTCCGGCCATCTCTCCGGCCTATTTATATCGCGCACATTTCGATTGTTCGAGAACGATCTCGATCGTTCCAGGAAAGGGTCGGTGTTTCGACAGAATGGCCACTCCCCATTCTGCGATACCGCAGACAATAACAACAATAACACAGCAAGACAAAAGCGTTCGAGAAACCTCGATTATTACTCATTGTTTAACAGCCTCGGCGTATTACTATATTAATATATACATATATTAAGGGTGGGTTGCACCATAGTACCTGTTAATGTAAAAGTTAAAGTCATATTTAACAGTAACAATAGCGGTAACTTTAACCTTTGTAGCGATATGGGTTGCACCATTGTATTCTGTAGCATTGTTAAAGTTACCATGGTTGCAAGTGGAATGACGCGTAATTTACCCCAAAATCATTGTGGGAAACAATTTGTAACATGCCAACACTCGACGTTACGTCAAAAAGCTTGATGTCAATTGTAAAATCGTGAATGTGTGAGATATTGTTTTCATTAGTTTATTTGTGTTATTATTTAAATTGTGTCTGCAATCTGCATTATCGGGATTATTAATAACGTGTGAGAGCGATTTCTATCGACTTATAACAGGAACAATCATGGACAAAAGCTTGCTCGCAGATATTCCTACAAAGTAAGCATTTTGAGTTGCGTGTTATTTCTTGGTGAGAATTGACTACAATCTTTAACGCTTTTAAACGTTTCAGGGAAAGGAGTGTGAATTTTAAGCCAGTGGAAATGGAGAGGCTGCAAACACTGATCGCAAAATATAAAAATATATTATTTTGTAAAAAAACTGATTGTATCAGCTCGAAGCAAAAAGAGAGTGCGTGGAATTTGATCCACAGTGAATTTAATGCTCTCGGAGACACTCCACGTACAATCAAGCAACTTAAATATAAATTTGAAAATTTAAAAAGGTCTGCTAAGAAGGTATTGTACTTTTTTATACGTATGTAGCTTTCTACTGCATTGGATTTTGTGTCATGTTGTATTTCAAATGGATGGACGTTATGTAAGCCAAATCCTGGTTTCAGGGAGCTAGCAGGGAACGCCAAGAAATGCGCCGCACTGGAGGGGGACCTCCAGCATCAGTGCCACCAGAGCAAGGCGATGCTACGGATTGGCTTAGGTCTATTATGCCAGTTTGTGTTGATGGAAATCCACCCATATATGACGATGATGTCATAATAACCCAAAATATTCTTTTTGTAAGTGCCTGTATTTTATGTACCTACTATTTTTTCCCCCTTGAAGATGTTAAAACATAATAGCAAATATTATTATTTTATTGACCCATATTATTTTATTACATTTACAGCCTGCAAACCAACCAAAAGGAAATAAAGGTGAAGATGATTCTGACAGAGAGGATTCTCAACATGGAAAAAAGGTAAGTAAAGTACACTTGGAGAGCAAATTTTTCGGGTCACTTTGTATGAGTTTCCATAGAAAGTGACCAAAAAATTTTGCTCTTGACTATACATCTATTGTATTTGATAATATTATTTATTATTCCATTCTTCTAATTATAGTGTGTATATATATGCAAAGATCTTCTTAAATTATGCAATGCTACTTTCACCATTACATATTATATTCACCGGAGATTTTATTTATAATAGTACCCGGAGCCAAGCGAGGGTGGGTATTCATACTTATTTATATATCTATATTAACCATTGTCTTTGTCTCCTTTTTATGATTGTTTCTTGTTTATTTAATCATTTTGCTTATTTACAGATTTCTGTCAGCGAAACAACTACAGAAGTGGAAGACTGTGCCATAAAAGAGAAGAGTGAATTTGATACAAGCACCACATATAGTTCCCTCAAGCGACCAGTATCATCTCCACTAAGACGTAAAGACTGTTAACTATATTAAATTATATGCAAACTAACTGACAATCAATTAATCTAAAAATGTTATCTGACAGGTCAGGCTAAGAAACAAAAACCCGGTGAAAACTGCAACCTCGTCAGACAGCTGTTGCGTGAGAAGAAGTTGTCTATTATGGATGAGCTCCAGGAGATCGAGTTACAAAAAATTAAAGAGTCTATCAAACATGCTCAGGAGGTGCATGAGCAAAAACTACGGCATAATGAGGAGCGCCACAAATTAGAATTAGAAAAACTACATCTAGAAATAGCCATTTTAAAAAAGTCTGATTTTTAGAAAGAAGTAAACAATATCAATATTATTTTTAATTGTTTTATTTAACATCCACAAATTGTTTACATGTTATTACATGTTAAATTGTTATTAACGTAATCTACTAAAATAATTATTGATCAATAGTGACCTATTGCAATTATCATTTCCTGCTGCTGTATATACTATATTGTTCTCATCATCTGATTCATCATCATCATTCCAATTTGATGGCAATGGTGGCATAGGATCTCGCATTTGTTTGCACATATTATATAATACCGCAGTGGCCACTATGACAGGCTGGACTCGGTCTATGTGATTTCTTAGTTTCATAGCCAGTGCAGGAAATCTTCTCTTCCAACATCCAAATACCCGCTCTATTACATTCCTTGTGCGTATTTGACTTTCATTGTATAATTTCTCTCCATCTGTGGTAGGATTACGTAGAGGTGTCATCAGATAGGGTTTTACTGCATAGCCTTTGTCACCGACCAACCAGTATCCTTGAAATTCACCATCCTCTAGTCTGCCCTGATAAATGTTAGGAAATATTAAAAATAAAATTCCTTGTAAAATAGTGTTGTGAAAAAGTTAAGGTGAGATATTCTATTTAATTATATAATACCTTTATGACACTGGAATTGAAAATATGGCTATCATGACTGCTGCCAGGCCAACAAGCAACAATATTCATAATGTTCATGTTTGCATCACAGATAGCTTGAACATTCATAGAAAATGTCATTTTTCTATTCCTGTAATTTTCTGCATCGGGGCCTCCTGCAAATAATATTTATAAGTAAATACTTTTACAAACAAGTTGACAATAAAAGAATGTTTGAAACAAAACCATACCGGGAGACTTGATTGGTATATGAGTGCAATCAATTGCTCCGATTACTTTCGGAAAAGCACCTATGTCATAAAATTCTCTTGCCGTTTTCTCCATCTCCTCAACACTCTGTGGCATTGATATCCATTCAGTTCTCATGCTTGCAATTGCATGGCTCACTCTGTATATTATGCGTGATACGGTTGACTTATGAACACCAGCTGTATCGCCAACACATCTTTGGAAGGAACCACAAGCATAATATTCTAGTGCTATTAGTACTTGCTGCTCTGGTGTAACTGCTTTATTTCTGAAAATTATATCTTATAAGTATCTACCTAAGTGTAAGCTTGCCAACGATGTACGGCGTGGGTAATATATTTCAGTAATCCAACAACATGGTAAGCAGTGATACCTAACTAGCGCTAATTAAGTTTGGATGAAGGGCATGACAGACTTGCGATAGGTATCGTAGATTACGTAGGTAATATGTGTATAAAAAGAAAGGTTACTTCATCGTTGGAGGCTCTAACCATCGTTGCAACCGTTGAACCAGCCACCGCACATAGGTAGATTTGCACGAAAAACGTGGCCAAAATTATTTAGCAATATTTTTAGCTTATGTACGTCTTTACTATTCAAGTTAACAAAGAATTAGCTATATGGAACCACGATAAAGAAAATAAGTGAAATTTTAACTTTTTATTAGCATTTTTACACAAAAATAAACAAAACGTTACTTAGAACTGTAACTTTCTTCGTCATTTTCTTTATCCTCGTCTGCAAAAGACTGCTCTATTTCTTCCACCATAATATCCTTCGCTTCGGCACTAAAAGGTTTCGTGTTTTTCTGAGGCTTAGGCCGTATGCTGCTTATGTACGGGTCCCATGTTAGCATAAGCCTGTGAAAAACATCGTACATACATTCTTCCCGGGAAAATTTTCGTGAATATCGAAGCCTATATTCACGAAAATGTTTATTTCGTGCCTCTGCTGCTTCTTCTGATAATGTCCCGATAGGCAACAAGGCATGGCTGATGATGGCGGGCCCGTGTATTAGAATTTTGTGGACTGTTGGTGACATGGGATGCCAGTTGTATTTTTGTACATATAATTTGGCTGTTTCGGTACAATAGCTTTCAAATTTTTGTGCATCTATTTCAAAGCCACTTGAAATCACCTCCAATATTGTACCGAATCTTTGAATCAACTGGAGTTCTATGCCGGTGATTCGAGAGGAAACCTCGGGGTTCGCAAAGAATCTACGACTAGTGTTCCCATCATTGGTGTTTCCAAATCCGGGCTTCGGAACATCCACCAATAACCCTAGTTCTTCTTTGAATTTAACTTGAATTTCTTCCTTCTTGGTATGTACAGCAATTTTATCTTCTGGGCTTCGAATCTGCCATTTTTAGATAGTCCGAATTGAAGCTTTTCCGGGTCTACATCTTTTTTTATGTTATCCAAATTGTTAAATTTCGTTTGTGTCACGTTACATATATAGCACCGCATTGTTGACAATGTTTCAGTAGCTGCATTACAGACTTTTCCGTCTATCATTGTAAAACACAAAGTGTGTTTAATGGAAACGTTACAGTTTTCTTTTTGAATCTGTGTGTTATGTAACGCAGTAATCTGTCTTTCAAAATGTGCAATTTCCTCCTTTGTTACTTCCTTGGTTTCGGCAAGAAATCGTATCCTCATTGGTCGACAAAATCGGAGAGAAGACGGTTGAGGATTTTGCCACAGAACTGTCTTGGTGCGTGAACAAACTAGTCTTAACGGAACTAATGAGGACTGGAAAATATTGGAATCCGAAGCCGACGTGTCGTGAAACTTTTGTTTAAATCTGGATTGGTGTGAACCATCACAGCCCCATTTATAAATAAGCTCTGCTTCAATTTCATTGTTATCAGAAAACGTTTGCATAACGTCTTCCAAGTACAGCATAAGCCGCTCAGATGTATGATTCAAAAGGTCTTGTAGTTGTACTTCAGCACATGTCTCTGTTATTTTTATAGATTCTGTTTTAGGATAACATTTCTTTTTTTCACTCAGTAAAACATCATAGCAAGGATACAACTTTGGATCACTTGTTCTAACAATTTCGTATTGTGCGCGAGTTAGTTGTGCCTCGACAAACATTGATAAAGCTCGTGCTGGCGTCAATTGTCTTCCTGTTGTTTCCGATCCACTTTGCTTCATCAGTTTTCGATATTTATCTCCACGTGTTGGTGACATCATTACTTCTTTTACCACAGTAGCCCCTGCAGTATTCCCAGTTTCCCTTAAGATCATTTGGGATGCGTACAACACTTTTTCGTTCTGATCCGATTTTCTCAATTCTTCGGTTTTTCTACGTTTGGAACGCTCTGATAATTTGGAGAATTGTTTTTGGGGGCGACCAGGACTGGTTTTATTATTATAAGGAATTTGTATTGTTCCTGTGAATGAAAAAAAAACAGTTTGGTACTATCCGAAATCACTTGTAAAATAAATGAATGTAATAATAACAGAAAACGGCCCTTCACCTACCTTGCAGCCATTTTTCATTTTTCTGCAAAAAAGTTTTCTCTGTTCTGTGTGCTGCTTCCCATTTGGATTTCATATCAGATTTGAGATATCGAAAGCTGGTCAAAAATTTTTTTTTTTGGTCTTGTTGAAAATTTTCTTCACTGAGTATGTTTGACTCAACGGTATCCAATTTTTTTGAAAAATGTTTTTCATTGGTGTGTTGCAGCATGTTGTATATGTCTCTTCTAGTCATTATTTTGACACCAGAGGGCCCTGGAGGTATACATTTTACCGATTAGTAAAATTGACTGCAAAACTAACTTTGTTTTGGTAATTCCTATAGACAAAGTATGTACCATAATAATAACTAAAGGCACTTTGCGGCACTATATATTTCTACATCTGACATCTACGTGAACCAGCCTATATAAACTAAGAAGAAACAATGACTCGATCATGTACGCATACCAAACAAAATAACTAATCTTTTCAACTTTCTGATATTTGACTATTATGATTATATGCGGCTCACGAAATAAGCTTTAACTTGAAAAATGTATTTAATTTGAAAAATAAACTATTAAAATTTCTTTTACTGACCTGGTTCTGAAGTATCCATAATGAATAATTGCACTTATCACTAAAATTTTTTGCTAAAGAGCTAGTTTAAGATTACAATTTAAAAATATTAAAAAGTTCAGATAAAATGTGCGTTAGCAAAGCCGTTAGTATCACAACTGACTGAGCACTTGCACTACTAAAATTCAAAATGGTGTCCTATTGTGCTCTAACAATCTTTGTACCTGGTAGCATGACTCATTTCTCGCAAAACAATTGTTTGTGAATTGCATTTTTGGCCACGTTTTTAGTGCAAATCTACCTATGTGCACCGAGCCATGTTTTTGGAGACTCGAAATCTTGCTAAAAATGACGCGTCATCCCATGTTGTAAAGCGGTTAGGTGTAAAGAAATACACTTTTCTTTTTCTATATCTTTCATTGATCAGCCAATCGCATTCGTCTTCAGAAGAACTTTCCTCAATTATTTCTCGGAGGAGCGACATGTCTGCACTTTGGTTATGATTTTACGTTTGACAGCTTCCTGACAATGAATTTAACGTAAACAATAACACTAACCGGTCAAGCATGCGCGGTTAAAGTTAGCGTTAAGTTATGACGTCATTTGACAATTGTCAAAATGGTGCAACACATTTTTTACTTAGCCGGTACTTTAACTGAGCTGCTATTGTTAAAGTTAGATGGTGCAACCCACCCTAATAATATTATAGATCAGATGAATAATCACGACTCTTCATGGAGATAAAAGTTTTTGAGTCTAGCTAATAGGGAAGGTGAGGGGGATTTTCTAATGGAGACCGGCAAGGCATTCCATAATCGGACAGCTTGGACGGAAAAGGAGTTTGCATAGAAACTGGTTCTATCCATCGGTGTTTTGAGAAGGAGGTTTTCAGAGGATCGGAGTGATCGGGAATTTGTGCAATGAAGGAACTCGAAGCGTTCCTTCAGGTAACAAGGCATGGACGGAATACGAAGGATGTTGAAAAGGAGGGATAGGATGTGAGTATTCCGGCGAAGTCGAAAGGGGAGCCATTTAAGTTTATTACGAAATTCGGAGATGTGGTCGTATTTCCGGAGTCCGAAAATAAACCTTATGCAAAAATTTTGAAGACGTTCAAGCTTATTGAGCTATTCCTCCGTGAGATCAAGATAGCAGGAATCAGCGTATTCTAAAATTGGGAGAAGAAGAGATTGTGCAAGCGCAATTTTAGTAGCTATCGGAAAAAGTTTCGCAGTCTCTTGAGCGAACCAGCAAAGGCAAATAGCTTCCGGCTCACAGATTCGAGCTGAGGACCCCACGACATACAGCTATCCATAAAGATGCCCAATTTTTTTACAACCTTTGAGTAGAGAACAGTTACATCATCAAACTTAATTCAAATCAAATCAAAAATTCTTTATTTCTCTGTCATGCTTTACAATAAATGGCGCCCTACTTGCCAAACTAAGTTTGTGAAAACTTGTATCTTGGCAATTAGTGCTCTTCCTTTTGATTAAAACTACTTATAGAGATGTGAACTAAAAACAAATAAATGAACTAAAAAATAAATTACATTAATTGATTATGGTACAATCATTAATGAATTTAGTTATGTGCTCTCGCATTTTAGGCCAATTGTATCGATGAGATAACGCCAAAAAGCACTCATTGATACCGCGATGATTGGTTTTTCCATCATGGTATTTGTTAATGATCTCCTTGTTGTCTAAGTATTCCTTAACGTTTTCTAATTTTAACTTAGTTAGTGTAAGATTCATAGTCAAATTTTTAAATGTTTTCTGAATGATAGGTATGATGGTATACTTAGCCAAATAAAGATTTATCAGTAGTCCGGTTTTAATCTTAGGATGGACATACTATTTGATTGCATTAATGACATCTTCCTCCATATTGGATTCTGATATTTGAAGATATTCGGGTGTGCGTATCAAAAGGCTTGGTGACTACTGGTTTTCTTTTAATATCACCTACGACATTAAAATTAACTGTTTAGTGAATCTGTTTAAAGGATCTCATCTGAGATTGGGACTTCCAAGATAGGGCTTTCGTTATTCGTGTGAACAGTGGCGGTTCTTGAACCAGCAGCAGGTTCTGTAGCTGTAATGGTTCTAGATTCATCTTACGCGTGATCAGTTTCAGATGGATTGACTGCGATAGACATAAGCTCTTCATTATTAATTTCTATACGCGATAATGCATCTGCGGTCGTTTTACATTTACCGTCTACGTGTTCGACTTTATAATCGTACTCACTAAGCTTTAGACGCCATCTTGTAAGTCGTGAGCTAGGGTCTTTTAAGATTTACTACCCATTGTAAGGGTATATGGTCCGTAAAGATTAGAATTTTTTTATCATAGAGGTACGGACGGAAGTACTTAGTTGCCCAAACAATAGCTAAAAGCTCTTTCTCCATGGTGTTATAATTAAGTTCACTAGAGTTGAGAGTTCGCGATGCATATGCAATCGGTTTGTTTGAACTCTTGATACCTTGAGATAAAATGGCACCGATAGCTACATTGGAAGCCTCAGTTGTTAAGATGAAATCTCGTGTAAAGTCTGGGTATTGCAAGATCGGGTCATTTCTTAAGAAAGCCTTACAATATTCGAAATAGTTGGTGTAGTTTTGGTCTAGTTTAATCTTAGCACCTTTTTTAAACATTGTAGTGTCTGGAATAAATTTCTTGTAGTATCCGAGAAGTAATCCGAGAAAACGTTTGACGGTAGGGGTCTTTGGAATGGGGTAGTTCTCTATAGCTTTAATCTTGTTAGGGTTAGGTTTTACGCCCTCTTTACAGATGACATGGCCTAGAAATTAAGTTTCAAGCTTCAAAAATTCAGATTTATCCATTTGAATTTTGAAATTTGACTCTCTCAATCTTTTAAAGACCCTATCTAAGTTGACTATGTGCTCCTGTAGGGAAATACTAAAAACAATGATGTCATCGAGATAGACTAGACAGATTTCATTCTGGAGACCTCTCAGGACGTTATCCATTACCCTTTGGAAGGTGGAAGGGCTGTTTTTAAGTCCCATTAGCATCCTTAAGAATTCATAATGGCCATTTTCGACATTAACGGCGGTCTTATGGACATCAGAGGGGTCCATTTCCACTTGGTAAAATCCACTAGCCAAATCAAGAGTCGTAAAATATTGGCATTTACCTAGTTTGTCTAGTACGTCTGTTATATTTGGGATTGGATACTTATCATCGATCGTTTTCTCGTTAACTTTCCGGAAATCCACGACAAGACGCCATTTAGCTTTACCTGATGCATCTGCCTTTTTGGGTACAATCCAAATCGGAGAGCTCCATGCAGACTCTGAGGGTCTTATAATATTTTGATCAAGCATCTTATTGATCTTATCTCTGACTTCTTGTCTGTGAACGTAAGGATAGCGGTAACTCTTAGTATGAACTGGAATTTCATCATCTTATGTTTGATCTTGTTTGTGAATCTTAGTGGTTCACCCTCAATATAAAACACGTCCGCGTAGTTAGCACATAAGCGCCGTAAATTCGCGAGTTCTTCCGGATTAAGATGATCGGTTCGGAGACGCGATAAGACATCTTTTGCTCTGTTTGATAAAACTTCAGTACTGTCACATTCAAAATTAAATATTTCAGCTTCGACGGGGCGATCCATAGAAAAAATTATGTCATTAGATGTTGGGTTAGTGATCTCTACGTAACCTCGATTATTATGGACCATTGTCATACAATCTGAAATAAGGCAATTACAAATCGTCTGGTTTTCTACAAAGATTTCACCATCTTGTGAATTTACAGGTAATCGAACTACTTTCGAAGAATTGGCTGGGATAATCTCTTCATACAGGTATACGTTCTTGGAGTCATAAATCATAATGGGGATCTGTGTGTTACGAGTCACAAGTAATTTATTTTTCAGGTCGATGTATTCCATAAGTCAAGTAAATCAAATCCAATAAGTCCATCAAAGTACTTGTGAAACTTATAAACATACTATGTCGTGTCATTCGGATCGTTAAATTCCTGGAAACAGGCAACGTACGAGGGTGATCCAAAAGTAATGATAATCAATAATAAACACAATGAATAAAATAAAAAAATAAATTTATTTCTCAACATAGTCTCATAGCAAGTCTATACATTTAGTCCATCTCTTTTCTAAACCTAAAATTCCCTTAGAAAAAAAATCTTTATCTTGACTCTCAAAAAAGTCCTCAACCGCGGCCATCACGTCGCTATCATGGTCAAATTTCTTGTCTCGGAGGTGTTTCTTGAGTCGTGGAAAGAGATAGACGTCACTGGGGGCTAGATCTGGTGAATAGGGGGGGTGTTCCACCAGCTCGAAGCCCGCTTCCTGAATGGCAGCCATGGCAATTGCAGCTTTGTAAACCGGTGCGTTGTCTTGATGGAACAGCACTCCAGCCCGCAGTTTGCCTCGCCTTTTCTCCTTAATAGCCACCCGCAATCTTCTTATTTGTTCTGCATAGTAGGAGCCTGTAATAGTGGCCCCCTTTTCCAAGTAGTCCACCATGATTATTCCTTTAGCGTCCCAAAAAACAGACGCCATAACCTTCCCTGCTGAGCTTGACACTTTGAATTTCTTCGGCGTCGGTTCATCGGATCGTTTCCATGTCATCGATTGTTTTTTTGTTTCAGGATCAAAATGGTGGATCCAGGTCTCGTCCATGGTCACAAAACGTGACAAAAAATTATCTTTGTCTGCCTGAAACTTTTCGAGATTTGCTCTTGACATGTCGACTCGTTTCTTCTTTTGCTCGTCGTTTAACATTTTCGGTACCCAACGCGCGGAGACCTTTCTCATTAGCCGGGTACCCACCTAGCGCACAGGCTCGCGCGGCAGCCTCAGTAGTTTTGTTCAATTTACACGAGGCCGGCTCGCGAGGCAGGCTGAGCCATCATAAGTCCACGAGTATTCGTAATGGACAGTCGTGTATTTTCAGCTGCAGCTATTTTCCTAGCTGCTTATTGTTTAAAGAAACGAAAACAGTCACGTCTCAAGAAAAAACCTAGACGCTTCTGGATTAGAAAAATTTATGAGCATCGCCACCAATATGGAAATAGATTACTTGGAGATTTAGTATATGATCAGACTGTACATAATTTTACACGAATGTCCGTACAAGAGTTCGAAAATTTGTGCTCATTGTTGTCTGATAAAATCAAAAAGTGCGATACAAAATATAGAGAAGCAATCACTGTGAATGAACGAGTGTTAATAACTTTAAGATTTTTAGCAACCGGAGATTCTTACAGCAGCTTGCAATATTTATTTCGAGTATCGAAGCAGAGTATCTCAAGAATAGTTCCAGAAGTTTGTGACGCTATTATTGAAGCCTTAAGGGATTATGTAAAGGTAAATACAAATAATTTGACAAATTTAAAAATCAATTGTTTATTTTAATTACAATTCAGTGATAGTTTCGCATCCAACATTGGCATTAGGTGATTGTGTAATGGCAGAAGACGTAGCGGTATTTGATGCTGATGATGAAGTGCCAGATGAGTCCATTGTAGAGGAATTAGTGTACTGCTGTGTATAGTATTCTGTATTAATTTGTTGTTGTGTGTATTTCCCTATATCGGCTTCAAAAATTATATTATTGATAGCGTTCTTAACATACGCTAATGTGTGCGGATCATATTTTCTTAGCTCGTTGGCTATGTGTCTTCCAAATGAAGAGTATGGATCATTGATGTCGGTCGAAGACTTTTGCAAGTATTCAAAGGCTTCTGCGAGCATGATATCTGCCGAATCTTCGTGTGGCTGCGTTTTCTTCGGATTATGTCGTTTTTTTTTACGAGCAGGTTCTGATGGTGAAGGCATGCTAGCATCCGAGGTTAGGTCTTGTTGTTGTTGTGGTGGTGCTTTCTCGATGCTAGCCTCCGGCAATTGCGTCTTTGTCGGAGCGTTTTCAGTCTCTGTGTGTCTCTCTACGTCAGAAGTGTGTGAAGATTCCGGTATTGCCTCCTGAAAACATAATTTTAATTAATAGATCAATTGTGGTGCAGTGTAAATATGTATATAATGTGGCAGGACCCTACGTTTAATCTGATTGATTACGTTGAAGCTAAAGTTTAACAGGTTCACAGTCCACAGACCACATGCGGTCTGTGGACGGAAAGCACTATCAGTCCACAGACCACATGTGGTCTGTTCGTCGATACAAATTTCAAGATTTTTAGAGCTGTGGACGTAGAAAGAACTGCGTTTATTTAACATGGACTTGACAGGACATATCCTAGAGAACACAAAAAGTGCTGGGACATGGGGAAGAAAAGATTTTTTTTCTGCAAAACACGTATATTCCTTTCCTTCCTTCCTTTCTTTACTTTACACTGATTTCACTTCATTTCACTGCTTTTTTTGTATGTTTTTATGTAATTTATCATAGGATAGGTAGAAAAAAATAAGTAACAAAGAATTTGACAATGAAAATTATTCATTTGAAAAAGAAAATGTAGCTACTGAAAAAAAAATGAAATAAAGTTTTACATGTTATGAGCTTTTTGAAAACACTGTAGGCAGTATGGTTTTGTACAAATGTTACAGATTTGGGAAACTCGTTTGGCCTTATTTGTGGCAGCAGCTGCAGTTTCACCTTTTTGACGATGATCGTCATAACACCCGGTACACCGACGTCTCGTCTTTTTTCCATCTTTTCGGTCTAGCTCTGTGAGGAAATGCTGCATCTGCGACGAGGATGGACGAACATTTCGAATTACTTGAGAGGTATTTTCTGTTGAACTTCTTAGCGGCGTAGGTATATCCCCTGACTGGACAACGTTGATACCCAATAGTTTTTTCACAATAGCCATTTGTGCTTGCAGAAGTGTACATTTACTTTGCTGGTTCAATTTGTTGTACAAATAAACCGTATTTATTATACTAACTCCAAAGAGCACGTCGACTGCAACTTTTTTATACTATGTTAGAGTCTTACGAATTGGTGAATAATAACTTGCTAACTCGTCAGAAAGATCTATACCTTTCTTGCGATTGTTATATTCCAGTATCATATTGGGCTTTAGACGCTGGTTTCGGCCAGTAGACATTGTTTGCTCGTCTGCGTGACAAGTGGAAATCATGAGAACATCCCTTTTGTCTTTCCATTTTAGGACCGTCACGTTATTCTTCTGTGCAGCGATTTGCTCTCCTCTATTCAATTTCTTATTTTTCACCAACAATGGCAAGTTTTTTCGATTTTTCCTTAAAGTCCCACAAAGATCTGTTTTACGTTGGATTAAATATTCAGCCAACGGTAGACTTGTATACCAATTATCGGCAATTATCAATCTCCCTGTGTCTAAAAGGTCTTCACACAGTTCGACAACAACACTTCCAGGTTTATCGAGATTGGATATTTGAGGGTCCTGTCCAGTATAAACTTTATATTTCCAAACGTAACCATCGTCAGTTGTTGCCTTGTAAATTTTCAGTCCATACTTATGGGTCTTATTTGGATTGTACTGACGAATCAGTAGTCGCCCTTGAAAAGGAACCATTGACTCATCAACAACAACGCAGTCTTTTGGAGACAAAAGTTTTCTACAGTTATTCATTACCATGTCTATAACTGGCTTCACTTTATACAATCGATCGTTAGCATCTCTTTCAGCAGTGTTGTCAGCAAAGTGCCAGCAACGTAAAATAGATACAAAACGATTGTAAGACATTTTTATATCATGCATCAGCGGATGGTAAAAAATAGGGTCTTTTTTCCAATAGCATTCTAATGTAGGGAATTTTATTATACCAGTTAGTAAGTAAATGCCCAAAAACTTTTCCATATCTTGTTTACAGGTTTCCAGCGATTCATACGACCACCAGCATTAGCAGCGATTAGTTGGTCAGCATATATATTGGTCTGTTCTATCATCAAGTCTAAAATATTGTCATCGACCAAAAGACGAAATATAGTTGACACATCTGCATTTTCCGGTATATGTTCAATATGTATGAAACTGGTTTCGCTAAAACTTTGCCGTCCTAATGACTGAACCTCATAACTCCAACCTTTTTCCTCATCATATTCTCTCATTTGACTCTCTGTTGTTGGTCTTATGCCAGTCCTTCTACCTGTAGTTATTGCTCTGTCGCTATTGGAATCGGGTGGTGAGGTGTCAAAAATGTCGCCATCTTGAATCGATATAGAATGTGATGGAGAATGTTGGATATTTATATTTTCATTACTGTTCATCTGATTGTCATTTGACTCACTTACGTTTTGATATTCAACTGACAGCTCACTCGGAATAAAATCAGGATCTGCAACACTGTCGTCGTCGTCAAAATGAGGCACATCACTATTCTCTTCTTCGGATGTAGAATCACCGTCATTCGATGAATTTAGCTGAGAATTATCTTCATAATCACTCTCTTCTAATATTCGCCTTAGTTCTTTGTCAGTATATTGCCGTTTCTTACTCATTTTCAAGCAAAATCAACAAATAAAAGCGGAACAAGCAAAATAAGCAACACCTGTTACAAAAACAATGCTACTATGACAGCAAAAACGATGGTATTGTCATTAATCATTTGTTTGGGAGTTTGGAATTATAAATATAGGTTAATATTTACGTCAAACGTCAATTTTTACGATTAATAACTGTCATTTAGAAATTGTCACTGACAAAATAATGCGCAGACCGCATATGGTCCGTGGACTTATGAGGTAATTTTTTGTCGATTTCGTTCTAATGAGTCCACAGACCGTATGTGGTATGTGTAAAAAAAACTACATTTCCGTTATTTATATATAATTTAATAAATATATATATATACCTACACCCCTACAATATCGTTTTTGTTAAAAATATGAATTGGACTTGGAGGGTAGTTTGGTCTTTAAAGCTTGGACTGTGAACCTGTTAACGTTTGTAGTATTTAATACCTTCAAGTACCTTAGTAGCGATATCTTTAATATTTTTCTAGCAGGATTCTCCATTGCTTGAACGTCTTCGGACTACCACTAAAAGGGGCCAAATATGGAGTGGTGTATAGTACCTAATACAACCACTCATAGGGGCTCATAAATACGTTTAGTCTGAATACTTTCAAACAGCGGAGGGTCCTGTCATGCTCAGTACTCTATAATTTTTTTACAGATCCCATCTACATAAGAAGAGTGGCTTTCCATATCAAAAGAATTTGAAAGTAAATGGAATTTTCCCCACGCTATTGGAGCGATGGATGGAAAACATGTTATGTTGCAGGCACCGATGAACAGTGGCACTGATTATGATAATTACAAACAATTTCCAAGCATCGTGCTTTTTGGATTAGTTGATGCTAGCTACAATTTTTTGTATGTAAATGTTGGTAGCAAAGGGCGAATCTCTGATGGTGGTGTTTTTAAAAACACAACGTTGTATAAAAAGCTAGAAAAGAAAGAATTGAACGTGCCTAAAAAGAAGATATTGGAAATACCATATGTAACAAAAGTTCCTTATTTTATTTTGTCCGATAAAGCCTTTGCACTCAACGAATATACCATGAAACCATTTGAGGGCAACCCAGAAAATGGTTCTAAAGAAAGAATATTTAATTATCGCCTTAGCCGAGCTAGACGTGTCGTTGAGAATGCGTTTGGTACATATATTAAGTGCCATATTTCGCGTTTTTAGAAAACCTATCTTACTAGAGCCAAATAAAGCAACAAAGGTCGTCTTAGCAGCTGTATATTTGTACAACTACATCCGAAAAAATACTTCAACTAATCTTATTTCACCGGAATTGTTTGGCAGAGAACTTGATGGCGCACTGATTCCTGGCCAATGGAGAAATGAAATAAATGAAGTTACATTCGCACCAATTGCAGCGTTTCCAAGGCGTAGTTCTAATAACGCAAAAGAAATACGGTTGCACTTGGCAGAACATTTTATAACTAATGGTTCTATACCATTTCAAAATCATTATGCATAGTTAAAAAATCTTACATTCGGCATCGTTTCCTGAGAGCCAGAGCACACGACGCGTTGCGGCGCCGCACCGCAAAGATTTCGCCGTATCGGCGGGCATACGAGCGGTGCGGCGCCGCAGCGCTGTTATGTCGCAGCGGCGCCGCCGGCGCCCACGTAGCGTTGGGCAGTCGGTTAGTAAAAATGGATCGGAAAAGACGTCTGTTGCTGGCTCTACTATTACGCCACCGCCGAAATCGACATAGAAGAGTACGACAATACTGGGTCTCTCCCTTTATTGCGTTAAGGAACGGTGATGGACAGTTTTTTCTCCAAGAATATGAAGAATTGCTTTTAGACGAAACGAGATTTTACAATTTCTTTCGAATGAGTGTGTCCAGTTTCGAATTTTTATTAAAATCTTTAGAACCACATATACGGAAACAGTATACTAACATGAGGAATCCAGTGGAACCAATAGAAATGCTAGGCATTACTTTGAGGTAAGTAATAAAAATAATTTTCTTTTATTAATATGACTTTTTTAATTTTCATAATGATCAATAAAATAAATGTTAATCTTCTTAATTTTAATATCTTCATTACAAATTTGCCAAATCGTACTCGCTGTCTTGAGATATTTCACCTGGAGATGTCAATGAATTATAATCTGAGTTCAAGCCTGTTGGAGTGTATGTACTTCTGTAATTACTTGTATGATATCCGTGTGATAAAGGCTGATGAGACGTTTGTTGAAACGCATATGATGATGATGATGGTTGGGACACTGGGCCATACCTCATTTCGGTGATAATTTGCAAAACTTTGCTTTGAAAGGTGAGAGTTTGAAGCTCTGTAAAATCTTGAATTGATGGCAAAATACCCTTAAAAAATGACATGTGGCGATTTTCAGGCTCCTTAATGGCTTTCAATGCTTCCTTTTCAAAATCATCGGCTGGCATTGTTCTTTTGCGGGTGATAGGAACATAACGTGAAGACTCCGGTGCAATATCGCTGGTAGAATCGGTGTTGGCTTCTCCAGTTACGTCTAAGCTACTGTCTGTCTCATTTTGTGTTACTTTTGTTAAAAATAGAAGTTGATGGTAAAAATGATATTTTTTCAGTTTTTTAGCTCCTGAGCCAGATTTAGAAGCATCTTTAATTTTTTTTAAATACTTATAGAAGTTATCTTTGACGCTTCTCCATTTTTTCACTATATCATTACCTGAAAATAAAATATTAAACCATAAACGTTTACATAAACGTTTTTGTTACAGGTACCTGGGAAGTGGAAATTCGATACAAGATTTGGAGTACCAATTCAAACGTGGAAAATCTACGATTCGATATATGATTAGGAGAGTTTGTCGTGCTATATGGAAAAATCTTCTTCGAGACAACATTCCTGAACTAACAACAGAAAAACTAAAAGAAATTTCATCAAGTTTTGATTTAAAGGCGAATTTTCCTCACTGCATCGGTGCCATTGATGGAAAGCATATTCGTATGAAAAATCCTGCTAATAGTGGCTCGCTTTTTTTTAATTACAAAGCCTTTTTCTCTGTAGTGTTGTTAGCTATTGTGGACTCCAACTACAAATTTATTTTTATCGACATTGGCGCATACGGTAAAGAATGCGATTCAACTGTTTTTCAAAATTCAAAACTATATGAGTTACTTATTAACAATGACCTACCATTGCCTGATCCTCAGCCACTGTGTGGTTCTAATAGACAAACCCCGTTTGTATTTGTCGGTGACGAAGCTTTTGGACTAAGCAAACACATTATGCGTCCATATGGAGGTAAAAATCTCAATGTACAACAAAAGATTTACAATTATCGTCTCAGCAGAGCCAGAAGATATCGCTCATTTGGTAGAACATCGACGTAATTTACAGTATTCCAATTTTACAGGAGAGCGATTTTTAAGTTTTTTTGGAGTTCTCTAATGAATTTGTAAGCAACTGGTGGTAGGATTATGATTATACTAGGTGTATATTAGAGTTGTATTCAAAGAATTTCTAATAATCATTTTAACAATATTAAAACGATGTATAGAATTTCCGTAATATAAAAATAACTACTGAGGTACCTGTAGTTAAGTCATTGTTCCACCAGAATACAGTCATGGAGAATAAAACTATTCGTACAAAATGGGTGATTTTGTGACACAAAAAAAACTTGTTTTGTTACTAATCATTTATTAACTTATTAAAGTATTCAAAATTTTAGAAAAGCACTCATAGAATAATATCACAATTCAATATTACTGCTTAAAAGGCATAAAACAGTGTTCACAACATCTTCAAAATCTTAATCAAAACTAAAACAGTCTCTTAATAGTCTTTGTAACTTATTGAATCTCACTTAGAACCTACTAAAATAATCTCAAAATGGTGACAAATTCAGATATCGCCAAAACTAAACTGTACTAATTTGATACCACTAAAAATGTTTCCATCCTTCTCATTTCGACTGCTATATCAGCGGTGATGACAACTTCAGTGCTGTCACTTCAACTTCAGTTTAATTTAGTTTTGACGACATCTGAATTGACACCTAGTCTTGTAACTTCTTAAATCTTACTTAAAAAAAACAGTCTCAAAAAATATTTATAATATTAGTGGGTGCTCGTTATTTCTTAAATCTAACTTAAAAAACAGTCTCAAAGTTTATAATATTCAAAACATTACTTAGTGGTCACAGCATCTTTTAATCTTATAACTAAAACACGGTTTAGTTTTGTTTTAATACGCCTGTTACATAGAGATCAATTATTACCTTAATGGTAATCTAATCGAGTATAATATTATAAAAATCGGAATAAAATCTCGGAATAATATTTTTCTCCATTAGTTCGCGGAGATCATTTTTTTTGTTTTGGGTGATTGAAATTTTGGTCGAGTATGCCGCCGTCAAGTCGATTTGGGCAATCTCTTTACCAGATCGAAAAGATCTACCTCTCTTCTTTTTAATTGCGACATCAATCCAGTCCTCCTCGTATTTGCTTTTGTAGCTATAAGTCTCGGCCCCTTTTTTGAATTGAATCATTTTTATATCGCTTGTCTTAATATTTTCTCCATGAATGTTTTTATCTATGTTCAGTCCGATTTCTTCATTTAGTTTCTTTAGATTGTAAAAATCATCATAGTTCAGCTCTTTCACAATAAACTTATCTCCAGTTTTCTTCGCATCTCTTATTATTTGTACATACTGACCAGGTACGTAAATGGGACCGGACTTTTTTGACTTTTTTATGGCTCTTTCGATAATCGAATGGGCATTATCTCCTTCGTTCTGTGTATGCCCTCGAATTAAGAATTTGTGAGTTATGGATCCTATCTTTAATGTTTCGACAGCGTACAGATACATGGAGAAAATGAACCTAAAACACAGAAGATTAAAATTTTATTCATGTTTACCTAATACCAAAATAATATATTTAAATAATGATGATTTAACCTTACCTGTTCTTCTGTTGCCCCCCACAATTATCCGAGTAAAATGTGACATCACAATAGGGATGTTTTTCAGCAATGTCTTGCAGATAGTTTAGGACACAGGATCCAATCTCAACTGCGCCTCGACTTCCTAACCCCTCATGCCAAAAGTAACAAACCGTCTGTTTGTTCTTGATGTCAGAAACCTGTAAATATTGATTAATATTAACTTTACATGTAACACGATACTACAATAATAATGTTACAAACAAAAAAAGATAAATTTGTACGTACTGTGAAATTCAAACAGTTCAGTTTCGATTTATAGAAGAAAGCTGATGACTCTCCTATCGGTACAGGCAAGACAGATTGTAAGTCGTAAATCGCTACTATGCTATTACTGTCTACCATTTTACAAAGTTCTATGTCATTCTTCTTTTCTGCACGACTGAGTTCTTTTTGACGTTGATGTTCTGTATACTGTTCTTCTAGCTTTTCTTTTTCTATACCAACAGCGTTTTTATAAGATTCACACAAGTCACACTGATCCTTTTTCGGGACAAAGAATGAAATATTAAATTCGGAATTAAATATACGAAAGTATAAATCATAAGAAGCCGCTATTCTGTTCTGTGACTCCCTCATTTTTTTATAGTCACGATGTAATTCTGCTACTGATAGGCTTCCATCAATGTATTCTCTCGTTGTATGGGCACGCAGATAGTGACTTTCAATCCTCGAGATTGATTTTATGTGATTCCGGACAGATTCTAATACAGTTGGTTCTATTCTTGAATGTGACTGATGCTTTCCGCGATTGTCAATTGGTGCCGCACCCAGATTATTATCTGCTGTTTTTTTTTTCAATTACGGTACGCAACGTCCTATCTGCGATACCCAATGTGTTTAGTAAAAACGTTTTGCATACTCTTAAGCTACGACCTTCTTTGACCAGAGAACAATAGGTATTGGGTTTTCTATTTTTTACACCTACTTTTAGACGACGTTGTGCTGGTTGCAGGACTGTTATTATTGAGTTGAGAAAATCACGTTGTCTCTGTAATGTACCCAAAGCCCAATACATCTTAAAGATGTCACGCCTTTCCTCCTCTGAAAAATTTTTTGAGCATGCATAGTTGCATTTATCCGTACACGGTGGTTTCAGTTCTTTGGCAAGTACAGCTTTCCCATTTCGAGAAACATACTGCTTTCCTGAATTCTTCAGGCAACGGGCTTTCGTCTTTTTCCATTCGTCTTCATTTCTTTTTCTTTTTCGAGTAGTAATTAGTTCCTGTGACTCCTGTTGTGTTGCGTTGTGATGTGCACTAATACTTGAAGACTCGTTAAAAGTGACACTAGAGGACTCCTGTTGTGCTGCGTTGTGTTGTGGAGTAATACTTGAAGGCTCGTTAAAAGGGGCATCAGAGGATGATGAAGATGAAATGGAACGCCGGCAAATTAATTGACGACGGCGAAATTTTGCTGGATTGTATTCGTCGCCACTATCATCCGGTGAAAAATCGCAATCTGTAGAATCATTATCTAATATTGGATTGCTTGACTTTGGCTCAGAATATGGGGGATCCAGGGTGGAGTTATCGCAAAGTATCGCTTCAGGTTGGTCTTTAGAAACTGTTGACTGATTACATAATTGATTTTGTTGTCCAAATAAATTTGCAATTCGAGATGATTCATCAGGACCAATAATGTTTGAAGAGGATGAGTTGGATGAACTTGTGCTGGATGAACTTGAACTGGATGAAGACGAGCTGCTTGAACTCGAACTAGATGATATTTTACGGTCTATTCGCTTTGCTGGGCAATCATCTTGCGATAATGAGCTTTTGCAATCAATTGCCTCCGAATATTCCAAATTGACCATGCTTTCCGTAATTAATGGCTTTGGCATGCCTAGCGTTTGAGACGTGATTTCAGATTGCAACTTGAGATCAACTGGCAATTCTGGCAAATCTGGCTTAGATACTATTTTATCTTCATTTCTCCCTAAAAAAAAGATTTATTTCATGATCCTATCATACCAATAAACCTAGGCTGACTATGTGTTTCCAGTTCGTTCAATTAAAACCTAAATCAATTTAAACTTTAGTCAAACTTACCATTTTTTAGCTGTTTAAAGCCATCCATGGCATCAGTCATTTTAGCAAAAGGTGGTGGTATCTTCCTTTCTATTGCACAATTTACCAACCTTTTAGAACGTTCGTTCATTGTAAAAGCTAAAAAACGAAAGATAGATAGTACTTTGATACATAGAAATGTCAAAATTATGGAGTTAAATTCGAGCCACAAAAGTTGCCACTTGACCTTAAATTTTAGATAGAGAATTTTATTAATTTAGTATTGCAGTCTAAAGTCATCAAACAATCTCTGAATAGATATATAATTTATCAAAAACTATTTCGGGGATATCAATACCTTAAAATTCTTTAATTCTCTATCTAAAAATCAAGGTCAAATGTACGTAATTTTCATGGTTCGAATTATACAATGAAATAATAAGCTACCTACTGACCACATTTATTTAGGTCGATATTTAGCTAAAGACTTAATCTTATTGAAGTAACAACGACGTAAATGTTATACTCGCAACAATTTCTTAAATATTGCGTCAATCAACTACTAAACATTTAATCTAGTTGAAGAAATAACGACGAAAGTGACATTCCGTCATTGTTTCCCCAAGAAAAATAAAAAAAAATATGTTATAATTACCTTTACGGCGATGTAGCCCTCAACTCGTCCGCACTTCACGAGTCCCCCCGCGCAACTGACCAATTCGTCGTTGTATCGTTCAACAGTTTCACGATTTGGTCTAAATGTCACAACGACGTTTGTGCCATCTAGCGGAAACTATTAGAGATACAATATCGTCGATTTTTCTCCAAATCTAGATACTACTTACAGGTGTTCTGACATACTTAACTCAATATTGCCAAAAATTACAATTACGTCATTGTTCCACCAAATGAGCGATATGTCGAATGTGCTTTTGGGATTATGGCGAATAAATGGCGCATTTTTCACAGACCAATAGATGTGGCCTATAATTTTGCTACGGATATTGTAAAGGCATGTTGTGTCCTACACAATTATGTCGCAGATCGGGATGGTTTTCGGCAAAACGATAAATTGGCAATAATTGATGATGAATTTCACTCATTACAACCTCAAGATGAAGAAATTACAGCAGCAAATGTTATAAGAGATCAATTCGCAAGCTATTTCATGAGCAACAGAGGATCACTACAATGGCAGTTACAGAAGATTTAATCATCATTAAAGCAATAAATATTTACTCACCAATTTGGTTCTTTTTATCACAAGCAAAATTATCATATTCTGGATATAAAATTTTAGCAATTTGCTTTTAAACTTTTATTTTTAAAGTCCATATTGGACTTAGTGCCCTTCTTTGTGACAAATAAACAACTGAGCGGTGCCGCTCCGACGTCGCAACGCATTCAACCCCCCCCCCCCCCCCCCCCCGCGCCTCGTCTCGGCGCTAGCAACTCCGGTGCGGCGCCGCACCGCATCGTGTGACATAGTAAAGATATTTCTATGTAAAACAACGCAGCGACATCGCTCCGGCGCCGCGACGCGTCGTGTGCTCTGGCCCTGAGTGTCACCAGTTTCATTTTTATCCTTAAGAAAATGGAAATAAGGATATCCAAACCACTTCGAATTATAAACATCTGCAGCGGCTAAAACAGAACAAAAATAAAATTAATATTTCCATAATTTTAAATATTTTATTGTATAAATAAATTTTCTTCAATTTAATTAGTATATAATAAGTAATTATTTTATCAAATAATTTGTTAATTTGTAAGTTCATATTTTTAAGTATAAAAATGCATACCTGAACCTGTTATGCGACTTTTTTTCTCCCTGCTTTTCTCTCGACGATAGGAACCACACAAGGACACCATTTTGTTTTTCACTTCCTTGACAGCCATATTAATTTGAGCAGATATTTGCCGCCAACCGTCTTCCCGCTGATTTTTGTTCAAATATTTTGGATCTTTGGGGTCCCAAAGCGCATTGTACTTGCTGTACAGTTGTATTAAGCGAATGGACTCCTCTTGACTGCCCATAATATCACAATTATAGAAGAAATACACGGCAAGAGACAAAACTTGGTAGTAACTTCGCGCGCGAGCCAAAACATAACCGTCCCCACCTAACGCACAGCGCTCACTGAGGCACCTTTGAGCGCGTCAAGTTTACCGACAACACATGGCTCGGGGCCGAGCCGTGCTCGGCCGAGCAAACGCGCGCCCGAGGCAGGCCGAGGCACGTCCACACCAGCCGAGCGTTTGGCTCGCGAGGCTGCCGCGCGAGCCTGTGCGCTAGGTGGGTACGCGGCTAATAGCCGCGTACCCACCTAGCGCACAGGCTCTGCAATTCGTTCGCAAGGATTCTTTGAATGCTGCCATATGAGATCCCTGTGACCTCAGCTACATGCCTGATAGTCACTCTTCGATCTTCCAATACAACTTCTTCAACTTTTTTCACATTTTCTTCAGTGAGGGACGTCGATGGGCGTCCTTCGCGGTGTTCGTCTTCTGTCGATGTTCTTCGCAGCTTAAACTCCTTAGCCCAGCGTGCAACTGTGGAATATGGAGGAGAAGAGTCCCTTAATGTTTCCACCAAGTCGCTGTGTATGTCTTTGGTACACATTTTTTTCAAGCAGAGGTATTTAATGACAGCTCTGATTTCGTGTTTTTCCATTTTTATGTTCACTCCTTGACAGTCCGTATTCAAATGAATGTAGCTCCCAGGAATCGTGGCCTATTTATATGTTTTTTTTTCCTGAACTAGTGGGTAACTGAGCAAGTGACTGATATTTTTTTGTATTTTTATGTGCACTAGAAATAACTGATAATCACTACTTTTGGATCACCCCTAGTATCACAGTAAATCACAGTAAACAATCTCACTCGAACCAAACAAAGTAGCCATTTTACTATCGTAACATTTGACGTTTAGTTTCGATCCTACAACTTGGTAGATAGCTGTCATCGAGAGTGGGGAGTAAGGATTTTTCGATCCTAGCGACTGAAGACGATCAAAGTTAGTTCCGAATTGAGCCACAGTACGATCGTGCGCTCGTGTCGATTTCAAGAGTATGAAAAGGCATTAGATTCGAATCAAATTCGATTGATTCAGAACTCAGAGCTGTCGAGAGTAAGCTAGCAGATTGCCATGCTAGTCTATTTTGTTTAATGTATGAACATTATTAAACACATTTATTCTATGAAAAAACTATAATTATTGTTATTTCTATATTAACTTTGACTCGTAAAATGTGTACACTTAGATAATAATATTTATTGAACCCATTCAAGTGTCCTAAGGCCTTTTTTGTTGGTGTATTTTAATTGGAATTGTTTTGCAGCCTCATTATCTGCACATCCCAGAAGGAGACTATCAGCTGCTGGCTCTGATGTCAGAAGCAGATTGTTTCAATTTGAAGAGGAACGTGCAGATATGGAAAGAATCAGGAACACCGAGCTCGCAGGCATCAAAGCTGCTCTGTTGTGTGGGCTGATTCAAGAATATATAACAGACTAGAGGTTGCGTTGTGCGCGAGCTGCTCGCAGCTCGCGTGTTTTTGTTCCATGTGTAAGAAGCAGTCAAAGACGATATCGAAATGGAAGAAGCAATCAAATCAAAGAGGATTTCCAAGTGGAAGCAGCAATTAAAGAGGATATTGAAGTGAAAGAAGCAATCAAATAGGATATCAAAGTAGCAGAAACAATCAAAGAGGAAATTAAAGTTGAGTAAGCAATCAAAGAGGATACCGAGGTGGAAGAGCATTCTAAGAGGATGACGAAGTGAAAAAAGCAATCAAAGACGATATCGAAGTGGAAGAAACAGTCAAAAACGATATTGAAGTGAAAGAAGCAATCAAATAGGATATCGAAGTAGCAGAAACAATCAAAGAGGAATTAAAGTTGAGTAAGCAATCAAAGAGGATACTGAGGTGGTAGAAGCGTTCTAAGAGGATGACGAAGTGAAAAAAGCAATCAAAGACGATATCGAAGTGGAAGAAACAGTCAAAAACGATATCGAAGTGGAAGAAGCAATCAAAGAGAATATTGAAGTGAAAGAAGCAATCAAATAGGATATCGAAGTAGCAGAAACAATCAAAGAGGAAATTAAAGTTGAGTAAGCAATCAAAGAGGATACCAAGGTGGTAGAAGCGTTCTAAGAGGATGACGAAGTGAAAAAAGCAATCAAAGACGATATCGAAGTGGAAGAAACAGTCAAAGACGATATCGAAGTGGAAGAAGCAATCAAAGAGGATATCGAAGTGGAAGAAGCAATCAAAGAGGATATCGAAGTGGAAGAAGCAATCAAAGAGGGTATCGAAGTGGAAGAATTCATCACAGAGGATATCGAAGTGAAAATGCTATCAAAAACGATATCGAAGATGAAGACGCAATCAAAGAGAATATTGCAGTGCAAGAAGCAATCAAAAGGAAATCGAAGATGATATCGAATTGGTAGAAGCAATAAAAGAGGATATCAAAGTGGAAGAAGCAATCAAAGAGGTTATCGAGCTGTTTAAAGTTATCGAAGAGGATATCCATGTGTAAGAAGCAGTCAAAGACGATCGAAATGGAAGAAGCAATCAAATCAAAGAGGATATCCAAGTGGAAGCAGCAATCAAAGATGATATCGAAGTGGAAGAAGCAATCAAATAGGATATCGAAGTAGCAGAAACAATTAAAGAGGAAATTGAAATTGAGTAAAAGACGTCGAGGACAATGATAAAAATAAAAAAAGGTTTCACCAAAAACTTATACTAATATTTTGTAAAAGTTTCCTCGAGCTATCTCTTCCCGTTTAAAAGATACGAGCGATTTAAGTTTTGTGTGAAAACCCATAATTTTGTAGAGTGGAAATTGAAGTAAAAGAAGCAATTGAAGAAGACATATAAGTAGAAAAAGACATTAAAAAGGATATCAAAGTGGAAGAAGCAAAAATAGAGGATATCGAGGTGAAAGAAGCATTCAAGGAGGAAGACCAAGTGAGAGAAGCATTCAAAAAGGATGTCAAGAGCAATAATGGTAATAAAAAAACTATTCGACCAAAAATTTGTACCAATATTTTGTAAAAGTTTGCTAGGCGTAACTGTTCCCCTTTAGAAGATACGAGCGATTTAAGATTTGTATTAAAACCCATAATTTTGTAGGGTGGAAATTGTAGTAAAAGAAGCAATTGAAGAAAATATATAAGTAGAAAACGCAATTAAAAAGGATATCAAAGTGGAAGAAGCAAAAATAGAGGATATCGAGGTGAAAGAAGCATTTAAAGTGGAAGACGAAGTAAGAGAAGCATTCAAAATGGATGTTAAGGGCAATGATGGTATTAAAAAAACTATTCCACCAAAAATTTGTACCAATATTTTGTAAAAGTTTGCTAGGCGTAACTCTTCCCGTTTAGAAGATACGAGCGATTTAAGATTTGTATTAAACCCATAATTTTGTAGAGTGGAAATTGTAGTAAAAGAAGCAATTGAAGAAAATATATAAGTAGAAAAAGCAATTAAAAAGGATATCAAAGTGGAACAAGCAAAAATAGAGGATATCGAGGTAAAAGAAGCATTCAAAGCTGAAGACGAAGTAAGAGAAGCATTCAAAAAGGATCTCAAGGGCAATGATGGTATTAAAAAAACTATTCCACCAAAAATTTGTACCAATATTTTGTAAAAGATTGCTGGGGGTAACTCTTCCCGTTTAGAAGATACGAGCGATTTAAGATTTGTATTAAAACCCATAATTTTGTAGAGTCGATATTGAAGTAAGAGAAGTAATTGAAGAAAATAGAAAAAACAATTCAAAAGTATATTGAAGTAAAAATGCCATCAAAGAGGAATTCGAAGTTATAGAAACAATTAAAGAGGATATCAATGTGGAAGAAACATTCGAAAACGAAAAGGAAGTGAGAGAAGAATTCAAAATGATGGCAAGGGCGATGATGGCCGTAAAATAACGATTCCACCAAAAATTTGTGCTACAAAAAAATAATTTATTTTCCAAAATGATCCCAGTGCATAATAAAAAAAAATTGACGTTCCAAAATGATCATGTGGATGAGGCATAATTTAAAAAAATATGTACCAAAATGATCACAGTGGATGTTGCATAATAAAAAAAAAATTGACGTTCCAAAGTGATCATTGTGGATGAGGCGTAATTAAAAAAACGATGTACCAAAATGATCACAGTGGATGCTGCATAATAAAAAAAAATAATAATAATTGACGTTCCAAAGTGATCATTGTGGATGAGGCATAATTAAAAAAAATGATGTACCAAAATGATCACAGTGGATGTTGCATAATACAAAAAAATAATAATAATTGACGTTCCAAAGTGATCATTGTGGATGAGGCATAATTAAAAAAAATGATGTACCAAAATGATCACAGTGGATGTTGCATAATAAAAAAAAATAATAATAATTGACGTTCCAAAGTGATCATTGTGGATGAGGCATAATTAAAAAAAATTATGTTCTAAAATGATCACAGTGGATGATGCATAATAAAAAAAAATAATTGACGTTCCAAAGTGATCATTGTGGATGAGGCATAATTAAAAAAAATTATGTGTTGCATAATAAAAAAAAAATATTTGACGTTCCAAAGTGATCATTGTGGATGAGGCGTAAATAAAAAAATGATTTACCAAAATGATCACAGTGGATGTTGCATAATAAAAAAAAAATTGACGTTCCAAAGTGATCATTGTGGATGAGGCATAATTAAAAAAAATGATGTACCAAAATATTACAGTGGATGTTGCATAATAAAAAAAAAATTGACGTTCCAAAGTGATCATTGTGGATGAGGCATAATTAAAAAAAATGATGTACCAAAATGATTACAGTGGATGTTGCATAATAAAAAAAAATAATTGACGTTCCAAAGTGATCATTGTGGATGAGGCATAATTAAAAAAAATGATGTACCAAAATGATCACAGTGGATGTTGCATAATACAAAAAAAATAACAATAATTGACGTTCCAAAGTGATCATTGTGGATGAGGCATAATTAAAAAAATGATGTACCAAAATGATCACAGTGGATGTTGCATAATAAAAAAAAATTGACGTTCCAAAGTGATCATTGTGGATGAGGCATAATTAAAAAAATGATGTACCAAAATGATCACAGTGGATGTTGCATAATAAAAAAAAATAATAATAATTGACGTTCCAAAGTGATCATTGTGGATGAGGCATAATTAAAAAAAATTATGTTCTAAAATGATCACAGTGGATGATGCATAATAAAAAAATAAAATTGACGTTCCAAAGTGATCATTGTGGATGAGGCATAATTAAAAAAAATTATGTGTTGCATAATAAAAAAAAATATTTGACGTTCCAAAGTTATCATTGTGGATGAGGCGTAAATAAAAAAATGATGTACCAAAATGATCACAGTGGATGTTGCATAATAAAAAAAAAATTGACGTTCCAAAGTGATCATTGTGGATGAGGCATAATTAAAAAAAATGATGTACCAAAATGATCACAGTGGATGTTGCATAATAAAAAAAAAATTGACGTTCCAAAGTGATCATTGTGGATGAGGCATAATTAAAAAAAATGATGTACCAAAATATTACAGTGGATGTTGCATAATAAAAAAAAATTGACGTTCCAAAGTGATCATAGTGGATGAGGCATAATTGAAAAAAAAATGATGTACCAAAATGATCACAGTGGATGTTGCATAATAAAAAAAAATTGACGTTCCAAAGTGATCATTGTGGATGAGGCATAATTAAAAAAATGATGTACCAAAATGATCACAGTGGATGTTGCATAATAAAAAAAAATAATAATAATTGACGTTCCAAAGTGATCATTGTGGATGAGGCATAATTAAAAAAAATTATGTTCTAAAATGATCACAGTGGATGATGCATAATAAAAAAATAAAATTGACGTTCCAAAGTGATCATTGTGGATGAGGCATAATTAAAAAAAATTATGTGTTGCATAATAAAAAAAAATATTTGACGTTCCAAAGTTATCATTGTGGATGAGGCGTAAATAAAAAAATGATGTACCAAAATGATCACAGTGGATGTTGCATAATAAAAAAAAAATTGACGTTCCAAAGTGATCATTGTGGATGAGGCATAATTAAAAAAAATGATGTACCAAAATGATCACAGTGGATGTTGCATAATAAAAAAAAAATTGACGTTCCAAAGTGATCATTGTGGATGAGGCATAATTAAAAAAAATGATGTACCAAAATATTACAGTGGATGTTGCATAATAAAAAAAAATTGACGTTCCAAAGTGATCATAGTGGATGAGGCATAATTGAAAAAAAAATGATGTTCCAAAATGATCACAGTGGATGATGCATAATAAAAAAAATAAAATAATTGACGTTCCAAAGTGATCATTGTGGATGAGGCATAATTAAAAAAAATGATGTTCCAGAATGATCACAGTGGATGATGCATAATAAAAAAAATAAAATAATTGACGTTCCAAAGTGATCATTGTGGATGAGGCATAATTAAAAAAAATTATGTACCAAAATGATCACAGTGGATGTTGCATAATAAAAAAAAAATTGACGTTCCAAAGTGATCATTGTGGATGAGGCATAATTAAAAAAATGTGGATGTTCCAAAATAAACATGGTGAACGTTGCATACTAAAAAAAAAAAAAATTGGATGTTCCAAAATGATGATGATGACCTTTGCAAAAACTATGAAAGTTATCTCATGTCCCTCCACCACCATTATATAGAATCAAGCAAATTTACAGTAATTTTATAGTACACACAAGCCGTGGGCTCCCTACAAAAACAGAATGAAAATTACGGCAAACGAAATATACGGTTTACGGTATTCATACAGAAATATTTTGTATGGGACAATTTTTTTTTTGTATGAAAGACAATTTTTTTTTCATGGATCCGGATATAGAAAAATGTCCTCTGCAACATTAGTTTTTGCACAAACGCTGTAAGACCTATACTTTCCGAGATACGAGGTGGATGAGAGCGAATGGGGGACAAAAGGGGTACTTTAGGATTTATTCCCAACTCATCGGAACTCCCTCTATACGATCCTACCAAACATTTTGACCCTACGAGGGGGCATCTGGGAGAACAAACATGTCAATGAGTCAGTCAGTCAGTCAGTGAGTGGTAATCGAGCTTTATATAATAACACATTTTTTACATTTTATTTATATAAAACAATAACACGCGAGTTGCGTGCAACTCGCGCATTATTGTTTTTGTCGAAGAAGCAATCAAAGAGGAGTTCGAGCTGTTAAAAGCGATCAAAAAGGATATCCATGTGTAAGAAGCAGTCAAAGACGATATCGAAATGGAAGAAGCAATCAAATCAAAGAAGATATCCAAATGGAAGCAGCAATCAAATATGATTTCGAAGTGCAAGAAGCAATCAAACAGGATATTGAAGTGAAAGCAGCAATCAAATAGGATATCGAATTAGCAGAAACTATTAAAGAGGAAATTGAAGTTGAGTAAGCAATCAAAGAGGATACCGAGGTGGTAGAAGCATTCTAAGATGACGAAGTGAAAAAAGCAATCAAAGACGATATCGAAGTGGAAGAAGCAGTCAAAGACGATATCGAAGAGGGAGAAACAATCAAAGAGGAAATTGAAGTTGAGTAAGCAATCAAAGAGGATACCGAGGTGGTAGAAGCATTCAAAGAAGATGACGAAGTGAAAAAAGCAATCAAAGACGATATCGAAATGGAAGAAGCAGTCAAAGACGATATCGAAGTGGGAGAAGCAATCAAAGAGGATATCGAAGTTAAAGAAGCAGTCAAAGATGATGTCGAAGTGGAAAAAACATTCAAAGAAGATGACGAAGTGAGAGAAGCATTCAAAAAGGATGTCAAGGATGACAATAAAAAAACAGTTGCACCAAAAATTTATACCAATATTTTGTACAAGTTTGCTAGGGCTATCTCTTCCCGTTTAGAAGATACGAGCGATTGAAGTTTTGTATGAAAGACCACAATTTTGTAGAGAGCATAATGAAGTAACTGAAGCAATTAAAGAGGATATGAAAGTAGAAGAAGCATTTTAAAGGGATAACGAAGTGGAACATGCAAAAATAGAAGATGTCGAGGCGGAAGAAACAATCAAAGAGGATATCGAAGTGGAAGAAGCAATCAAAGAGGGTATCGAAGTGGAAGAAGCCATCACAGAGGATATCGAAGTGAAAATGCTATCAAAGACGATATCGAAGATGAAGACGCAATCAAAGAGAATAATGCAGTGCAAGAAGCAATCAAAAGGAAATCGAAGATGATATCGAAGTGGAAGGAGTAAACAAAGAGGATATTGAAGTGGGAGAAGCAATCAAATAGGATATCGAAGTAGCAAAAACAATCAAAGAGGAAATTGAAGTTGACTAAGGAATCAAAGAGGATACCGAGTTGGTAGAAGTATTCAAAGAGGATGACGAACTGAAAAAAGCAATCAAAGACGATATCGAAGTGAAAGAAATAGTCAAAGACGATATCAAAATGGAACAAGCAATCAAAGAGGATATCGAAGTGGAAGAAGCAATCAAAGAGGGTATCGAAGTGGAAGAAGCCATCACAGAGGATATCGAAGTGAAAATGCTATCAAAGACGATATCGAAGATGAAGACGCAATCAAAGAGAATAATGCAGTGCAAGAAGCAATCAAAAGGAAATCGAAGATGATATCGAAGTGGAAGGAGTAAACAAAGAGGATATTGAAGTGGGAGAAGCAATCAAATAGGATATCGAAGTAGCAAAAACAATCAAAGAGGAAATTGAAGTTGACTAAGGAATCAAAGAGGATACCGAGTTGGTAGAAGTATTCAAAGAGGATGACGAACTGAAAAAAGCAATCAAAGACGATATCGAAGTGAAAGAAATAGTCAAAGACGATATCAAAATGGAACAAGCAATCAAAGCGGATATCGAAGTGGAAGAAGCAATCAAAGAGGATATCAAAGTGGAAGAAGCCATCACAGGATATCGAAGTAAAAATGCAATCAAAAACGATATCGAATATGAAGACGCAATCAAAGAAAATATTGCAGTGCAAGAAGCAATCAAACGGAAATCAAAGAGGAAGGAGCCCTTACAGAGGATACCGAAGTGAAAATGCCATCAAAGAGGATATCAAAGATGAAGAAGCAATCCAATGGATATTAAAGATGAAGAAGGAATAAAAGAGGATATCGAAGTGGAAGAAGCAATCGTAGAGGATACCAAAGTTAAAGAAGCAATCAAATAGGATATCAATGTGGAAGAAGCAATCAAAGAGGATATCGAAGTGGAACAAGCAATCAAAGAGAAAAAAATTGGATGTTCCAAAATGATCATGATAATAGTTGTATAAAAAAAATTGAACGTTGCAAAAAAGATCATGATGAACGTTGCATAAAAAAAATCTGGACGTTCCAAAATGATCAGGATTGACGTTGCATAATATAAATGTATGTTGTAAAATGATAATGATCAAAAATTTGTACTAATATTTTGTCAAAGTTTGCTAGTGCTATCTCTTCCCGTTTAGAAGATACGAGCGATTAAAGTTTTGTAAGAAAAATCATAAATTTGTTGATTGGATATCGAAGTGGAAGAAACTATCAAAGAGAATGTTGAAGTGGAAGAAGCAATCAAATAGGATATCGAAGTGGCAGAAACAATCAAAGAGGAAATTGAAGTTGAGTAAGCAATCAAAGAGGATACCAAGGTGGTAGAAGCATTCAAAGAAGATGACGAAGTGAAAAAGCAATCAAAGACGATATCGAAATGGAAGAAGCAGTCAAAGACGATATCGAAGTGGGAGAAGCAATCAAAGAGGATATCGAAGTTAAAGAAGCAGTCAAAGATGATGTCGAAGTGGAAAAAACATTCAAAGAAGATGACGAAGTGAGAGAAGCATTCAAAAAGGATGTCAAGGATGACAATAAAAAAACAGTTCCACCAAAAATTTACACCAATATTTTGTACAAGTTTGCTAGGGCTAGCTCTTCCCGTTTAGAAGATATGAGCGATTGAAGTTTTGTATGAAACACCACAATTTTGTAGAGCGCATAATGAAGTAACTGAAGCAATTAAAGAGGATATGAAGTAGAAGAAGCATTTTAAAAGGATAACGAAGTGGAACATGCAAAAATAGAAGATGTGGAGGCGGAAGAAACAATAAAAGAGGATGACGAAGTGTAACAAGCAATCAAAGAGAATGTTCGAATAGTGGATGTCGCATAATAAAAAAAAATTGACGTTCAAAAATGATCATAGTGGATGAGGCATAAATAAAAAAAAATTGATGTTCCAAAATGATCACAGTGGATGTTGCATAATAAAAAAAAAAATTGACGTTCCAAAAGTGATCATTGTGGATGAGGCATAATTTAAAAAAAAATTGACGTTCCAAAATGATCATTGCTGATGAGGCATAATTAAAAAAAATTGATGTTCCAAAATTATCACAGTGGATGTTGCATAATAAAAAAAAAGAAATTGACGTTCCAAAATAATCATTGTGGATGAGGTATAATTTAAAAAAAAATGATTTTCCAAAATGATCACAAAGGATTTTGCATAATAAAAAAATGACGTTCCAAAAGTGATCATTGTGGATGAGGCATAATTTAAAACAAAATGATGTTCCAAAATGATCACAAAGGATTTTGCATAGTAAAAAAAAAATTGACGTTCCAAAAGTGATCATTGTGGATGAGGCATAATTAAAAAAAATTGATTTTCCAAAATGATCACAAAGGATTTTGCATAATAAAAAAAAAATTGACGTTCCAAAAGTGATCATTGTGGATGAAGCATAATTAAAAAAAATTGATTTTCTAAAATGATCACAAAGGATTTTGCATATTAAAAAAAAAATTGACTTTTCTAAAAGTGATCATTGTGGATAAGGCATAATTAAAAAAAAATTGGTGTTCCAAAATGATCACAAAGGATTTTGCAGAATAAAAAAAAAAAAAAATGACGTTCCAAAAGTGATCATTGTGGATGAGGCATAATTAAAAAAAAAATTGATTTTCCAAAATGATCACAAAGTATTTTGCATAATAAAAAAAAAATTGACGTTCCAAAAGTGATCATTGTGGATGAGGCATAATTAAAAAAAATTGATTTTCTAAAATGATCACAAAGGATTTTGCATATTAAAAAAAAAATTGACTTTTCTAAAAGTGATCATTGTGGATAAGGCATAATTAAAAAAAAAATTGGTGTTCCAAAATGATCACAAAGGATTTTGCAGAATAAAAAAAAAAAAAAAATGACGTTCCAAAAGTGATCATTGTGGATGAGGCATAATTAAAAAAAATTGATGTTCCAAAATAAACATGATGAACGTTGCATACTAAAAAAAAAAAAAAAAATTGGATGTTCCAAAATGATGATGATGACCTTTGCAAAAACTATGAAAGTTGTCTCATGCCCCTCCACCAACATTATATAGAATCAAGCAAATTTACAGTAATTTTATAGTACACACAAGCCATGGGCTCCCTACAAAAACAGTATGAAAATTACGGCAAACGAAATATACGGTTTACGGTATTCATACAGAAATATTTTGTATGGGACAATTTTTTTTTTGTATGAAAGACAATTTTTTTTTCATGGAACCGGATATAAAAAAATGTCCTCTGCAACATTAGTTTTTGCACCAACGCTCTAAGACCTATACTTTCCGAGATACGAGGTCGATGGGAGCGAATGGGGGACAAAAGGGGTACTTTAGGATTTATTCCCAACTCATCGGAACTCCCTCTATACGATCCCACCAAACATTTTCACCCTACGAGGTGGCATCTGGGAGAACAAACATGTCAATGAGTCAGTCAGTGAGTGGTAATCGAGCTTTATATAATATATATAATAATAATAGGAATTCGTTTTAAAGTACATTTTATTTAGCTATATTTATGATAAAAAATATTTTAGTATAAATTGTTGCCATTCTCTTGTATATTTTTTTCTGAATAGGTTGTTTCTAGTACTAAGGTAAATAAAACTTGATTATAAGCTATACATACATTTTATTATTTTATATACGAACATTTATTTACCACACAGCACACATAATACAAATTAAAATTGGGACAGATAGTATTAACAACAAACTAGGCACAAATAAAATTGGAACAAATAATAAGTTAATAGCAAATTAGAACAAAGTTAAATTAAAAAGATAAAATAATGTACCAATCATAAATATTTATTTTAATTACTTTATGGCAATTTTTAACTTTGAAAGTTTTTCTAGTTTTAGTTTGAGAGGTGTGAAAAGAAACGATGAAAAAAGCTCTCAGGAACACATTAATTTATAAATTATCTCCTGAAACAAAGTAAAAATAAATTAGAGCAAATGTATTTTATTTAGTCTATTAGGACATTTTATTGCTTGGGTAGAACTTTATCTTACCTATTCCTTTCCAACATTTGTACTAATGCAGCTCTTGCTCTACGACCTGCCTGTAGAGCTTGAGCTGAAGAAGTGGCTGATTGAGAGGGAACCTGCCTGCTTCTTTCAGCTTGGAGTTCATCTTCTGTCAACTCGGGAACATCAATACCAGCCTTTATACATAAGTTATGTAAAACACAGCAGGCTATTATAATTTTACCTGCTGTTCCAGGACAGTAATGAAGTTCTCGAGCTGCCAAAAGGCATCTCCATAGACCTTTTAATATTCCAAATGTGCGTTCTATGGTGGAGCGTGCACGCTTTTGGACAGAGTTATATCTTCCTTCCGGAGAGTCCTCAACAGCATTATCTATAGGTGTCATCATATGCTCCCTTAGTTCATATCCAGAATCACCTACAAATTATAAATACTTTTATTATGTAAATTACATTATTATTAAAGTATAAACAATACGAGTATACCCACAAACAAAAATTCAATCATGCCTAATAGATAAACTGTTTCATTCTGTAGACCCTCCATGTGGCTTCTTATGTCACACTCTCTACAAATATAAGCACCATGAGTTGCTCCACCATACGAAGCATCCACATTTGTAATATAGCAATTACCGTCACATATCTGGAAAATAATAAAATTAATGATTATTGAAAATCACATCAAACAACGGTAGATGCCACAGTCAAACCATTCATATTTTGATCAGGTAAGTACTCACAACTTGGGTGTTAATCGAATGGAAATGTTTCCTATTAAAATACTGTTCCTCGCTTTGCGAAGGTCTGACCATAGCAATATGAGTGCAATCAATGCACCCAATCACACCAGGAAGCCCATATTTCTCATAAAATCTGCAACATTAATGTTATAACATTAATTCTCAATACATTAAGCTGCTATAATTATTAAAACTTGCATACATGTTAGGTAGGAGGTACTCACTGCGACTTAATAAGATTCCTTTCCCTTCTATTTTGCGGAAATTGTATGTACTTCCTTAGTATGTGAGGTGCATTGAGAGCAGTTGTGACCTCCAGCAAACAACGAGAAACAGTGTTGTGCCATGGGCCCGTCCATGTTTTGGCCAACAGACCCTTGGTAACTACCTCGGGGATAAAAATTCAAAGCTGTGAGGATCTGTGAAAAAGATGAGGATTGTGAACAGTGAAAAGTTAGTTTTTGAGAATTTTATCAAGAATTTCAGAATTTGAGAAGAAGAAGATGTCAGTCTCTAGTTTAACCCTTTGAGTTCTGTCTGCTAAGTAGCTGGTTAGTAATGCGAGAAATTGAACTCTTATACCAAGCTTTTCAATCTTTCGAATAAGAATGGGGACAGAGACAGTATTAAAGGCTTTCTTTAGGTCTAAGAACACACATTAAGTTTTTTTCTTTTCGTCTAGATGCTTAGTTATATTTTTGGTTAGTTCTAAAATTGCATCTTCAGTACTAAGCCCCTCACGAAAGCCGTATTGTGATTTTGAAAGAATATTATAAGAATTTAAATATTTTGATAGTCTATTGTTAATTAATTTTTCTAAGATTTTAGATAAAACCGTAAGAACCGAAATAGGCCTGTAGTTGCCAATTACGCCTCTGTCACCACCCTTAAATATTCGATGTATAATTGAGCGTTTCAGTTCAACAGGAAATATTCCTTGCTGAAAGCAAAGGATACTTAGGAACAAGTTCTCGTCGTTTGGCCATTTTGATAAATTTTGTTGGGATCTTATCCCATCCAGCTGCTGAGTCCGATTTCAAATTGGTGATGATTGAGTCAAGCTCGAAGAGTTCAGGTTCAATTATTCCAATTGAATTGAGCTGGGAGGGAAGAGAAGCAAAGTAATTTTCGGCTAGGGGTAGATCTGGTGTATTTTTTTCAGCTAGGGATTGACCTATACATATAAAATGTTTATTTATATAATTAGCAGATTCCTGAGGAGTATATTTAAGGTTAAGGAGCTCTGAATTCATCGATTTATGTCTGTTTAGATAGGTGATGTTCTTGGTGCAGTTCCAGAGATTTTTATTATTTGATTTAGCTTTATTTAGAAGATCTCTCTCATATTGAACTTTTAATTTTTTTATTAGATTATTAGAAAAATTGCGATATCGTCGGTATGTCATTTTAAATATTTCATTAGTAGGATTTATTCGTGTTTGTTTTTGTAGTTTGTTTCTATTTTTTATGCACTTAAGAATGCCCGGAGTAATCCATGGTTTTATTATTCGTTTGTTGTTAACAATATTAATAATTACAGTATGCTCTGATAAAGTATTAGATATTAAGTTTATTAGTTTATGACATACCATTTGAGGATCTTGTATAGCAAATAATTCAGATATATCTTTGGTTTTTAATGTATTGACAGCATCAGAGTAGTTGGTCTTAGTTTTGGTTATTTTAGCTTTATAAGTTATTTCTTTATTATAGTAGTTAACTAATATCATTTTGTGATCAGTTACCGTCGTATTAAGAACTGCTACTGCAGCTGTAAGTTTAGCAGTATCAAGGTTAGTAAAAATATGGTCGATGCAGCTATTTATTCTAGTATTAAATCTGACCGGGTAATAAACTATGCGAAGCCAACATATCGAGATAAAGATCAGTATGTTTATTGTTAGTTCCTGTTCGAATGTTTATATTAATATCACCTGCTAAAGTGGTGTTAATTTTTAGGCGTGGTGCTTTTAAGTAGTTGTCAAGAGAATGCATAAATTTGTCAGGGGTTTTTTCAGCTGGTGATCGGTAAATACAAATTATTGTGCTGGTCGGGGTGTTGATTTCTAGACACGATGCTCGAAACAAAATGATTTCTTTTATAGTGTGTTTAATTGATTTTTTTATAAAGACATTAATATTATATATTATATTTATTATATTTATATTTATATATTATATATATTACATATTCATATTATATAAGATATTCCATCATTTTGATTAGTATGTTTGGCATAACTGTAAGTTACATAGTTTGGCTTAAGTGGAAGAGGTTTATCAGGATTTATTCTGCATTCCATGAGAACAACGATGTCGATATCTTGGTTAAGCATTTGTATGTTGATTTCAAGGTCGTCAATATTAGAGGAATTGTGAACGCTTCGAGTATTTTGTAGAATCATTGAGAGATTAGGGGTTCCCGGAGGTAGATTGTTCTTAAGGTCACTTATTGAGCAGTTTATAGATTAAGTATTATTTAGAGTGTCTAATTCTTGTAATAAAATATTTTTGCGATCCATAATCAAGGGTTATCAAGGGAGTGAAGGTGATATATTTTGTGAGTATATACGTGAACTTATATGAATTTGAAATATCACATACAAGTTTGCATAGATGTAGGGTGTAGTATTTATAAGTGTAAATATATATACGTGGAAAATTACAAAATACAATAAACGTTACTTTGATAAAGTGTATGCAGATATCTAGTAAACAACAAGGGCATATTAGCATTATTAGTCTAAAAGTGTAACAATTATTAATCAATACTATGCAAAATAAAATAACTATGTTATAAGATACTATTAGAGACTTAATTTCGAAGTGCAAGTACATTCTCAAATACAATATTTAACAAAAACCCCGTCGGATCCATGAAGAGCGTATTCCGTCATAAAAATTAAAGACGGGCAGATGTATAAAAAACATATGTATCAAATAACTTGAAAGTTATTTCATTTTTAATTTCAAGAATTATCTGAATTTTATCCCCCAAATCTCAAATTTTACCGAGTTGTCAACTCTCGATATTCAGCTGTGGACCGAGCGAGAATGAAGTAAACAGTTATAGTAATGGCTGGTTTACACGGGCTTCGTAGCTAAGCGCTTAGTACTTGTCACTATACTAAGCATCAATATGACAAGTGAAAAGTAACCGTTTACACGTTGGAGCAAGTAGAAGTCATTAGTGATCAGACATTCGAAATGGAACGACGCCGCCTGATTTTGCGCAGTGTGTTTAAACATTATTCAAACATTATTATTTCAAGCATGATCGAAGAGCTTGAAAGACAAACATTAAAAAGAAAACGTTTGTGGACAAGACAGTGGTTACTGCGCAGAGATGAACGGGGCCATTCTGCTCTTCTATTAAAAGAGCTAGCAACCGAAGATCCAGGAGAATATAGAGTAACTATGAGAATGTCAACGGCACAATTTGATATTATATTAGAAAAAGTTGCACCAGCAATTCAAAGACAAGACACAAATATGAGGAGTGTCATACCAGCTAAAATAAAATTGGAGGTTACTTTGTCATTTTTGGCAACAGGAAGCAGCTACCGCATGTTATCACACGTGTTCAGAGTTTCTAAACCAGCGATTTCAAAATTCATACCCGAAGTCTTGGATGAAATTTATAATCAACTTTCGGATTACATGAAGGTAAAAAAACAATTTTGTTTATTGTTATCATTAGTGTAATCATTTGAAATAACATAAGTACACGAAATATTATTGTGTGAAGTCTTCACCGTCAAGTGTCATTGATATGGCCTGTGATAGAATATTTTCATCAGAAATTAAAGCAGGTGTGGAACGTAACGATCCCGCAGATGAGACGGTTTCCAATGTTTCAATGGAAGCAGATGTATTATTGTACATGTAGTTCTCGATCGCTAGTTCACTCAAAATATTTTGTATTCTTGTTTGTGCAATCATACTTCTCTCGAATGATAATTCTCTTAACTGCACTGCTACGTTCTTTGCAAACACATCGAATCTGTCTTCTTTTTCAGGTACATCCCTATTGACAGCTTCTTGTAATTTTTTTAGTTCTCCAATCGCACGAAATATTCCTTTCCGCTGTGACATATTTTTACTGGAGGTACTTTGACGTTGTTCCCCCCTTGGTTCCGAAATAGATTCAACCTCTGAAGTGGAAGCGATAGAGATATCTTGCTCGCTACTTATAGGATTATGTTGCTCGCTGCTTGTAGATCCGCTATCCTGAAAAATAAAATTGTATTTCAGGTTCCTGCTACAGAGGATGAATGGAAGAAAATAGAAAGAGGTTTCAATACACGTTGGAACTTTCCAGGGGCTCACGGTGCTATAGATGGCAAGCATATATGTATTCAAGCACCTCCTGACTGTGGCAGTGATTATTTTAATTATAAAGGAAGCAACAGCATCGTGCTAATGGCCGTCGTAGATGATGATTACTGTTTTATATATGCTAATATTGGCGCAAACGGCCGGTGCTCAGATGGTGGTGTTTTTCAGAACTGTTCGATTTTTCGTGATCTCGAAAACAATATGTTGCCAAACAATGGATTTTTTGTTGGAGATGACGCATTTCCCCTGAAATCATATTTATTGAAACCTTACAAGCATAGTCCTTTGACCTACGAACAGAAAATTTTTAATTATAGATTGTCAAGGGCCCGAAGAATCGTCGAAAATGCTTTTGGCATCTTAGCCAGTCGCTTTAGAATTTTTAGAACATCTATATCCACGAATCTCACAGTTACTGATCGCATTGTTCGTACAACATGCACTATACATAACTGGCTCAGAAAAACTTCAAGGACATACCTAACCACGAGATGTGTTGACTATGAAAATTTGGAAACTGGGGAAATTATTCCAGGATTATGGAGGGACGCCAACTTTGATTTGCAAAATATTCAGCCAGTGGGTAGTAATCACTCGTCAAGAATGGCCCGACAATTGAGAGAAAGATATACGAATTACTTCGTAAACGAAGGTACCGTATCATGGCAATCTAGAATGATCTATTAGTTTAAAATGTACAACTTTATTAATTAAATTAAATCTATTGTTAAATAAGCACATACCTACTAATACCTATAACCTAGCTTAGGCTTCAGTCTCCCACAAAACATATACCTGCAAGTATATGATAAATAATCATGGTTCGAGACTTATTATTATTGAATATAATACCTACTTCAAAATAAATCTAATACCTACCCTATGAAAAATGTTGTTTTATTACTTACATTTTCTATAGTTGTGCGCCTTTCGTCTATATCTTTCAACAAACTATCCATTTCTTTGTACCAATGCAGATTTGGCACATAGACAGTATCAGTCCCACTTCCTGATCGCATTGAATTTTGAACTTTTTTCTTTTCCTGGTAATAGGTTGACCGAAGTGTTCTCATTTTCTTTTTTGCCTCAGGCACTCCGAAACCAGCAATATTCATCTCTTCAACGATTTTCTGATAAGCAGCATCTTTTGCGAGTTTATTTTTATATAAAGCCGATTTGTGGTTCCATAAACATTCATAGGATTTAAATTCCTGAATGAACTTGATTGTTTTTTCCGAATTCCACCTTTCCGCAGCCATGATCACAAAAAAATACGTAAGTAAATAAACACGTGTTTTCACTTCCCGGTACAACTTGTCACTAACTAACTTGTCGAGCTGTTTACATGCGGTCAGCAAGCGACAAGTGCTTAGTGTTAGTGGTGGGGGTATCGACTTGTCGCTTAGTAAATAGGATCGATCTCTATTCACTTGCACTATTCACAAACACTAATACTAAACACTAATCAGCGTGATTACACACGAGGACTTAGTATTAGTGACAAGTACTAAGCGCTTAGCTACGAAGCCCGTGTAAACCAGCCATAACTGTAGTACAATCCGCGAGGTATAAGCTGAGCTTTGCATTTGTGTGAGTGTACATGGATAGTGTAGGTGTGACAACCGGCCTTAGGCGCGGCGCCATTTTCGCCCGGTAAAAACCGGTTTAAACTGATTTTGGGTAACCGGCCTGAGGCGCGGCGCCATTCTGTCTCGCCGCGCTCCTGCCTGATTGGTGATCACTCACACTAATGCAAAGCTCAGCTTATACCTCGCGGACTGTAAACAGTTAGTGAATGAACAAAAGTAAGTAGTTGATAACTAGCTTTATGACACGTGCAATGTGCATTGTCTTTGTGTTCGGTATGCATTGAGGATTATTGTACCGTTTCTTTCTTTTTGAACTAAACTACGAAATTAAAACTACCTATCTGTAAAAATTTATAACTCTTGTAATTATGATTGCCGCCGCCGACTTACTATGTTTGCAAGAGAAGAGAAACGGTGTTTTTAACTCGCACAATGAACACGTTTGGGCAATGGAAAATCCGTTTGCTATTAAACCAAGCCATTTCCAACATCGTTGGCGTATTAACGTGTGGGCCGGTATACTCGGAGATCGAATCATTGGTCCGTATTTTTTAAATCGTTTTATGATCGGTACGAACTACTTGGCGTTTTTGCGCGAAGAGCTTAGTGAAGAGTTGGACGATTTAAACGTGGCTTTCCATCGTTCAATGTGGTTCCAGCACGATGGCGCCCCGCCTCATTTTTTGCGTGGAGTTCGCGATTACTTAAATGAACAGTTTCCACAGCAATGGATAGGCAGGGGGGGACCTATTCCATGGCCTCCACGATCTCCCGACCTCACGCCATTAGACTTTTATTTGTGGGGGCACGTCAAACAAGTTGTGTTTAATAAGATGTGTGACTCGGAAGCGGAAATGCGAACTCGAATCGTCGCGGCTTTTGAGTCAATAAAATCTGATACAAGTGTGCTGCGAAAAGTGCGTGCCAACGTTATAAAACGGTGTCGAAGGTGCATTGAAGTTGGAGGTCGACACGTGGAACACGACCGCCGAAGTCGTGATCAAGTTGACGTGCTTCTACATAACTAGCAATACCTACCTAAGCTCTTATTAGAGCTAACTCCAAGTTCTTTTCAGAGCTAAACCCAAGTTCTTTTCAGAGCTGCAATAAACTTATTGTTTCTTGACTACAATCGTCAGCAAAAAAAAAACAAAAGACACGTGCACAGGCACGTGTCTTCGTCATCTAAAGGGCGGTCACCGTCTCCGGCGCGCCGCGTATGCCGCCGGTGTTGCCAGATGTAAGTTTTAATTTTTGAGCGCCAAATAATGAAATTTAGTCGGGTATTTATTTTTTCTTTCTTCTGTGATAGAATTACATGATTGTGACCAAATATCGATACTATATCACACCCTTAAAAATCCGACAGGGTTTTTGTTACATATTGTATAGTAACTGATTGGGTAGCTGCATGAGTCGTGCCTCGGTCGTGACGGTGACGATAGGTGTGTTGTCGTCCATGCGTACGTAAACTTTACCATAACTAGTCCAGCAGTACTTGTATTTGTTTGATGATTTAAAGTCTCGATCCAAAAATATAGTCTGGATGCTAATGGAGTGAGATTATCTGATATACAGGGTTTCCCAGAAATGGTGGATAATCCTGCACGTGCGTGTGCGGGGGGGGAGGTGGGGACCCACATCCCAAAAAAAAAAATTCTATTCCCAACAGTCCGCGGTCTACGAATTTTTTTGTAAAATTTAGAAATTTCCCAGTTTTCCTCACATTTGTGGGCATCACGTCCGCTACATGAGGCCTAGTTCGGATTTTTTTCTTTTAAAGTATTCCCTAATAATGGTATTCCTAAATTACCTTAAAAAAAACGCAACTACTTAGGATAGTAGTTAACTAGTAGTCCCTAAACATAAATTTTATTTCTGAAATTTATTTTACTGCAAAGTTTGAGCACCTCTGCTGTAAAAAAAATGTATTGGAGTTTTATAGCCAACCACATAAAAAAATTACCTACATCATAAGGATTCTAAAACAGTAGCATAAGTACCTACTTTAATGGTAAAATTACTGAGCTATAGCTACTAATGTGTAAAAGTAGGCGTTTCATTACAAAATTGCAAAAGAAAAAAATAAAACAAGTAATGACCAAAAAAGTATTTATTATAAAAATAATCAAAGTAAATGTTCAAATTGGGCTCCTGATGCCCTTATGCAAGCTCTACACCTTTTTATAAAAGATTTTTGTAATCTGTTATTATAATTTTTTGATGATATAATTCTGGCTGCTTCGGCGACGCGAAGTCGAAGTTCTTCTAATGAGTTTATTGGTTTCTTGTAAACCTGCTCCTTCAAACAGCCCCAATAAAAAAAATCCAGAGGATTTAGGTCTGGGGACCGTGGTGGCCACAGTATTGGCCCCAATCGGCCGATCCATCTGTTGGGATAGGCATCATTTAGATAATTTCTTACTTGCACAGCATAATGTGCCGGACAACCGTCGTTCTGGAGCCACATTCCTTGCCGGATGGCTAGTGGCTCATCTTCTAATAATATTTGCAACTGGTTTCGAAGAAATTGTAAATAATTGTTGCCATTTAGGTTGCCCGGCAATTCATATGGGCCTATAATTTTTCCATTTAATATGCCCGTCCAGTAATTTATTTTAAATTGATACTGGGATTTATCTTCTCTCATCAAATGTGGATTTGTCAATTGCCAACTGTGCAAGTTATGAAGGTTAAGATACCCATCCCTTTTACATGTAGTCTCATCGCTCCATAAAATTTTTCTGAAAAAATCTTGATCTTCTTGAATTCTTGTTAACATTTCATTGCAGAAAACAATCCGTGCTTGGTAGTCTCGTGGTAGCAATGTTTGTACACGTGTCACGTGATAAGGATGCAGTTTAAATTTTTTCACAATACGATGTGCTGTAGATTTTGATATTCCCGTACGGCGTTCGATATCTGGCATCGAAATACTGGGATCTTCTTCCACCATGTCAAGGACAATATCTTCAGTTACAGGATTGTGGGGTCGTCCTCTGCTCCTAGGGCCACCAACGCCAGTACCAGGTATTCTGCCCTCTGAGTAAGCTTGGTGCACTCTTGTAAAAACTCGATAGTCGGGGTGACGCGCGTTCGGGTATCTCTCCCGATAAAGTGTTGCGGCAGCACTTGCGTTGCCACTACATTCTCCGTAAATGTAATGCATATTGGAATACTCTTGGGGTGTATAAATTTCTCGTGACATCACACAGTCCTGTTGATATACAGAACAAATGTCCAGTAGAATGCCGAGTCGTCGCAGTTATCACCAAACAAACAAAATCCAATCAAAATGCACAAATCGAGTCCAGTAGAATGCCAATGTAGAATTTTGTCACCGAGAATCAGAAAAACAAGAGCACATGCGATGTCGAGAACGTCGAAATACGCACTAAAATTAAAATAGTTTTAACTACGGAGACAAAACAATAACCAAACACGAATTCTACCATACAAAGGAGATTTGTTGACCCTTTCACTCGCAATATTCCCAAGCACAGTTTTGTCTCGCTCACACAGCTTAGAATTCAACTGAATGTGCCGAGCAGGTAGTAAAGTCTAATTTTAGGGTCGACAGCGCTACTTAACTGGTAAAAACTAAAAAAAAATATCTGCAAATAATTTTGCTATTTTGTAATGAAACGCCTACTTTTACACATTAGTAGCTATAGCTCAGTAATTTTACCATTAAAGTAGGTACTTATGCTACTGTTTTAGAATCCTTATGATGTAGGTAATTTTTTTATGTGGTTGGCTATAAAACTCCAATACATTTTTTTTACAGCAGAGGTGCTCAAACTTTGCAGTAAAATAAATTTCAGAAATAAAATTTATGTTTAGGGACTACTAGTTAACTACTATCCTAAGTAGTTGCGTTTTTTTTAAAGGTAATTTAGGAATACCATTATTAGGGAATACTTTAAAAGAAAAAAATCCGAAATAGGCCTCATGTAGCGGACGTGATGCCCACAAATGTGAGGAAAACTGGGAAATTTCTAAATTTTACAAAAAAATTCGTAGACCGCGGACTGTTGGGAATAGAATTTTTTTTTTTGGGATGTGGGTCCCCACCTCCCCCCCCGCACACGCACGTGCAGGATTATCCACCATTTCTGGGAAACCCTGTATAAATAGGAGTGTCTGCATACGCTGCTATTCCCAAAAACCATGCACTTGTTAGATTATAATGTTAAGGTGAATCGTTAGCAACGGCGACCCAAGGACTTAGAGTATTCAAGTTTTTAAGAAGACATTACAATAGAATATTTAAGCACAATAGGTATGAAATAGTTAAGATAGAAACTAAGCCTAGAACAATAAACGAGAATGGTATTTTTAGCTAGAAATGGTACAAAGACATTGTAAAAGATTAGGTTGTTTAAATTTCGACCCGCGGCTGATCACAGAGCTTTACAGGATAAAGATAAGTAGAACTTCTCCGAAAGCGCATAACGGGAGCCGGTGAGCGAAAACAATAGAAATATTTCCCGAAACTCGTTCTCGAAATAATAGAAACTGGCACCGGCAAGCGAGACAATAGATAAACCAAGCTCTCTGATTGGCCCGGGACCGTTTGGGGTACGTGGGGAACCGACGTCTATAAAGTGAGATCTGTCGGCTCGCGATACGACTTTGGTCGGAACCTGCGAACTAGAAGGATATCCTAAGGTATGTTGTTGTGCTGTAAAAATAGATATATCTACTAAGAGTTATTCACGTACTGTTTCGGGCTATTTTACTCATTGATTATATTTTATCAAACTATGTGAATCGATGATGATGTAGTGTGTTTGTTGTAACTGAAATTTGGGGATATTTCCCTATTTAATACCTTTCTGGCAAGTTTTTATGTTTTATTTCATACTAAATTGAGCGGGTAGGTAAGTTTTATCTAACACACTCAATTTGCTATTTTTATTCTTGTAATTGTAAGTCTTCGCAGCTTTCAAAAGGTCTGTTTTAACAAACGTGTTGTTAAACCGCACAATTAGTGTGCTTCGTTCTGTCTTGGGGTTTTCTATTTTGATTATATCTTTGTTGTCTGCTCTCTCCAATTTTATTTCCAAGTTTTTGCAAAGTTTGGTAACCATCTGTAGTAAGTCTTTTTTATTCTCATCCCCCTTAAGCGGTACATTTTTTATCTCAACGTTAGTTTTTGTTTCCGTCCTTTTTTTTTATTTATTCCTGTCCGGGCGCAGAGGCCCGGCCCGCGAGCTAGCCTACATGATGATCCTCTGCCATAAGCAGAGCCTTTATTTAGGTAATTTTTTAATTGTTTGCCTTTATTTTTTATTAACTAGTTACAGGAATGTCGGTTCTTACATTATTACATTTTATTTTAACTATACGCTATACGGTATAATTCGTCTTCATTTTTATATCTACTATTCTTACTATTCATATGTCATTCTTAAAAGTGTACCAACATTTCTTACTTGTCTTTTTTGTTTAATTGGGTACTTATTTTTATGACTTATATTTTGATAGATTGCAATTTAATTTTTGTTTACATTTTCTTGTTTTTATGATCTTTAATCCAATTTAGTTATAATAAAATATCTATATTATCCTTTATTTGTTTCTTATGAACTTGTTAATATTTGTTCTACTTATTTAATAAAGTATTTACCAAACATTTCCTATTGGTCTTAATTTTTATCTATTTACTTTGATTTTATATAACATTTATGTTTTAAGATATCACAGTTCGTTTTTATTTACAATTTCTTGTTTTTATGATCGTTAATCTAATTTAATATTACAATCTTATTATCTTCCACATTATTCCTTAGATACTATATTTGTACATATTTAGTATTTCTATTTAACACGTTCACGCGAGCAAGCCGTTTTTTCAGACTGCTCATATTGCCACATAATTTGCCCATACAATTGAACACGACGACTATACACGTTTAGTCGTATTTATTCCCAAAATTATCGCAAATAACAACAGAACGTCTTATAGCGTCCAACGTTAACAGACGTTCTGTCGAGTTATGTATAATTAAGATTCATTCACATGACACAACGTCGGATAACGTCCTGATCTCTATGACTTTATTACACGTTGTGTCGGATAACATAAAATACATAATATCATCTATAAAACGACACAACGTTTATTGACGAAATAAAAAAGTTTTTATAAAAATAATAAAAAACGTTTAATAACCTTCATTACTTTATGTACTTTTTAATCAGTCTTACAGTCTTAAGCCTTGGTATTTGTTTTTTAAGTAAAATTAATTATCACAAAAATTCTTCAACTTAAGAATTGTAAGTAATATAAACATATTTTTATGAAATGATGTGGCGAAAGTAAAGAGATAACTAAAAGTAAAAACTTTCGCCAAAAAAAAAGAAACAAAAAATACTAACTTCTAGCAGACTTGGAAAACTTAAAATTCACACAATATTATAATCTAATCAAATCAATTTTTAACGCAACCAGCATCAATTATAAAGTTTTACGATTGACTTTACTAATTATTGTTTTATTATTTGTTATCGTAAAACTTTATAATTGGTGCAAGATATGCCATTCTTCAAAGCACAAGGCACAAAGTGGTGGTTTGTCGATACACCCTTTGCACCTTAGACTGGTTTCCCGTCGTATTTTTTTTGTGGTGCATAATTTGCATTTTTTATAGTATTTTTTTGTTGGATTTGTAGCAGTTTCTGGAATTTTTTCAGGCCAGTGCCCAAATCCAACTCCCGAGGTAGATTCTTCCACCTGAGCTACTCGTGTATTACTCTCTTGTTTACGGTTGGAGTTTTTGTTAAACTTCGTCAAGTTTTCTGGCTTGACATTGGGACCAATCTTGATAAGATTCCTTATAAGATTTTCTCTAAATGACAGAAAACCTTTATTTCTGCAATATTTCTTGTGCAGAAAATAGCTGTTCCATACTGTCAAATCTAGAAGATGGAAAAATACTTTTTTGTACCATCTGATAGTTTTTCTTGGTGAAGAATAGTACGAGACCATCTGATCGGCTCGATCAATTCCTGACATAAATTTGTTGTATTCTGACACTTCTTGGGGTTTTTTGGACCACTGGCCACGTCTATTGGAAACATCGATGAGTTTTGGGTGATGCAACGTTGTCAACATGTGTACCGGCCGTTTGTCCACCCACTTTGATACATATATCTTATTCTTTCGAACCCAGACATGTTCATGTTTTTTTAACTTTTTCGATATCATATCTTTTGGATTTTCTTTCCTATTAGGCCTCAATGTCCCGCATGTATGGGTTCTAAAATTCAGCAATTTTTCGGATAGCTGTATCGAATTATACTAGTTATCCATAAACAAATGATGTCCTCGCATCAGGTATGGATTCATTAAGTGTAGGACTAGTTTTTCAGTTTTAGTTCCTGCTTCATCGTCCGTTTTTCCGACAAACATTTTCATATTCAAAACATAGCCGTCGGACGAAGTTAACTCGTAAAACTTTATCCCATATCGGGCTTTTTTAGACTTAATGTATTGCCTGAACGACAGCCTTCCTCTAAAAAGTAACAAGGATTCATCCAAAGACAGCTCTTGATCAGGATTGTAACAGCCCTGGAAGATTTTCATCATAGCTTCTATGAATAGAGAAATTTTTTCATGCCCTTTAGCATTCAATTCCGATACGCAAACGCATCGCAACAGCTGTTCAAATCTTCTTCCAGACATACAATATGTAAATACTGGATGATAGTACAGTACATCCGAGTAAGTGAATAGTTTACGTTTTTGACAAGCACTCATTTGGCCCTGTAACAGGCACAGTCCTAAAAAAGCTCTTACTTCATCTGGATTTGTGTCTTTGTATGAAAATCGTCTGCTATTCCTCGTCACCGGCCGGTTAGAGTTACACAGTGCATGGCCATATGCATTTGTGCATCGAACTATGTGGTTCACTATATCACTTGGAAATAGTTTATTAAAAATTTCTATTTCAGTAGAGTTTTCTTCAATAACGAACTGTATCCCAGTAGAGCCGTGGTCAAATGGAAAATGTGGTATATCAGATGTGGTAGTTTCCCATTCATAGGTTATTGGCGGAGGTGTGTCAGAATTATTGTTATCTGTCATAGGAGAAAGGCTGGGAGGACATGGTATTGTATTATTTTGATCATTACCTTGTTGAAGACTAGAAACAGGCACTGTTTGACTCGACTCTTCCGGTATCGGCTCATTGTAGTCATTAGGGTTATCAGCCGGAGTCACAAAGCTACCAGAATCAGGCAACGTTGATGGATTGCCTTCTATGTGAAGTTCCACGTGATTTGATGTGGTGGAACAGCTAGGAGGACGTGAAATAACTATATTTTGATCAAAACCTTGATCAGAACCAGTTTCTGTCTCAATTAGCTCTCCAAGCATCGGCTCATTAAAAAGATCATTGAGGAGATGGTTATCAATTGGCTCACACGCACTCTGAGCAGTTGCGGTAAGTACACTTTCAGATCTAGTATCAGATTCAGTATCACTGTCATCCTGCGGGATACTATGAACAAGTCGTGGTGGATTTGCTTGTTCAATCGAAGTATCAGAATCATCTGACAAGCAACTTCTACCGGGGTCATAATCTTTGTCCGAACCAAACTCACCATCGCTATCGTTAAACGGATCTGGGGTAGATCCACCTGATGATGCTTCATCAAATAGCTTCTGCAGTCGTTTCTCAAACTCGTCCATCTAAACAAAAAGTGTTTTTGGTAAAATCAAAATACCACCAAATCTCAGTCACTTAGAAAAGAAGCAAGCATACTATTACTAGTTAGTTACTGTTGTTCTGAGGCAGATTTGGAATATCGGTAAATATACTCACTCCAGTGTTGGAAGTCCATTCATATACCAACACCGATCCGGTATATCATCAAATTTTATAGAAAACATTTGCTAATTTACAAGATTTAATCAGAAAAGGTTCGATCTATGAATCAAATACAATATAAACAAGATTACTCACTTTTTCTCTCAAAATTTCACAATAAACCACGTGTTGCCGCGTAAAATGCGCGTGATTCTCCCTCCGGTGACACAGCTAGACTGAGGTCTATGGCAGAGTGCGGGGGGGAACGACTTGCAATAACGTTGTGTCGCGGGAGCAGCCCATGCCAAGCTATTTTCACCTCTATGTTTAAGGTACTATTAAAACCGTTCCAAATGACAGTAGAAGCTTGATGTTTTGATGTAATGTGACACAGAGTACGTAAGTACCAAAATTTGTAATGTAATGGAACGTGTCTAAACGTTCTGACCATACGCGTTGAAAATAAAAAGGACGTGATTGCACGTTGTGTCACATCACCTATTCGACGAAAGTACTTGAAATGACGTTGTGTCAAAGAACGTGTTAATAAAGTATTTCCCAACATTTCCTATTGGTCTTACTTATCTAATTACTTTATGTCTTATTATAAAAGCTAGGATTTACAGTTTATTCTTGTTTACATTTCGACTTATAATGCTACATATACACTTGTTTTATACAAACGTGCTCATTATCTAATTTTTCTGACTATTATTTTATTACCCATTTTACATTATACTCAATCTATTTCTACTTTTACATAATTTTTTATTTATAATTTAATTATTTTAATTTTTGCTGAGGGGCATCTTCAGCTGTAGGCTATTGTTGCTCTTGCTAGAGCCTCCCATTTTCTTCTGATGCTACAGCTGTCGCTGAAAGCGTTGTGTTCCGTGTTTTCCAGTTTAGCCTGGACGCAGTTACAGCATGTCGGGGCAGTTCCGGCAATCCAGTCTTTACAATGCTGTTTTAGATGGGGGCCTCCACAGTGACTGCATTTGGTTTGCGTTTCTTTACAGAAACGCCGACCATGTCCGTAGCCGAGACACAGAGAGCATTGAACCAGCGGCGATTTGTTCTCCACCCTTACTCGCTGTACAGGTCGATGTAAACTGTCTCTATGTCCATCATACGCTGATATATTTTCGGCGAGACCCTCATAACTATATGGCAGCTGTATGGGTTCCGCGTCTGTTTCCTGTAGGCTATCTGGATCCTGTCTTCGTTCTTGTCCAGGCCTAGGATGAGAGACTGGTTTTGGTTTCTTAGCGCCATGACAACATCTTCATCCATGTCTGTCTCCGGTGTCATCCAGACGCTCTTGAGGATCACTAACGGGTCCTTGTTTTTTATATCGGTCACGTTGAGTTCTTTCGCCTTGCTCAGTCTTTCCTTTACCTTTTGCCGCTCATCCTCAGTCCTGCATCCCAGTATTACCTTCCTATCCTTCGCTTTCCTGACGTTCTCTACTTTTATTCCTCCTTCTTTGGTTCTAATCCTGTTTAAGACTTCTTCACCTGTCTCTGTCTCATCTTTTGCGGTGACTACTACTGAGTGCAGCGCGGTCTGCTCCGGGTAATGCTTCTTTTGGGGCGCCGTCGCTGCACTTGCATATGTCTCCTTTTCTAGCGCTTCTTTGAGTACTTCCATTTTTTCATTGTTTTCTTTTATCAGTCTGGTGTGTTCTGTTAGGGTTTTTATTAGAGCGTCGTCGTACTTTCTTGCTTCATTTTTTTTATCGGTTTTTGGGGCATTCACTTTTTCTTGACCTTGGCCCTTTTTTGCCTTTAAGGAGGTAAGTTCAGCTTCGGCCTCCTTGTAGAGCTGATATACTCTCTCTACACTTTGGGAGACTCCGGTTTTTATGTCTGTTCTAAGATTTCGGGAGTCCCCAAGTAGGGTTTTTGCTCTTATAATGGATGCTTTTGCTTCTGATGCTCTGTCTTTGTACTTTTTCTGTGAGGTTTGTACCCCACTTGGCGAAAGATGCCGGGCTGCATTTTCTCTCCTGCTGGAAGGTCCTGCCCTCTCAGTTTCTTCGTCTCCACTCGTTCTCTCTGGAGTCTGTTCTTCCTTGCTCGCAGGTCTTTCCGCTTGTTTGTTTGGGGTACGGATTCCGAACATGTTTACCCTTTTACGCGGAACAGGTCGTCAATATGAATTAAAATCTTGTAAAATTTGTAAAATAAATTATATAAAATAAAATTAAATTAAATTACATTTCTCAGTATGTCTAACTTAGGAACTAGATTAAAACTGAATAAATGACACAAAAATAAAATTATTTACAAATGGTGCAAATATTATTAAAATTCGGGTTACCGTCCGACAAAGCAAATTAAAATTCCTAACCTAATTTTTTAAAAACCCCGCTCAAGGCACCCTGAATGTAGGTCAGCGGGTCAATGTGTCAGTGGGTCAGTCGGTCAGTAGGTCAGTGGGTCAACACACGAAATCTCAGTAACTACTAAGCGCAGAAATACGAAACTTAAAATGAGGTTACTTGTTGACAGACCCGATATACTGGCACACAAATATCACGCCTACCTTCTCACTATACTAATTTATTACTTAAAAGTATCAGAACTTGGTCAAAATTAGTTTTTTGAAAAATTTTAAATTTCAAATCTTATAGAAATAATAAATGTCACAAATTAGCTTTAGAACTTTTTCCCTACCTGTAATTTCCAGGGTACCTTGAATGTGGGTCAAAAGGTCAACACATAATATCTTCTAAACTACTTGACCAAAAATTCTCAAATTTAAAACATACATAAAAAACCTAATTACTAACCATATGAAACAATGAAATTAACACCTACAAGATTTACTTTTGGAGTTATTAGGTTTTTTAGAAACACGATTTTTAAAATTGTCCGTAAATGTCCAAAAATTGACCTTTTTGAACTTTTCAAAATGCCTTCGCACTCGTCGCACTGGTGTCCAGGTGCCTCCGTTTTCGGTTTTTGTCCAGCTGCCCTGGGTCCAGACCTCGTGGCCACGTGGTTTTTGGTTTTTCCGGATTAACTTCCGTGCTCCTGCATGGAAAAATCCAGAAAAAGGTCCGACGTGTAGAGGCTCACGAGGCGCTCTTTCGGGCAGTGTAAAAAACAGGGGTCACCACTCAAAATCGTTCAGCGGATTTTTTTGAAGTTTAAAAATTTAAATTTTTTTTCCTTTTTTACCAATAACTTTTCGCGCACAACACTTATTAAAATTTGGTTTTCACCCACGTGTGCGCATTCACTTGGCGCAAATTTTGACGTATCACAAGTCACTATTTTGCACTGTTTTGTATTTTTCCTGATTTTTTGACGCGGAGCTCGCTAAAAACACAGCTCGCTCGGCGACGGGCGGGCGCGGACTCTTTCTTTCCGTCCTTTGCATCCCTTCAACTTTATTTTCCAATAGAAAAATTTGTTCTTTGTTTTTCTTCGCTTGCGTATCTAATTTTTCTATTCTCGCCTTTGGTTCTAGCCTGTAGTTCTTTCTCTCTTCCGCTTTTCCGGGTGGAGATAAAGTTAGGGGGGGTTGAATCATCCAACTCTAGCATATCCGGAACGGAGCTAGACCTTTCCTCTGGTGTACGCATCATTTTTATTACGAATCAACGAAAAATTTATCTCGTAACAATAAAGAGCGCTTTTCAAGATTACAAAGCTTTTCTATGCAATAAAAACCAAATATAGGGTTTTCCAATAAGAGGTGTTATTTTGATATTCAAAGAAAAATTGCATTTTTTAATATAAATGATCGGATGTTTATTTCATTATAAAAAGGAAGGTATGCCGTTAATACTGGAAAATAAAATCAGGCAAATGACCACCACGACCACGCTTACAGGACCATATCTTTTTCATCAAATTTTCCATAACCAAATCGCAAAGTGGCTGTCCTATGTCCTCGATAGCCTCACGAATTCCATCTTTGAGGTCTTGAATCGACGCTGGGCTGTTGGCGTAGACCTTCTCTTTCACGTGGCCCCAAAGGAAGATGTCGCAAGGTGTTAAATCACAAGATCTCGGTGGCCAATTGTGATCACCTCTTCGAGAGATAACACGCTCCGGAAACTTTTCCCGTAAAATATCAATGGTTTCGTTGCTTGTGTGGCACGTAGCGCCGTCTTGTTGAATGTAAACGTTGTCCAGATCAATACCATCCAATTCCGGCCATAAAAAATCATTAATTATCTCTCGATAGCGCAATCCATTCACCGTAACTGTTGCTCCGCCGGACCATAAACCCCACCAAACAGGCACACGTTGAGGATAGAGAGGCTTTTCAACAATAACTCCGGGTTTTCCGAGCCCCAGATGCAACAATTTTGCTTGTTGACGAAGCCACCGAGGTGGAAATGGGCCTCATCACTCAAGATGATTTTTCGATGGAATTCCGGATCATTTTCATGCAGTTCAACGACCCAATCAGCAAAGACACGACGTTGTTGATGATCGGCTGGCTTGAGTTCTTGTGTTAACTGAACTTTATAAGCCTTAAGACCCAAATCTTTATGCAAAATACGGTGTAATGACGTTTGTGGAATGCCTAATTCCAAAGAACGACGAGGAATGGACAAACCTGGGTTTTCTTCAACACTTTCGGCTACAGCAGCAATATTCTCGGCTGTTCTTGAGCGACGTGCACGGGTTTTATTCTTCACATCGCTAAGTTGTCCCAACAGCTCGAATTTTTCCACCAATTTCTGTATTGCGGTCCGACAAGGTGCTTCACGACGACCCAAAATTGTTCGAGTTTTACGAACGGTCTCTGCCAAATTTTTACCATTTTTATAGTGAATTTTAATAATTTCAATGCGTTGTTGAAGCGTGTATCGTTCCATTTTTATTAATGGCGTAGTTTCTACTTGTCAAATGTCAAAAAAACAGCTTCAAAAGTGACGTCTACCGAAATAGCGGGCTATTCAAAATAACACCTCTTATTGGAAAACCCTATATGTAATTCCGTTAAATAGTAAACAGCGTAGCTTGTGATAGTAGCGCGCGTGCGGGTCAAGCGGTGCATGAGCAGGAGAGCAATTATTATTTACGGCTGTCTCTTTTTCGTATCACGCTGGTGGGGCGGTCGCGTGCGCGTCAAGCGGTGAAGGAGCAGGAGGGCAATTATTTTTAACTACCGTCTCGTTTCCGCGTAGGTATATCCAACCGCTCTTAGTAACAGTCATCCGCGAGCCAGGTGGTGCTCCGATAAGCCAATCTGACCAAGTTTTTTTGGCTTTGAAGATAAAGTAAGGAGGAATTATCTCCCCGGCGGCACTTCCACAGAAGACTGCTGTGTAACACGATTTTGTTGAGTTACGAATAACTTCCGGATTGCGACATTTTCGTCTAAAGATCATTTTCTTCTTTTTAGGGTCGTCGTGAAAGCCGCTTTCATCAAAATTGAAGATGTTCTCCGCCGGCACACCGTTTAATTCATTTTAGAGATTGTCAAAGAACTCGTTGATTGTCTCTTCATTTACCTGGGCTCTGCTTCGACTTATGTTTTTACCATTTGTAAGTTTTATATCAGGGTGTCTGCTGAGAAATAGCTGACCCCATTCCCATCCAGGACGATTATCTTTAAAAACTTTTACTGTTTTTTTGATGGAGTTCAAGTATCGTTGTATAATAAGTGTGACATCATCTATTCCTACAGGCATTCCATTAGCGGCCAATGCCTTGACATGTTCTTTAACTATGTTTTCTTCCAGATCAGTTAATGCTGTGGGCCGCCCAACTTTGTTTTTGTGTTCGTTTTTAATTTTGTTTTTAAGTGTGTTGATTGGTATCTTGAAATGTTTGCTTGCAGCATAGGCACTTAACTCTCCAGACTTAACCTTCTCTATACATTTATCTAATAATTCTGGTGTGTAATTGGATTTTGTTCCATACTTGCGAGTACCCGGCGTTGGAACCTTCTTCTTTCTGCCCATGGTTGATCGTAAATGACCTACAGACAAATTAGACATACTTATTTTAAAATATTAATACCTATTAGATTATAAATAATGTCTATGTTCCTATCACAAGGAGAATGTCAGCTGATTGAGATAACAGAAGACGAGACCTTAAGCCTTTATAAACACCAGAAAACTGTGTCAAAGTTACCCAGCAGAAAATTCAGTCACCTTTTTATTATCAGGGTAACTTTGACGGTGTCAAAGTTACACAGAAAATGCTCAGAAAACCACAATTTTCAATTTAGAGCAAATATCGGAAAAACTAGGAGTAAGATAATACATCTTCTTTGCAAATTTGAAAGAATGTTTATCAATTACCATAATAAGCATTATACATACCTTTTTTACAGCTTAATTGAACCACAATCACAAAAGTTATTTACTGGTCAGGAACACAAAATTCGCGCGCAAACTTTGCAAAAGATTTTGTTCAAGTTTGTTTGACAGATCATTCCTTTTTTTTTTTAAGTGTGTTTACGAAGTTACTTATCTATCAAAAATATCCATCGATATAAAAGTGCTGGTTTCCACAGTAGAAAAATAAAAACACTTGAGGCTCCCTAAGTCAATGTTACCCTAATCAATCAAATTTACCCAAATTGACTGTAACGCTTTGCTTGGCCACAAAGTAGTATGTTATTAAGAATTCACTCCTGGATTTTAAATTCTTGCTGTAACATAAAGTTTAAATCATGAAAATACTTTGATACTCGTAGAGCTAATAAACAGTCATTACTTTTATAATTATACTTTAAAAGTTCCGAAACCGGAATCAAAGTTTAATTATGTCTAGTAATGATTATTTAACTTTATTTTTAGTCGTTTTCCACACCACCCATGAGGTACGACTATAGGTGCATTTTTTTATGGTGGTATCCCCCTAGTAGGCCTAATCCACACTTGCTAAATACATCTATCAGCTAAAAGAAATTCCAATCTACTCACAAAGCTTTACAAATTTACTAACTTTATTACTAACTTATATGAATAATAACTTCGACTACTATTAGCCCATATAAATAATAAATAAATACAATACTGAGTGTGTGTGTCTGTGTGTGTGACTCTAATTAACTACGTTCAGGCATTCAGGCATATTTATATATTCACTAATCATAATAAGATCATGCTTAAGATAAGAAATGAGTATATTAGATGAAGTGTGAAAGTAGCGCCAGTGACAGAAAAGTTGAGGAGTAAAAGGATAGCGTGGTATGGGCATGTCATGCGGAGGGAAGACAATCATGTGACTAAGAGTATAAATATGTATGTTTCTTTCAATTATTATTATACTTTGTTATATTTAGTTTACGTAGTCATAAATTAAAACTACTTTAGTCTTGTTTACACCTTACATTATAAACCTATGTTTAGTCCCTAAGCTCAATCAACCTTGCGTTATTTTTGCTTTACATACAATTGTATCTTTTAAAAAAAAAAAAATTATGTGACAGCATTGTATTGGGGATGAAGCTGTTTTCTGTAATACAGTTTTTTAAACTAAAACAGAAGACAGAGAACTCTCTCTTCTTTGTTCCCATGTTTTATTTATAATAAAAAGATTTGATTTGATTTGATTTGATTTGAAGAGTGTTAGACATAGATGTGGATGGATATAAAAGTATAGGAAGACTGAAGAAGAGATGGACGGACTGTGTAAATAATGATATGGGTAAGAATGATGGTGACACCGGAGATGACGGCTAATAAAGAAGTATGGAAGAAAAATACATGTTCCGTTTCCACGTAATGTTGGAAAAGGGCAGGAAGAAAAATAAGATAAACTACTCACTACTCATCTTTATCCACAACTAAGCATAGACTCTTTCTTGCCTGGGTTTAAACGTTTTACCGAAGAAAGCTAATTATGAAAATACTGTTACGAGCTGAGGGTTCGGGATAAAATAATGGGAATCGATTTAACCAAAATAACACTTTTATTCAGCACTAAACGATGAATACACGAACTTGGTCACACGTATCACAACACACTAATTCACACCACTGTTGCACCATTTAAAGTCACCGAAATTTTCGCACGTATAGCTAAATCCAGACTGACTCGCGAGCAACTACTGTTCACGCGAGACCCTTCTCCACGTCAGTCCTCCAGGGCCTCGCTGAGACTGACCGACTCACTAACTGAGACTGACTCAGACTGACTGTCCGGCCATCTCTCCGGCCTATTTATATCGCACACAATTCACTACACTAGAACGATCTCGAACGTTCCAGGAAAAGGGTCGGTGTTTCGACAGAATGACCAATCCCCATTCTGAGAAACCACAAACAATAGCAACAATAACACAGCAAGACAAAAGCGTTCGAGAAGGTTCGATTATTACTCATTGTTTAACAGCCTCGGCGTAACACTGCCCTCTCCTAAAACATGCTCGTCCCGAGCATTCTTAGCCCCATATCGCGGCAGCCGATCAACACGAACAATTTTAGGCGCACCTCGCGCTGAAGATGTAGCAACTAGAGGAGCCACATTGCCGTCTCCAGTACTTCAGGACACCCAGAGTCCCTTTCTCATCAGCGATCCCAATTTTTCATTATTTCAAAGAATGAGTTTTTGTATTTGGACCGTAAATCCAGTAGGGCCTTGTGAAGCTCTTCGTAATGAGAGACAATGCCTGGAATTTCCTCGTCTACTTCTTTAATTGACACGTGTAATCTTATGTAAAACCTCGACTGAATATTGTCCATGACACACATAACCAGAGTTGTGGGGAACAAGTAGTAACAACTTCCACTCTGGATAATTGTTAGTTCCTTTTCGAATATCATGTCATCTGATATCAAAAAGAAATCTCCTAAATTGTGTTCAATGTTTGTTAATTGGCTCTTAATCAGTTCTACCTTGGTCTTAATTCTGTATGCATCTTGTATTTTGTTGTCTCTCATTATTTCTTTGTACTTCTCTAGATCTGCCTCTATACTCATATCCTCCCCATAATAGCTCTTATGATGTACTTTTGTATTCCATATTGCTTATCCCACTTCTGACACCAAATTGTTACGAGCTGAGGGTTCGGGATAAAATAATGGGAATCGATTTAACCAAAATAACACTTTTATTCAGCACTAAACGATGAATACACGAACTTGGTCACACGTAATCACAACACACTAATTCACACCACTGTTGCACCACTTAAAGTCACCGAAATGATCGCACGTATAGCTTAATCCAGACTGACTCGCGAGCAACTACTGTTCACGCGAGACCCTTCTCCTCGTCAGTCCTCCAGGGCCCCGCTGAGACTCACTGACTCGAGATTCAAGACTGACTCGCGAGACCCTGCTCCACGTCAGTCCTCCAGGGCCTCGCTGAGACTCACTCACTAACTCAGACTGGCTCGAGACTGACTGTCCGGCCATCTCTCCGGCCTATTTATATCGCACACATTTCGATTGTTCGAGAACGATGTCCGAGCCTGCTCTTCTTCCTGACGTCGCTGTACTTCCTGCAACCGAGCCTGCTCTTCTTGCCATCGTCGCTGCTCTTCCTGTTGACGTCAAAGCATTGCCATAATAGCAGCAAGATCGCCTGTCACAGGAGCTTGGCCCACGGATGATGATGATGATGATGGTGCTCCAAATGATTCGGTGGCGGCTGATTCCATCTCCATCGGCTGACGACTCTGCCGAGATTCTTGAACCGGAGACTCCCCAAACCGCCTTTCATCCATTTCCTGTTGTCGTTGACCTCTCGTCCTGACACCGTCCACGTTATCCTTTGGTAGAACCGGCATTATTTTATCCCACTTCTGACACCAAATTGTTACGAGCTGAGGGTTCGGGATAAAATAATGGGAATCGATCTCACCAAAATAACACTCTTATTCAGCACTAAACGATGAATACACGAACTTGGTCACACGTATCACAACACACTAATTCACACCACTGTTGCACCATTTAAAGTCACCGAAATGTTCGCACGTATAGCTAAATCCAGACTGACTCGCGAGCAACTACTGCTCACGCGAGACCCTTCTCCACGTCAGTCCTCCAGGGCCTCGCTGAGACTGACCGACTCACTGACTGTCCGGCCATCTCTCCGGCCTATTTATATCGCACGCATTTCGATTGTTCGAGAACGATGTCGATCCTTCCAGGAAAGGGTCGGTGTTTCGACAGAACGACCCATCCCCATTGTGCGCAATCGCAGACAATAACAACAATAACTCAGCAAGACAAAAGCGTTCGAGAAGTTACGATTATTACTCATTGTTTAACAACCTCGGCGTAACACTGCCCCCTCCTAAAACATGCTCGTCCCGAACATTCTTAGCCCCATATCGCGGCAGCCGATCAACATGAACAATTTTAGGCGCACCTCGCGCTGAAGATGTAGCAACTAGAGGAGCCACATTGCCGTCTCCAGTACTTCAGGACACCCGGAGTCCCTTTCTCATCAGCGATCCCAATTCCAGCCTCCAAAACACGGCTCTCATGATTTCTATCTGTTCTTTCACTTCCTGGAATTCCTTTCCAGATGAACCGAACAATTCCCTCATCAGTCGAGCACGCTCTTATGGCCAACGTCGCTGATCTTCCTGTTGACGACGCTGCTCTTCTTTATCCTGACGTCGCTGTTCCTCTTGCAACCGAGTCTGCTCCACCTGTTCATGTCGCTGTTCCTCCTGCAACCGAGCCTGCTCATCTTGCTGACGACGCTGCTCTTCCTTATCCTGACGTCGCTGTACTTCCTGCAACCGAGCCTGCTCTTCTTGCCATCGTCGCTGCTCTTCCTGTTGACGACAAAGCATTGCCATAATAGCAGCAAGATCGCCTGTCACAGGAGCTTGGCCCACGGATGATGATGATGATGATGGTGCTCCAAATGATTCGGTGGCGGCTGATTCCATCTCCATCGGCTGACGACTCTGCCGAGCTTCTTGAACCGCCTTTCATCCATTTCCTGTTGTCGTTGACCTCTCGTCCTGACACCGTCCACGTTATCCATTGGTAGAACCGGCATTATTTTATCCCACTTCTGACACCAAATTGTTACGAGCTGAGGGTTCGGGATAAAATAATGGGAATCAGTCCAACCAAAATAACACTTTTATTCAGCACTAAACGATGAATATACGAACTTGGTCACACGTAATCACAACACACAACTGTTGCACCACTTAAAGTCACCGAAATGTTCGCACGTATAGCTAAATCCAGACTCACTCGCGAGCAACTACTGTTCACGCGAGGCCCTTCTCCACTTCAGTCCTCCAGGGCCTCGTTGAGACTCACTCACTCACTCACTCACTCACTCACTCACTCACTCACTCACTCACTGAGACTGACTCAGACTGACTGTCCGGCCATCTCTCCGGCCTATTTATATCGCACACATTTCGATTGTTCGAGAACGATGTCCGAGCCTGCTCTTCTTCCTGACGTCGAACAGTAGTTGCTCGCGAGTGAGTCTGGATTTAGCTATACGTGCGAACATTTCGGTGACTTTAAGTGGTGCAACAGTTGTGTGTTGTGGTACGTGTGACCAAGTTCGTGTATTCATCGTTTAGTGCTGAATAAAAGTGTGATTTTGGTTGGACTGATTCCCATTATTTTATCCCGAACCCTCAGCTCGTAACAATACTAATTAGATAGGACCTATTTATAATACACAATGAAACCAATATAAACTTGAGAGCAAAAAAATCGCACATTCATGATTTTTTGACATAACTAAAAAAAAACAAAAAATATTATGTTTCTGTAATGCAGATTCATAGTCTATTTTAATACCTATCCAGTGGTATCTGATTTGTCTTTCAATCATTACATAAAAATGCTTTTGTGGATCAATAACAAAAATGCATGTTTAATAAAAAATTCTTTATTCAAGTATTGGTGTCAAAGTTATGAAATTAAAAGATAAAATTAATTTAAAGTTTGTTATTAATACCGAGTGTTCCCTCCCCTAGCCTGAATCACTGACTCCATCCGTGTTTTCATTGATGTTACTAGACTTTTGATAAAGTCTTGAGGAATAGCCTCCCATTCCTCTGCGATCGCCTGTTGCAGCTCCTGTAGAGTCGATGGAGGAGCATCTCGGCCTCGAACTCTTCTTTTCAGCTCGTCCCATAGATGTTCGATGGGATTGAGGTCTGGGCTTCGAGCTGGCCACTCCATAACGGTCACATCCACCTCTTGAAGGTACTCGATCACTATGCCAGCAGTATGCGGTCTTGCATTATCTTGCATAAACAGAAAGTTTTCGCCGATAAACCCAGCAAAAGGTACGACGTGGCTCTCGAGTACTTCCTCAATGTATCGTATGGAAGTCAATCCTCTTGATTGGCGACCAGTATTCGGTCCGGTGATGAAGGCAAGCTCAGTTTTTGCTTCCATAGACATGCCTCCCCAAAACATGATTGATCCACCGCCATAGGCGACACGTTCTGTTATGCAGCATTGGGCAAATCGCTCTCCCGATCTTCTATACACCTTCCCCCGTCCGTCGTTGCCATGCAAGCACATCCTGCACTCATCAGAGAACAGGACTGCACTCCACTGCTCTTCGGTCCAATTCAAATGGTCTCGAGCGAACTGAAGGCGGGCTTCTCGGTGGGCTGGGGTCAATTTCGGCCCGTTTGCTGGCCTGTGTGCAGTCAGGCCACCTTCTCTCAATCGTCTTCTGACTGTCCACCGGCTAACTTCTACTTCACGAACTTCTTGAAGTCGTTGGCCCAGTTGAACTGCGTTCAAACGACGATTTCTTAAAGATGTCGTTATAAGAAAGCGGTTATCACGCTCTGTTGTAGCACGGGGACGGCCCGATCCTTGTCGCCGTTGGTAGCCACCAGTCTCTTGATACCTCTGGTATACACGCCGAACGGTAAATCGGCTCAAACTCAATTGTCGAGCCACTTGACTTTGCTTAAGCCCCGATTCAACAAGGGCAACCACTTGAGCGGCTACTTCTGGTGTAGTATCCATTTTCGTGTTCCGTTTGAAGCCAATATCAATAGGGAACCTTTCACACTGTACGTTGGTATGCAAATGATGACCATTCCCTCAATATGCACTCTTTTATACCTGCGATAAATCCCGCCGCCGGCCTTACCTGGATCGAGCGACATAAGGGGGTCTATTGTTTTGTTGCTAATGAGTTGTTTTTAAAGGTAAATGTCAACCCTTTATCAGTTATGCGAATGCCTGGATCAGGGGTCGGCAACCTTATGCTATAGCCGGGCCACATATGTTGCCAGAGTATCAGTGCGGGCCGCACTTATATTTATATGTTCGGGCATGTATTTTTAATATTTGAAATAAAACGCATATATATTCATACAATTATCTCTTTTTTAATTGAACTACTATACTAACATAAAAGTAAGAACTAGTGAGATTTTTGAGGCTGCATTTGACTTGCAAGTTTTTTAACGTCTGCTTTCATTTTAGTAGTAGACACGCGCAGTATCGCGTCTAAATGTTCATCCGTTAACCGCGAACAATTCTTATTTTTGCGGTAGTTGAGAATTGAAAAAGTCTGCTCACACAAATATGTACTACCAAACATAGTTATTATCTGCTGAGCAAACTTTTTCAATTCTTTGAAGTTTTCAGAACTCAAACCTCCGTAGAACTGTATCAAGTCAGTGCTTTCCTTAAATGCCGTTTTAAGTGTGCTATTACTTTGCAAATCTACTATGTTCATTTGCAAATTGCTTGGTATCTCACTAATATCAATTGCAAAAGGGTTTTGGAATATTTCCATGTTAAGGGAGCTCTTTTTAAAGTCGGTGAATCGATTTACAAACTCAGTTTGTAGTTGTGTTAACACGTTTCTCATTGTAATATTTTGCCACACAAAATTATCTCCAGCTTCTTCCACGGCTTTCTTGCAATTAGGAAAATGGTCAAGCTTTTTTTCATCAATATGCTTGATAAACAGTTTCAGTTTCATTTCAAATGACTTTACATCTGTATACATATCGCAAATCAATTTATTTTTTCCCTGCAAGCGTTTGTTGAGCTGATTCAGGTCCTTAGTCAAATCAGTCAAAAAACCAAGATCGATAATCCACTGTTTGTTAGTAAGCTCTTCTACTGGCTTTCCTTTCATCTCCATGAAGTTGCCAATTTCTTTCCTCAAATCAAAAAACCGTTCCAAAACGGCACCTCGACTGAGCCACCTCACTTCACAGTAGTAAACCACGTCACCATGTTCAGCTTCCAGATCTTCCAAAAACTTTTGGAGCTGACGGTGTGTGAGCCCATTTCTTCTTATAAAATTAACAGTGGATGTTACAGTATCCATTATTTCTTTCCAGGATATAACTTTGGAGCACAATGCCTCTTGATGGACAATACAGTGAAAAATCAATGGCACAGTAGATCCAGAATCTTTCACTTTGCTGATGATTCTCCCAACAACACCTTTGTTTTGACCGCTCATGTTCTTGCCTCCATCGGTAGTGACACTTGTTAACTTTTCCCAGCTTAATTGCAATGAATCCAGAGCTTGTTCCACATGGTGAAATAAATCTTCTCCCGTAGTTGTACCTTTCAAACTGCACATTTTCACAAGCTCTTCGTAAACAGTAAAGTTTTCGTCAATGCCGCGTACAAATATGAGTAACTGTGCTGTATCCGACACGTCCGTACTTTCATCCATCGCTAAAGAGAAGCAGTCGAAAGACTGCGCCTTATCCCTGAGTTGTTCACACAAATTAGCACCCAAGTCTTCAGTACGTCGGGTGCAAGTTCTTGCAGAGAGACTAAGACTTTCAAACATTTTTTTCTGCTCTGGGCATATTTCTTCTGCGATAGCTAAGACACACTCTTTTACTAATTCACTATCGGTAAACGGACGTCCACTTTTTGCAAGAATCTCTGCTACCCTGTAACTGGCCCGAACATTCGATTCGCTGTTGTCTGCCACAACCTTAAATATGTTTTGTTGATTTTGTAATGACGATTTCAAAGTGGAAATTTTCCTTTTCCGTATTTCTCCTTCAAGACAGTCAAATTTAGCTTTGTGCTCGGTGTCGTAATGTCGCTTCAGGTTATATTCCTTTACTACAGAAATACTCTTTTGACAAATCAAGCATAACGGTTTTCCTTTAAACTCGATAAAAAAGTATAATTCTGTCCATAATTCGTTAAAAACTCTTTTTTCTTCTTCTATCTTCCTTTTTCTTGAAGCCATGTTTATATAATTATTCTGTAACAATAATGAAAAAAATTAAATTCGTTGTAAAATTATATGTTCCAGTTAGCACCTACAAATTCAACTCCACATTCAAATAATAATTAAAACATGACACACTCGTAACTAACTTCATGTCATGTAACTACTATCCCCGTCCTTATAACATTTACCCATCAATCTGAAGGTTCACATTAACAAGCAGTAAATAAAATAAAACAAAATGCTCGCGAGTGCATACAACTTACCTCATACGTCGTGCGTGAGAAGCTATCAGCGAAGGGAAGAAAGGTGAAACGAAACGCGTAGCTAGCAACCAGATGAGACGTGAGTTTCCGGCGAATTTCCACAACCGAATGTGGCGAGAGCTGCGCGCGGCTGTGATTTTAACTAAAACCGGTCGCTTTGAATTTTTTCGCCGCCGCACACCTGCGTCTAATCAAAGACTGCCGCCCCGCCTATTGTCTCAAAGGAGCCGCCCGCCGCCGCACGTGCGGCGGATAAACGCAAAAGAAATTGCCAAGAATTGAATAAGTACAGCAAATATTTATTTTCGGTAGAAACAATACATAACATCACAGTCTTGATAAACAGTTCTTAAGAAATGAAATAGAGGTACATTTTTATCACCCCGCGTGGGAGCGAGCTTTCAAGAATACTCTCATGGCCCAGCAGCATGGCCGTATAAATTCTAGTGAATTTATATGGCCTTTTGCTTCGGTATTTTTTTCTTACGGACCTCAGGGTTGCGGGCCGCACCGAGATAGTCTACGGGCCGCATGCGGCCCGCGGGCCGCCGGTTGCCGACCCCTGGCCTAGATTATGCACTTTAATTTAATTTGATTTTAATTTGCTGTAAGCTCCAAATAAAAAAAAAATTTAACTTTTAAGTAAAAATGTGCGGATGTGCGATTTTATTGCTCTCAAGTGTATATTATAATTAGTGATGCAACGAATAGTACTTTTACGAATACGAATACGAATATCAAACCTACTATTCGGCGAATACGAATACGAATATCTCGACATGGTGATAAAAGACTAATCTATTTGATAAATTTCTATACTTTAATTATTAAAATTTACAACTGGCAAATTTTTATTTAAAAAACATAAAATTTGTAGATTTTCTGGTTTTAGGCGATTTCTTTTTTCAGTCTGAATGTTCCCAGCCGTTGAAAAAAGTCTTTCTGAGGCGACTGTACATGGCTTCAGTGAAAAATATTTTTGGGCAAGTTTTTTCAGACTTGGAAAATGGACATCTTCTCGCCAAAAGGCCAGTGGATCAGCAGTCGGCGATAAATTTGGGAGCTTTAGATAAGCATCTATCTCGTTTTTAATTTGCGAAACCCCTGTAAAAAAAGACATTTTGAAATTAAATTTAACTTTTAGTATACTACGTAGATGACAAAGAGTACCTATTACCTATTAATAACTTTTTTAACTTGTTTCATACTCACCAGGAAATATGGAAATTGGCTCTTCCATTTCGGCCTCTTCAATTATTTCTTGGCACACTTGCCAAATTCCTCTACTTGTCGACGGTTGAGGTTCTTCTGGAGGGCTTGTCGGTCTTACGGCCTCTCTGCCATCAACAGCAGCGTTAAGAACTGATCGAGCGGTTTCAGCGACCACTGTTGAGCTGAAAATCCTTGTTTTGAACCGTGGGTCAAGGATCGTTGCTAATAGATAAGTTTCATCACTTTCCATAAACGCAAATCTATTTAAAAGTCCACTGAATAGGGAGTTTGCCAGATTATTTACATCAGGATGAGAAGAAGGATCATTTGAAATTTTATTGAGGCAAGATTTTAGACTTCGTATTATTGGGATTGCTTGAGATAACGTCGTTGATTCTTTGCTTAGCTCTTTAGTAGCTTCTTCGAAATTGGCCAGAATATCAATGATTTGGCTCATAAGAGCCCATTGCCTTGCTGTGATTTCATGACGACAATTTGGTAGAGATGGTAAAACATCTTGAATCGCTATGCGTTGTTCATGTAATCTCTTCAACATCTGATATGTTGAGTCCCATCTAGTTTCAACATCTTGAAACAAAACATGTTTCGGTATATTGTTAGCTTGTTGAGAATCTTTCAGTTGTTTGAGTGCGGAGGTTGAGTGATTAAAATGAGTAATAACTCCCCTGCATGTGGTTAACATTTCGTTTATGCGTTCTTGACCAAACAAACTTTTTTTCAGCGCTAATTGGATGCTGTGTACCAAACAAGAAATATGTTTAATACTAAGATCAAGCTCATCATTTGCTTTAACCATATTCCGTGCGTTGTCCGTTACAACTGCTGCAACTTTACCCAATAGCTCCCATTCCAGAAACATCATGTGCATATTGTGGGCAATATTTTCTCCTGAATGTGAGTCACCTTCAAAAGGAAACACTTCCAGACAGTAAGATTTGAGCTGGAAATCTTCATTGACACCATGTCCAGTAAGACTTATAAAATCATTGACTTGTGAGGAAGCGTCACTGGTCCACATGTCTGTTGTGACAGAGAGATATGGGGTCTTTGTTAACTGCTCCTTCAATTTTATTTTAACACGTTCATTAATATCCGGCAGAATTTTTTCTGTAAGGTGGGTTCTAGATATAATATTATATCTGTAAAAAAAAATAACAGTCAGGAATTAAAAAGGGTTTTGTGAAAGTTGAAAGAGAATCCCACTGATATGTATGAATGAACAAATGTTTAGCATTTTAATAAAAGCAAACAAACCTTGGAGCTAGTTCACTGAGCAAACGACGGTATCCCTGTTTATTTACCAAATTCAGGGGCTCCATGTCTAGACAAACTTGTTCAGCAATCAAATATGTGATTTTGACAGCCCGAGGATCACCCGTTTCATACGTAGTTCGTTTTTCCCATATTTCCTTTAAGGACGCTTGTTTCTTCGCTGGAGTTACTTCAACTTCAGTGCTTGTTTCGTCTACAGTACTTATACTGGCAGCAAGCTCCTTTTCGTGAAATCTCTTCACATGAGTCCACAGTGCGGTCGTAGTAAATCCTTTATTATATGCATTTTTCCCTCCCCGAGACAATTCACAAGCACAATATCTGCATCTAGCTTTGCTTTCATTGTCTAAAATAAAAACAACACAATTTAACATTTGTTAAACACAATTTAAAATCCTATCCCACTATAATATTACATGTGAAAGTAAAACCAATGTCTGCGTGGACGAAGTCGCGGGCAAAGTCTAGTACTACATTGACGCAGCCATTACCTACTAACGTTCGTCTAAGTTACTTACTTACAATCCTACCTTTTGTTGATACCAAAGAAATACAGAACCATACAGCTACTTACTCGGTAATTTATCGAAGTGTTTCCATATGTCACTTTGATCTCGTTTACGAGAAGACATTTTCAATTAAACTTTAACTTATTTTATTTCGCAGCAACCTCAGAAAATAAATAAAACAATACTCTCTTGCTGGACTTCTGCTTCCGACTAACAAAATGAAGTGAAAGAAATGAATGAATCATCAATAGCTGGGTACTCACTTAGCAGTGTAGCACGTAACGTATCAACCTACGTATAACGTAACGTAGATACGGTATCAACCTGCAAGTGGGTACGGCTCGTCCACGGTCCTCCGCGTATCTAGCTGCGAGCTGCCGGAACCGCAGTGCTCGCAACGACGTCACGCCGACAACATGTCTCAAATGGTGGCTAGTGCTGCGTTCATATTCATGTATAATATTTTAGATAATTATAAAAGCCCACGTCGATTTTGGCAAAGTGAAATTTTCAAAGATAGAATTCGTTCTAACAATTTAGTAATGGATATGAAGTCTCAAGAGATTAGTGGGCATTTCAAGAATTTCACTCGTATGTCGAGTACAGATTTTGAGTATCTAATTAATTTAATTGGACCTCAAATTCGCACTAGAGACACAAGGTTTAGAAAAGCGATACCCGTTCAAGACAAATTGGCTTTAACAATGAGATTTTTAGCAAGTGGTGATTCATTCACTAGTTTACAGTATACCTTCAGGATGTCTAAGCAAGTTATAAGTAAATTCGTTCCAGAAGTTTGTGCAGCAATCATCAATGCATTAAAAGACAATGTAAAGGTAAGTAATTGAACTTTTTAATATAGAAACTAAATCAATGAAATAGGCAAATAAAATACTGTAGGTAACTTAAACATAATCATCCATGTCCAAAAGCTCAGACAATTCACTTTGTGGAGATGACATAGCATATTGTTCGTTAGTTGATAGATGTTGAGGAGATGGTTATAGACCCGGAGATGGTTGACTCGGAGATGATTGTCCTACAGACGCATATATTTGGGATACCTGTTCCATATTTTTGGATGTACTAGGACCTGTATAATATCCAACATTGGCTGGTTGCCTATACGCCTGCATCGAGGTTGGTTGAACTGAAGAATATCCTTGAGACGTTTGTCCTATTGCTTGTGTGCTGGTAGGGATATTCATCGAAGAAATGGCAGTCTGCCTTAAAAATTAAGTCACATATGCCTTGTTGCACGATATTTTTAGTGTGCTCAGAATATTTCATCATTTTACTTCCTACAAAAGTCAAAAAATATTTAATTTCCTCATTTTGCGTGTTGGTATTTGACGAGGCCGATTTTAAAATTCCAAAAGCTTCTTTCAGCATTTGTAACTTTGGATCGCGTTTTTCTTTTTTACTTGGCGGCCCAGATTGTACTGAGCTATTTGGTGTCTCCGAAATTCCTTCTGCTCCAGCTGCATCTTCATTGTCCTCACGTTCCGTTGTATTGCTTACCTAAATTATGATAAAAATTTTACTGGTGTGTTATCGCTTGCAGATTCCTGACAACTCACTGGACTGGAAAAATATATCCGATGACTTTAACAATTTATGGAATTTTCCTCACTGCGTCGGAGCAATAGATGGAAAGCATGTGTTGCTACAAGCACCGTTCAACAGCGGAGCAGAATATTTTAATTATAAGTCAACATACAGCATCGTTCTGTTTGCCATGGTGGATGCAAATTATAACATTCTTTTCGCGGATGTCGGATGCCAAGGGCGAATCTCGGATGGAGGAGTGTTTAAGAATAGCAAACTACATGACATGATCGAAAATAATATTCTTCAATTGCCCACACCTGTACCTTTGCAAGGCCGAAATAAGCAACTGCCATACTTCATTCTGGGTGATTCTGCCTTTGCGTTAAGTGAAAATGTGATGAAACCTTACCCCGGGCATGCTCACGCCAAAGGGTCAAAAGAAAGAATTTTCAATTATAGACTCAGTAGAGCTAGAAGGGTGGTTGAGAACGTCTTCGGGATCATGTCAGCCGTGTTCAGGGTACTAAGAAAACCAATGCATATTGAGCCAGATAAAGCAACAACAGTAGTGATGGCCATCGTTCACTTGCACAATTTTTTGAGGCGCAGCTCCTCCCGACCGCTTTATATACCAAGTGGCAGCTTCGACACAGAAGACGAAAATGGAGAACTAATTAATGGAGCCTGGCGGCGTGATCAAGAAATGACGTCATTCCATGCTATAAGAAATGTTGCTCGCCGTTCTCCAGCGGCGGCTAAAGAATTTAGAAATGAGTTAGCAGGCTACTTCACTGCAGAAGGAAGGCTTTCCTGGCAGGACGAATATGCATGAATTAAAAACCTACCCAGTGGTAGTGGTAGTTTGAATGGCCTTTGTCACCCTGACTATTCATAGTATAAGATAAGATTAAATAAAGGAACTTACAGTACTCAATCTGTTTTGGCGTGGAGTGTCTCGGTTTAATAAAAATGACATTGCATCAAAAGCAAACCATTTACTTATATATATCTCTGAAGTTCCTGTAAAAGAACGTTAATACCACATTTTGTAAACAATACCTATTAATGTTAAGAGCGAGTGATAGCCTAGTGGTATGACCGTTGGACTGCCAAGTCAAAGGTCGCTGGTTCGGACCCAAGGCACACACCTCTTACTATTAAAAAAATATTAATAAACGTTTCATACCTTTACCAGTTCCATTACTTTTTTTTATTTTCATTCTCTCTCTCCTGTAGCAAGACAATAAAGTAATCATCTTATTTTTACAGTTTTCGCCCGACGTACCTATAGCTTGTCCAATAGTTTCCCAAGCATCCACTTTTAGATGTTTTTTGTAATAATTCTTATTTTTAGGGTCCCACAGTACTGGAGTATTCTGGTAAACCTCAATTAGATTTAACACTTTTTCTTCAGTCCACTCCATAATGAATAATTGAATACGTAAGTTCGTTTGAAGCTCGCGCGTAAGTACTCACTACACAAGCGGTCGTGACGCCGTCCACGAGCACACTGCGAGCCGCCTTTGTGTTCGCAGTGAAACCGCCACTCGGCGGGTCACTGCGAGCTTACAGCGCTCCACGCGCGAGCGGCTCGCAGCGGGCTCGTGCCTACGTACTCACTTGATACCGTATCTGATACGTTACGTGCTACACTGCTAAGTGAGTACCCAGCTAATGGTTCGTCGTAATTGTAATGATAGGGAAACTCCCGGAGCCGCGGTACTGTACAAACTATGGCCGGGGAGTCCCCTGACGCGTCGTCATTGCTGTTAAGGCCCTCTGCACACATGCGTATTTTTATACGCGCGTTTTCAAGTTTGCCAGTAATTAGAGTTGCGTTTGTACGTAAAATATTAGTTTTTAAATATTCGTATTAGTATTCGCCGAATACGAATATTCGGTAAATGTCTACTATTCGGCGAATACGAATATTCGTATTCGTTGCATCACTAATTATAATATAAAATACAATAGTACAAACATAATAATAAATTAAATATACAACAAAAAATAAAAATAAACGCACGGAATAGCCATGTCGACATGATTAATTGATTTTTAAAATTTGACTATAAAATTGCCTATATGTAGAGATACAGAGGTGAACCGCTTAAAACTTAATCAGGTAGTTCTAAATTTTAAATTGATTTTAGTCACGAATGAAGACAACCGCATGAAAACAATAAAATTTTAATTATAGTAATTCTGGTATTGTTATGTTTTTCGCGTACGGTTTGCCATCTAAAATCCGATCTTTGTGAAGTAAAATTTTTATATGTTGTTTTTCTTTTACTCTACCTAGGGCGACGTATAATTGCCCGTGGCTAAACATATCTGATCTTAGATCTATCCCTACGCAGTTTATTGTTTGACCTTGACTTTTATGAATAGTCATTGCGTAACATAGCTGTAAAGGAAATTGACGACGACACATTTCGAATGGGCTTTTGGGATCAATGGGACTTTTGAACAAGATTCGTGGAATTAAATAGTTTTGCGAACTTCCGGATTTTTGAACAGTAATTATTCGTGGTGAAGTAGCTGTTACTATAACTTTCGTGCCGTTTACGAGTCCGTCAGCAAAGCTAAGATTACGAATGATCATGCAAACGCATCCTATTTTCAATTTAAGGTCGTGCTCTGGAATACCTCTCGGTTGCATGTGATTTAGTTCATCTGGCCCTAAAAACAATTCATCTGCATTATCATTTTCTACTTTATCAATGGAATAGAAGTGCAGGACCTCGCCTTCTAATCTTTCTAAAATTATGTTATTTATTTCTCTAACAGGATCGTTGCGTGTACATAAAATTGCTCTGTGTATGCAAACACAAGCCTCGTCAATAAAAGGGAAAACAAAGTCAATTAATTCGTCTAATTCTGAAACAATATCAATGCCGCTGAAATCTACAAAATTTTGAATGTTATTATTATTTTTTATTGCATATAAAGGTAATTTATTTGAGCCTAAATTTAATAAAAATTCTGCAAATTCTACATAATATCTTTGCGATGTAGCTAATGAAAAAGATTTTAAGTTTTGCCAAAGAGGTGATGTCTTAACTGATGCATTTAGAATATTTGAATTAGTTTTGGCATTTATAACCACAGGAGGAATTTGTCTAAAATCTTCTGCAAATAGAATAATTTTGCCTCCAAAAATGTTGTTGTTTTGCATCAGATCACGCAATGGTCTATCAAGCAGATGAATCAAATATTTATGGGCCATAGGAGCTTCATCGTATACAATTACGTCCGCGTGTGATATTAATTCAGCTCTTTGAGTACCGTTTGTGATGTACCAGTAGCCAGGGTCATCTACAAGATCTAAAGGAAATTTAAACATGCTATGCGCGGTGGTTCCTCCCTTGTAATTTTGAGCAGCATTAGCAGAACTGGCAGTACACAAAACTACTCCTTTTACATTACCGCGCACGTGAGCTGAAATTAGTACATTTAATAATAACGTTTTACCAGTTCCTGCGGGACCATCAATGAAAATGGCAGTATCGTTAATGTCGCGATAATTTTCATCGGTACAAAGTTTCGCGACGTAATCAAAAATTATTTGTTGTTCAAGGGATAGGCGAGGAACCCATTCATCTACAAAATTTATTAACGTACCGTGATTGTACTCTACGCGTTCCCTGCCTAACTCCGTAGTGTCATCAACGACTTCTGGCAAACCGTGTTGTGTAAGAGTTGATCCGTGTTTACAAAGCATCCTATTGATTTGTATAAGACACAATATGTACACTATCATTGTCTTCATTACCTAACCGGTGTGAAATATCTTCACTTAATTGATTTTTGAAAGTGCCCCAGAGAGACGCGACTGGAACACCGTTTACAGCCAAAAGTACGAAAAAGCTACGCAGGCGTGGTCCTGTCAAAAAAGTTGAAGCTTCCAACATAGCTCTTTCGTATTCGACTTCGTCATCGGCAAGACCAACTATTTTAGCAGCTTCCTGAAAAGTTGTACAATTTGGACCACCACGATGTTTAAGATCTGTGTAACTACGACACGGGTAAGATTTTAAAAGGATTCTAAGATGTTCACCTCTGTTAGGTGCGACCCAAAAAAGACGCGTGACAAGCTCACCCCGTTGTCTTTTAGTTATAAATTTATGATTTGATGTTTCAAAAATTTTCGTATTTTTAATAGAGGGACGCTTAGAATGAACAATATACCGTTCATAAAAATCTATGTAAGTAAGGGTGTCGAATTCCTCACCTACGGGGCGGTTAAAATACGTGATTAAATCGGAACCGGCTTTTTTCGCGGCTTCTGCTTCTGTGCCTGGCTTAAAGTAAACTGGTTGTTGCTTTTCGAGATGAACTGATAATTGCTTAACGTTCGGTTCGCGTGCGGTTACGTCGAATTCTAACGTTCTCCAAGCAGCGTCGCTTGAACCTATATAGCGTTTTGTGACAAATTGTTCTATCTCGTTATTTTGATTTTCTTCAGACACTACAGCTACTCGCGATTTGTCAGGTCCCTTAGTTATATATTTAAACAAATATTTAACGATCGTACGTTGTGAAGACACTTCTAAGTTAATATGAGCATTGTACTTCAGAAGAAGAGCGGCATTATAAGGTACAACCCATGTATCATTTACAATGATATCCTGGCCACGATATTTAATTATAGCTTCATTTTTGCTATTTCTACACAAATTTATAAAATCTTTATCATCACAAAACGTGGTGGGTGTTTCTCGTTTTGGAAACAATTTTGAACATTTATTTTTATCATTATCCCAACAAGGTAAATTAGTTCTATATGGAGGACCACAGGGGCCGTGAATCATGTGGTTTAAAAGCCTCTAATGCATGAGGAATTACATGAGGCTCTTACAAATTTATCAATATCTATATTTTGAACAGGGCCACCACCTTCAACCCTAAAACAAATGTGAGCGTGTGGTAAACCTCGCTTTTGAAATTCTATGACATGCACCATATAAATGCATTTGCCAAACCAACGACCAGATCTTATATCTCTTAATAATTTCGCTAACTTTAAATTAAAAACTCTAACACAAATAAGGGGATTGACACTATGACTTGAAGAAGATTGTTGAATTTCGGGCCATTTAGGATTACACGTAAATGTTAAGAAAAATGATGGGTTACCTAATCTACTTACTAAAGCAATCGCATCGCTATATTTTCCTTTCATGTAACGCGAAACACCCGTAAAAGTATTGGGCAAATAAATGCGACTTGGCACGAATCCCTCTCCCTGAATTGTTTCATCGTGATGAATCTGATGCGAGACTTCGATGCTCATTTCAACTTCTTGAAGTGCCGCGGACCTTAGGGCATTATTAGAATTATGTTTCTGTAAACTATTAACCCTTTATAAGGCAGAGGAAGTGGCTGAAGGTATGAAAATAAAAATTACAGAAATGGGTCTAGTAATGGTGCTCCCACATTGCCGTTATAAAATGTTGGTAAACATTTTATAACACCAAAACATTTACTAACAAATGTTAACAATTGTTGCACTTTGTTAGAAACTGTTACATGTTATAAGTGCTCCTACATTGATGGAAAATGTTTAAACATTTTATAACATCTAGTATTGGCTCGCAGTTTGGTTTCGCCTTCTGAGGGCCGAGGACGTCTACACGAAAATGGAAGAAGATTTGCTCATTGGAATAGCTTTTATTTTTTGTTTAAAAAAGGAGAAAAAGCGCTCTTATTGGATGCGCCAAACGCTAAAAGCTAGAGGAAAATATAGTGCCACAGACTATCTCAAGGATTTGGGTATTGACGGTTGCTTAAAAGATTTTATAAGAATGAACAGTTCCGAATTTGAATATCTACAAAATTTAATTGGGGCAAAAATAGGCAAACGAGACACTACATTTAGAAAATCTGTAAGTGTGACGGAAAGACTTGCGGTAACGTTAAGATTTTTGGCAACTGGTAGCAGTTATAAAAGTCTTGGAAATGTGTTCAAGTTGTCAGACCAAGTGATATCTATTATCGTACCAGAAGTGTGCGAGGCTCTCAATGAGGTTTTAAAGGAATACATACAGGTAAGTCAAACAACATTTTTAATTATTTTTTTATTTACTTTTAATATGATCTAATCTAATCATACTTTAGGTAGGTACCTACCTTACCTTACTAATAATTTTTTTAATAATTAACAAACCAAACATGTATTTTTTAATTTTTGATTGATTCCAACAAATCGTTTAATGATTGGGTCGAATCTTGGCTTGATTCCGATAAATTAGACGGACTCTGTGTTCTTGCGCTGGTACGAGTATGTGTCCTGGAGTTATCCGAAGAACTGGTTTCAAATGAAGCCGAGGGACTCGGTGCGGTGTAGTATCCTCTCGAGCTACAGTCAGCATTATTTTCCGAAAAAGTGGATAGATTTGGTTCAGAGTTGTATCCCCAGGAACTACTAGCGGTTGGGTCTGTCAAGGTTGTTGGAAAATCATATTGTCCCATTGTCGCATTGTACAAAATATTGTTAATGTGATGTTGAGCAGTATTCTTAGCATGACTGTTTTTTATTTGTTTCAGTTTCATCGAGACATACTCTCCAAATGCGTCATTACCATCCCTGCTTTTTCTAGATTCGTACATTCTTTGTAAAATATTTACAGCTTCTTGTTGTGTTGGATCTTGTTCTACTTCAGGCCGTCTTCTTTTCCGAAATGGTTTTGGGGTGGCGAAAGGCGTGCCCGTAGTTTCATTTACAGTGACAGTATTTCCTGTTTCGTTCAAACTGAGAGTGTTTTCTGAAGCAATTCTGTTTTCTTCGTTACCCTGAAAGAATAGAATTAAACGATAATTTCAAGTTATAGGCGCGTCAAATTAGCTAAAATTGTAAAAAAATCTATAACCGCGATTTTCTTTTTCTATTACTTAACAACCCTTAACTGAAATCATATTTTTTTATAGTGTATTCTATTAATATTTCATACTTAATAAAAATATCCAATAAAATTTGTTAGAATAACGAGTTATAAATTTATTTTTCGCGCCTATTTCTTAATCTTCTATTTTTGTTCCAGATACCAACAACACCTCAAGAGTGGCTACACGTGGCAAATTCATTTGAAGAAAAATGGAATTTCCCAAATTGCTTAGGAAGTATCGATGGAAAGCACGTAGCCATACAAAAGCCAATTGATAGCGGCAGTGAATATTACAACTATAAAGGATTTTACAGCGTTGTACTTTTAGCGATAGTGGACGCAGAATACAACTTTCTGTACGTGAATATTGGCTGCCAAGGACGCATAAGTGATGGCGGAGTTTTCGCAAACACAAAATTTCGAAATAAAATTAACGACAATAGTTTGAAAATACCCAGTGACAGCTCACTACCAGGCAGAAACAAACCTGTTCCTTATGTGTTCGTAACAGATGATGCGTTCCCTTTAGAAAAACACTTATTAAAACCTTTTCCAGGACCACAGGATAGCAATTCTAAGGAAAGAATCTTCAGTTATAGACTGAGTCGTGCGAGGAGAACAGTAGAGAACGCATTTGGGATTTTGTCAGCCAGATTTAGAGTTTTACGAACTACAATATTATTAGATCCAGAAAAAACTACTACTTTAATTATGACATGCGTGCTACTGCATAATTTTATAAGAAAAACTGAATCGAGCATGATTTACGCTCCATCTCAATACTATGATGGAGATGACATAGTAACTGGTACACGTATCGATGGACAATGGAGATTAGAACAGCAGCAATTAACACCACTTGAAGCATGTGAATCCCTGACAGATGATGGGAAAGAAATAAGAAAAGAATTCGCAGAATATTTTTCAAATGAAGGGTTTTTGGACTGGGCATCTAAATATTATTAAAAGACGTTAAAATAAAACTCACCTGCAACCCTCCATCGACAGTTAAACTTGGAATATTTTTGCCTTTAAGGAACATGAGTTTTTTAAATGCAAACCATTTACTTGACTCATTAGCTCCTGCGCCAGATTTATTAGATTTACATTCTCGGTTAAATTGACCTACGAGTGATCGAATCTTTTTTTCAATTACTTTTTTATCCATATTAAATTCACTGGCAATTTCCATCCAAGCATCGTGTTTTTTATTTCGGTCTTTGTAGCTCTCTGACATCGTGTTCCATAGTACTTCTCTTGCTTGAAACATTTCAATCAGTTTGTAAACATCATCGTTATTCCAATTACCGGACATATTTTATTGCTTGGCGCACGCGCAACCACTAGTACACACGCACAGCGATGCACGCTGACACAAAGGGACTGACAAGCGAGACACCACGCGCAGCGACCTGCGTACTCTAACCCCCACCGCACCGCACCGCCTATCCCGCCATCACCCTTATAAAATGTTTACAAACAAAAGATATTTGATAAATTGATGATAAAATTTATTTGTGATTAAATGTTTGCTAACAAATGTTTACTAACGTTATTAAACATTTTATAACGGCAATGTGGGAGCACCATAAGATACCTATATTTCAATTTTTTTTTTTTTTTAATTAAAAAAAAAAACATGGTGTCCACTATTTGGACAGAGCCTTACTATGCCTTATGAAATTCTGCAAAACATGGGACAGCACAAAGAGGAACTTCGCACCGGGTGCATTGAATTTTTGATTTCTTGCTGTTCTCTTTGCTGCTGCAAGCTCTGCATCTTCTAAATGTTGGAAGTGGACCTGGGAGGTGGGAGCCGACATCAGTAAGCTGTAGATTGTCTGGGAGACCATACTTAGCCTTCTGCCTGCTTTCAATTCTTGGTTTTTTGTTCACAAAAGATGGCAAGTTAGATACCCTCTTCTTCCTACTGGTAAAATTGCCAATCAAATTCCTTCCCAGTGTTGTACGGAACTGCAAATTGTTAATTGGGTATTGGACTCTTCTTGAATACAAGATGTGTGCATTAGTGATGGCAGCATCTATAAGAAAATAAAATATTCTCATCCACCATCTCCGACTTCTCCTAGCTACAGGATATGTGCCTCGTTTTTGGTCAAACCGGTCCACTCCCCCCATCCTCTTGGTATATTCCACAATACCTAGTGGACAAGACACCTCTTGTTTGCTTCCATCCTTTTGGGTCCTCTTGCATGTCACTTTGTTCTTAGGATGAAAGGCAGTGCTAAGAATGTTGACTAGTTTAGTATCCATCCATGTAAAAAAGCGACATTTCTGTTTACCCGCCATTTATAATCCCCTTTCTTCATGTTTTTGGCTGACTTACCTTTCTTAGCAATCACTTTTTTTAATTTTTTGGGTAAATTGGTTCTATTGGGTCTTACTGTTGCTGTAGAATATATTTTATTTTCAAATAGTCTCTGCATCAGTTCAGTAGAAGAAAAAAAGTTATCAAAAGCAACATGAATGTGATCCATCTTTTCATCAATCAGTGCTTTGCAGAGACTATTTACTACAGCAGCTCCTAACCCAAATTCTGTTTCATTCCCCTTTTTGCCGGTATATACTTCAAATTCATATAAGTAACCACTGTCACTATCACACCTGGCCCAAATCTTGAAGCCCCTTTTTACTGGCTTATTGGGCATGTACTGTTTCAAAGTGCTACGGCCCTTGAACTTCACCATACATTCGTCTATGCTTTGGGATGTAGAGTTCTTTGCTCCCTTTTGAAAAGCAGTGTTCATGCTGTTGACTACGGGCCGAATCTTGTAGAGTTTATCATACTCTGGTTCTCCCCTTTTGGGCATTTTTGTGTTATCATTTAGGTGTAGATTTCTCAGTATCATTTTGAATCTTTTTGAAGTCATCACATCTGCAATTTCCCTTACGCAAAATAGTGGGTCTGTTGACCAATATAAATCTAAATTAGGAAGAGAGTGCACACCCATTAGTACCAACATTCCGAAGAAGGCCTGCATCTCTTCAGCAGAGACATCAATCCAATTTTTTTGTTTATTCTGTGCAGCATAAAGATTGGTCTGCTCTAAAATTAGAGATAATACATCATCAGAGAAAAAACATCTAAAATATGCAAGAGGACTACTTCTGTTTGGGAAGGTTGTGTTTGCTTTTACTGGAATTTCATCAAATTTATCAATAGGTGCATTATGAGGGAACATCATTTTCTTCCAATCATCATCGATATCATCTTCATCTTCTTCAGATTCCGATATAGACGACTCTGCACTATTGCTTCCTAGAACATCATTATCTGTATCACCAGCTCCTGAGTCCTGCCCTGCAGAGGGAACTTCCAATGGTTTACTCCCGGAAGGAATTGGCGAGTTCTGTGATAGCAAATTTATGGCAACCTCAGGCTGTCTTCGTGAGGCAGACGGTGAATCCAAAATACCCTCAAGCTCTTCCTGACTTGGTTCCACGAAAATTGCCTCATTTTCTCTTTCATCGCTTTCGAATCCATCCTCTGACTGTTCACCATCTGATAAGCCAAAAAGCTCTTCTAAAGTTTCCTCTAGTCTATCTAGAGGTATAACTCTCTGAAACAGAAAAACCTGTTGACCAAACGGGCTCTGGGCAATATATGGACGTCATAACTTTTCTTCAAATCTGTATGTTTTTTTTTGTAAATGTTGAAATATACTCATAAATTGTAATTCAAAACTTACCCTTCTACTCATTATTTTCAAAGATTTTTCTAGATTTGTTTTACCAACGATAAACCACCAAATTTTGAGAGAAAAGTAACAGCTGTTTGCAATTTGGTCGCCATATTTTTTTTTTTTTAAGTTTCGTTTCGGAACCCTTCACGTTGACGTTTGTCCTTATGTCAAATTCAATTTGACGAATACTGAACGAGTAATTGAACAAAACGTGTGGTGTCCATTATATGGCCAGAGCCTTAAAAAGGGTTAAGGAAACGTAACCGTTCTTCAGAAATCCTACAGTACATATCAACTAACCATTCTTCGGAAAGTCTTCCAATGTCTGAGAACCGCGGTTCTGAGATTAATAAACATCGAACATATTTTACTTGTGTTAGTTTATTTCCGTTATTATCTACTTTATTTGGGTACCAACCCGGATTGCCTTCGGAATAAAGCAGCGGATACTGAAAGCTTTCATATAATGGATGCATGATATCTACAGTGTGTGGTTTCTTATCACCGACTTTCCACACAGCTATGCAACGCGGTATAAAAGCTTCTCTTTCGGTACTAATGATAGCCGCTACTTCTTTACCAACAGGTACATCTCCTAAAATATTACTGTGGGTTGAGCGAGACGTTTGTAGAAATTTAAGAAAGGCCTGATCTGATGGCTCCTGACTTAAACGTTTAAAACATTCGATAAACGGATTTACATTGTACAAATAATTTTTAATGCAGCGAACTACCTGCATATCAAGATTATTTTCCGCAGCTAATTGTTCACATTTAGAATCGCTTATGTATAATCCTAAATTATTTACGCTATCAGTGTAAGCTAAATCAAAAACTCTGTCATAAACACGCCCTTGAATTTTAAGAAAAGATAATCCAGCTGGTTGTTGGTACCCGTGAGAAACTCCTAAGGCACTGAAGGCAAATAGATTATTATACGCACGCGGCCTTTTAATAAATGACGCGTGAGAGTAAAACTCCTCGGTTAGTGGTGTAAAATTGTGGACGTTATAGGCTCCCGATCCACAACACCATTGTTTTCAAGATTTTTCTTCTTCAAACAAACGGGCATCACATTTTGTACATGTAAAGTTGTCAAGAGTAAGCAACGATGTTTTTTTAAAGAATACAATTTTATTACGTTAAGTTCAGCGTCCCTCTTTAGACCTAATAAATTAGACGATCGACGTAGCGGTTCGTCTACATTGCGGCTTTTTTATTATATTTGTCTGATGAGGCCTTATTTACTTCGGGGTTTTGCTTAGTATAACGATTTACTGCATCTCGATGTACGTGTGGGTTTGCTTTGTTATATTTTAAAACGGCCGCGCGATGGATTTCTGGATTTGCAGTGTTATATTTTGAAACGGCCGCGCAATGGATTTTTTGATTTGCAGTTTTATATTTTGAAACGGCTGCGCGATGGATTTCTGGATTTGCAGAGTTATATTTTGAAACGGCTGCGCGATGGATTTCTGGATTTGCAGTGTTATATTTTGAAACGGCATCGCAGTGTATTTGTAAATTTATTGCGCTATATTTTTTCACGTCATTTCTGTTGGTTTGTGGATTTTTAATTTTGTATTTTGTAACAGCGTCCAGATGTGCATTAACTTTTGTACGTTTGTTGCCTCGTTTTAATTTTTTGGGTCGACCTCGTTTTGTTGAAGCCGCAGTAACTTCAACATTATCCACGTTTATTTTTGAACATATATTTTGTCGAACAACAACTGGTTTTTTTATTTCTTCCATATATTTTGTCACAACCACTGTTTTAGGAATCGATGTGGATTTTTTTTTATTATCTGTTTGTGCGGTTTCTGATTTAGTCGTGGTTGAGAAAGGTGACGTTTTTCCTATCAAAGAATTGCTGTCAACGGGTGACAGACGGCAGAGGTTAATTGAAATCCATGAAGTATGGATTGCGACTGTGGTGATTGACTATCGAAGTGGGATTGCGTGGTTTGATTGTCGGAGGTGTTAATCGTTATATCAGATTCCGCACGTGTTAAATGAAATTCACTGAGTATGGATTGAGATGGCGGTGATTGAACTATTGATTCTACTAATTGTATTCTATCAAGCAAAGACTGCGATTGTGTTGATGGAATGGAGACTAAATCCTCGGAATTCGAATTAATAACGCGTAACCTGTGTAATGAATATTGACCACAGAAACAATTTCGTGCAAAAAGTAACTTTGCTAAGTCCCGTAAAGAATTGCATTTAAATAAACGTGCTACTCCGGATACTGGTTTAGGTATATTATTTTCATCGACCGCATGACTATTAAATAAAAAGTAAACGTTGTCAAAGCGCCAAAACGAAACCGTATAATCTTGTCCAGTAAACATAATACTATCCGAACTATCGTTATGTGCTGAGTTGAAAACCGATCTGCGTATCAGTACCTCTAAAGCTAATAATGATTGATTAATTTCTTGCGGATCATTGGGAAACAACCCATTATCGATCCAGTTGTCGTTCATGTTTTCAATTTTGGCCAATTTGTTGCCGACGCAAATCTCTGCAGGCAAATCTTCTGGCGCAAGAAATTGTACGCCACTTGGTAAAAAACGTTTTCTAGACATATAAAGCGCGTCTCCACTCTGAAGAATAACATTGATGGCATCACGAGTAAGTTCCCGATTTTTAATTATTGACAGAATAGATGCACATGCCGACATGGCTACACACTGTGCGTTATTACCTGCAAAGCGAAGATCACCTTGATGTGTGCTTCCTAAACATTATAAAAACAAGATTAGCATGTACTCATAAAAACAAATTTAATTTGTATTTAATTTTGCAGAAATTTCTCGCCAAATTAAAGTTTCACACATTAAAATATTAAGTTGAAAATTTAAATTATTTGAACGGAAAAGTAACAGGAGGACAGAAATTGTCAAGAAGTAGCAGAGAATAATATTACTTTTGGTACAACTTAAAAGTTATTTATCGATTTTGATATAATCTTTAGTTTTACAGAGTTTTACTTCCACTAATATTGTTGCCCGTGATCTGGGACTTTCGCAATGGAGAGTGTGGTTTACAGTGCATACTGCTGGCCTATACCCGTACCATTACACGCCGGTACACGTTATTGAAGAAGGAGACCCCGCGAGAAGATTGGACTTTTGCAGATTTATGCTAAATGCTGACGTAGAAGACCCAGATTTTCTAAGAAATATCTTGTGGACGGATGAGTCCAAATTTGATAAAGATGGCATAACTAACTATCACAACGCCCATTACTGGGCCCCAAAAGAGCTAAGGAATCCCAATAAGAAAAGAATGAAGGGGTCCCAACGAAGATTCAGCGTGAATGTGTGGATGGGCATTATCTCCAATCATTTGATTGGACCTTACTTTCTCCCGGATAATCTAAATGGGGAAAGCTACGAAAATTTCCTGAGAGCAGACTTAAGTGATTTGCTGGATGATCTGCCACTCAACCTGATCAGGGACATGTGGTTCCAACACGATGGCTGCCCTGCCCATTTCAGGAGAAGTGTCAGAGACTGGCTGGACACAAATTATCCAAACAAATGGATAGGACGAGGTGGACCGTTGCCATGGCCAGCAAGAAGTCCGGACCTAACCCCCATGGATTTTCACGTGTGGGGATGCATGAAAAGTCTTGTGTACAGCAAGCCGAATCCAGTTTCGTCTGTGGAAGACTTACGAGAAAGGATTGTGGATGCAGCCAATAAAATGAGGACCACGTTAACCACTGGAGTAGTAAAGACTGGTCTCCGTAGAAGGATGCGACAATGTATCAGAAATAGAGGCGGCCATGTTGAACATGAACTGTAGAATAAGAAAAAGTTGTGTGAAAATCTTTAATAAATGACATTTCATGCTTACCTATTATTTTATTTTACTTTTTAGGGCTAAGTATAAATTTTCTTCTCCACTGTCGCCTATAAAACTAAATTTTTTTCAATGCATTTGAATAAAACCCTAGATTATTATACCTCGTTAGATAGCTGATGAAACGTAGATATTTTAAAAAACATCTGCCGAACAATTGCCATAATATTTTTTTTAGATATCCCTTAGAGAAAAATAAACTTTCTAATATTTTTTTTTTATTTCTTAACTTTCACTTGTCTACTACGGTCTATTCAATTAACTTATGCACTATTTTAATGATAGACGTCCTAAAGCATCTTATTACACATGTAAAAATGCAATAATAATAATAATAAGATACACAAAATAAACAAAAATAAATTTAGTAGCCTAAAAATCGGCAATTTTCAATAAAAAAATTAAAAGTCGAATATCTCGAAAAGGGTTAAGTTTAGGGTAGGGTGTTTCATAGTGAAATAAGTCAGAAATGATGGGTACTCCACGCCCTTAACGGATCTAGCACGATTTTTCCTGTAACCCTGTATATTAGTAAAATAGAAATTCGGTAGAGCGGGTAGGTACTTACTATATTTTCTTATACTTGTGGCAAGGCAACAGAGGTTGACAATATTTCCTTGGTTTATCGATGGTAGGTAGTTAAAACTAGAGATTACAATAAAAGTGTATAGATACAGAGGTAGACAAAGTAATGTTGCTGGAGGAGCACAGAATCTCGAGGCTTACAGCATGACAAAATACGCGTGGTAGTTCTAGAGGGTATGATTGTTACCGTTAAAATAATAGAATGGGCGCCATCTGACGAGAAGTGCGTCAGAAAATACAATAGGGTTCCTATGGGTTCAACCCGGGTAAAAAAATATGGATTAAATACACCTATAATGTTGTTCCGTCGACCGTTCCTGGCGCCAGTCCGGAGAGATGATGTGGTGCAGAGCCAACGACGGTAGGCTCGTAGAAAAGTCTAGGCTCCCGGAGTATGGCGGTTTAGCTGGTCGTGCGGAGGAACCGTCAAGCCTCTTGCGGTTTGGATAACACGTAGGTGATGATGAGAAGAGTCAGTTTAAACCCAAAGAAAGGGTATAAATGTATTTAAAAGATAAAAACCAAAAGAAAAAACCGACTTCCTGTTTGGGAAGAGAAAAATACGAATTAATTTAAAGAGAACGGAATTAGACGGGGATTACACATGATAATTGAATAGGCGAGGCACTATTACTTACCAGATTTAGAAGCGTGTTGCACAGAATTTAAAAGAAAAGAGTAGATAAAACACTGTCGCAGCAGACTAAGAGGTTATCTTTTGTGTGGAGTAGAAAGAAGTTTCTGCTGTGGTCTTCTGGTGAGGAAAAAGGCCGAGAATGAACGGGCGTTGGCTTTTATAGTAAGCACAGCCAACCCGCGATCTTTTTAGTAACCGTTGAATTTAATTATCACGTACTTTGATTGCATGACGCAACAAATAAAATTAGTGTTGCCATAGAGAAGAAACGAAATCCATCCGTCAGTCAAAATAAAGCATTGTTTATGGCTACATTCGGTACAGTGTTTTACAACGCCATCTACCGCACACATAGCCGAACTACGATACGAGTTTTAGAAAAGATATCTTGATGCGTGAGATCGTGATATGATAATGCGCCGCCATGTCGCTAGATGTCGTGTTCAGTGGTATTTATTTTTATAGTATGTAACAATGTTAATTAATTTAAAGAATGTAGCGTGTAATGGAAATTACACGTTACAATGTCGTGATGATAATCGGCTGAAGTATTTTTACCCTTGTATGAAAGTAAACAATTATCTACAAATCCATTGCAAGTACCAGCATGTACGATAATATATCTTTCACCAAGGGAAATGGCTTTAGATACCCCAGGTTCATCTGGGCTTTGCCAGCACCTGTTGACTTCATGCGCACTATGGATGTATATCTCATCTATACACCGTGTTTCTTAAATCACTGTTTTCCCAGAACAAACGTTGTTCAGACCATGGTTTACTACCGATTTATAGCAATGAATACGTTATTAAAAAAAAATTCTAGGTGTTTTCAAATAAGTCTGAAGTTGCTCAAACTTTAACCATGACATAGCACACAGCAACATAGCAAATAGCGACGTACACGCACACCACTAACTCAAATCGGCTCTGGACAGCGGGGCACTGACACCATTGTTACCAACCACCATTGTAGTTGCTTAGTGTATTTTTATTTTTTTGTTTGTTTCTTGTGTGGTGTACAATAAAGTATTTTCATTCATTCATTAATTCAAATTTTGTGCAATGCTAAATACCTAGTTAGGTGTAGTGTAGTAGGTCGTCCCGTCCGGCTTGACGATTTTTGAGATGGTTTTAAAAATCTTAGGTAGGTTGGTAGGTACATACCATTTAATTAATCGGCACGTGCTCCGTAGAGTTTTTAAGTTTATCACGGCACTTAACAAAAATCACATAACACGGTAAGCAGGTAGGTAGGCACCTACTTAAACACTTTTTAGTCTGTTTTTGAAGTCAGAACAGAAAAATCACATAGGTATTACGTACCTAACGTAGGTAACAATCACTTAAGTTAAAAATCGCGGAGGAACAGCTGCCCCACAAGAAGAAGTCGAGTGGAGTCAGGTCTGGAGAGCGAGGCGGCCAGGCCACTGGGCCGCCGCGGCCTATCCACGAAGTGAAGCGCCTATTTGGTAGTCGCGCACGGCGCGTGCGTAGTGTGCTGGGGCTCCGTCCTGCTGGAACACCATGTCCCGGTACACGCGCAACGGGAATTCCTCCAGTCGATCCTCTACCTCCCCCCTCAGGAACTCTAAGTAGTTCTCTCCGTTCAGCCGGTCGGGCAGGAACAGAGGACCAATAATCCTGACTCCGATGACAGCGGCCCAAACGTTTATGGACCAACGGTGCTGGAATCTGGACTGGCGAAACGCGTGCGGATTCGTGCGGCACCAACACACAAAATCATGTTGTGTAACTCGACATTCGCGCTTGAAACTCAGAAGGAACCGGAACTCAAAATTAATGAAGTTATCAAAGCCAACGCGAACAAGTGACTGAAGTGAAAATCAAAAAACAAATTAACCGTTTCCGTGCGGAGGTCTTTTTAGCTATCTGTAGTACCTGGCGTCAAACAATAACACCGTTATGAGTCTGGCGCACCAAGCGCCAGAGCCACAATAATCAACCGTATACGCAAGGGCATACGGAACATTGTAGGCGAAGGGCCGGCGAACAGCGCAAAAAATGGGTAAAACCCATAGTTTGGGATAGAAATCCCTCACTATTGAAATAGCCGAAATATTTTAGGGTTCATTTTTGATGTGAAAATTAAAAACCATCATTGTTCCGGTCAATTTAGACATGCAAGGGTACAAAAATTCGCATAGAGCTAAAAATTGGTATGAATGTTCGGAACACCATATGAATGCTAAAAAGTCCCCATCGATCCCGTACCTGAATTTTTTTTATTCAAGGTCAAAGGTCTCTAAAATTAGTTTTTCGTTTTATCTCAGAAACTGTGGCTCTTAGGAAAAATAAATAATAACATGATCTACAATAATTTTGATCGGTTTAATTTTATGATAAAACTTACCGTTTTGCTGAAAAACGCGAAAAATCAATTTTCGAGACCTTGAATAAAAAAAACCAGGTATGGGATCGATGGGGACTTTTCAGCATTCGCTATGCGAACTTTTATAGCTTCACTTCAATTTTTAGGGCTAATTGGACCGGACTACTTGACGACACTCATGTTTGTAGGTAGGTTCTTACTAGTTTGGTTCTTAGTTACCTAATTAGGTTATTTTGGTTGTCATGTCACTGCAGCACTGGGTTTTCCCGGTCACTCATTCGTCAAACATCGTTATAAACCACCATGACTTTGGACACGGATTTTTGGTCACATAAACTTTTCACCACACTGGTTTTTTCACCATCAGACACGATTCACGACCCTCATACCCCGACTTGATCACTGACCTAACGCAGAGTAACCAAGAAATAACCAGTGGTAGGACGAAAGAATTCAACCTAGAGTGAACAAGAAAGAACCAATGACATTATGAATAAATGACTGAACACCACCATAAAAAAAGATAAAAATATTTTGTACGGAACCCTTTAAATATGAATGTAACTTATTTCATAAAGATTTTGTGGGCGGAGCCTACCAGTCCAGTGAACTCAAACGATGCTTCATCTTCAGGTCAAGCTCAGAGTACAATAAACTCTAAAATCAGCTGATTTTAGGGTTGTCACCACTTGTCGTACGTTCAGTTTTCAAGCAAACTTTGCTGCACTGTACTTCAATGAAAATCATCGAATTTACAAAAGTCGTAGAACTATTGTTGTTCTCCTAAGTGTCCAGAATCGCCCGCCCCCCCCCCCCCCTCGGGATAACACACTAGTTCTGGGACACCCAGAATAATCCTGAAGTGAACATTCTGTGGACGGACGAGTCTACCTTTACGCGCGTAGGCATGTTTAACATTCACAATGAACATTATTCCAATTAATCGTTGTAAATAATCTGATTCCAATTTTTTAAATACGCCTGAAATCCTTGCTGTCAATTTTGTACTTACGTTTTTAGCTAAGGTAATAAGGTAACTAAGTACGTACCTACTTCATTAACTTCGACAGCTAGAATTTCTGACGGTCCTAAGCCCGGCTAAGTATGAAGGGAAAATTGGAGTCAACGGCACACGGAGCTAATCTTTTGTTAGATACCTGGGGCCCATTGTTAAACGATTATGATTGTTATTCCTATCATAAGCTACCAAATGTTCAATGGGGTTGTATTATCATAGCAACGGCGGTCATTGAAAAAAGATTGTGTTAGTAGAATACCAAAAGGTATTGTTACGAGCTGAGGGTTCGGGATAAAATAATGGGAATCGATTTAACCAAAATAGCACTTTTATTCAGCACTAAACGATGAATACACGAACTTGGTCACACGTAATCACAACACACTAATTCACACCACTGTTGCACCACTTAAAGTCACCGAAATGATCGCACGTATAGCTTAATCCAGACTGACTCGCGAGACCCTTCCACACGTCAGTCCTCCAGGGCCTCGCTGAGACTCACTCAGACTGACTCGCGAGACCCTTCCACACGTCAGTCCTCCAGGGCCTCGCTGAGACTCACTCAGACTGACTGTCCGGCCATCTCTCCGGCCTATTTATATCGCACACATTTCGATTGTTCGAGAACGATGTCGATCCTTCCAGGAAAGGGTCGGTCCCTCGACACAACGGCCACTCCCCATTCTGCGAAACCACAAACAATAGCAACAATAACACAGCAAAACAAAAGCGTTCGAGAAGGTTCGATTATTACTCATTGTTTAACAGCATCGGCGTAACAGTATCATCTAGTGGCGATTTTTCGACGATGCCATTGTCAAAGTGAAACAATAGGTTTAGTAGAATTGGGGCCATGGTACCTACCTATTACACAATGATTTATCTTGCGCGTGCGGGGGTTAGGTATCTAACCGGGCGCCCGCTGTGTCTGTGTTGCAGAGAGTTACGTTCGTTCAGACATTTTATATTCATAAAGTTTTCGTGTTTTTAAAAAACCAAACACGTATTTTTTTTATTTGATGATATAAACCGGTAGTAAACCATGGTCTGAACAACGTTTGTTCTGGGAAAACAGTGATTTAAAAAACACCGTGTATAAACAATTGGTTTTTCTGTTTCTTTCAAACGCTTCATGGTTCGCAAATATTTGGCACGCCAAGCCACAATATCATGCCGCTCTATAAGTATTTTTCTTTTTGACTGACATTTTTTATGCTGATATCTCATTTCTTTCAAAACACTGTGTAGACTAGAAATTCCACCACCAAAATTTATGTCTTCTTTTAGTACTCTATACAGCTTCCTTAGAGTCGTTACCTCTTTTCGAACAGTATAAAATTGTCGAATTTTGCTCCGTATGGCACATTTGTCAAAATCGTCCAGAATTATTGTCTTGGGCTGGCCTTTGCGTTTTTTCCCTGGAGTGCACCACACACACACCTCTATTTACAGCACCTTCTTTTTTAATTCTAGGCACAGTGTCTCTACTGAGACCTGCAACATAAAGTGCACATAATCAGTTTAATATCTAAAAACGCAAAGTATCAATATGTGTTAGCCGTACTACATAAATAGGTCAGCTTAGGCTCGAGTGATTTTTACCTAATATCGACTCATCCGTAGAATAAAGTCCGATCTGTAGAGTTGATAGTTTTCAGTAGACGCAATAGAAGTTGTTGACTTGTGTAACTCTTAAACAGTGAGACTTGTCATTAAGTCTTTTTGGTATGTTGTTACAATATTTCAGCCTAGTTAAATGCTTTATGGTGTATATTTATTATCCTTTTATTTCTGGAGATAGTGGGTTGCATATTTATATAAGACGTTTTATATCTGAACAGCGGGAGTCCGTTGTGAACATTATACGTTGTTTTACGGAAATGTGATAACTAAGTAACGTTCTACATATATTAACATGGGTCATTTTTTGTTAGAATTACATATCCCGTAGGAGTCCTATGTGAATCATTACCTTATAAAATGTTCGTGAAATTAAGACTACCCTCCAATATTATAAAATAAAAAATTAATTTATTATTTAAAATCGTTTATTTAGTTAAAATTTTCTCAAAATTAATAACAAAACCATTAAATGGCATCAATTGTTGTTAAATCTTAAAATACTAATTGAATGGCATATCTTATCACAGTATGCTGTAGACTTAAATTATCAGTCTTAAACTTATAAATCAACGAAAATATTTATCAAAAAATGACGATATTGAAACTTAGCACTAGTTACTTAAGTACGTCCCAGTAAATCACATAACAACAGTCTTCATAATGTATTAGGTATTTAATGATTATTAAATAGCAAAACTTAGTTGAGTATTACTTATTATAACTAATAATTATTTCCCTAAATCAGTGCGATGAATTCAGATCTAAAATAAAAAAAAGAAACATAATATTTCTTATTCCGATAGGTCATCTGATTCTTCTGAATCATTAACTGTGATGTTATGTGGCAAAGAGTTAAAGTATGGATGATACTCTAAGGGAATAACTTCTGAGCGGCACATATCCATTAAATCTTTATATTTAGCAGCAGGAACCATAATAGGTTCAGAATATGCAGCCTTTAGTTCAGCTTGTACGGAGTTCCTCGTGTTACCTCGAATCACTAACATATCATAATCAGGTTGAGTCAGGTCATATTTAAAAAACAATTTGTTTGGGTCACTACCCACACTATGAACTTCTCGAATATTGCTCCAGGTGATCTTCTTTCCCTTAATATCTTTCATCCAACTCTTGTTATTAACAAGACATTTAAAATCATATACGTCATTTTGGGTTACGCTGCGAACAACGTAGGGTTCTCCTTCATTCTTGGCCCATCTTACTAATAAACGCCATTCATGAGGGGTATAGATAGTTTTGGTTTGAGAAGCTCTCTCAATGACAGAATGGACGCTGTCCCCCTCATTTTGGGTGTGTCCCTTCTGTAAAAACCGATGTGTTATGCATATGTTGAACTTTTTCGCGGCGTAAACGTATAATGAAAACACAAAGCGATTACGATTTTGGCCAGCACAATTGTCCGACCAAAAACGAAACTCTTTGGCACCTTGCTCAACATTAGCCTGGATAAAATTTAAGAGGCAACTACTAACCTCATTTGCGCCGCGTTTTGCCACAGATTCATCCCACATACGAGTATAGCAAACGGCCTTCCTTTTACCCATGTCAAATACTGTAAAGTTAAAAGAAGATAGTTTTCTCTTATAGTAAAATACTTTTTCGAAATCAAACACAGCAGTAACCATGTTTCCATTTGATTCCTCCGCGCATTTTTTATCCTGGCTTTTTAAATCCCTTGCAACCTTCTTATTAGTCAGGTGTTGTTGAAAAGATTCTTTTTCTTGGTCCGTTGGATTCTTCTTCAACCGGAAAACGTGACATTCGTCGCACTGGTCTTTTTTGGGAATATGGAAACCCAGATTAAAGTTTGAGTTGACAATGTCACGATACTGGCGTTCTTTTGTAGCCTTAGAGGTGTATTTCTGGGGATCGAACCATTCTAGATACAATTTGAACATTTTGGCAATACTTAAGTCTCCTTGCAGGTAGAGCTTTTGGCTATTTTTGCGTATATAGTGCGATTCAACAGGGACAAATGCCCGAACATGGTCACATACACTTTGTTTCATTGCGTCATCTATAACAACTTTATGATTGTCGTGGCGACCCCGTCTGTCCTCCTCTAAAATAGCACTTCCATCATACTTTTTCCATGCAGTCTTTAAGATACGAGTTGAAACGGCAAGAGTATTAATGAACATAGTTTGGCTAACCTCAGTTTTATTGCACTGAGTTTCGCTGGAACCTGTTATCAGCGGCAAATAATACTTAAAAGTATATTTCCTATTATTAGGAGTATCTTGATTCAGGCATCTTTTTTTCTTCATTTTATCTGAATATTTGATGATAAAATTCCACTGCATGGCTCGATCTCCTAGTTGCCAAAATTTTGTGAAACAGTCCAACCGCTGTTGGTAAGATATATTATCAGGGCATTTGTAACGGCATTTGCATGATGGCCCCATAGTTTTTTCGTCTACAGCTTTACCCTTTTTCGTTACATATTTCTTACCTAAGTTCTTAAGGCATTTGCGTTTAACGTCTGTCCATTCTTTTGGGCGTCTTTGTCGTTTTCTAGTCGTTTTAGGAGACGCGGTGCGATCACTTGAAAGCGAAGTAGCAGGCGAATTTGTGGTGCAAAAATCTGGCGAAGAAGTCACAGAGAAATTGTCCAGATGATTAGGGCAGAATACGCTATTGCAGATCGAATGGGTATTGGTAGGAGACGGCATAGGAGTTGGCACTGATAGCTCCAAATTAACTGGGGTAGATCTGTGGTGAGAAAGTGCTAACTCTTCAAGCTGTATTAATGGTGAATTTTCATAACTAGAAGGCATTTCCAAAGATAAAATACTGGTTTGATTGCTGTAAACGTCCAGGGCCAACGGATCAGACATAACATTTGGTATTGAGTTGTCGCAAGTAATTTCCTTGCTCCCACCATCTTGCAGAATTTCTTCCCATACATCAGCAAGTTCCTGACTGATTTCTTCTGCACCAGGAGGCAAAGGTGATGTTTGTGGTGACATGTGGTTATCTTCAACATTCAGGTCTGAAATTGAAAAAAAATATAACTGTATAAAATACTTTTTACAGTTATGAGTAGTGCAAAACAATGTAAGTACCTAGCAATTTATTCAACAAATTTTGAACAAAAAAATTACTATATATAACGATGTTTCATAATGAACAACGTCCTAAATGAATTCGTTATCCCAGTAACAACGTACTATCTTAACATCGAACCAAGAAATCGTATGACAGATTCCTTAGAAAAACGTCCTATATTCACATGAAACCCTAAAAAGTTCAATAGAGTTCGCTTAAAATGGTCCTAATATTTCATATGACCGATTCTTTTTACTGTAATTTATAACAGAAAAAATGATTATCCTGTGAATATGCACTACGCCTATCGTATTTTCTTACTAAAAATGCGTTTCATTAGCTCTCCCTCAAAAAACGTCTTATATAAACATCGGTCGCCCGCAACTATTTACTGACATATAAAAGCAATATTATCGTCAATTTTAATGTTTATTAGTTTTAGAATTCACTATCGTGTGCATCGCGTAATAATACAACCGAAAAATTTACAACTTACCAGCATTTACACTTTTCTTTCTAGAAACAGCGGGAACGTTGGAAAATGATGAACTAAACTCAGGCTCTTCTGTATCTTTTTTAAGCATTTCCAACATCTTCCGTGATCGCGACATCTTTAAAAATATGTTTTGTTCATGCACAGCACTTGATACATAATTTTTCTTCAAAATCGAGAAAAAGCTAAGCGCAAGTCATAAACACGCCCACCCTCCAACAAACAGCGGCCGTACTGCCGAACGGACCGCGCGCTCGCGCCGCCCCCACTCCCCGCGCGCCGTTGCTTGATCACTCCGTGCGTTGTTTTACGGAGCTAATGTCAGATAGAACGTTATTCGATTTTATATAACCGAAACTAAAAAAGATACAAAAATTTTAAAAACGTACTTCTGTTAAGTTTGAATTCCTTATCTCGTCTAGCTATTTAACTCATTTTTGCTCTATGATCACATCGGACTCTGTTCTATGGATAAGTCGATATAGTATTTCCGTTTACGCTCATCACACATAAAACACTAAAGACGCTGTTTATTACGTCTAAGAAATCAATGTACAGTCCAAAAATACCACAAGAAAGCCACATACCAGTCATTGCGGCTACTCGTTCCGTAGCTTTATTCAAGTCGATGATTGGCCTTTTTGACGCTTTTTCGCGTTGACAAAACTGTATCACATTATGTATTATTTGCCTCACAGAGCTGCGTAACGTTTTTCCTCTTTTCGACATAATTACGCAAATATTTATCACAACAACAAGTTCAACCTTATTTTATGCGAGTGGGTTGCCATATAAAAATCTTAATGTTAGTTCACCGTAATGCCACGACGGTTCTCTTTTTGTACAGACTCTATGAGTGCAAGTGCGATAGTGAATAAATGCAATATTAGCGAGCGAGACAACAAACTTGACCCTGACCCTCCACTGAGCCACGTAAATAACTGTAGAAGAAACCGAGTTTTTGTTATTTACCTTAAAAGTTATCAATAGGTATAGATAATTTGGTAGCATTTTATAATTGATCGTGAACGTGAATGTTACAAGTGTACTAAGTTGAAATGTTTGTAACGAATGAAAAATATTAGACATAACAATATAGTGCAATAGTGTAAGAGACGCACTGTAAACAAACACAAATTATACCTTCTTCTTATAAATGATGCAAAACACCGTATTACGAGCCATTTTATATCAACTTGTTTAAATCAGACTCGGACTTGATTGTGATGACGTGTGATGTGTCGTCCTTTCGCACATGAATCTTTGAGAATTTAATCCAAGTAAATTGGTAGTTCTTCTACTTGGCCAACTGTAATCAGGTGACAGGTGATCGTTTATGTAAATTCTCCCTGATCATTCGCAAAACCATAATTTGTAGCTGACAATGTTTTGAGAGCGCGTGCCGAGGCCACGAAGTCCTCCTTTACGTAGCGGTTCAGGAAGCACACCACGATCGACTTCTCCTTGCCACTGAAAGTGGGAATTCGGCTCACGTAGTTGATTTGGGGCTTAGCGACTTTGTAGTTAATGGCTTGGCCTATCTTCTCAATAATTGTAAAGAGGTTTTCGGACTTAGTGTAAGGTACTCCCTTTATATATCGCATAGGTATGGTAACCTATATGCTCTTGACGAAGGAGGGACGTGAGGCGACGATGGTCATCAGAAGTGAGTATTTGGACTTTAATGGCGTCCTCGGTGTTACGGGCATTTGTGAATCAGATCTTATACTCATTACAAAGATAGGAGATTCTGTCCCATATGCCTTTTTCGCGAATGAAAAAAGGCGGGGGAGGCCTTTCCTTCCTTGCGGCAGTGGAAGCCGCGGGGGGAGAGGCGGGGCAGGCAGGCTGTGAGGCCGTGGGAGGGGTTGCCTCTTTGGCTGGGGGAGAAACGGAGGAATCCTTCTTCGACGAAGAGGTCTTCGTTGAAAAGGGCTTCTTCCTTTTACCACCCGTGACAAGGGTGAATACTTCCTCAGAGGCGGAGGCAAAAGAGTTAGATGCCTCCACAGGAGACGCGGGGCGTAGGAAGAGGTCGATTTTCATATCGTCCTCAGGGGAAGGTGGGTCCGAAGATTCCGGTGCATCTAAGAAGAGTCTACGAGGTGAAGCCTCTCGAGGGTCGGGCTTTGTTGAGGTAGTGAGAGAGGGAGGCGCAGAGGCAGAGGATTGAGGGGAAGGGGCAGGCATACGAGCCGCCAGGGGTGCCTGAGGGCCTTGTTGAGGCTTCCGGGCCTCGTTAGTGGCCTGAGGGGCCGGGGCAGGCATTCGGGCCGCCGGGGGCGCCAGAGGGGCTCTCAGAGGCTTCCGGGTCTCGTTAGTGGCCTGAGGGGCCGGGGCTGGCTTGCGAGCCGCTGGAGAGGCCAGAGGGGCCGGCAGGGACTCTCGGGCCACATTTTTGGCCAGAGGGGCCGGAGTGGACGTAACAACGTCGCAAACGATAGGTGGTCTTTATATATTAAAAAAAAGATGTAAAATTGAAACCAGGTATATTTTTGTAATTATTATTACGAATTCAAAACCAAGTTAAGTAATCACACCACCTGTAAACGAAATTTGCATTTTAAGTGGACGAGACGAAGAAGAGCTAAGAAGAAAGAGGCCTTAAGTGGTTTACGATTACCATGTCAAAGTCTTAAGCATTTATTCAATAAATTACAAGGATCATTTTGAAGCGTCTTAAATCTACGATTGTTTGAACATAATATATGCATGTTCGTAACGCGACCAAGCATGGAAGATACGATTAGCTGACTGTCCCACTGCTGGGCATCATCTAAAATGTTAAGCCTTTCCAAAGAACTATCGATTGATATAGCAGGAGAACTTGACACAGAAAGCGGGGAGTGTAAACGTATTTCATCTTCAAACTCGGAGGTTCACTATCATCAGAAGTGGCATTCTCAGCAGGTACACGAGCTAAAATTATACCACCACGGGTTTGAAACTTTTGCTGTCGACAAAGAAAAAAAGCATGCTAAACCAAAATGTAAACCAAGGCACCCCTAAACTGGCAATGTATATTGTGGCATACAAACAAATCAGGAGAGTGTTTTGTTACAAACTTGGCAGTGACAACATACATCATATTAGTAAGCAAAAAACCTATATTATGAATTTAAAACGTATTTATTACTATCGCAGATATTATGTTATATTATCGTGGATAAAATTAAATTATCACATACATCAAAAATCAAGTAATTAATAGGATAAGAATATAAATACCTTGGAGAGCGCAGCTGACTTTCGCCGGGTCGTCTATTTTTCGCAGTAATTTCAAAATTAGTGTTGCTAGATATGTTTCCTATTTTTTCTACTAAATATTCGTAATGTTGCTACCTATTAAAATTAATTTAGTATCGACATTTTGTATTTTTTGTGTAGTTTATTTTTTCAAATTTCATGTATGAGAGGACATACAATGTCAAATTATGGGTTAAGTAATCATCCGGAGAATTTGAAGCGCTTTCCTTTTCAACAGGGGCGCTGCTAAGATTCTGACTTGATTCATCATCTGAATCTGTAAGATTACTTTGTCGTCTTCGCGATCGAGCGACAGTTAACAACAACAGGGTTAATAACAGAGCTCACATTGTTGTTAGAGAGACACTCACATTGTTGTGTGGTGGACTGTCCACACCTCCGCCAATTACTCTTCCACTAACCTGACCTTAGTGATCAGCTGTTCCAGTCCGTCGACCGCGTCGCGAGACACTCGCTTTCTTATCCTACGATCTAATAATCCGTACACTATATCTAAATTCATCACTTCTGAAACGACATCCGATAACTTAGACAATAAAGCGCGCACTTTACATATAAACACGGCACGTTCCGTGTTCTGCTCGGTGGCAAAAATGTCCCGAAAAATCTTACACGCGGGTCGCAGCACTCCGTACATTTCTCGAAACCGTTGCAAGGCCTCGGTCCACGACGTGACCGACGACTTCATGCCTTGCTACCAGATGGCGGCCTCGCCAATCAGCAGCATCGGTAGTGCCCGTCGCTGATGTTCGTGCAGTCTCGGACACCTCGATAGCGTCGATGAATACCTCGATGACCCGTCGAAGCGCGACGTGCACTTTGAGAAGTTGACCTTGCGGCTCTGGTCTAGGTGACGGTGTGCACGGTGCGTGATCACTGTTACCTGCATCCATTCAATCACAAGCAGGTTTACCTCCACTAGACTCCTGGCGATAGGCCTCCACTATAGGATCCTGTATCGCACCGCCTTAGAGATGCCAAGGCGCTCCGGGGTACGCTGTTCAGAAGGCGCTGATGGAAGGCAGCCAATTCAATGCCCTGGGCAAGACAGTGCGCGATCTTCTTGAAGTCTGAAGCTCCTACGGTTTTCTTCGGGTTGAAAGTAAAACTGGCAGGCTTGAGATCTGGACAGTACTTTATTTCAGAGTTCTTATCTTGACGTCTTGCGTTCCACTACTACAATTCTTTTTTTTTTACGAATGGACTAAAGTCGCTGTTGGCCTCTGAGGCCGTGACAGCTTAACCGAACTTTTGGCGAGCGGATCCAACGGGTAGACCGGAATGGTGTGTACCAAAGGGTTCGGATGATTAAAGGCAAGTTCATAAAACCGCTTGGAAGCGAGCTTCATGAACCTGGCTATTGATTCTAATTTCATATCGCGATGTAGATCGTTATTGCGAAAATACCATGGCGAGCCTGAGGCTTTTCGCAAGAAGCGATTTTGGATGACCTGAATGGCACCAACTTTAGGAAAGTGGGCAAATACTACAGAGGAGTATGTCATGATGGGACGAATGCATTTTACTTTTCGCGCCTAGGAGTGAGGACAATCGTCCTAGGGTGAACTTTGCTTGGTTGCACCTCTTAGTGATGTGCAACCTAAAGGAAAGACGTCTATCGAGGATGACACCCAAGTATTTGGCTGATGGGGCCCAGCGAATGGGCTTGCCAAATAAAGAGATCGGTTTAGGAGTGAGGTTTCTCCGTGAGAAGTACACTGCTGTACTTTTCGACGGGTTTACCTCGATCCGCCACTTGCGGAACCAAATGGCTAATGAATGAAGGGCAGCCTGCAGCCTTATACCCACCCGATCAGGATTCCGATTGGATGTGTACAAGGTCGTGTCGTCTGCGTATAGGGCTATTTCCACTTGAGGAGTGCGGGGAATATGTATGATGTCTCGTATGATGAGCACGAGCCTGTCTGGGACTCCGAGTTTGAAAAGCTTGTAGATCAAACCATTGTGCCGGACTTTATCGAAAGCTTTCGCCACGTCGACGAAGACGGCACCAGTATCTGAAGGCCAGGTACTTTGCCAATTGGAGAGGACATGCTCCGTTATGCGGAGCACCTGTTGTGGGCATGAGTGTTGGGCACGGAAGCCAAACTGCTCATCGGGAAGGAGTTTGAACTCATTGACATGAGCCCAGAGACGCTTCATTAGAAGACGCTCATATATCTTGCCTAGACTTTTAAGTAGACTAATGGGACGATAACTAGATGGATCGTTTACCTGTTTACTGGGTTTTCGGATGCCAATAACGTTGGCTTCCTTCCAAGCATCAGGGAAGGTGCAAGTTTCCATAGAAGCATTGAAGATGCAGACTAGGATATGGATAAGGGGAACAGAGAACTGCTTGAGTACTCTGTTGGAAATGCCGTCGGGGCCGGAGGCTTTCTTTGGGTGTAGGGCCTTGATAGTGTCAAAGACTTCAGAGGGCTCGATCGGATTAAGTGGGGAAGTAGGGGGTCGGGAGGCTAAGCGGTCAACCTCGCTGTTCACCGTATGGAGGTGAACAGGGTCGACGGGTTCGAGACTGGTCGAGCATTGAGATTCGATGGTTTCGGCCAGGAAGTCGGCCTTTTCCTCGTCTACGAATGCTGGAGGGTGATTGGGTCGAATAAGAGGGGGCATCGGAGTAAGAGCGTCCGCTTTCATGGAGCGAGCCAGCCTCCAGTAGGCCAGATGGCTAGGCTCGATCCCCGAAAGCAGGCTCTCCCACTCACGATTGCGATGTTCTTTGATGCGCTCCCTTACCTCACGGTGCAGGGAGCGCATCAAGACTCGATTGTCGTTAGTGGGGCAGCGACTATGAAGTCTAACTGCAGCATTAGCTTTAGTCATCAGCCGTCTGATATCATCTGGCAAGGGGCCCCGGTGGTCATCCACTACGGGCACCTGCTTTGATGAGTCTCTGACTGAGTTTGTGATGTGTCTGGTAAGGGAGTCAACCGCTACCGTGATATCACCAGATGTCAGAATGACAGAAGGGATCCTATCTAGGTCAGTCGAGTGCGCAGACTTGAGGGCTTTCTCAAGTTTATGCCACTCTACCACAGTCTTGGTGGCAGGGGGCTGGTCAGTGGGAGGACCGAGTTAGAGCATTACCGGTCGATGATCGGAATCTAGCTCATGAATAACTTCAATTAAGCGTAGCCGAAGGGCTACGTTTTTGAGAAGAGCAATGTCAAGGAGCTCAGGAGGAGTAGAGGTAGAGAAGCGAGTCATGCCCCTAGGGGCAATGATGTCGAGATTAAGGGGTTCAACTAGGCTTTCTAGTTGTTTGCCTTTGGAGTTCGTCGTGGTACTATTCCACATGACGTTTTTGGAATTGAAGTCACCCGCCAATATGACGGAACTTCCTAGACTGAAAAGGGCTTGCAGGTCACTCTCGAACTAAGGTGAGCGAGGCTTGCCGGGAGGGACGTAGCAGGATGCAATAATGACCGAGGATTGCCCGGTCATTGCTAGCCTGCAGACAGAGGCTTCTATGTAGGTCAGAGGAGGGGGATCAAGAGGCATGCAATGTAGAGCCTTCTTGTAGTAAATGACAGTGCCGCCTTTTTGGGCTAGCAGTCTGTCGTTGCGTACAATTTGATAGTTGGGGATTTTAGGTTCCCGATGACCGGGCTTTAGATTAGTCTCTTGCACTAGCAATATGTCAAGTTGGTGCCTATTCAGGAAATCTTGGATGATAGAACGTTGCCTTGAAAGACCGTCAGCGTTGAAGAACGCTAGTGATAACGAACGGGGTTTTTTCATTTCCTTTTGTACAACCATTTTGGAACCTAAAAAGGTTTGGAGGAGGACGAAGCTGCCTTAACGGCTTCGAGAAGAGCTGAGTGCGCCTCAAGGGCAATCAGTTTTTGATAGTGGAGTTTGGTTGCCTAAGTTTTTGTGCAAGCACGCAAACCTCGGCTAGATCAATGGAGGAGAACTCCATGATAAGAGCTAAGTCGACAGCAAAGTCCGACTTGCCCATTTTGGAAAGGGGGACTGGCTCAGCAGAGCGCAGAGGGGGGGGGGGGCGTTGCCCTGAGGGCTAGGCTTGAGTAAGGCAGGGGCTTGGCCCATGCTGAGCCTTTGGGAGGTTGTGGCTCCTGCGAGGGTACCGTGGTCAACTTTGGGTTTGATTGGGTATACTGAGGAGAGGATCGGGGTTGACTCCTACGAGTCACCACCCTGCTGACCTTGGGCGCTGAAGGGCATCCACGATAATTCGCGGTATGTCCCACAGCACCACAAAGCACGCAGCTTGGCGGCTCGATGGTGTCTTTGGTGCGGTTGCAGTCAGAGGTGCCATGATCACCAAGGCACTTGACGCAACGGGGGCGGGCGTGACAGTTTTTGGCCGAGTGACCATAAAGCTGGCATCTATGATACTGGCTAGGAGTGCCATTTCGGTGGGGGGGGGGGGGGGGGGGGTTCAACCCGGAGACTGGAGAGGTTGTTGACCATCTTCAGATTGAAGATGGCCTTGCCCGCCGGTGAAAGCTCTAGTACTACAAGTACTAGGTTGTATGTGGTCTCACCGTTGTGCATACGGTGGACCTCTTTGACGGAGATGGATTGAGCCAGTAAATCTGACTTAATAGAGTCTGTGGAGTGCTCCGCAGGGAGGCCGCTAATCACGACACGAAGAAGTCTTTCGTCTTCGAGGGCATAGGTATGGTAATCTATATGCTCTTGACGAAGGAGGGACGTGAGGCGACGATGATCGTCTGAAGTGAGAATTTGGAATACGAATTTGGATACGAGACTCTGTCCCATTTGCCTTTTTCGCGGATGAAAAGAGGCGGGGGAGGCCTTTCCTTCCTCGCTGCAGTGGAAGCCGTGGGGGGAGAGGCGGGGCGGGTAGGCTGTGAGGCCATGGGAGGGGTTGCCTTTTTGGCTGGGGGGGAAACGGAGGAATCCTTCTTCGACGAAGAGGACTTCGTTGAAGAGGGCTTCTTTCTTTTACCACCCGTGACTAGGGTGAATGCTTCCTCAGAGTCGGAGGCAGAAGTGTCAGATGCCTCCGCGAGAGACGCGGGGCGTAGGAGGAGGTCGATTTCCATATCGTCCTCGGGGGAAGGTGGGTCCGGAGACTCCGATGAGTCTAAAAAGACTACGAGGTGAGGCCTCTCGAGAGTCGGGCTTTGTTGAGGTAGAGGGAGGCGCAAAGGCAGAAGGTTGAGGGGAGGGGGCAGGCATACGAGCTGCCGGGGGCTTGTTGAGGCTTCCAGGCCTCGTTAGTGGTCTGAGGGGTCAGGGCAGGCATTCTGGCCGCCGGGGGTGTCAGAGGAGCTTTGAGAGGCTTCCGGGCCTCGTTAGTGGCCTGAGGGGCCGGGGTTGGCTTGCGAGCCGCTGGGGAGGCCAGAGGGGCCGGCACGGGCTTCCGGGCCACATTTTTGGCCAGAGGGGCCGGAGTGGACGTGACAATGTCCATTAAACGCGGGAGGGACGCAACCGACTGTTGCTCCCTCAGAAAACGTTGACGAGTATGGTCGGGAACGTTCTCGCAGAGGTATCGAATTAGAGAACCCGATACCGTCATGGAGTCTTCCCCGGCGATGTTCATCTTAGCGCTCCGGGGGGAAACACCCGGAGAGGTGAGGGGGTGAGTGATCCTTCCGTCGGGATAGACAGGAGGGGTGAGGCCTATGTGTCCTACCTAAGGTGTGTCCCTTTTCCGCTCTTACGGGGTATGAGGGGTGTGTCCTAACCGATGTTTGGTGTCGTTGAGGGAAGCCCCCAAGGCCGGTGGTCCAAACCCAGCCGGATGTAGCGTTCCTCAGGAGAGGAAAGCTGGCGTTCCGGGTCCACGCCCAGTCTGGTTTACGTTAGCACCGCAAGGTATCCCCCAGACCGACCACTAAACGTGGATTTGGACGCTTAATGAAGAGAAACAAGAATTTGCCCTGAGAAGGACAAAGTCCAATAAAGGACTCTTCTGAGGTGCACTCGCAAGCGAGTGCACACAACAGAGCAAATGGCGGGTGCCAAGTGCAGCGCGGCGCGAGACGCAGGGCGCGAGGCGCGGGGCGGCACGGAGGACGGCGGGAGCGTGCGAGCAAAGCGGAGCAGACGTGTTGCCGGTGCGAGGACCGGCGAGCGAATGATATTTTGACTAGGCATGGAAATTATTGCTATTTTTAATTCATATTCATATGATGAAATGATTTTTTTTTTTTTCACTGCTATTTCGTCATGTTCTATTTTTCCAGAATCCGATTCAATAGATGATGAAAACGAGTCATCTAACGATGAACATGACCCCGATGATGAATGAAGATTGATATATATATTGTAATGCATGCGTGATATATTTTTCTAACTCATTTAACACTTTTCAATTTTTTGTTAACAAAATAAAAAGAAAAAAATTAAAATGAGTACTCGAATTATTTGTTTAAAAGCATTATACCATATTATTTATGATTCCATAAAAAATCTACTTATTTCTCATCTAACTAATGAAGTTTAGTATATAGAATACGAAAAAAATTTAATATGTTATTAAATTAAATTTAAATTAAATTTAATATTACTATCAAGTTCAACTATACCTTACTCAACTTACCTCTTACAAGGGTAAACACAGTTAGGGACCTTGGTGTTTTGTTTGACAGTAAACTTCTTTTTGACGATCATATTGATAACATTGTGAACAAAGCATCTCGTGCGCTTGGTTTGTTTTTAGAATGTCTTCTGAATTTTCTAGAATTAAGACCATCAAAATCCTGTATTGCGCGTATGTGCGTAGTCACTTGGAGTTTGCCTCTCAAGTCTGGAATCCCTGCTATGACGTGTATTCTACACGTTTAGAAGGAATACAAAAGAGATTTTTGCGCTACTTGCAGTTTCGTGCAAAAGTTTATCTTCCTGATTATATAACTACACTTGAGAGCAATAAAATCGCACATCCGCACATTGGACCGAAGAGCAGTGGAGTGCAGTCCTGTTCTCTGATGAGTGCAGGATGTGCTTGCATGGCAACGACGGACGGGGGAAGGTGTATAGAAGATCGGGAGAGCGATTTGCCCAATGCTGCATAACAGAACGTGTCGCCTATGGCGGTGGATCAATCATGTTTTGGGGAGGCATGTCTATGGAAGCAAAAACCGAGCTTGCCTTCATCACCGGACCGAATACTGGTCGCCAATCAAGAGGATTGACTTCCATACGATACATTGAGGAAGTACTCGAGAGCCACGTCGTACCTTTTGCTGGGTTTATCGGCGAAAACTTTCTGTTTATGCAAGATAATGCAAGACCGCATACTGCTGGCATAGTGATCGAGTACCTTCAAGAGGTAGATGTGACCGTTATGGAGTGGCCAGCTCGAAGCCCAGACCTCAATCCCATCGAACATCTATGGGACGAGCTGAAAAGAAGAGTTCGAGGCCGAGATGCTCCTCCATCGACTCTACAGGAGCTGCAACAGGCGATCGCAGAGGAATGGGAGGCTATTCCTCAAGACTTTATCAAAAGTCTAGTAACATCAATGTTACTAGCCTGAGTCAGTGATTCAGGCTAGGGGAGGGAACACTCGGTATTAATAACAAACTTTAAATTAATTTTATCTTTTAATTTCATAACTTTGACACCAATACTTGAATAAAGAATTTTTTACTAAACATGCATTTTTGTTATTGATCCACAAAAGCATTTTTATGTAATGATTGAAAGACAAGTCAGATACCACTGGATAGGTATTAAAATAGACTATGAATCTGCATTACAGAAACATAATATTTTTTGTTTTTTTTTAGTTATGTCAAAAAATCATGAATGTGCGATTTTTTTGCTCTCAAGTTTAGGTGTCGGAAATTTCACTTCCTTCCCCTGTATGAACGTAGAAAAATTTCCGATTTGTCGTATCTTTTAAGCATTGCATTGCATTTTGAGCATTGGCAGGGTTGACTGCTCTGAGTTACTGGAGCTACTGGGACTGCGCACTTATAGAGTCAGAATAAGGAGACCGCACATTTTGCACGTTCCGTTAGTTAAAACCAATTACAGACAGAACGCATTTATTATTCGAGCAAGCGCCTCGCTTAACACTTTGGCAGATGCAGATATTGATCTATTCAATACTTCGACAAGCAAGTTAAAACGCTTGCTTGCGGATAAATTCTTTAATAATAATTATTTCACCTAAACTTTCATGAATTATTGTAATTTCAAACGATTTTCGTCCACGGTAACTGTGTTTTAGCTTATCTTTTTTAAAATTAAATGTGGAAATTTGTAATTGGCCCTAAGCATACTTGTTTGTTTTGCATGTATTTTAATATAATTAGTTTTTCTGTGTACCTAGCTGTAAGTTTCCTGAAAATAATAAAAATAAAATAAAATGTCTAAATACAGTGATAAAGTAAATTACATTGATGTAAAACAGCGAACGGAATACATATATGTACATCTGGCCGAATGGCTAAGATTTTATTATTTGTTGATGTGTGTACGCAATTTAGACGTCTGCCGTGTTCAATATAAGGTTTTAAGACTATAATAAATAAAATATATCAATGGCAGATTTGGTCAAATACTTTCAAAATTTTATTTTTTTAGCATTTTCAAAATTGTCTGCCACAAAATAAAATGCGCGATAATGGTCTGCCATTCTTATTTTCCGATAGTAATAATAATATATTTTCAAATTTTAAAAACGGCAGACGTGGTCAAATGGATTTAAAATTAGTCAAAAATCGATAAAGTCCATTTCACGAAAGAAGTCCCGCAGACGCAGTGCTGTATTCGCGCGACATAATGTTGCCAGGGTTAAATTGGGGAAATCAGGGGAAATAATTTATAGTTCATTTACTTTCATAATTCGAATATTTAGATAAGATTTTTTTTATTTAGGTCCCTCTTTGATGTCCATACTGCTCAGTTCAGATTAGTGAAAAATAAATCTTTCTGTAATTTCTAAAATATAAAATGGAGATGTTCGTCCAACTATTAGAAATATTAACCAACAACCATTAGAAAAATAAAATAACATTTAAAAGTTTTATTCAAAGTTTTATTGAATAATTATGATCGGTCATACTATGTATGATCACTGTCAGAAGAGTGAATAGAAACAGAATCAGATTCTGTTTCACTATCACTAGCCGTAGATATAATAAAACGATCCATTTCATCATCCATAAGACCATCATTTTTTAAATATTCTTCTTCCAAATGCTGTACATGTTTACATTGAGCTGCTCAATCTTCCGCTGTAACAGTCTCAAAAGCCTCTTCTGTTAGGCGTACAATTTCTTTTGGATCTTGGCCCACGTTTTTATCCGCTACCCGTCTCTTTACAAGGCTCCACATTTTTTCGATCGGATTGAGATCGCAGTGGTAAGGCGGCAATTTTAGCAATTCATGATTGTGAGATTTTAATAATGCATCCACGGCATATGTAGGTGGACCTTTGTTTTGTTTAATTAATTCAAATAATACAGCTTTTGTCCAAGTATCTTCAAAATATACTCCCTTTTCTCGCAGCCATTCCTGCATGTCACGTTTAATACTTGACATTGTAGGCGCTTTATTTATTTGAGTGCAGTGATACGGAGCGTTGTCCATTACTACAAGTGACCTTTCAGGTAGGTTAGGAATTACTTTTTCATTCATCCATTTCAAAAAATTAGTTGAGTTCATGTCATCGTGGTAATCTGAGGATTTGGATTGGGATTTGAACATTAACAAAGCAGCATTAACAAAACCATTTTCAGTTCCCGCATGAGCAATTATCCAACGACTCCCTGATGACTCTGACACGAACATCCCAGGCTCCTCCTCACTTTGCCAGCAACTTTTGGCATGATAAGTGTTGTGTATATAGGTCTCGTCTAAATATACTATAGGTTTTTTCTCCACATTGCGATTTCTTCGGATTCTCTCCAAATATCTTGAACGCCATGCGGTAATATCATAACGTTCCATAAGTAATTTACGTTTCGATTGGCATCGCTTATACTTGAAACCGATACTTTGCAATATACGGTGCAATGTTGTGATACTTCCTTGAAAATTTATGTCTTCTCTCAAAGCTGCACGTAATTTAACCAATGTTGGTAACTCCTTCCTCACAACATAAAAACTGTGAATTTTTTGCCGTATAGCGCACAAATCAAATCCATCCAAGTCGAACTTTTTGGCATGCGGGCGACTCTTCCCTAGGGGACGATAACTTTAGAAGTACTCGCCGCTGTTGCGCCTTCTTTTGTAACTCTCGTTACAGTTTTCTCTGACACACCTGCAATAAAATGAAAAAGTTTGAATGATTATTTTCGTATTTAATTACATTATTTTTGAATATAACTTTACATTTTTTTATTGTGTTGCGTTAATTCCTTTTAAAATATTCCTTAATAAAAAACATGCATTATGAAAACTTAATTCCAATCTGTAAGAAATCAAAATCGGGAAAAAATCTGTATATGGCAGCCCCAAAATTTACCTGTCATGGCGGCGACTCTCTTGCGAACATTGTTTATTGGTATTATAACACCGTGATTCTTGTGTTCTGCTTCACAGAACTCCTTCACCTTTAATATAATTTCTTGACCTGCACTTTTTAAAAATTTTCGGCATCGTAAATAGACCTTATAACGCACTAATCCAACAATAAACTCACAAAATATCTACCACAACAAACGCACCTTGATAACATCGAGAAACGACAACATGGCCGATCTCCCCATCTGTCAAATTTAGTTACACAATTGTCCGCGGGACTTCTTTCGTGAAATGGACGACTCTACCTGTCTTACCTGAGCGCTCGACGCGTCCAACACTTTGAGCTTGGTGAGTCCCCTACTTATGTATGGTAGGTATAGGGGCCTTAACGTACAAAAACTCAGGTCTGGTCAAATACATACAGGTAGCCGGCCATGGGCTCTTAGACCAAAAAAGGTCAGATAAAATTCAATACGCCTTTGTCAATATATCACTGACTTACTAAAGAGGTAACTAAGTATTTATACTATTTATTTACAATGAACTTTCCCTCATACTTGAACAGGCTTGGGACTGACAAATATGTAAAAATATACATAATGGCGTGTTTAAAAGTTCATTGGTTTTATGTACAATAGTACCTACATATATAAACAGTTAAAAATATGTACAGTGATTGTTGTTTTTCTTTCTTTAGATAAAGTTCTTGATGACTTTTTAATAAAAAGTTTTTATGTTATTTTTTTTTCCTTTTTTGTTATTAGTTTTTTTGTATTTTTATGTTTTCTGCTTTTTTAAATAATTATTTACAAATCATATTTACAATAAGCCTCACTGCTTTTTAAAAAAACCAGTTCAGCAGTTCGCTTTCTGCTGAGTCGTGATCTCTTGTGTGTTAGAATATTCCCAGCCTTTGAAAATACTCTTTCGCACTCCACCGATGTGACCACGACGTGACAGTTTTCATGGAATATTTCTGCCAAATTTGGATAAATACAGGCATGAGACTTCCACCAAACTAACGGATTAGACTCTGGTTGTACCACCTGTCCATTGAGAAACATTTCCAGCTCATGTTTTGCTTTGGTCTCAATATCGTCGACTGACGGCGTGATCGCTGCAATCGTTTTGTCTATTTTGCCCCGAATTGATATATTTTCAGTCTTCTTCAGTTGTAGTGTAGTGTGTCGCGCTTGGAACTACCTCAGCAGCAGGAGGGTCACTCGGTTTGCGTTTTTCCCTAAGTTTTGCTTTTATTAGTTCTGTTATATGGCTTTTCATTAAATAAGCGCGTCTTGTGCGCCGACAGATCTCTTCAGAAGGTGCCATTTCTGCAGCTGCTTGGTTCTGGTCTAGAAAGGCGTGAATCTTGAACCGGGGGTCCAGAAACGTACAGACTCAGAGAATCATATTATCCTGTACTTCTTTTTCCGGGAAATAATGGTTTAATTCCTCCTCTAACTTTTTCAGGAAATTCTACGCCACCCCAAAGAGCGGTTTGTTCTTCATTAGTGATAAGACGTTTTTTAGCCCATCTACAATTACAATTGCGAGGCTTGCGGTTAACCTTTCTATACTCGCGCCAATTTTTGCTACACCTATACTCGCGCACGGTGTCACAAACCGATAGTTTGTACCCCTACAACATATTTTTTTTACTTAGAAGCCCAAAAACTTTTACTATTTTTTCAAAGTTTAGGATGTAATGAAACAAAATAGTATAAATAATACTTAATTTATTAATTATTTTACTGACTTATAGTCTATTACAAATCAGTCTTCGAATTTGAGATTTTTTTCTTAAGTACTAGGAAAACAAAATTAAAGTCTGAACTTCTTTTTAAAAACAAAATAAACTTCTGAAAAATAATAATGAACATATCAAAGGACATATTTATCTATGTTTGGCTTAGTTTTGAGCATCACCATAACAATCAGGGCATATGGTTACAGCATGTTCCAAACAAAAGTATTTTTTGCAGGTGGCACAGTTGTAACGTGTCTTGCGGTTTTTTTTTGATGAGCAGTATCCACAACGACCAACTTTATTATTATTAGATGTTGCTGAAGACTCGGGCCCATCTAATTTACATATTTCGGCAAGTCTGAGCCTGATGGTTCTCGGCAAGGATGTAATGAGAGCCCGTCGTCTAAGTTGCGGATTGATCAGATCGTATGCTAAAGCTTCAAGAAAGGTCCTACGGTTAATTTTCTTGGTAGGGTTGTTGTGCAGGTATATTATGAACGTATTTATACCCGCTACATTCATCAAGCTGTAAAATATCACCATTGGCCATCTATTTGTCCCACGTGCAACGTTGTAAGTCTCACACATTTTGTCCACGGTATCAACTCCACCTTTGGTTCTATTGTAGTCCATTATAATTTCTGGTTTACCTGTATCCTCATTGATCTGGGCATCATCGTGCATGCTGGATACGAGAAGGACATTTTTGCCTTTTTTCGGTACATAGGATACAAGACTGCAATTGCCTCGGTGCCCAAATAAACTGGACTTTTCGGCTCTTCCTCGTATTTCCGTGAATTGTTTAGGCAATTCTCGTTTGTTTTTACGAATCGTCCCAATAACTGTCAATTTGTGTTGAGACTCAAGCTTATCTATCAATGGAATACTAGTGAAGAAGTTATCACATGTGATATTACGCCCAGTATTGTGAATATTTTCACTCAATCGCAAAACCAAAGTCAAAGCGGAGCTATCAACTCGATATGGACCGTCTGGTTGTTTCCCAACGTAAACTTCCATGGTATGGGTATAAAACATTTTGGCATCTGTCAACGCATAAATTTTTATTCCATATTTGTTGGGTTTCGATGGAATGTACTGGCGAAAGTTGCAACGTCCTCTAAAAGCCTCTAATTTTTCGTCAATTGTAACATACTGAGACACACTGTAGTATTTTTTGAACGCTCCCACAACTTCGTCGAACAACTCTCTTATAGGTGCCAGTTTGTCCAGTTTTATTCTCTCTTCTCGTGTATCTTTATTGTCAAATCTGAGACAACGCATCAATAGATAGAACCTGGTAAAGCCCATAGTCAATCGAAATATCTCCGGGGATGACCCGTCAGTTTTGAAAAAATCTTTGGCATTTAGACGACCGTTTCTTCTAACTCCAGCAAACAGTAAAAGGCCTAAAAAAGCTTCAATTTCAATGTTGTCTGTATCGGCGCAGTCTCTTTCTCTTGTGAAATTATGTTTCAATCGATTAATTTGTTCATTAGTGTATTTTACTATCAGGTTGATAGTGTCCTCTGAAAAAAAAAAGCTGCCACAGCTCACCTGGTTCCTTCAAATTTCTAGCTTCTCCTCTAGCGCCTGGAAGTTGAGTGACTATGTTTCTAGCACGTCGCCTAGTTGGGTTTGAGGCAGGAGATTTATTCCACCTTGTCTGTCCATCTTTTCCCAAGTAAAAATCACGGGAACTTTCATTGTGTTCTTCCTCAAATATCTCGTCATTGTCGTCGTCTTGCTCGGTGTCGTATGTCTCTTCTTGTACCTCCACGTTATCTTCTACCTCACTGTCATTTTCGTCTTCATAGCCAGAACCAGAACTTGATTCGTCCAGTAACAATCTGATTCGATCATCATCCATTTTGATATGAAGTATCACCTAAAAAAGAATGATAAAATTGGTCAAAATACCTAGTCAGGTCATAAATTCTGTCACATGTTTAATATAAAATAATTGAAACAAGTTTATTCATTATGTAACCATTTATATACCAAAATGAACTTAACAAAACATAGATTCTTATGACACTAAAGTTTATTCAAAATGACCTCCGTGATTTTGAATACAGGCCTTCAATCTGCGCGGCCAGTCGTCTATCGCAGCACGAACGAGGTCCATGTCAATATCGGCGGCTGCCTTAATCAAGGATGTCTTGAGTAACTCCAAATTGGGATGAGGCTTTGAACACGCCTTTTCCTTCAAGTGTTGCCATATCTTGTAATCTAACGGATTCAAATCTGGACTGGAGGAGGGCCAGTCTTCGTGCCGGATGAAGTCGATTTCACGCGCCGCCAGCCAGTCTTGTGTGTTCTTCGCTCTATGAGCTGGCGCCGAATCTTGTTGGAATACCCAGTGCCTGTTATTGAACATGGTATGAGAAACAGGTTCCACAAGGTTCGTCAGGACTGTATTTTGATACACAACTGCATTCGTTTTTACACCTTTCTCACAAAAATGTACCTCTGTTAAGCCCCAATAAGAAACTCCCAACCATACCATGAGCGAGGATGAAAAATGACCTCGTTGGACACGCGGAATACGGTTGCTCGCTTCTTCACTACTGTGTGCGTACACCTTATCATTTTGTTTGTTGTAGCTTTCTTCTACGGTAAAAATTTTTTCATCCGAAAAAAGAATTTCCCGATATTTTTTCCCGCGTACCGCTTCAACAAAGCGCGGCATCTCTTCAGTCTCAGGTCCATTAGACGAGCATTCAAACGATGTCCTGTTTTTCTTCGATATGCCCGAAGCCCTAAGTCTTCATTCAACACCCTTTTCACCGTGGTTCTGCTTAACCCCATCTGAAGGGCCAACAGTTTCTGCTTACGTTTTGGATTTCTTTGAATTTGCGCCTTCACAGCTTTTATCACTGCTGGAGTCCTAACAGACCGAGGGCGACCACTTCTTGATCTGTCATCTACACTAGAGTCTTCATTGTATCGTTTGATGGTGCGATAAACGAATCTTTTGGTTATATTCAAATTTTTCAGTATGTCAAAAATTTGAATTGGCGCGTAACCGCAACGATGCAACGCAATAACTGCAACACGGTCTTCTTTAAGCGTCCACTCCATATTTAAAAATAAGTAAAATTCTAAAAAGTATACATATTTATTTTCATGAACAATTCGAAATTCGAATTCTATAAACTTTTTTGTTGCCAGCATTCTAAAAGAAAAGTTTTTACTGTGTGACAATACTTATGACCTGACTAGGTATAATATAGAGCAACATACATACATACATTTTACTATACATACTTCATAAAGTATTCAAAGTCTGTAAAGAATATATAAATGCACTAAATATATTATATTAATACTTACACAAAAAGTTGCACCTATACTCGCATCGGTCTCATGGACCGATTGGCGCCAAATGCTACAACACGTGCGTTTCGCCCGAACGCGCGACGTGCACTAAAATGAAGTTAGCCACAAATCCGGCAGCTAGCAAGGAATTCGACTTCTCAGGATTTACCTGCATAAAAATAATTACGAAAATGTGTTTCGTCGTTCTCACAGACCAACGCGCGAGTATAGGAAGGTTAAATAATGTGTACCACTCATAACTGTTGAGATTTCTTCGAACGGCTTTAGAATAATGCATACTTGCCTTATCGCTTCCCACATTTCAACAGTTATTATGGGTAAATCAACTTTTAAATTTGGAGTGACTGCTTGTAAAGCCCCTTGTAATTGTATGAACCTTTCCAACATGTAGTATACAGAGTTCCATCTTGTTGGAACGGACTGAATGAGCCGAAGTGCTTGAGTTTTTTTTTCGAAATCTGTTTGATATTTTGTAATTGCCTCTGTTGCTAGATTGCTTTTCTTGTAATGAGCTACAATTCTCTTAACTTTTTCTAAAATGAAATTAATTAACTCTAAAGCCTTTTCAATAACCAAATTGAGTTTATGGAGAAAACAACCAAAAAATGGCCACCCGGTTGTTTTTATTGCACTAGTAATGTCTGTTGCATTGTCGGAAACTGCCAGGGTAATTTTATTAGTAACTAGCTGACCCGGCAGACTTCGTACTGCCTCAATCGATAAATAAAAGACCTAAACTTTTGTATAAATTAATTTCAAAACAAACAAAACGTATTGAATAAAAAAACATTTTTTTAATGAAGCATGAAGTTTTATTATTATTTCGACACATCATGTTGCTTACTTAAAAAAACAGAGTTTTCCTGAAATACTGGTTATTTATAAGGTTTAAATTTTTATTAACAGACACACACTGTTATGATACAGTTTGTTAATCAATTTAAAGCTTTCTCATAAACTATATTTTTTGTTTTGTTTTGTGGTGCGTAAATAAACAAAGAAGACGGTTTTCCGACGCGCGAACGTATCCATCCATCCGCGTCCATGTGCGAAACAGGGAAACTCCAAGTTAATTCCGCAAACTTCTAAAGACTGTCCTTGCGATTTATTTATTGTCATCGCAAAGGCCAGACGTACTGGAAATTGTAAGCGTTTAAAGTCGAATGGTAAATCCGTTGGAATCATCGGTATTCGCGGGATCAAGACATCATCTCCTTTGTATTTTCCTTTTATGATGGTTGCCTCAATGACGTTATTCATCAGCTTTTTCATAGCCAGTCTTGTTCCATTGCATAGTCGAGGTTGATTAATGTTACGCAGCATGATGGCAACTGATCCTACTTTTAACTGCAAATTGTGAGGTGGTAATCCAGGCAATTTCAGTGAATTTAAAAACTCCGTGGGATAGTTGACTACGTCATCCTGGTTCATAACGGTGTCGACTGATTTGAAGGAAACCAACTGTCCTGGAAGAAAATTCTGAATGGTCGCATTGAGATCCTCGACATCTTTATTTTTCGCTGTCAATATTGCTCGTTCACCCAGCCAATTATGTTTATTGAATTTTTGCGCTATATCTGGGAAAACACGCTGAATAAGCTTTTGAATCTGTGATGTGACAGAAATCTGTGGGTAATATGATGAATCCGGTCGAGGTGTCCATTGCAACTTTATTATTTCCAATATCTGACAACTGCTTCGCAAACACATTTGCAGTTTCATCATGTTGCAAAAATACTCGCATGTTAGTTGTTAATTGGAGTGTCTTTACGTACTGCCACAAATTCGATGATTTTAGGCATGCATTTAGTTCATCAGCAACAGTTGATCGGGGAATAACTGGAAGAGTCTGACGAAAATCACCTGACAACAAAATCATGGCCCCACCAAAAATATTTTGGTTGTCACGAAGATCTTTCAATGTTCTGTCCAGCGCCTCTAGTGACCTCTTATGGGCCATTGTGCATTCATCCCAAACAATTAATTTGCATACCTGTAGGATCTTGGCCATTGCGCTATTTTTGGCGATGTTGCAAATTGGTGTTTCGGTGATTTTCATGTTTAATGGTAATTTCAAGGCAGAATGCGCAGTTCGTCCGCCTTCTAGCAGAGTCGCAGCTATTCCAGATGAAGCCAACGCTAGAGCAACATCATTTCGCGATCTGATCCTCGCCAAAAGCAATGAAATTAAGAACGTTTTTCCGGTTCCTCCGGGAGCATCAAGGAAATAAATTCCACCGAATCCACTGTTCACAGCTTCTATCAAAGTGTCGTACGCAATTCTTTGTTGTTGATTTAATTGTGGAACATTTGTACGAACTGTTTCGGCCAATGCTTCAATGTCGTACTGTTGTTCCCTTTGCAACTCGTGGTTTAATGCATCGTGCATATGACGATTGGGTGCTGTCATTCCCAAACACGACAATACTTTATTTGCTATCAATAAACACATATCTTCTATCATGATCAATGCCTCATTGTAAATTTCTTCAGTCATTTGTAGTGTAGGATTCAAAGTTTCACGGCGCACACGATGCAAAACATCCTCAGACATGTCATCTCTATACTTAACCCACAAATCTTTTGGATTCGAGGGGAAACATGTCGATATGATAATCGCAAACAATGTACGAATTTGATGCGGCGATGAAGATATTACGGAATCCTTGAGCGTATCATCCCAGTGCGAATCGTTCTCAAGTAAATGTAATAGTTGGCATGCCTCACGGTAAGTCGCACACAGCTGTCAATTAACTGTTCTATTGTTGACCATCTTCAGATTGAAGATAGCCTTGCCTGCCGGTGAGAGCTCTAGTACTACAAGTCCTCGGGGGAGGGTGGGTCCGGAGACTCCGGTGAGTCTAAAAAGACTCTGCGAGGTGAGGCCTCTCGTGAGTCGGGCTTTGTTGTGGTAGAGGGAGGCGCAGAGGCAGTAGGTTAAAGGGAGGGGGCAGGCATGCGAGCCGCACTGGATCGGATCCCATTGAGGAGGTGCATAGCGCAGCGGAGCAACTGAGAGATATACTGACCCGAGTTTGCGACGCAGCGATGCCGAGGGTCAAGCCTTTTCCACCTCGGCGGGCAGTACACTGGTGGCGCCCAGAGCTTCAGGTGTTGCGGAAAGCTTGCGTGACTGCGCGCCGTCAGTACACCCGCTACAGGAGGGGAAGCATCCGCGTCCAAAGTCAAGAAGACGCTATCTACGAGGCTTAAAGGGCCAAATGCAAATCTCTGCAAGTGGCCATTGCACAGGCTAAAGAAGAAGCGTGGTAGGAGTGGTTGGGGATGCTTGACAGATATCCTTGGGGAAGGCCGTATCGAGTTGTACGGCAAAAACTCCGACCGTGGCCCCTCCACTAACGAGCACACTGCAACCGCAGCTTCTGAACCAAGTGGTGGGCACTCTGTTTCCCCAACGAGATGAGTGGGTGCCGCCACCCATGGGCGATACACAGCCTGGAAACGAGCCGGACACAGCCCCTCTAGTGACTGAGGTAGAATTTGGTGTGGCTGTTCTGAAACTTCGGTCGAAGAATACCGCCCCGGGTCCGGATGGCGTGCCGGGACGAGCTTTATTACTTGTACTGGGAGAGATGGAGGAGTGGGTGAGGGCGCTCTTCACTGCGTGCCTGGAGCAGGGTCGGTTTCCGCAGGCGTGGAAGACGGGGAAGCTAGTACTTCTTCGGAAGGATGGGCGCCCGGCTGAATCGCCGTCGGCCTATCGTCCCATTGTGCTGCTCGACGAGGTGAGCAAGCTCTTTGAGCGTATGCTAGCTTCTCGCTTAGTCGAAAGCATGGAGTCGGGGCATGCGGAGTTTGGCTTCCGCCGGGGCCGATCTACGCTGAGCGCAATCGCGCGGGTTAGGGATCTCGCCGAAGAAGAGGTTGCCAAAGGCGGAGTGTTGTGGGCAGTGTCGCTGGATATCTCCAACGCTTTCAACACTCTCCCATGGGAAACGGTGAAGGCAGCGCTCCGGTACCACGGTGTGCCACGATATTTGAGGGCAGTCGTGGCCGACTACTTTGACGGTAGGGCGGTCGAATTTCCAACCAGGGACGGCTGGGGGAGGAGAGCGATGTCGTGCGGTGTCCCACAGGGTTCGGTCCTTGGGCCGCTCCTGTGGAACATCGGCTACGACTGGGTGTTGCGCGGAGCCACGTTACCCGGAGTAAGCGTGACGTGTTACACGGACGACACGCTCGTGACAGCCCGTGGAGGGAGTCATCGGGAGGCGGCCCACCTTGCCACGGCAAGCGTTGCCCAGATGATCCAGAGGATCCGGGCTCTGGGCTTGGAGGTGGCCCTGAGCCTCTGAGACTCTGGTTTTCCATGGCCCCAGGAAAGCGCCACCGCCTGGATCGGCGATAATAGTGGGGGGAACTTCCATCGCCGTTGGGTCGACGATGAAGTATCTTGGAATCGTCCTCGACGGCAGGTGGAAGTTCGATTGGAATCGTCCTCGACGGCAGGTGGAAGTTCGATGAGCACTTCCGGCGTTTAGCCCCTGGGCTGTTGACCGTAGCCGGAGCGCTTGGAAGGATTCTCCCGAATATAGGGGATCCGGGAGGTGCGTGCCGGTGCTTGTATAACGGAGTAGTGCGCTCAATTGCGCTTTATGGTGCACCGATATGGGCGGATGCTCTGAGCACCCGAAACGTGCCACTGCTGCGGCGCCCGCAGCGCGCGATGGGACTCAGGGCAGCTCGAGCGTACTGCACTGTATCGCACACCGGTGCTTGTCTGCTGGCTGGTGCCCCACCGTGGGAATTAGAGGCGCAAGTGCTTGCGGACAGGTACTGGCGTAGCGTGGAGGCACAAGAGGCGGGCGACCGTCCGCACCCGCGAGAGATCACGCAGTGGGAAGACGAGGCACGCGACGATCTCTTCCGGAGGTGGACGGCGCGACTGGTAATCCCGGGGGCTAGCCGGGAACTAGTGGAGGCAGTTCGACCTATTCTAAGGAAATGGGTCGAACGCAAACACGGTGCGCTCACTTATCACCTGGCGCAGATGCTGACCGGACACGGGTGCTTCGGCAAGTATCTGTGCGAAGTGGTAGGTCGAGAGCCGTCAACGGCGTGCCACCACTGTGGAGTGGGTGTCGCGGATACGGCACAGCATACGCGCGAAGAGTGCCCAGCTTGGGCGGAGCCTCGCGCTGCCGTATCTGCAGTTGTTGGTCGGGACCTATCGTTGTCGGCCCTGGTTAACGCCATGGCGTATGTAGCGCGAATGCCGCCATGAGGGACCTGCGGATGATTGATCGGGGGATCTATCACCCGCATTGTAAGGTCCTGAGCTGGAAGGCGCCTTTAGTGTTCTGAGGCGCCTTGAGCGGAGTAGGAGCGGGGCTCTTTAGCCCCTCCCCATCGAGACGGGCCCGACGGGGCAGACCAAACGCTGACGGGGCCGCGGTTCGAGCTATAGCTTTTCCGTGACCCCGCCGACGCAAAGGAGTAGGAACACCCAGGTGGTTTTAGTCGGTATGGTGCCTTTAGCTGAGTCCGACATATCCTTTCCGCCCCCCGGCGGGAAGGAATCCATAAAGGATTTCCCCTGGTAAAAAAAAAAAAAAGGCATGCGAACCGCCGGGGGTGCCTGAGGGGCGTGTTGAGGCTTCCGGGCCTCGTTAGTGGCCTGAGGGGCCGGGGCAGGCGTACGGGCCGCCGGGGGTGCCGGAGGGGCTTGCAGAGGCTTCCGGGCCTCGTTAGTGGCCTGAGGGGCCGGGGTTGGCTTGCGAGCCGCTGGGGAGGCCAGAGGGACCGGCACGGGCTTCCGGGACACATTTTTGGCCAGAGGGGCCGGAGTGGACGTGACAATGTCCATTAACCGCGGGAGGGAGGCAACCGACTGTTGCTCCCTCAGAAAACGTTGACGAACATTGTCGGGAACGTTCTCGCAGAGGTACCAGATTAGAGAACCCGATACCACAATGGAGTCGTCCCCGGCGATGTTCATCTTAGCTCTCCGGGGGGGAACACCCGGAGAGGTGAGGGGTTGAGTGATCCTCCCGTCGGGATAGACAGGAGGGGTGAGGCCTATGTATCCTACCTAAGGTGTGTCCCTTTTCCGCTCTTACGGGGTATGAGGGGTGTGTCCTTACCGATGTTTGGTGTCGGCGAGGGAAGCCCCCAAGGCCGGTGGTACGAAACCCAGCCGGATGTAGCGTTCCTCAGGAGAGGAAAGCTGGCGTTCCGGGTCCACGCCCAGTCTGATTTCGTTAGCACCGCAAGGTATCCCCCAGATCGACCACTAATCGTGGATTTGGACGCTTAATGAATAGAAACAAGAATTTGCCCTAAAAGGAAAAAGTCCAATAAAGGACTCTTCTGAGGTGTACTCGCAAGCGAGCGCACACAACAGAGCAAATGGCGGGTGCCAAGTGCAGCGCGGGGCGCGCGGCGCAGGGCGCGAGGCGCGGGGTGGCACGGGGGCCGGCGGGAGCGCGCTAGCGGAGCGGAGCAGACGTGTTGCCGGTGCGAGGACCGGCGATCCAAAGACCACTGAATCAGACGACTACAATTCTTTTACAATTCTCGTTGTATTTATATTAAATCCTCCGAAAGGGACAGAGCTACCCAAAACGGTCCCGGGCCAATCAGAGAGTTTGGTTTATCTGGTGTCTCGCTTGCCGGTGCCAGTTTCTATTGTTTCGAGAACGAGTTTCGAGAAGTATTTCTATTGTTTCGCTCACCGGCGCCCGTTATGCGCTTCAGAGAAGTTCTATTTATCTTTATCCTACCTGTAAAGCTCTGTGATCAGCCGTGGGTCGAAATTTAAACAACCTTATCTTTTACAATGTCATTGTACCATTTCTAGCTAAAGATACCATTCTCGTTTACAGTTCTAGGCTTAGTTTCTATCTTAACTATTTCATACCTTTTTGTACTTAAATATTCTATGGTAATACATATCTCGTTAAAAACTTAATACTCTAAGTCCTTTGGTCGACGTTGCTAACAGATCCTATACTTTGATAAGGCCTTAAAAAGTCTGCTGAAACTAACCCCATGAAACTTTTGTATCCTCTTAACCCCTTGATGCTCCTGATCCTGTATCTTTCAATGTGCACAACTTTGGTTACTATGTAGGGACCTGAATAGATGTCGTCTAAAAAAGTTTTTTCAGTACTTCCGAATGTGTACATTCAAATTTAACGATTTGCTGAAAAAAATTGAAAATGACATTGTCAAAAAAAACACAGACTTTAGAGAATGCCTGCTACCTAAAGAAAAGCTTGCTGTGTGTTTACGATAAGTAAAAACAATTTGTTTATTATTAATATTTAATCAAACTTTTGATGGTAAAGCTTTAAGCTTGATTATTATTATTCCACTCGTTAGTGTTCCAAAGCTCAGGAGACGGAGGCATAGGTGTAGCACTCGCTTGTACGCTCGAAGAAGTCGATGCTGGAGATGAAGCATAGGCATACGGTGGTGTAGCTGTAGCAAAGTTAGGTGGTGCGAGCTGCTGCAACTCCATTTCGGAAACTAAACTGAATATTTTGTTTTTTGCGATGGCTTGTAAGTAAGGAGAAAACTTCTTTACTGTATCTGATATGTGCAAAAAAAATCGGTCTAATTCATCGTCTTGTCGTGGAGATTTATTTTGCGCTTCTAACAATTTCGACATCAATACAGCGGATGCTGTTTGTGGTGGTTGAATTTTACCTCTCTTTATTGTCTTGGCGTTTTTTGCTTGACTGAGTAGTGATTGTGAAAATTTGTTACTGGCAGTAATGTCATCTTCGTTCTGAATTTCGGTGGCTGTAATATTTTCTGCAGCAGCAATATCAACAGTATTATCGATCTCATTGTTGAAGTGATGGTTCTGAATTTCAGTTCCTGTATCGCTATTCGGCTGTGACTCTTCATCGTCACTTGTCAGCTCAACGGATTCTAAAGATTTTCTCTCGACAAAGAACGAAGCAACAAAAGCCATTTCTTCTTCATACTTCCATTTCTTAATGTTTTTCGCTGCTTGTCCACTTTTGCCTTTTTTCTTATTTAATGCTCGTCTGTATGCATCCCTTAGCCCTTGCCATCTTTATTTTCTGCCATTATTTTCTTCGTGTACTATTAATATCGGATTTACGCCGCCGTCCTTATTTTGTTCACATAGATCCTGTCCATCCAAAGGTTGCCTGGAAGAGATCGCTTTTAGCGATAAGGCCGCCCATTGTACCTATTGTTTAAGAGTGTATTTTCTTATAAATGATTGTATTTAAATGGTGTGCAATAAAGAAATTATCTATCTATCTATCTATTTTCTTCCATCATTATTGTCATTATTTTATTTTCTGCCATCTTTATTACCTGGGTTCTGTGCTGCAATTTCTTTTCGAGCCAATTGTCTCGATATGAGTTGTAGTTGAGTCATATAAAATCAAACATGGCAATCTCTACTGCATCGTATTGTTGGTAAAATAGAAAAATGCAATAAAATATGGTATGAAGTTATTATTAATATAATACCTAATTATTTACATGACAGCTCTAATGTTGACTATTATTGATCACTATTTAAAGACATTTACTTGAAAAATCTGCCATAAAATGCAGAAATTTGGAGATTGCCGTCTTTGTTCTGTTTACAAGGACATTGCCGTTTTTGATCTGATTACCTGTGGAGAAAGCCTACTTTGTTATGACTGATTGTCTGCACCTATACCTATGCTACAACTAACTAGTTTTGATACTTTATGAGTGGGAAATAAAAATATGCAAAACATTGGTTGAAATTGTTTATTAATAGTAAGTACTAACTTATATTCTAAGATTATGGTCTTCTTCTTGGGGTTCACAAACGATGTCAACCGATGTATTTATGGTATCCTCAGCAGCAGCACCTTCAGAGGTTTGAGCAAATACGGTTTTATAAAAAACCAGTCCCTCCACTTGTTGCCATTCGTCACCATAATGGGTATTAAGCAGTTTTTTGACATCATTAATTTTTTTTATATTTGTTTTTATGTGACACTTAGCAATAACATTTGGGTTTATGTCTTTGGCCAGCTTGTTTTTTCGTGTCACCTTCTTATACACTCCATCACTGATTCTGTAATTGACATCCCCTTTAATTAAAACGTTTCCTTCATTTTTAGACCGCGCTATATAAAATCTTTTACATTTTTTAAATTGAAAATGCCAAGTTCCAACATCTTTCATAATAGACGACATTGCAGTTTTAAAGTCATATACTTGACACTCAGTACCGCCCATTCTGACAACTGTACTCCACTGGCTTATAATGTCTAAGTAGTCTTCAGGTCGCACTATAGTTTCTCGTTTTCGGACTTCTTTTTCAATTTGGGCAAACACTCGATCGGGAGGGATGAAAGAATGGCCTACAACAGGGAACACAAGTTCCAGAGTTTTCACATTGCTAGGTGCAGATTCTACTAACCATTTTGAGCACATTGCTAACATAATTGAATTTTTGTTCTGCCCGCCGCATCCATCTGCTATTAATCTTACTGTTTGAATTCCAGTCAAATCAGTGTTCATGAGTCTGTGATATACAATTGATGATATCTCATTTGCACCTTTGTTATATTCGTTTTCCGTCCAACAGTATGCAAAAACGTTGTTCTGTGTAAGTTGGGACTTAGAGCTCCCTTCAACGACTGTGCAGTTATACAAATATAACTGTCGGGAGTAATAAGTGCTCTGGTCGGGTATCTTCGGCAAGGGCATATTTTTTTCGCAATCAAATGACAGAGTTTTTAAATCTGGACTTTCCTCCTTCACCAATGCAAAAAATGCTTTTGCCTTGAGGCTGTGTACTCTTTTTTCGATTAGAAGTGCCTGCCGCTTTGTTGGATCTGTCTCTAATTTAATTTTTTCGAGAAGTTGTAGACATGTTGAACATACATCTGTTCTGGGACTTCCAAAACCGAGCGAATAATTTCTGTTGAAAACTCGTCTAAAAAACCCACGTTTAACTTTCAAACCTTCTTCGGTCTGTTGGGCATTGTATTGTTTGAACATTTTGTTTATGCTCAGTTCAGCTGCCAGGTAATGTCTTTGAGATTTTCCGCGACAATAATGTGCTTCATCTACGTGAAATAAGTTTATAAAAGTCATGACTGCTTCCTTTTTACGCATAAATAAGTGCGACTTATGATCTCCTCCTCTTTTTTCCTTAACGGGTTCTCCTGTTTCTAAAAATTTCCTCATAACGTACTGAATTCTATGTTTAGTTAAGTCCAAAATTTGAAGAAAGGCTTTTTGACATACCCGTACACGAGTTTTTCGTTGATTTACTGTAGATAGTAAATTTTGTTTGAAATTGTTTTTCGGTGTGTTTTTTATTTTTTGGTCTTTTTCTTTTAGTGGGTTCTGCATGGCAGCACTTGAGCAAGAATGCATCTTGGGTTTCCTTGTCTTTATATTTATAAAATGATTCATGAAAAGACTGCAAATCACGCAAAGTTAGTGTGTCGCACTGATAAGCGTTTTTATTGTGTTTACAATTCGGTTTCGTCGGTAATTTCCGAGGAGAGTAACTGAAACAAAATAAGATGAGAATCCGTTAACCGTAACTACAAAACATATTTGAGAATAAAATAAAATACCAAAAATAATTATATTAAACCAAACTTAAAAAACCTATGTATTATTCCAGGTCATAATAAGTGTGTTCCAATTTTCTGCCAAATGTGTTCAGCTGTTACGGAGATAAAAGCCGAGAAACATACTAACACAAGTCAGGATTAAAAATAAGTATCAAAATGGTTTAATCATTGCTTACTTACCGGGTTGTTTTTGCCAAATTTTTCTTCCACTTTTCTGGCTCAGCTTTACGCTTTCTCGTGTGTTTGGTAGTACAGGGAGATGCTGTCTGCTCCATCATATGATATGCATACACTTATTTTATAAATAACTAGCTTAAAACAGTTCAAATCTTATGAAAATCACTACACAATGCACGACAAGACCGTCCTCGTCCACATACAAACAATACAAAAATGGCGTTAAAATGCCGTGCTCTGATTGGCTGCCTTGGAGATTGCCAACATTGAAACGCATAATAATGGAGATTGCCGTGTTTGTATTGGAATCATAACTTTAGCAGCACATTTGAATGGGACATTGCCGACTTTGTTGAGCTAAGGTGTTTTTATTAGAATCGTAAATCACAGATAAAAAATACTGCATTCATATTTCAATTTCGACATATTATGGAGATTGCCAGGTTTGTTTTTATATGCCTCAGTTGTCCCCAAAGTTTCTTTCATTTATATCAATTGCAATATTATGTAGTACAAAGCAGGCAACTGTTATAGCTTGTAGAGTCTGGCTAATGAAAGTTGATGCTGAAAAAGCGCGGCAAATTTAAAAAATATCAGCATGGCAGCCCTAAAGTAAAAAGGAAAGTTGGAACAACTCACTTAGATACTTTGACATTTATTTTATATTTTACTAGTAGATGCTTGCAATTTTGTCCGCGTTATGACGAGATTAAAAGTAGCTTATATCACTTGTTAACTCTTTATTAACTCCATACCAAACATCACACGGATACGTCACTCCACTGTGGCGTATTAAAGGAACAAACAGGCTATCAAACACTATCATGAGTATCAATATTATCATGAGTTTCAATATTTGTAAATCTAAATATGTGAGTATGTATCAAAGAAAACAACACCATATATTTTTATACTCTTTTTTAATCACTATAATCAAAATCTGAATCTAAAAATTCAACATGGAGTGAATCGTCAGAATCACTGGAGTCGCTGCTGTCTCTTAAAATCATCTGCTGTAATACACTCAAAAGATTGTTTTATGAGATCCTCGAACTCTTTTGGAGTTGAGCTTACATTTTTGCTTCCCACATTTCTTTTTGCTAGAATCCATATGAGTTCTATAGCATTTAGGTCACAATGATATGGAGGAAGTCTTAGCACTTCATGCCCGTTTTGGCTTAAAAGTTCATCAGCTTCATAAATAGGTTCTGGTGTGTTCTGTTTTACTAAGCAGAGCAACTCTGCTTTTGAATTGTATGTTTCAAATGAAATACCATTCAATGTAAGCCAATTCTGTATCTCTAACTTTCGATTTTGAGATGTGGGCGCTTTATTTATTATGACAGAATGGTATGATGCATTGTCCATTACAATTACACTTGGTTCATTCAAATTGGGCATAAGCTTTTTGTTGAAGTTTGTGGAATTCATGTCATGGTGGTAGTCGGCCATTTTCGATTTGGTGCTAAATACTAACAATGAGTTTGGAACAGGGCCTTTCTCTGATCCTGCATGCACAATAATATATCGTTTTCCTGATGATATATTTTCAATTATTCCACTTGTTGATGGACCTTGCTAACATTTTTTAGGCTTATAGGTTTTGTGGACATAAGTTTCATCTAAGTAGATTATTGGCTTGCCTTCTGCACGTTTCGATGCAATGATACGCAAAAAGCGATGTCTCCATGCAGCTATATCATACCGTTCAATTAATAATGAACGTTCATTTTTGTTTTTCTTAAATTCATAACCGTTGGCTAATAATATGCGACGGAGAGTTTCACGACATCCACCAAATTCTATACTTTCTTTTAACTCTACCAACAAAGATCTTAATGTTGGTACTTGTTTCCTCACAATGTAAAATTCGTTTACTTTATTACGAATAACATCCATATCGAAACTATCTTAGTTCGACACTTTTGAAGGGTGAGGTCGTTATTTACCTGGAGTCCTCCAGACCCCTTCGTTCACCGCACCTTCTTTTTTAATTCTCTTCAATGTAATAACACTTACATCTGTAAAAAGAATAAAATAAAATGTCAATTATCGTGAGTCTCATAACTAAGAAATAATAGAAAATACACAAGTATTACAAAACTAGTCTAAGATTAACGTTGAGTGAAAACTTACCGGTGAGTGAAGATAGTTCTTCTAAGTACTGGTTCTGCGATTTCATCATATCTTTTTGATCTAAATCTGTGATCTTTTCAATTGCTTGTTTTACTTCAGCAGTTCGTGCATTATCCTCAAGACTATCTGTAAAAGAACAATAACATTATATAAAGTAACTAAAATTAATATGTACTTATTTAAAATAAAAAAATATCAAGACATTTTGACCGTACTAACCTAAAAAATCAGTCATAGTACGTAAACAATCCTGTTTTTCTCGCAATACGGCTTGTTTCACAAGCTTTTTCTCTTCATATTTCGAAATCATACAAAACAATAGTTTTCGCACTTCACTCTTTATAGTTTTATTCATTTTTATAGCATTATCACGGATATATCACAACAAAACTATACGCAAGTCAACCACAACGAAACAAACACGCCATCTTGTTGCGTCAGAGATAGGGATACCATACACTGATTCTGATTTTACCAAATCTTTCGGAAAACAGCCGAAAATTAATTTCTTTAAAATAAAATTGCCAAGTTTTTCTCTAGTAAATAGTGTACCTAATTAATTAAGCCAACTTAAGGCTTAGTGTTGCTCTTGAAATGATCCAACACGTACATACGATACTTATTTTCGATGAATACAATTTTAGCACACCTACGAATTTTTAAAACTCATTTTATAAAGTGTTTAAAATAAGTTTGTTTTAAGAATGCCTTTTTGGAATTAATTGTTCCTAAGTACTTTCTGCTTAAAATACCCCAATTTGTAGGGTAAATATCCGATGGTAGGAACACTTTAGTGTTGTCATATAAAAAGTTTGCAAAAAAAAATCCAGTATCTACTTTCGTTAGCCAGACTCTACACGAGCTAGTTTTAATGTTACCAGACGCCTACAATCAGGAAATCTATTTTTGTACACACCAAAACCTTTCAATAGTATTCCTTGTTCGTATGTGTGACTTATTATATACATTTTCTGCTAAGTATGATGGATTCGAAAAGGGTGTCAAAAGATATTGATTTAACTCATATCCACTATCACCAAGTATTAAGCCATCTAAACTGTCCACTTTCAAATCTTTGTTTAAAATAAATTATTTAATTTTGTTTAATCATGAACAGACCCTGGCCATCTTGCTACAATTTTTTTTAACTAGCCTACATTTTCCCACTGCTGGGCAAAGGCCTCCCTCAACTCCTTCCACCTATCACGATCCTTGGCAGATTCCCACCATTCCTTCTCGAATCCATTGATGTCGTCACGCCAACGCTTTCGCGGCCGACCCCGACGTCGCTGTCCATTTTCCGGTACCCAATCTGTTACAATGTGGGCCCATTTCTCCGGAAGCATTCGACTCACGTGCCCGGCCCAATCCCACTTGAGCTTCGCGGTTTTGGCTCCCACATCGGCAATGCCAGTCAATGAACGAAGCGTGGTATTCCTCACCCGATCGGCTCTCCGGAATCCTAGAACGCTGCGTTCCATTGCCCTTTGGCAAATCTTGAGCTTGGACTTCTGCAGCTCGGTCAATGACCATGTTTGCGCTCCGTAGGTGAGGATAGGCAGGATACATATGTCGATGAGTTTGCGCTTCAGATTCATAGGAAGGTCACCCTTCATGTGCGCCTTCATGGACCAGTAGCTCTTCCAGGCATTTTCGATGCGGCGATCGATTTCCTTATCATGCCTGGGCCCGTAGCCAAATGTCATTCGCCACGAATCTATTCGACTTCTACATACATTTGTTGTCGCTGAATGACGTAATATTTCTATAGCATGTGTCAAATCCCATACATTTTCGGACGTATCGACTAGCGTCATCGCTAATCGACTGTAACTTGGCTAAGCCCTCTGTTTTCGAAGCTTGCTAACTGGCCCAGTAGATGTATTCATCGACATATAGTATTTCCTGCCCATCTACCTCGACCCTACGTTTCGTGGCATTGGTCATTATTTGCGTCTTCGACCGATTCATTTGCAGTCCAACCTCAAGACTTGCCGCGCTCAGTTCTTGGAGCATTTCTTGTAAGTCGTGTGCTGTTTGGACAAAAAGGACAATGTCATCCGCAAAACGCAAGTTAGTTAGGTGCTTGCCACCGATGTTTATGCCCCTTGTTGCCCAAGATAATGTTGTGAACACCTCCTCGAGGGTGCTTGTAAACAGAATGGGAGATAGTGGATCACCCTGCTTGACTCCTTTCTGTATGTGAAATGCTGGACCAGTGGACTGAAGTTTTATATTGGCTGTGCTTTGGCGGTAAATAATTTTAATAAGATCAATGTATGTTTTGTGAATTTGCTGGTTTTGTAGTGATTTGAATATTGCTGAGTGCTGAAGGCTATCAAAAGCCTTTGTGTAGTCCACAAAGGCTATATAGAGTGGTTTATGAAACTCTGTGTACTTTTCAATTATCTGGTTTAGTGTGTGTAGATGATCTATTGTGGAGAAGCCGGGGCGAAAACCTGCTTGCTCAGGCGGCTGGTGTTGGTCTAAAATGCCACTAATGCGGTTTTGCACAACTTTTATAAACGCCTTATACAAATGCGAGATCAGGCTTATTGGTCTATAGTTGCCTATATTTGTTTTATCCCCCTTTTTGTGTAGGAGGACAATGTTCGAGTGACACATTTGTTTCGGTATTTGGCCAGTTTGCAAAATGGTATTGAACAGGTTGGTGATATGCGGAAGTAGGGTGGGCGCGCCGATTTTCAATGCCTCGGATGTTTCTCCAACTTCTCCCGGACTCCTGTCATATTTCATCGTTTTTAAAACATTATGAACCTCTTTACCTGTTATAAATGGTATGCTATCAGGTTTACTATAGTCTACATTTTCGGTTGTCTTAGTGTTGTCGGAGTATAGTTTTTTGTAGTAATCTGTACACACTTCCATAATTTTATCGCGGCTGTTGTGTTTGATTTTGTTTGGATCCTGAAGACAGTTAATCCAATGTTTACTTCTGAAAATTCCTTGTTTAGCGGTTCTTAATGAGGTATGTTTCTCAATTGCTGTTTGAATTAAGTATAAGTTTAATAATCTAATATCTTTTCTAATACTGCGTTTTACTTTTCTGTCAAATTTATTATACTCTTTAGTGGCTATTTTCATTTTCTCTCGTTGAGAAATAAGTTCCTTGGTGTCTTTTGAGAGTTTTGCTTTATTTTTAACAGTGTTTTTGATAGTCTTGCTGCCTAACTCTATTCCTTTTATTATCGTTTTGTATTGATCATTAACGTCTTCTATTTCATTTACTCCCAATATAGAAAATTGGTTTAAGAGTGCAATGTTGAAGTTTTCTGAATTTTGAATAAGGATTTGTTTTGAATGTTGTCTAATTTTATTTCTAAATAATTTGTTTCGGTGGATTTTGAAGTTAAACTTAATTTTTGCGCGGATAGGTCGGTGATCAGAACTATATTTTATTTTATTGATTACGTTGACATTAACTATATGTAAATCCGAAGTAAGTACAAAATCTATCTCGTTACGCGTGTTTCCACCAGGAGATACTCATGTCCACCTTCTTTGTGGTTTTTTCTGATAGAAACTATTAGCAACGCTCATATTCTGTCCTGCAAATTGGATCAGTCTTGTACCTCGCTCATTGCGGTCGCCTAAGCAAAATTGGCCGAGTATAGCGTCGCTATCTGTTGCTTGTCTTATTCCTAGTTTTGCATTGAAGTCTCCGAGGACAATATTCCATGTACCTCGGTTTTATTCACAGGCTATGTTAACCAAGTCATAGAAAGATTCAAGATCTTCGATCGAGTGTGCAGAAGTTGGTGCATAGACTTGAACAACTGTCAATGTAGTTTTGGGGGTCACTCGAAATCTTAGTATAGCAATTCTTTCGGAATAGCCCTTAAATTCGATAATATTATCCTTCCACTTCTTTGCCACCAGGAACCCCACACCGTGATGTCCACTAGTTTCACCGAAGTTAAAGAATATGTTATCATCACGTTCTTCTGTATCTTCGCCTAGTCTTCTGACTTCTCCTAGGCCAACAATGTCCCAATTGATGTTTTGTAGGGCGTTTTCTAGTTCTATCAAGCGCTCGTCTTCCATGAGCGTTCGTACGTTGTAAGTAAAGATGTTGAGTGTATCGGTGTCCTTTATAACGTGAGCCGGGGTCGTTTGACGGTAGGATCTCGCCCTCTTAGCTCCCCTGACCCCAGGGTTGGTATGGCGCCCGTCAACGCCAGCACAACCGCTGGAGTCACCGGGCACTTGGGGCCTTGGTTGGTTGTGTCTATTCATGGTTGAGGGGTTTGGACTATGACCCACCACGCTGGTCCAATTGCGGGTTGGTGGGTGGTTTCGCCAGAGCCTTGTTCGTTGGTCAGCAGGGTGCACCACGGGCAGGTAAGGTTGGCTTGAGTGCCGAAAGATGTTGTTTGACACCCCTTATACCCTTGCTACAATATCCATGCATTTTAATTGGCTGTCACAAACCACCTGAACATTAATTGAGAAAGAAGACTTTCTGTTTCTATAATTTTCAGCGGAATACACTCCTGAAATGACAAGTATTACATTTTAATCTTAATTACCTAATTAAACTATTACTTATTAAAAAAAAATCTTATATTATTTGACAAAATTAAAAAATGAAACATACCAGGTGACTTTATTGGAACATGGGTAAAATCTAGAGCACCTATTACCCTGGGGAATCTTGCGATTTCATAAAAACCCTGTTGTACTGTACTTAAGTTGTCAATGAACTTGGCGTAGTTGAGCAATTGTTGCAGTAACTTTCTTAACAATAACGGCTTGCTGTTGATGGACTGACTCCACAAAAATCAGCCACACTTCTTAAGTAAGATCCAGTAGCGAGATACCTCAACGTTAAGAGTAGGCTTGTTTTTGTTGAAACTGCTTGATTTCTGAAATAAAGCGTTTTTGTTACTTACGTTTACAGAACATCATCAAAAAAGTACCTATACGTAGTAGTAGGTCTCTGCCTAAAGGATTTATTATACAGGTTATGTTTATTAGTAAAATCACTTGAATTATAAAAATACCACTCACCTTTGGGATTTAGGGATTATTTTCTGTTTTATAAAGTTATGCACTTGGTGCCTGTTAACGCGCTGGGCTATCGTTGACGCAATCCCCACCACCGCGCCCGTCTACGCGCGCGCTAGAGATAAGTCGTTGACGATTTTTTCATAAACGAAACGAAACCATTCATCGTCGATCGTCGACTAGTCGATCAAGTAGTTGAATTTTTCGACTAGTTCATAACGTGAATTCTATTCGTTGAGAAAGTCAACGATAAACCCGCTCGACGTCAACGCAATCTCGTCGCGACAAGTAGATATAGTCCTACGGCTGGCTGCGATATTTAATTAGCAGCTGTCGGAGACAATTGCACCGCATCACTCGACGCCTTCGGGGCCGGGGTCAACTGGAGGGGGAACCGAAGCCACCGCCCGCCCGCGCGCGACGGCGCCGACCCATCACTCATCATTCGAATCGACGGAGACTAGTCGCGCGTACCTTGACGTCCAATAAACTAGCATTATAATACAGTCCACTTGCTTATATTTCAAACCAACTGAGGAAACCCAACAAATGGTCCTTCCACCGTCGTCAAAAAGGACAACAAGGACGTCTTGAAGCTATTCCGTTTGGAAGGAAGAATATTTGACGCGTATACGCCATCTTATGCGACTTACGAACGACCGGACAAATTCAACAAAGGATTTTAAAGGATGAACAAACCATCTCGTCAACAAAGGAAAAAGGATAAAGACATCTTGTGAGTTCGTTCCTATTTATTCCTTCTTATTTTCCCGTCTCTTAGCTAGTCAAATATTCCTATTCTTTCATTATCTACATACATTTCATAAAGCTAACTACTTGAGTCAATGCTTGTAAAATAATTCTTCCATGACTACAACTTCATACGTAATTTATTTCCCGTTATCTAAGCTTTTTGCTCATTGATTAATCATTTAAAAGTTAAGATTGCTACCTTATTCATTTCATTTGCGTACGCGCAGCTGTGAACTTACCTGTATAGTTGTCTATCCATTATCTTTATTACAAGTCATTGCGCTTGGATACCTAACTATATTCTTTTTAAATCCGCTGATTCTCATATTCCGCCTTGCATGTAGAAGTGATCATGTCGGAGTTAAAAACATTGATTAAAAAACGCTCTGCAATTAAATCTAAGCTGACAATCTTTAGTAATCACATTAAAAACATTAAAAGCTCTCAATCTTTGACCGAGTTACAAAAAATCGACTTGGAGTGTCGCTTATGAAAATTTGAGCCCTTATGGCTTGTACATGCGCCAATAACCTTGAGGATATGGGCGGAGCTTTAAACCTCTTCCCCGCACATGCCTCTTTCCCCGTACTAAATTTACGTAAAAGTGGCCATCTAGCGGCAACCGTCAGTAGCAAGATTAGTATTGCGCCATCTGTGAATTTATAGTTGTACTATGATCTAAGTGCACCTTGGTAGTAGTGGAGTATAGTCTAGGAGACAGATGATTGATATTACTATTCTAATGCGAAATGCTAACAATTTATTAAAAATTTTATTTTTCTATAGGAAAACTTAAATTAAAACTATTAATTTTAAAAAGTCGTAGAACAAATGTTGTTGGAATTGATGTAGAGAGGCTGCCTGCGAGAGGTTATGCGCTAATTTCAATTAACCCTGTAGATATATGAAATGAAAAACAATAAACCCATGAGTCAATAAATTTATGTTTTTTATTTGTTTTGTTTGTTTGACTACTGCCAACTGATTTTTTAGAGTTTGTAATGATATGAGTATGTTATAATTATAATTTATAAATGGGAAATTGTGTATCTGTATGTGTACGCGTGTATGAGCGGGTGCATGCAGGCGTGTTTGTGTTAGTGCATGTGTGTGTTCATGTGTGTATGTGTGCATTTGTGTGTGTTTAGGGTAGTTCAGCGAGCGACGGGCTAAGGAAGGCTAGACTCGGTGTTTCTTTCAAAATTCGCTGAAGTTTAATTGCCTCCCAGTTAAATAATCTTCTTCACCATCACTAAATTCGCCGAAATGTTGTATATTTATTTTTGGAAAATCATAAGCGGAAATTAAATGTATTTTTTTTGGTTCATCTACGGTCTTACTATCCTTCTTATCGGTACCCGCTTCAGTACTCTTCACATTTGTGATCCCTTGATTTTGATTTTCTATTCCTACTACTTTCTCTTTTTCATTTTTCTCTTTCCTTTTCTTTTTGTCTGGTTTTTCATGAACAGAATCTCCCGTTCTCTTTTTTCTTTTCTTTTCCATCTCTTCTAGAATATAATCAGGATCTCTGATTGACATTTTCCTGGTATGTCTTGGGTCAATCAACTAAGGTAAAATGTAATCGCAATAAAATATTTTTAATTTTGGTTCCATTTCATTTTTCCAAAACGTATCGTCTTTTGTTATTACTTCTGTCCGCATAGGGATATTTTCACCTTGCCATAGACCAAATAGACAATTTGATTTTTTGTAATATGTAGCTGGCCTTGAATTTGAAAGAACCAATTGTGCTTTTTGTTAATTATTATTTTATCATTTCTATTTAACTTATAAAATGGTAACTTCTTTTTTCTTACCGCTCCTTCAAAATTCATTTTGAAAGCCGAAATAGGGCACTTAATTTCTACCGTCATATCCTTGCAAATACCATCAGGGCTAGCGCCCAAATACGGTAATTTCTCGTCGATGAACAAGCCGCACGATTCTATTTTAATGCCATTCTGGCGTGATAGTTGTTCAATAGCAATTTTTTCGTTTTCTAGTCCATGTTTTATCGATTTAACATGACTAATGCAGTCTTTATACAGAAGATCTTTGACAAGATTTCCACAACTAATATTTGGGCGTCTCTTGATCACACGACCAAAATTTGAGGCTGTTAATAATTTTCTACGCAGCTCTAACCATTCACTTGACGCACTTTGCAAAATTGTCTCTGTTTCAATTTTTTGTCGTTCTTCTTTTGTTTTTTGTAAATTACTTAAAAAAGTAGTTTTTCTTTTTCCATCATTTCGGGAGCTATATCTTCCCGAGTACAATTTTCCCCGTAATTCAAATCTTCGCATTTGCTAAATAGAAATCTGTTTTTTTTCTTATACACCTTTTTACTCTTCGAGACCTTTTCATCCTTCTTTGTTCCAGCAATTTCATATTTCCTTTCGGACTATTTCCGGTAATGTGAGTATAAGTCCTTGATAACAATGCACGTGTGTTATGCGTTATTGCTGCACCTTTGCACCTGGTTTCATATCCTCCTTTCAGACTAAAGTTAACGCGTTTTCCGCCAACCAGTTTCGCGATTATACTATTAAAGTTCTCGACTTTGTTGCTTTCTACATTATGAATAAGGCTTGGTGCGTAGGAAGCAACGTTCGCCATAATTTGGCAAATTCGTGACCAAATAGTGCTTGTCATGAAATCTCTTTCTATGCTCTCTTCATTAGTTTTTTTACAAAAATATGCCTTACAACGGCTGTGATCGCCAAAAGCGTGCAAATGAGCTAATAATATGTCGTTATACAAAACCTCAACGTTAGCTCGTTTTTCTGATTCTGAATCTGACGTGTATTTTTCCATTGCTTTCCTTATCGTCCCACGAATTGCTATTATTTTTTGGTCAGTTATGTTTTTTCTAAGTCTTGGAGGATATTTTGTGTCAGTCTTGAGTTGTGTTAGTTTATTACACATGTTCCTCATTATGTGATTTTTACACTCGATTTTTTGCACTGTGACATTCGCGTAGGGTCGAGCTTCAATTATTTTGGAATATGTTGAGGAATCTCCATCGCTAATCATTCTACCGTAAATGAGGCCATGCATTTCAATAGAGCTTTTAAATCCTTCTACTAGAATATTGGACTCCATTCCAGTGGAAGGACCTGTATAGTTTTTAAAACATTTATGCTTATGTGGCTCTTCTTTTTTATATTGTGCTTGGGCGCAGATACAGCAATATTTGTTTTTTACTCCAAGGTAAAGAATTTTTCCTGTCCGTTTGCCAATTATGGTCGCTGCTCCTGAAAGCGCAGAGTAATTTTTTTTGTACGTCCGTTTACTCCAGCAACCGTCTACTATGACGTCTACAATGGGTGTTCCATACTCATCGACTCGACCTTCCGATGTGGCTAACTCTCTTTCTTCTTTGGCAGCATCGTTCATTGTTTTTATTAAAATACCTTTCCACATGTCGCCAATCTTTTCATGACATTTTTGATATATAGGTTCACCCATCAAAGGTAAGTCTAAAGCAGCAGAAAACTCTTGCAGTTGCGAATGCCCACATCCAATTGCAATTGTCCCTAAAACTGCACAATTGTTAACAATCACATCACTGCATTCATCACTAGAAATGATAAATTTTTCATTACAGAGTTTGCATTGAAGAGTAAATGTAGAATGCAATCCAACTTGCTTCTCAGAAATTATATCCACACATTTAAGGTTACAATTGAAAGGACCATGTGTAGATATGTCTTGAAGTTTTTTATACACGTTAATCAAATTAACAATTCTTCGCCCTTCGAAAGCAGATGGTCTTCCAGGTTCTTTTTTGGTAATCTCTATTTCATATTCTGGCAATTCAACTTCAATCTGAAATTAAAATAATGTATGTCTATTATACGCCGACAGTCACAAAACAGTCAAGTCAACAATAAAGTTTCGTTTGGAATCACAAAAAAACTCAAATCAAAAGGTACATTAATGTTATCTGCTTCATTAATTCCCTTGGTAAGTTTTTCATCCGGCGATCTAAAACAAGAAATTTTTAAGAGACAGTCAAATGGCACACTAGCGCTTATTACGCTACTTATTAGAAAGTATTACAGTTTTTCACTGTACAGGGTGGAAAGCCCAGAAAAGGAATCGTTACAGTAAGAGGACTAACGCCCGTTTTCACCATCAGCCCCTAAAATTTAAGTGTCTCCTAAACCAATATAAGGGCCACCTAACGCAAGTTTTGATTTCACCAACGGCTAAGTGACACCTAAAGCATTAAGGGGCCCTTATAATTTAAGGGATGAATTGACGACCCCTTAACACTTAGGTGACACATATTTTTAGGTTATTTTGTGACTGACCAAGATTGTACTCTTATTTAACGAAATAAAAATGGATAATGACCACGATTTATATGAAGCTTTAGAAGCAATTGAAGATATAGAGTTATTAAGTAATCGAAGTTTGTTAAGACGACCTCGTATTTACCGTGAAAGATCGAAGGATTTTAACAAATATGATGACAAAGACTTTTTCATAAGATATAGGTTATCTAAGGAGAGTGTTTTATTTATATTGAAAAAAATTGAACATTTATTAGAATTCCACGATGACAGGTAAGTACCTAGGTACCTTTATAGTGTATTGGGTAAAGTGCCCACTACTACTTACGTGTTTAATTTTGTATTTATGTAACTTTGTACCTACTTACTTGTATCTTATTTTACAGAAATAAATCTGTGGCACCGATTAACCAACTACTGTGTTCCCTTATATTTTATGCGACAGGTAATCAATTATTATCTATAGCAGATCTGAACGGCATCAGTATTTCTACTTGCAGCCGAATTATAAAGAGAGTGTCTGAAGCTATTGTGAGTCTGCGAAGCGAATTTATACAATTTCCAGACACTGAAGAAGATCAACAAATAGTAAAAGAAGAATTTTACAGAATAGCTAAATTTCCGAATGTTTTAGGATGTAGACTGTACACACATTAAGATTCAATCGCCAGGTGGGTTATCTTTTCGTTTTCTATGTTTTATTTAGTTGTATGAACTAGAAACTTAATTACATTTGTTTACCTACCTGTTGCAAATTTTAGGAGGCGAAGATACCGAACTATTCCGAAACAGAAAAGGCTACATGTCTATTAATATGCAAACAATAAGTACTGCAAAATTGTTGATAACTGACGTGGTGGCACGCTGGCCGGGATCAACACATGATGCTACTATTTACCAAAGTAGTCGTAGATATTCTAAGTTTGAAAGAGGTGACTACAGAGGAAATTATTTGTTAGGAGACAGTGGTTATCCGTTAAAGGTAAAAATAAAACTAATGATTTTATTTAAGTAAGAAAGTCAAATTTATTACTTTTATTAATCCTTTTCATTTTGAACCCCAAATAAATTATTTAAAGAAAAGCCTCCACCTGAAACAAATAAAGGATTTATTAATAAAATTTCTGATAAATTTCAAAGTAACTGATAAATTTACATAATCAAAAACGGGCAGGGGCCAAACCTCTGAGCCAAACGGCCAGTGAAATAATAAATTTATGAAGTTATGATTTATATTTTCAGAGCCATCTCCTGACTCCATATCTAAATCCTGTAACCCATGGTCAGCAAAAATATAATGAAGCGCACATCAAAACAAGAAATGTAGTTGAACGGCAATATGGAGTCCTGAAAAGACGATTTCCAGTGTTAGCAGTGGGTATCAGACTGCGATTGGAAACATCTATCCATGTTATGCTGGCAATTTGTGTTTTACATAACATATGTATAATTCGTAAAGAATGTGAACCTATAAATGACGGCTCTATTCCAAATTTAGAAGAATTAATTAACAACGGTCAAATTCCCCGTCCACCGATTACCATAAGTGATCCTGTCTATGGCTTCCAAAGAAGTCAAATGACTCAATACTTTGACAGTCTGTAATTTTAAGTTTAAGTATGATATAATAAATAAACACTTACCTCTTATTTGATCTAAAATTGCAGTTTTAATTTCTACTTCTTTGGCTGCTGCTTGCAATTGTAAATCATACAATTTTCTTTTAAATTCCAACTCCTCCTTCAATATTTGTTCTTTTAAGTCCTCGACAGTTTCCTTCCTTTTATACACATTTTGTATGCTATGGGAAACTGAAGAAGTTGTCTCATTCCGCTCATTATTACTTGATATCTGTGGCCGCCTTCGTGACCACAGTGGTGTTTTATTAATAGGAAACTTCTGAAGTTCTTGTATGCTCTGAGAAATAACATGAAAATAATTATGATTTAATGTATGTACCTAATAGATCAATTTATGAAAAAAAAAACATATTTAGAATACATAAACAGTATTTTCCACTTACATCAGCCTTAGGTTCTTCGGCTAAGTTGTCATCAATATTGATACACATTTTCGGCTGGGTCCTATCTGATACGAGGCATGCCTTTTAAGTTTTGTCGTTTGAAGAAAAAAACACAACTAGAACCTTATAGTACTTTTTATTGTTTTTCAAAGTATTCACAACGTAGCTTAATGCACTTTTCCATTCGCTCAAACCAGTTATTATAACATTTATTCCACTCTAAAGTGGGGGTGTTCAAAATGGCTGACTTGAAAGCGTCGACTGCTTCTTCACCGGACTGGAACCTTTGACCACGAAGACTTTTCTTAATTTTAGGAAATGTAAAGAAATCGTTAGGGCTTAGGTCAGGACTGTATGGAGGATGGTCAAGAATTTCTACTTTTTCCTGCTTCAAATACTCAATCGTTTGACGAGCGCTGTGTGAGCTTGCGTTGTCGTGGTGCAGGATGATGCGTCGCTTTGAGTTAGATTTTCGAAGTTCGGCGATGACTTGTGGTAAACAAACTGTAGTATACCACTCTGCGTTAACCGTTCTACGATCTTCAAGTGCAATAGTCGCAACATGGCCGGTTTTTCCAACGAACGTGGCCACCATCTTCTTTGAAGTGCTTCGAGAACGAACAACTTTAGTCGGCTTTGGCTCGTCTTGAAAGACCCAGATTGTAGATTGTTGTTTGGAATCAGGATCGTAGGTATAGATCCAAGATTCGTCACCACTTATGATGTCGTAGACGTGATTTGACTCCCCTCGGTTGAACCTTTGCAGAGTTTTCTTACACCATCTGACGCGGGCCGCCTTGTGATCGTCGGAAAGCAGATGCGGTATCCAACGGCAAACTAGCTTTCTCACACCAAGCGCTTCATGCAAGATCTTCTGAATGGTTGTCCCTGAGATGCCTAATAGAGCCTCTATCTCTCGATACGTCACATGACGATCTTCGAGAATTAGTTGTCTCACAGCAATGATGTTATCTTCAGTGAAGGCGGATTTTGGGCGTCCTTCGCGAAATCTGTCACTAACACTAGTATGTCCACGCTGGAATTCTAAATACCAGCGTTCGACAGTCCGCAGACATGGGGCTACATCACTGAACACAGATGTTAGCTCTTCTAAACACTGAAGCCGTGTCAGGCCTCTTCTAAAGTTGTAGAAAATTATTGCACGAACATTTTCCTTAGAAAGATTCATTTTCGTACGTGACCTGACAGATTCAAATCGAAACTGTGACTAAACAATAGCATTAATCCTAATACTTTCAACTGTTTTGAGATTCAAAATGTAAACACATTCGAATATAGAACAGTTCCAAATTCAAAATTGCCGGAAAATATGGAAACGACAGAACTTAAAAGGCATGCCTCGTATTTCTTCTCTTTGTGTCTGAAAAATAAATGTTTCCATAAAATGTAGGCAATAAAATCAACAATTTTAATATGATGAACAAGTTTATGAGAGCAACATAAATATACCTCCAAGTTTTTCGGTGCTTCACTTTGCACATTTGCTTCTTCCACAGTTTGCATCAAATCATTTTGAGTGCAAATTACCTTTTCTGTCTCCGGTCCGGACTCAGCGTCACAATCTGGTACCCCTAATACGAGGCATGCCTTTTAAGTTCTGTCGTTTCCATATTTTCCGGCAATTTTGAATTTGGAACTGTTCTATATTCGAATGTGTTTACATTTTGAATCTCAAAACAGTTGAAAGTATTAGGATTAATGCTATTGTTTAGTCACAGTTTCGATTTGAATCTGTCAGGTCACGTACGAAAATGAATCTTTCTAAGGAAAATGTTCGTGCAATAATTTTCTACAACTTTAGAAGAGGCCTGACACGGCTTCAGTGTTTAGAAGAGCTAACATCTGTGTTCAGTGATGTAGCCCCATGTCTGCGGACTGTCGAACGCTGGTATTTAGAATTCCAGCGTGGACATACTAGTGTTAGTGACAGATTTCGCGAAGGACGCCCCAAATCCGCCTTCACTGAAGATAACATCATTGCTGTGAGACAACTAATTCTCGAAGATCGTCATGTGACATATCAAGAGATAGAGGCTCTATTAGGCATCTCAGGGACAACCATTCAGAAGATCTTGCATGAAGCGCTTGGTGAGAGAAAGCTAGTTTGCCGTTGGATACCGCATCTGCTTTCCGACGATCACAAGGCGGCCCGCGTCAGATAGTGTAAGAAAACTCTGCAAAGGTTCAACCGAGGGGAGTCAAATCACGTCTACGACATCATAAGTGGTGACGAATCTTGGATCTATGCCTACGATCCTGATACCAAACAACAATCTACAATCTGGGTCTTTCAAGACGAGCCAAAGCCGACTAAAGTTGTTCGTTCTCGAAGCACTTCAAAGAAGATGGTGGCCACGTTCGTTGGAAAAACCGGCCATGTTGCGACTATTGCACTTGAAGATCGTAGAACGGTTAACGCAGAGTGGTATACTACAGTTTGTTTACCACAAGTCATCGCCGAACTTCGAAAATCTAACTCAAAGCGACGCATCATCCTGCACCACGACAACGCAAGCTCACACAGCGCTCGTCAAACGATTGAGTATTTGAAGCAGGAAAAAGTAGAAATTCTTGACCATCCTCCATACAGTCCTGACCTAAGCCCTAACGATTTCTTTACATTTCCTAAAATTAAGAAAAGTCTTCGTGGTCAAAGGTTCCAGTCCGGTGAAGAAGCAGTCGACGCTTTCAAGACAGCCATTTTGAACACCCCACTTTAGAGTGGAATAAATGTTATAATAACTGGTTTGAGCGAATGGAAAAGTGTTTTAAGCTACGTTGTGAATACTTTGAAAAACAATAAAAAGTACTATAAGGTTCTAGATGTGTTTTTTTCTTCAAACGACAAAACTTAAAAGGCATGCCTCGTATTCCTGTGCAACCTCGGCCAAGAATAGAACACACCTGTTCCAGTACAGGGTCAATTTTTGAAATTAATGGTCCACCTCCGGTTTGTGTGGTGTTATTTTTCATTTGAGCATAATATTTTTTGCTCTCGCTTTTTAATTTCTCCCATATTTTCATCAAAGATTCCTTGTTTCTAAAAAACACAGATTTAATAGTTAGTACCTAGATTTTAAGGTTAAGTGTATGTATGTAACTTTTATCAAATAAATCGTTTAAAGGGTAATCTATAGTCTATTGGTTTAGGTACTTAAATAAAGGTAAACAATCTTTATACGTCTTTTTGTCGAAAAATACAGTTATAAATTAATTTATAGCCAATGTATTTTTTGACAAAAAGACATATCAAGATTGTTTATTTTTATTTGTACCTAAACAAATGGACTATAGGCAATTAGTTCATAAGGAACAATATACATAGGGAACGTATATTTCTCATACCTGTGTGTGTTTGATGTAGAATTAAAAGAATTTGTGATGGCTATCCACGCACTGTTTTTCGCCTCATTTGTGGTCCCATCTGTCTTTTTATTCAGAATAGTTTCTTTGTGATGGAGCAGTAATTTTATCAACTTATCTTTATCTTCGAGTGAAAAATTTTGTCCACGTTTCCTCTTTTCTGCCATTATTCTTTGTTAGTAACAAAATACTTTAAACACTAAAGAAAAAGAACACACAAGCACGCACGCAACGCAACAAACAATGAAAATACACCAGCTGTCATGTCACCCAAGTCAAGTCACGTGACTTCAAAATGTCACTGCGACTTTATTAGGCAATGGCATTTCGCCATACAGCCAAAAAAGTAAAATTTTAACTTTTTATTATTTATCGATTATTTAAAAGGTTCGGACCCTACTTTTTCCAAATAAACTGAGTAAAATTACGTGTTTTATCTAGTTTTTTCAGCTAAATATCTTTAAAATCGTTTACTCGAATAATGTATCGATAAACGTTTCCGCAGTACCTCCGCACTATACGTCGCCTAACTAGGGGACTCATAAATAAGTAGCCCTTAGGATGGTGAAACAGAATTTAGGTAAGGGGATGATTTGAAGGGTCCCCTAAGATAAGGGACCCTTACTTAGGTTACTGTTTAGGGGCTAATGGTGAAAACGGGCATAAGAAAATTGAAAAGTAGGTAGGTACAGAAATCAATCACATCGGGCACTTGCGGCGACGACAGTGTGAAATCTCAAAAACCGTGATATTGCAGAAAACGACTTTAAAATTTTCGTTGGCTCATATTTTCACAGACGATGTATTTGTATTGCCGCTATACCAACAAATACTAAAAATAAAATAAAAAGATTTAGGGGGGTCCCCATACAATAAACGTGTCTTTTGTCGTTTTGTACATAACCCTTCGTGCGCGAGTCCGAATCGCACTTGGCCGGTTTTTTTTTTAATAAACCAAAACCTTCGATAGTGCATCTCCTTGGTTGCCACATTTCCGGCCTCTAAAACATGACAGATATGGATTTTCATACAACTTTGCGTTTTTTTCGCTAAATAACACTGTACAACAAGTTCGATTTATCTCTTGAAATTTAGAAATTGGATGAGTGGAATACCACCCTAAGAAGGTTGTCAAAATGTACACGGGCTCCTAGTCTATTTTACTTACTTTATTGTTGCAGGCATAGTATGTTGAGTTTGCAACTGATTAGACTGGTCGTAATTTTCTTTATTTTCATTACAAGCCCACCTTCTTTGGTTCCTGCAAATAGAAATTGAGTAGGTATTAAAAAAACTACTGAAATAAGAAAAAAAAATCAGCTGTTCCATAGAAACCTACCCGATCCGCTCGGCCGGAATGTATGGAACAGCTGATTTTTTTTCGCGATTTCGAAGTTGGCCCCATAGTAAAAGTTGTTCGTATAGATGAGTACAACGACCCCTTAAAATATTGCTCATTATTTTTTACACACATATGGTTACTCTAGTTCAAGTTTCAAACAATTTGGTTTTTAGGTTAGGTTAGGTACTTACAGAATTTCTCTTTTTTCTTCGATATTTTCTTTTAGATATCGCTTTCTTTTCGAAAGCTTAGGCATTTTTACACAATATTTACACAATAACACAGTCACAAAGAAGTAATATTTACAAAAGTAGGTACCAAAGAATCTAAAGTAGGTACCAAAGAATCTTCACAGTTTATTAATTACGAACTAAATAAAGCGTCCTTTCGCGGCGGTTCTCAGATATTATTATTTTACAAATCTAGTAGTGTCTTTTCACAATGTACGAACAAAATAAAGCGTCCTTTTGCTGTTTTTCTCACTAGAAACTAATAATTTAACCGACTCGATTATTTCAATGAGCACCAAATGACGAGAGCAGAGCAGAGTGAAATGGTACATTACCCCGTACTTGATAAATAACCGTTAAGTTTCGAGAGACGAATAGATAATGGTCCGTGATGCATTTCAGATAAAAATAATATTTATGACTTCGAATTTTGTCGAGAGTTTAAAAAAAAATAAAACACTTGAGTCGAGTTTTAAAATCAATGCTGAAAAGATAAAACTAATATATATGACCCTTAAAATTTGCTGATATTACGAAATTGGATATTTTAAAACAAGTGTTAGAGCTTACATGTGAAACCCATAAAAATAAGGATTTATGATCAATAAATTGTCCATGGGTTTGACAGTTGAAGCATTCACTTTTACTCTTAAATCCATTTGTCTCAAGTATGTAGATTTTGTTAGATAAACATGGGACCTTTAATTTTTTTATACAGTTGGGGAATGCTACTATCAAAGAGGGTGTGGTTTCAGAAAATTAACCAATAGTAGGAGATTACCCATTGAGGTGGGTGTCAAATTCACTCCGTGAAAAAAATATGATGGGTTTTGGCAGATTCTATTAAGGGACGTGGGAGAATTTCAGTTCTCTAAAACAACGCGCGCGCAGCAGTCCACAGATATGTACTTGGGCCTTGAATTAAATTAAGTTATAATATATATGTAGAATCAGTGTTTGTCTTTGTCTGTTCATAAAGAAAAAAAAAAGAAAAGTGTTAAATATAAAATTAAATTCAGTGCTTCGTCCGAGGGGTCAACGTTTCTGAAAACTAAGTACCTTAGAGCGAGAATTCCGGATATCTAGTATATTAGGGCATAGTTTTGATACTAAGTATTTTAGTGCATAGTTGTGAGCCTAATTATTATTTAGGGCAAGAATTCCAAATAGCTAAGTACAATATATAGGGCAGGAATTCCAAATAACTAAGTACTTTGGAGCAATGAGTCCTTTACTTAAGTAATTCTTAGGTAAAAGATTACGGATAATTATGTTCCACAACTTTACATCGCAGATTAGCGTTTCTGGTTTGAATCCAGACATATTTGACTTCTACAAGTTACAGGCTAAGCCTTTAATTCATCTCAATTATTAATTTATTCCACCTTGTTATTTTGTGGACTTAATATAGATGATTCGATTCAATACATTTACAGTGCTCTTTGAAAATAATAATTTTGAATACGTATTAAGAGATTAATTGATCTATTGATTAATAATCATACTTTCAACTTTCACCGTTGGGATTAAAATATAATAATGAATATATCTGTATTTAATGCATTAGTAAACACTAAAATACCACCATAATTTAGGCTTCAACTCTAAGAACACTTTAGTTTGATTTCTTTAATTGGTTACAATTATTAAACAATTTACTACGAGAATCTACCGTCCCTGATGGTTATTTTAAATGACTGCAAATACAAAATGACGTAATTAAAATGACTGGACTTGACCATTATGTACTTGAATTACAAATATCCACTATTCAATGGAATAGAAATAATTAAATTCCAATTGGCAATAATGACAAAGTTTCATTTTGAAAATGGGAAATGAGGATTTTATTTGCCTATATTGAACTGCAATCTGCGTAACTTATGTTAAAACCATTTATTATCATATTTGAAAGGCAAGAAGATTCACAAACCATACACACGCATCATTAACTTGATGAAACATAAAAACACAACTACAGAGATGAATAAATGAATCCTGAGGGATTACATAATACACTGTAAACTATATATCGCTCATTTGGTGCAACAATGACGTAATTACACTTTTAGAAATTTTACAGGAGAGCCAATCAAAGATTTCTATTAAAGGTATGGGATGTTTAAGGGACTTTTTACAAACGTCGTGATTTTAAAAGTAAGTTCAATATGTGTAGTTTCTATTATAGTCCCAATCTACTCGGTACATTGTACATAACCTAGATTATAGACATAAATAAATAAAGGTACCTGTAAATACGTCACTGTTGCTTCAGAATTCTAAATAAAAAATAACGCGTTCTCTCGGAAATTTGCATTTGTGACAAAATAAAACTAAATAATTGAATAAATCAACGTAAACATTTGTTTGTGAATGTTAATTAAATATTTTAAAACTCAAAAACACTTCTAAACTTAAAAAATAGAAAAAAAACATTTAAAAAATACTTTCATAAAAAGCTGAGTAATAGCGAGGAATAATGTTTTTTTGTAGCAGTTCCTTTAGATCAATTTTCTTGTTAGCAGAAATTTCTCGTTTTGAAGTATATGCTCGAACCAAATTGATATCTTCTATAGCCTTAGTTATTCGTTGACTAGTAGATCTTTGTTTCTTTTTTTTTTATTTCAGCTTCACTCCAGTTATCGTCGAATTTGAGTTTGTACTTGTATACTGCATCGTTGTCTTTCGTAAATTCTATTGCTTTAATATCTGAGGTTTTAATGGTGTTCCCATCCACATCTTTGACAGTATTAAGTTCGATTTCGTTAGATAATTTTTTCAAATCATAAAAATCATCGAAATTTAGTTCTTCAATATTAAACTGGTTGCCTTTTACCTTTGCAGATCTTATTATTTGGACATACTGATCTGGTACGTAAATAGCGCCCGACTTTTTGGCTCTTTTTATAGCCTTTTCAATAATGGAGTGGGCTGCATCTCCCTCATTTTGAGTATGTCCCCTTATTAAAAATTTGTGTGTGATTTTATTAATTCGTAGAGTTTTGACTGCATACAAGTACATGGAAAAAATAAATCTGAAAAAAAAAATACAAATATTAGACACGTCACAAAACTACAAAAACCATTCTTAACAAATAAAACGAACCTGTTTTTTTGCTGCCCGCCACAATTGTCACTATAAAATATGATGTTACAACCAGGGCGATTATTAGCTACACGTTGCAGGTACTTAAGGACACAGGAACCAATCTCAACTGGTCCTCTACCTCCTAGAGCCTCATGCCAAAAGTAACAATAGGTTTGTTGGTCCTTTACATCTGATACCTATAAAACAAGACAGTTTTCAAATTATTGACAAAAAAAAGAGTATAAAACAGACTTACATTATTAGGTACACTAAACGAAATATAAAAATCAGTCATAAAGTAAGACTATATAAAAAAATACAAAAAATAACCACAATACTGATAAATTGCTTGTTATTCCTAGTTTTTTTAAAACCAGGTTCAGTCTTAAATAAGAAGTCAAGATAAAATATAAATAGGAACTGTAACTGCTTATGCCTTCTATCTAAAATTAAACTTTTAGAGGACTCAGTATTCCCTTGTTAAATCAACTATATCGGAACTACCAGTTGGAATATTGTCCCAGAAAAACCGCCTGTTTTCCGGCATGAGTGGTACTAATTTGTTTATAATCTCCGCTTTTCTTTCTGCAGTTATACCTCTTGCTGTAACTTTTTGCATGGTTTCCGGAAAACAACGTGTTTTGGAAATTTTTGTTTGAAGAAAATCCAAGGATGATTCAAACTCAGCACTGTGACTTGACTTATATTTCAGAGTAAAAGATCCTCTTTCGACCTTCACAGCCATAACATCTTTTAAATATGTTCGCTGTTCATTCATCCGGAGCTTGTGTTGTGATGAATGATCTTTATAATTATAAAAATCAGGTAGCTCCATTACTTTCACGTAGTTTTTTTTTAATTTGCCATTCGAACACAATTTACAAAGTCCCGAAAGTCATAAACTTTAGATTTCGCTTTCATAGCAAGTTCCACCTGATGATGAAATGAATCTGCCGACATAAAACTGTGGCCCGGCTCAAAGTACTTGATTGTTATCGAATCTGTCCCAATCAAGTCACTGTTGATAATGTTTACGAGGAATGACAGGAATGCCCAGTTTTTGTTCTGTGCTGCACAGTTATCTAACCACAGAATTACATTTTTGGCATCCCGGTGGAAGGATAAAAATGCCCGGAAAGTCGAAATAAGATCTTCTTGTTTTCTGCCAGAAATACATTCATGCCAAACTGCCGCAAAAGGTATGTCTTTACTTGATTTTCCCAAAGGGACAAAGCTCTCATTGAATGCTATAATTCTTGGGCAAAATATTGCTTGTTTAAACTGTTCCATACGAGGCAGCATAACTACTTTCTGCAAGTCAGCGGAATAAAAAATGGTATCATTCTTATTTTTTACAAGCTTTACGTCATTTTTGTAATCTATGCGATTTTCAGTGTATCGTGTTTTATGTAACAAAAAGTTTTTGCATTTGTCGCACGTGTCACTGAATGTATCTGGGCTTTCATTGTGTAATCTGTCATGTAATTTAAAATAAGCGCAATGCTCACACTCTTCATGGCCTAAATGAGCAAAGGAAATATTCATGTCATTTGTTACCACTTTTCTATATACTTCCAGTGATACATTAAATTCGTGAAACTGACTGTGCATATAAGTAATTGTTAAGTCACTGGGCAGATATAATTTGTTGGGCGTGTTAGATTATAATGTTAAGGTGAATCGTTAGCAACTCAAGTTTTTAAGAAGACATTACAATAGAATATTTAAGTACAACAGGTATGAAATAAATAGTTAAGATAGAAACTAAGCCTAGAACAATAAACGAGAATTGTATTTTTAGCTAGAAATGGTACAAAGACATTGTAAAAGATTAGGTTGTTTGAATTTCCACCCGCGGCTGATCACAGAGCTTTACAGGATAAAGATAAGTAGAACTTCTCCGAAGCGCATAACGGGAGTCGGTAAGCGAAAACAATAGAAATATTTCTTAAAACTCATTCGCGAAATAATATAAACTGGCATCGGCAAGCGAGACGATAGATAAACCAAGCTCTCTGATTGGCCCGGGACCGTTTGGGGTGCGCGGGGAACCGACGCCTAAAAAGTGAAATCTGTCGGCTGGCCAGACCACTTTTTGGGGGACCTGCGAACTAGAAGGTATGTTGTTGTAAAAATAGATATATCTACTAAGTGTTATTCACGTAGTGTTTCAGGCTATTTTACTCATTGATTATATTTTATTCAACTATGTGAATCGATGATAATGTAGTGTGTTTGTTGTAACTGAAATTTAAGGATACTTCCCTAAGAGTTATTCACGTACTGTTTCAGGCTATTTTACTCATTGATTATATTTTATTCAACTATGTGAATCGATGATGATGTAGTGTGTTTGTTGTAACTGAAATTTGGGGATACTTCCCTATTTAATACCTTTCTGCTAAGCATTTGATTAAATAAAATTAATTGTTGAAGTTTTATGTTTTATTTCATACTAAATTGAGCGGGTAGGTAAGTCTAATCCAACATCAGAAGTGGGATAACCTTTAACTTATACTAATAGCTAATACATTTTGTACAAGTTTCAGAATGGATCCCGCTGTCCTGGAAGTCCTCCTGAAAGCAATCCGCGACGCTGTGTCCACCAAGCACCGCCAAGATGATGAAATTGCGCTGCCAGTGTTAGACCCATCGACAAGCGACAACGGGGCTGCAACCAGATGCGACAATATCGAGGTGCTCATCAAGGAATTTGGATGGAGCAGTGTTGCAGCTTTGGCGAAAGCCGGTAAGGCCCTAAAGGGCTCTGCGCTACTATGGTTCGAATCGTGGAATCCAGACACTGGCGATCTTGGGAAAATCTTCGCGATGATTTAACTGATTTGTACCCTGAAAGAGAAATCCCTCAGAAAAAAAAAAATGTCTAAGGCGGTTTCATACGCGTCAGATACAGTAAATTCCTACTGCGAGTACGCCAAAGAAAAAGTTAGACTCTTACGTAACACTAAGATAGCTTTTACTGAAATTCAGTTGATAGAACTAGTATGTGGTAGTATTAGCGATGTAAATGTTAGGATGGCAGCCCTCAATAGTAGCGTCAAAACTACTTCGGAACTTATTTCGCTATTCACTTCATATGTAAAACCCAAAAAAAAGGCCTTTAGAGCATAGCGTATCTGATAATCCGACTGATCTAAGTAAATTTAAACGCCCTAAACTAGATTTACGGAACAACAGTGATCCTATTAAAAAAAAAATGTTTCACGTGTGGTAAACTAGGTCACTATAAGTTTCAGTGCTGGAATAACGTCGGACAGCCGACTGATATCAACACTAGTGCTACCAGCGTGATGGGAAATAGGGTAAAAAAAAAAATACACGTTTTGTAACAAGGTAGGTCACACTGAGTCGACGTGTTTTCATAAAGCAAGGATTGAAAAAGGGACAAACAGCAGCAATGAGGTTAATTTTTTTAGGTCGACCTTAAAACTGACAAAGGTGTCAGTTGATGATTTAGAAATTGAATCCTTGATAGATACTAAAGCTGTTAAGCATTTAGATTTTTTTTTTGTTAGTATATATTGATGATACACTTATCACATGTTTAACAGTTGAAGAAGGGTTAAAGTACTTAAGAGCAACTGTTTTGGCTTTAAACGCTGCCGGTTTTACGATTAATATAAAAAAATGCAGTTTTTTCTGTACAGAATATTGAATATCTGGGTAGGCAAATATCACACGGAGGAGTCAGGCCAAGTGATACTAAAGTAACTGCATTGGTAAATTCACCAACTCCAAGTACCGTTAAACAAGTACGTCAGTTTATGGGTCTCATTAGCTATTTCCGTAAATTTATCCCTAATTTTGCTACACGTACTGCTCCTATTTCGACGTTACCAAAAAAAAAAAAAACCAAAAGTGGATTTGGGAAACTGAACAGGATAAGGCAAGAAAGTATGTTATTGATCAACTCTGTGCTCGCCTCCGCTTGCTATTTTAGATCCAAAATTGGTGACTGAACTGTACACTGATGCTAGTTCCTTAGACTATGGCGCTATTTTAATGCAAAAAGTTGAGAATGAATCGGAAGTTGTTGCTTATTTTAGTAAAACAAAAAAAAAAAAAAAAAACGCCCCCTGCCGAATCTAAGTACTGCTCTTATGATTTGGAAACTTTAGCCATCTATAATGCCGTAAAACCTTTTCGAGTGTACCTACTAGGGGTACATTTTAAAATTATTATGGACTAGTTGACCCGCCCGCGGCTTCGCACCCTAAATTCCCCGTTCCCGCAAAACTTCGGGATAAAAACTATACAAAACACTCTTGTCAAAGTGACGCGACACTTCATTTAAATGAATTCACGTCAATGAACGACGGTTAAATTATATGGATCCATAAAAAGTTAACGCGCACTTCACGAATTCACAAACACAAATTATAAAGAAGATATCTAAGGATTCACCAATATTTGACAACAAATTTAAATGTCACATTTGTCTGTGGTCAAATATTTATAGTGTATTTATAGTATTAAATAATTACAATAGCGTTTTGATAACAAATGAAATAAACGCATCCAGTTTGATAGGTACGAACAGTTTGTATGGGAAAATAAAATAGTTACTTACTACTTTTTTTACTGCTTTCATTGCAATTTCTTATATTTTCTCACCTTTTAAACCTTCCTTGGACTTCTACAAATATTTCAAAACCAAAATTAGGCAAATCTATTCAGCCGTTTATGAGTTTTAGTGACACTAACGAACAGCAATTGATTTTTATATATATAGATTGTAATGCCATAAAAATGCACAATGAATAAAAAAAGACTTATCACCACGTGTAGTTCGATAGTGGACATATCTTCAAGATTTTCAATTCAACATTGTTTACAAAAGGGAAAGTACATAGGCCATGTCGATTTTCTTAGCAGTAACCCTGTTGAGAGCCCTGAATTGCACTATAATGTTAATTTTACAAATGATCCCCAGTCTTGGTTGGAAATAGCACAGCAAAATAGCAAAAATAGATGACCTCCGTGGCGCAGTGGGCGATTAGCCGGCTGAGACTCAGGAGGTAGCGGGTTCGATTCCCGCCGCGGAACAAATGTTTGCATTATCTACAGGTATTTGTTCCGGGTCTGGTTGTTTTTCTATATATTATAAGTATATATTTACAAAAAAGTATATAAGTATTCTATCAGTTATCTGGTTCCCATAGTACAAGCTCTGCTTAGTTTGGGGCTAGATAGCACTGTGCGAAATGTCCAGCAATATTTATTTATTTATTAAAACGACACCGAAATACAATCTTTGATCAATAAAGTACGAACAGGGGAACTCGATGAAAATCAGTATAACATTAAAAACGGGTTGTTGCATTACACGGCAGCAATGGCCAAGTAGAACGGTATGTATCCACAGTAGTTGATATGCTCAATACAATGTGTGGTGATACGTCAGATTGGCCGAGCGAATTGTGGAAAGTCCAGCAATCGATTAACACAACTATCCAAAAATCAACTGGATTTTCCCCACTGCATTTGCTAATAGGAGTTGAGGCTAATATACCTGCTGTGCAAGCCCGGCTAGTTGACGTATTTGATGATAGTATTCCAGAACTCCAGATAGATGTTCAAGCTGACCGTGAGTTAGCTAAACAACGTCTGCTTCAAGTAGCTGAAAAATTCAAAAATCGTTTCGATTCCACACGACGTAATAATATTACTTTATCAGTAGGTAATTTAGTTTACGTTAATCAGGATCATCGACGTAATGATAAACTGAAACCTAAGTTTAAGGGCCCTTACGAAATAATATCTCTTCTCCCCAACGATCGCTATGCTCAGAGGGGTTTGGGTAACTTAAGAAAATATAACAATTGCTAAGGAAAAGCTGCGATATTGGCCAGGCGAGTTAATTGAATAAGATTCTATTGATGAGGATGCCATACTATCATATTACCATAGTGATTCTGCTTTGTATCTGATTATGACATACACTATTGATTATAAGAATAAAGATGTATCTTTAATAGGCAAGTTGGTTTTTGTAATAATGATAAACATGTACATATAGAAAGATATAAAATGAAAACCTTAATTAAGAAAAAAAAAGAAAACAAATAAAAAGAAAAATCTGTTATGCTTCCGCTGGTCGACCGTTTATTTGGTGTATGCCTATCTCACTTGCAGCGGGTGAAAGGGGCTTACATGTCTATGTAATCGGTAAAGGAATAACAGTAATAGTATAAAAGTTATTGCAACCTTCCGCTGGTCGACCGTTTGTTTGGTGTATGCCTATCTCACTTGCAGCGGGTGGAGGGGGCTTACATGTCTATGTAAACGGTAGAGGATTGACAATAACAATGTAAATAAAATAAAATAAAAAATATCCTTCCGCTGGTCGACCGTTTGTTTGGTGTATGCCTATCTCACTTGCAGCGGGTGGACGGGGCTTACATGTCTATGTAAACGGTAAAGGATTATAACCTAATAATAATTATAACCTTAAATGTAAATAAATTTAAAATGGTACTAGGTGGATACTTCGAGAACGAAGTATTTATCAGAATGGCCGTGTTAGATTATAATGTTAAGGTGAATCGTTAGCAACTCAAGTTTTTAAGAAGACATTACAATAGAATATTTAAGTACAACAGGTATGAAATAAATAGTTAAGATAGAAACTAAGCCTAGAACAATAAACGAGAATTGTATTTTTAGCTAGAAATGGTACAAAGACATTGTAAAAGATTAGGTTGTTTGAATTTCCACCCTGATCACAGAGCTTTACGGGATAAAGATAAGTAGAACTTCTCCGAAGCGCATAACGGGAGTCGGTAAGCGAAAACAATAGAAATATTTCTTAAAACTCATTCGCGAAATAATATAAACTGGCATCGGCAAGCGAGACGATAGATAAACCAAGCTCTCTGATTGGCCCGGGACCGTTTGGGGTGCGCGGGGAACCGACGCCTAAAAAGTGAAATCTGTCGGCTGGCCAGACCACTTTTTGGGGGACCTGCGAACTAGAAGGTACTATGTTGTTGTAAAAATAGATATATCTACTAAGTGTTATTCACGTAGTGTTTCAGGCTATTTTACTCATTGATTATATTTTATTCAACTATGTGAATCGATGATAATGTAGTGTGTTTGTTGTAACTGAAATTTAAGGATACTTCCCTAAGAGTTATTCACGTACTGTTTCAGGCTATTTTACTCATTGATTATATTTTATTCAACTATGTGAATCGATGATGATGTAGTGTGTTTGTTGTAACTGAAATTTGGGGATACTTCCCTATTTAATACCTTTCTGCTAAGCATTTGATTAAATAAAATTAATTGTTGAAGTTTTATGTTTTATTTCATACTAAATTGAGCGGGTAGGTAAGTCTAATCCAACAGGCGCATGTTCTCGTCGGTAGTGCGAAACACTAGGGTTGTACGTCATGACATGTTCTTTTATAACTTCTTTATTAATTGTATTTGTTCTTTCATATGATCCGCGCTTACTTTGTTGGCAATCCACGGCTTTTTTCAAAATGCTCATTAGTCGCATGTCGTTTGTAGGTTTATAGCCAAGCGTACTTAAAAAAAAGGTTTTGCATACTTCGGTTCGTTCACAATCACTAGGTTTCATAAAGTAAGTATAAGTGCATTTTCGTCTAGGTTCTTCTTTACCTGTGTTAGCCCTATTTGCAACCTCTTTTGTGTCCACCAAACATTTGACATATAAACCTTGCGCTTCGTAGTTCAGTTTTACGTATTTGCTGTTAATTTCTTTTCTTTGGTTGTTATTTATTTTGGTTGTACATTTAAGTCTACAAGTAAAACCACATGGATCTTTCAATTCCAGTTTTTGTTCTTCTTTCTGTTTCTTTATTTCTTGTCTTTCTTGTATCGAAATTTGATATTTTTTCTTTTCCTTGGATTCCCAGCTTTTGTTAAACCAATTTCTGTTTCAAGACCATTGTTCCGTGTTTCTTCATTTACAGCAACATTGTTACTAGTTGTTGGAGATGGACATTGAAAACCTACCCAGTAAACGCGTCCTAAACTGCCAATAAGAAGACAACACGATGACGCTAAAGTGCGCGCTGATTGGTCAAAATATTGTTCCCATACCCCGCTATCCTTGTCTCTGTAGATTCAAGAACGATTACACTCGCCATTTTGTTATACGCATGAGCATTGCATTTTTTAATTAATAAAATTCCCAATCCATCCAGTCACGTAGGAAAGTCAGTAAATACATACTATTGTTGTGTAGCTATCACGCCGCTACATAATTTGATCCTTTCGACGCCGGATTTAACGAGTTTTTTGGAAAATCACATCCAATTTCATCGTACGGAGTGACCGTTGGACTGACCATTTGCCACGTGTTTTGAACTCGGACATTCTACAAAGCGAAACAACGGACAATATGGTGTGCTAAGGAGTGGATAATTCACGGAGCAGATCGACAATTCAGCTGGTTGTGCCATTGCCAGCACAGCAGTCTGTCTTCACACGCAGTCAGTACTTGCCACGTGAGTACCCCTATTTTCACAAGCCACCAGGATGTCGTTAGCATCTAAAGATGGGGAGGGAACTAGTAAAAGTCGCGATAGATCTCCTTATAAACATTATAAAGATGAAAAAACTGAGCAAATCATGCGTGATTTAGTTAGAAAACGCGGAATAGTTAAAGGTAGTGTAACAAAACCTGACCTCCCTATATAAAATAGAAGTCTACCTGATCCTATGGTCTAGACTTAAAGCTATCTTGAATCGAAAATAAACCTATCTGTGATTTTGGCCATCCTAAGTGTGATCGTCTAGAATTGAATTTATTTTACGTTGTGTAAATGATTTGGAGAAATAAATGAAATAGTAATACCGATATAATTTGGCTTTAATAAACTATACAAATAACAAGAATTAAATGTTATTAATCAATTGAATTTTGAATATCGCGAGAGTGCATATAATCATTTAGAATAAAATGAATTTAATTATGACAAGACTTAATAGGTTAATAAATCTAAATTAGTACTGTTCTTAATATTATCTTAAAGCTAAGCCCCGGGAATAAGGTCTCGAAATAGCTGAAAAGAAAAGAAAAGGTTTATGTTAGTTTTGTGTAAGTAGTAATTATAATATTTTGATTTATTTTGTGAAGGGCCCCTACCCACATACACCCTGCATGCGATGTATGGCTAGAAATGTCTTGTTCTAGGAGAGAACTTAGGGATGGGGAAAATTTCTAGTCTTGCGAAGCAGGAGGGATCAGGTAAGGAAATGGGAAAGGCGCCTATTTACCCTCAAACCCCATGATAACTAAACTAGCTAAGCTACGTGATTTAATAAAAAGCAGTATCAAACATCCAGGACAGAGGTTGAGCGTACGGGTTGGAGGGGGTCAGACACAGGCCTCGTCTTACAGAACCTGATAGACAATTTATGGCGGGGCTTCGCCCCTCCGCGGACGGCAGCCACGTGAACCCAGGAGTTTCCACTGAATTTTATTAGATCGATTGATTTCAGAGTATAAAGTAGATGAATTGAAAATGTGTTCGCAATATAGTCCCTTGTTGAATAAAATAACAGAACTATCACGAAATAATTATAGGAACATGGAAGGAAGTTTGATTGGTTATGACGGCAAAAGCGACTCCTTCTCTGCTAAGCTGTGAATGACTATAAAAAATACCATGCATAAATTGGTTAGACAAGTTTCACGTTCGAACCGCTTCCCTCGTACAATCTATTTGAGAGAATTTGATAATTATCGCAATACTTAGTACTAAACATAGATTACATTTTTATCATTACGAATCTGTATGGACCTGTAAATGCTGAAAATAAGGTTAATATTACATCTACCTAATTTACTAACTGCCTCCGATGACATTAGCATACATCCTTTTGAAAACTTATTATTCCGTAAGAATATTATATAGTTATATGTATCCGTCATCCTATATCATTATTGGACCTTAACCAAAGAGATTTCTAACCAAAACATAAGGATCAATTTAGCGATCGTTGAAAAGGCTCCCAAATATTAAGATTAATATTCGCTAAAAAAGGTTTAAATTGTCTTATGTGCTAGCGTTACCAGATATTCACTGAGTTTACTCACTAATCTAAAACTGAATCTATAAAATAACTAAGTCAACACTGATTCTACTAGACCTTGATTCATCAAGTCTCAAGATATCCGCTCCCCCTGAAACCTCTCGACTGCCTTCGGACTCGACCCCTGACCGTCTGCCCAGAGTGATTTCGCATTTTCAAACTCTTACGAAAAATCCCTTACCACAATTTAAGGTGGTCACGCCTCTATTTCTACAAACAACCAATCAATATTCAATATTTTGAAATTCGTCAAAAGGTGTGACTTTCCCACGTTAGCACAGACGTACAAAAAGTTAAGTGTTAGAATTCCTAGAAGAGAGGCGCCCACTTGTTTCAAACCCATTTTAGCTAAAATTTATTGACTGACATCATTAAAAAAATACTAATTTATTGCGTTGAGAATTTTAAAAGCATTCTCTAATTTCTATCTTCAAGTGTTTTCGTTTTAAAATAAGAAACACGTAAACTCAACCTTTCAGCGAGTACGGAAGAACTATATTCTCAACTTTGTATTTTTAATCATTCTAAACTAAAGAAATTACGTTCACAAGTCCTCTCTCAAGTGTAATACTTAAATATTAGCAAGACAATAATTTACCGCTTATTAAATCAGGCCTCAAATAAAAGTTCGTTACAGTAGGTTGACTAGATTAGCTAACCATTTAAATAGTCAAACGTCTTTCACCAGTGAATTGAGAATAGACTTAAATTTACGCATTAAAGGTGCAGGTATTTTGTTTTCCGAATTTAATGAAATTCAATCGAAAATTGAGGAAATTGTACCTGACTCTGATATCGAAGAACAGCTAGACCTGCGTCAGCAGTTCGAAGACAGTTATTATAGCATTCTTTCTCAAGCTGAATCTATTCTTGGCAAATGTGGAGAGGTACCAAATGGTTCTACATGTCATCATTCTAATAAACCTGTGTCAGTTAAATTACCCACAATCTCGTTGCCGACATTTGACGGTGCTTATGAACACTGGCTCGAGTATAGGGATACTTATTTATCTTTAGTACACAATTCCGCTGATATAAGCAACATTCAAAAAATGCACTACCTGAAGTCTTCATTAAAAGGAAATGCGCAGCAGGTGATAAATTCCATAGAAATATCTTCAGATAATAATAACAGCACGCAAAGTAAAAAATCTAGCTCAGTTAACACTTCACAATGTAATGTTTCCTCCAATAAGCCGCCGCCGCCATCATCAGACAGTAAACAAACAAACAGATTTCTATGCGTAGTGTGCAAAGGAAAACATCCAATTTACACATGCTATAAATTCATTAATATGAATTTACAATCAAAACTAAAAATTGTTAGTGATCACAACTTATGTGAGAATTGTTTGCGTTCCAGACATGCTGTTGAAAATTGTTTGTTTAGGCCTTGTAAGCACTGCAATTTAAAACACAATTCTTTGATTCACAATAATAATCGCACTACGATGACGGCTGCGGTTATTGAGACGAGCATTCCCCCGCCGCCGCGGCCACCGCCGGGAGCGGGGACAGCCTGTGATGGCAGTGACAAAAATCAGTTCATTCAAGTTAGCAATGTTCATACCGATACGTACTCAAACACACAATCCTTAGATATGAAACCGGTTTTGCTATCCACCGCTTTGGTCGAGATTCCCGACAAATATAACAATTATCATGTCGTTTGCGCATTACTCGATAGTGGTAGTCAAAGCTGTTTTGTTACACATTCCTTATGTAAATCGCTAGATATTCCGCTAATACAGTCCACTCATGAGATACGAGGGATAGGTAATGTAATTTCCCATTCAACGCAAACGTGCGAAATCGTCATTAAATCTCGCATAAATACCTACTCAACGCGCGTTAAATGTTTCGTTCTATCGGAGATAACGACTACGCTGCCGTCTGTGCGAGTACAAAGCGCACGTTTTAACATACCTAACAACATGCAGCTAGCAAATACGCAATTTTCAAAACCACAAAATATCGATATTTTAATAGGCGCGGACCTATTTTGGGACTTGCTTATCGATGGCAAGATGCGTTTACCAAGCGGTCCGCACTTACAAAATACGAAGTTAGGTTGGATTGTTTCAGGTCCTATCAATCATATTACGCACAATGATAGACATGTCCAATGTAACTTCACACAATCCATGGACAGACAGCTACGTTTGTTCTGGGAGCTAGAGGAAATGCCCAAGCATCGGGATATACGCACAAATGAAGAGCGGGCTTGCGAGGAGTCTTTCATCACAACTACTACGCGCGAAAGTGATGGTAGATTCTGTGTTCGCATCCCACTTAAAGAATCGCCCGATGTTCTTGGTAACTCACTCTTACAGGCGGAGCGTCGTTTTCTGTCTTTGGAAAAACGATTATTACGCGCACCTGATAGTTATAAAAAACTATATTCTGATTTCATACGCGAATATATTGACCTAGGTCATATGACTAAGGTTAGTTCTTACACGGACCCTCACTACTTCATGCCGCACCACGGTGTATTTCGCGAGCACAGCACAACTACGAAGCTTCGTGTTGTGTTCGACGCTAGTGCTGCAACTAGTAGTGGGAAATCTTTCAACGATATACAGCTCGTAGGGCCTCCTATCCAAGGGGACTTGCTCGGAATCCTATTACGATTTAGGCAGTTTAAATTTACGGCAATTGCAGACTGTGAAAAGATGTACCGTCAAGTACTAGTAGATCCGTCTCAGCGCGATTTGCAGTTCATTATATGGCTCGATGATCCAGTTAGCCCGCTCGAGTTTTATAGACTGAATACGGTAACATATGGCCATGCCTCGGCTTCTTTTCTCAGTGTCAGATGTTTAAAACAATTAGCCGATGAATGTACTGACCCCGAGGTAAAAAGAGTTATACGCAATGATTTTTACGTAGACGACCTATTGACCTCATATGAGGACAAATCAAAATTAATAAAGATTTGCGAAAGCACCGCCGAAGTACTAAAGTCTGGGTGCTTTCCACTGCGCAAGTGGATCTTTAACTTTGAACTCGACAGTGATTCATTGACGTCACTAAATAGTACGTTCCGAGATTTAAATTTAGGTGATCATAATCAGTGTAGAACCTTAGGTTTGAGTTGGTGTAATATCGCGGATGAGTTTAATTTTAATACGAAAATTGAAATCGACACCAAAATTCCAGTCACTAAACGCATAATATTGTCAACAATATCGCAAATATTTGACCCGCTGGGATTGTTGAGTCCGCTCGTTATAATAGGAAAGGTCCTATTACAAAAACTTTGGTTATTGAAATTAGAGTGGGACGACCCGCTACCTACTGACATCGTACATACTTGGAACCGGTTTGTTAACAGCCTGTCTTATCTTCGCACTGTTAAAGTTCCGCGCCATGTTTTTGAATGCAACGCCACGCGAGTCGAGTTACACATATTCACAGACGCCTCACAAATCGCCTACGGCGCCTGTGCTTACGTACGTACTATGTGTAATAATCAGGTGACAGTAAGGTTGTTAATTTCTAAGGGTAAAGTAGCTCCAATAAAACCAGTGAGTATCCCTAGATTAGAATTGTGCGGTGCACTTCTAGGCGCTAAACTATACGACACGATTCGTAGTGCACTTACTCGAGAATTTGATGATGTAATGTTTTGGTCCGATTCCACGATTGTCTTGGGGTGGCTACGCATGTCACCAAACTTATTAAAAACTTTCGTGCAAAATCGTGTAGCAGAAATTCATGAGCTGACGAATGACTGTCCCTGGCGTCACGTGTGTAGCAAAGAAAATCCAGCTGACCTGGTGTCTCGTGGTGTAAATATTGAGGATTTGTCTTCATCGATTTTGTGGTGGGAAGGACCCACGTTTCTAAAAGATCTTATTTACTTTGACAAATCAATTTCACGTTCTGTATCGCAACTCAATGAAATTATACCAAATGAATTACCGGAACTCAAATCAAACGTCGTAAATTCATTGATTACAAATAATAACAAAACAGATTCAACTTTCTTTCCGTTTCGTAGGTTCTCGAATTTTAATCGCATGAGTCATGTCGCTGCATACATACTTCGCTTTATCTATAATACACGCAACAAAAGACAACAGCTGACAGGGAGTATTACTGTTATTGAATTAAAACGAGCTATCAATATACTTGCTAAGCAAAAGGAGTCGTTTACAAATGAATACAGTTTACTTAAAAATGGAAAGAATGTTAAATCAAGTAATCGAATTGCAAGTTTAAATTTATTTATAGATAATGAGCATGTTTTACGAGTAGGTGGTAGAATCAAGAATTCACCCGATTTTAATTATAATAAAAAACACCCAATACTTCTATTCTTCGGATCATCATTTTACGCTTTTGCTGTTCAGGCATATACATAACCAGTCTATGCACTGTGGGCCACAAGCATTATTGTACCAATTACGCGAAGATTGGTGGCCGCTGTCAGGTAGGAACCTAGCTAGGAAGGTGACTCGTCAATGCGTTGTTTGTACACGCGTTAAAGGGAAAACATTAAGCCCACTTATGGGCAATCTTCCTGAAGAGCGAATAACTGCTAGTTTTCCTTTCTATCTCTCAGGGGTAGACTACGCGGGACCAGTGTTCATACTCAGTCGAAAGGGAAGAGGCGCGAGATTAATTAAATCTTATATTTGTTTGTTTATATGTTTTAACACACGTGCTATTCATCTAGAACTCGTTAGTGACCTCTCTTCTGATGCATACTTACTCGCGCTGAAACGCTTCATTTCACGGCGCGGTAAGCCTTCTAAAATTTATTCGGACAATGGTCGTAATTTTGTTGGTTTAAATAATGAATTTGCTCAGTTTTTATCGAAATGTAAGAGTGATATTATTGAATACGCTAAAAACCAAACTATCGAATTTTCATTCATTCCGCCTTATTCCCCTCATTTTGGTGGCTTGTGGGAGGCTGGGGTCAAATCGTGCAAGTACCATCTTCGACGAGTTGTGGGAAACGCGCATCTCACCTTCGAGGAGTACACGACGCTGCTATCTCAAATCGAAGCTGTACTCAACTCTCGGCCGTTGGCACCCATGTCTTCGGATCCTCGAGACTATATTCCCCTCAGCCCCGGACATTTTTTAATCGGCCGACCTCTCACGGCACCAGTATGTGAAGATGACCTGCGAGACTTGCCTGCACATCGTTTGACGCGCTACAATAGACTGGAGCAGCTTCGTCAACAGTTTTGGTTGCAATGGTCTAAGGAATATATATCGGAACTACAGACCAGAACAAAATGGAAGGTAAACACCACTGATTTAAAACCTGATACGCTTGTTATTATCAAGGACATAAACCTTCCGCCATTGAAATGGCAATTGGGGCGTATTGTGAAGACAATACCTGGTAAAGACGGAATCTCGAGAGTCGCCGACATCCAGACATCATCAGGCATAGTGAGACGAGCATACACAAAAATATGTCCACTAGTTGAAGATGAGTGAATGAAGCTATTGTAAGCTGATGCTTTCAAGGCCGCGGGCATGTTGGAGATGGACATTGAAAACCTACCCAGTAAACGCGTCCTAAACTGCCAATAAGAAGACAACACGATGACGCTAAAGTGCGCGCTGATTGGTCAAAATATTGTTCCCATACCCCGCTATCCTTGTCTCTGTAGATTCAAGAACGATTACACTCGCCATTTTGTTATACGCATGAGCATTGCATTTTTTAATTAATAAAATTCCCAATCCATCCAGTCACGTAGGAAAGTCAGTAAATACATACTATTGTTGTGTAGCTATCACGCCGCTACACTAGTCTCTGCGTTTCTGATTTCAATATCATTGTTTCGTCCTCTTTCCGTGTCCTGGTCATCGTTCCGTGTTTGTTCATTTTGAGTCCCAATATTACTGTTCCGTGTCTCTGCAGTTTGAGTGACAATAACACTGTCCCATGACTCTTTAGTTTGAATCTCATAATCCTTTCTTTTTTGCGCTTCAGTTTCTTCAACATCAAGAATGCAATCATTGTCATCATTTGAATCGAGAATATCTTTGTCATTAAAAACTTCATGACACAATAATAAATCCAAACCGGATTTGTTTATATTATTTTTGTCTTTCTCAATATTATAATTTTGTATCTCTTCATTTTTATTGTTAGTATTTTGGTTCCGAGTCTCTTTCTTATCTCTCTTAGTATCATCGTTACTTGTGTTTGCAACTGTTTCAGTAATAATGCTTGGTGAATTATCATAGTTACTTCGTGCATTTCCAAGCTTTTTGATTGTCTTTCTTTTTTTTTGGTCCTTTTGCTCATCGTTTTCATCATTGACAGAGTTTCATCTAGTTCAGGAATGTAGTCACTGTCTTTATCATCATCCGAATCGTGGAAAATGTCAACATTTTCATTAAAAACATTATCTAAACCTGAGCGGTCCACCCCAGCTTTGATTTTTAAGGAGTTGATATCATATGTTTGTATAAAATTGTACGAGTACGAAGTTTCATATTCACTCGGATGGAATGGGCCCCATTCTAATGGTCTTCTAAATAGGACTTTAATATCAGAAACTGTGGGATTAAGCACTGATTTATTTTCATCATTACTGGTTTGTTCGTATACGTTTTCTGGGTTGTTCTCGTTACGTAGGACAGTATTAGGAAGTTTCAAATTAGTGTAAGACTTTTTAAAAATAGTTAGTATTCTGTCACGTCGGGCTTGAGCCGCCATTTTAGCTGAAACAAAGCGAGTAAACTTAATTAGCTTATTAAATCATTTGCAAATGATTGATAACACTGCGGTTGTAAGTCTTGTCAGTAACTATGTTTGTAAGCACACAAAACCGTAAAAAAATGTATACATTTGAAAAATACAAGCTTCTCAACTTTCGTATTTGACACTGATTTTAGCTCAACTTTGGGCGAAATATACAGAGAAATAATCGTATTTATTAGAACCTTGGTTTTGGCGCGTTTATACAATGTAAGCAAACGAATAATAAAAATACATAACTAGGTAGGTACATTTTCCCGGGCAATCTTACGCGTATAATGCCGCGCATTCTAGCGACACACGACGTACCCACTAGAGCTTAGGCGAGTGACTGTGAATGTGACGGACGAATGTAATTGCTTGCTTGGAGTTACCCCCCGCCACGCCTCCCCTGCGTCGGCCTTATGTGATGCTACATATTACAACCGTAAGGCCGGGACTCCACCAAAGCAGAGATGTGTGCGGTGTGCTGTGTGCTGTGCGAGAAGAGATGTTTTTCAGCTCGCGGGACTCCACCAAAGCGGAGATGTGTGCGGTGTGCTGTGTGCTGTGCGAGAAGAGATGTTTTTCAGCTCGGGTGCGGGGCGTTGAGTGCTCAGTACGCATTCTGACACGAAAGGTAGACGATGTCGCTATTATTACAAAAAAAGTATCTTCTTTTACTTGAAGAAGAACTACAGTCTGAAGAAGCAGAATTGATAGCTTTATACTACCTAAACAAAAGAAAACATCGGTTTTGGAAAAGAAGTCACTTGTATTACCATACCAGTCATGGAGAATTTTTTACTTTGTTTAATGAGTTAGATGATGAAAGTTTTACCAAGTCCTACAGACTACCGAGGAATATATTCTACGAACTACATAACTTAATTAAACCGCATATATTTAAGCAAGATACTAACTACAGGAGATCTATCTGTACCCAAGAGCGGCTAGCAGTATGTTTGAAGTAAGTACCTACCTAATTATTTTTTTGTTAAGTGTGTTTGTGTTTATGTGTGTTATCTGCGTTTGAATGTGATCAGTCTTTTTTGAGTGTTTGTTTTTTTTTGTGTAAAAGGGCTAAGTGAGAAGTACTCAAAACGAGAATCAAGAAGTACGAGAATACATGAAAAATATTATGTAAACTGAGTATGTAAGGATTACGAGAAATCGAGATCCGTTGTCTCTTTCTACCCCTCCGGGAGACTGGAGTGATGTAAAAACCAAATTTATTTTTATATTATCTTATTTATTCATAAAGAAAACAAAAAAATCAACTGCCGTTCTGGGAGTAGCAAAAAAAACGTAAGGTTAAATTAGAAACATAACGTACAAAAAAATTATAACAGTAAATCACATGAGACATATTGCTTTCTTTTCCATATAGTTACAAATTATCATATGTGTCTTCTTCTGTGTCGTCGTTTCTGAATGCTTCTTCTATCTGTTCATCGGTCATGTGCGTATCTTCCAAGCTTGGAACAGGTGCCTGTGTCGAACTTGGACCCGGTGTTTGTGTTGAGCTAGGAACCGGTGCCTGTGTTGAGTTAGGACCACCGGCCTGTGTTGATGTAAGAACCGGTGCCTGTGTTGAGCTAGGACCCGGTGTCGAACTTGGACCCGGTGCTGAAGTGTAACCGGGGGAATACCAATTATTTTCATTTGTGTTATACCATGTGTTTTGTAGCTCAAGTTCTTCCAATTCTAAAAGAACATTGAAAATTTTACGTTTAGCCTGAAGCTGCATATATTGAGAAAGTTTTTTTACACTTTTTGATATCGACAGAAAAAAAGTGTCCATTTCGTCAAGGGTATTATTTTTCTCTATCAATGATTGTATTTCTAGTTTTTCTTGGCGTATTCTTTCACGGTTTGCATGGTGCTGTATAAGTAAATTACTTATTTCATCCGATTTTCTTGTTGCATTTCTGCATGTCGAGGCTGAGACGCTTGATGTCGGTGACGGCGAATGTTGTACAGATGGACGATCTTCTGGAGTGCTTCTTGTATGATTGCTTGATGTTTCAAAAAACTCATCGGTTACATTATTTTCCAATGAATTTGTTTCCTGTTCATTTAAATTTGTTTGTGAGGTATAATTTGTAGTCCTGTTTCTATTCGTCATATATGGTATCAAAAATTCCATTACCTTCTCATATTTCCATTCACGAATTTGTTTACCACTCTGTCCACTTCTAGTGGCATTCTTCCTTTTTAATGCGTCCCGGTGGCTGTCTCTCAACTTTTTCCACTTAGATTTAGCCGTTTTTACTGAAATAAAAATAATTGAAATCATTATAAATATTAAATGTTGACATTGCCATAGTCAAAATATACTTACCGCATTATCACTCATGCAGAATTTATAACCATTATAAATATTTAAAAAATACCAGAGTTTCAAGGGAAACCAATTTATAAAAAAAAAATCTGAAATCAAACAAACAAAACGGATTGTATCTCTCGTACGTGGTCGCGGCAGACGGCGGCGTCGAAAGGTCATTGGGCATTTTGTTCGGACATATGACCCACGGCGCACAAAAACGAAACAGTGCTAGGTATGTAGTTAAATGTATATGTTACTTAATGGTATGGGTCGCATTATTGCAGGATATGGGAGAACCGCAAAAAAAATTTTTTTAATTAATATTATAGCATTTTTAAAATAATTATTATAGCATTTTTAAATTATTATTATAGCATTTTTATAATGAACTAAGTAAAAACTATTGGCCTGACTGTAAAAATACTTTGTAAAACAGTTGTTTTGAACAATTTCCAGGAATACGAAAATAAAATCCATTTTGCGGTAATAATATTTTTATTCTGCATTATCAAAATCTATAGTTAATTCATCTAAAAAGGCTGCAGGCGCGTCTATCACGTCTTGATGCCTGGCCCATGACAGAAAGTATACGACGCTTACAACATGTGCACAGCTTCCGACAGTGCGACGGCCGTGTATACACGAGCAGTAATACTGTTGGATGCTATTTCTTCCAATATGGGTAGGATCTACTAAAATATAGGTGTAGTACTGCTTTGCACGGACGTGTCGTGACTGTATTCTGCCTCTTATCAATATCTTATTTTCAATCATTTCTTGGTGCCGGTATAGTTCGATAGTGTATACACCATCCTCACGCATGTGCTCGTGGCAATACGATCTTGCGATTCTCAAGTGGTATGATCCCAACGTAAACAATATTAATTCGTCAAATGTAAGCCGAGGAAAGTCATCAAAATCCGGATCATTGCCATCGAGTCGCACAAACGCTACTCTCTGCCTGTTTAAATTATGGTTAATCACATATTCTGCCATCTCATTGGGTTCATTCATTCGTTCATTTATAATTCTTATGAATTGTTCCGCATACATATGGTCCTCATATGGATGGCGAGTAGCATTAATTATGGCCGCAGTTATTTTGAAGTCGACCATCATGTTTCTCATGGCAACGTTAAAATATACATGGCGGAAGATTTTAAAATCTTTCTTGAATCTGCCGTTAATGGTTTCCACTACCCACCGGATCATTGTTATTAATCTAGATTTATTAGCATCTAGTGTCGTCAGTTGTTCTCCTCTTACTCTTGTAGGCGGCATGTGAGGATTATACCCGCATTCCTCAATTTTATCAATCGAATCCCGAAATCCACGATCCAATATAAAAACATCATTAACTCTCAAGAACCCATGAATCGGAGAATCTTCTTGCATCAGGTCACGCATAATGCTTGCGTCCGAAGTAGTCGCAGTGTAAGGCCCCGTAACATCTACTATGTAGCCGTCGGTACATACTATAAGGAAGGGTTTTACTAAGTTCCGAAACTTATGAAGACTGTAAGTTTTGCGCTGGAAAAGGAAATTCGAACTCTTTTGTAGATAAATATATGTTCCATCACATACGAGAATGGCCGCCGGTTCATTATAGTTACCACCAAAAAAATGGCTTGGAATTGCAAGATTCTTGGCCACCACATCTTCCCTAGTAATATGATTTAAGCCCAAATGCTGTGGAACAAAATCATTACTTAAGCATTCTCTTGCTATCGCCAACTTCCTTTCTAGGGTTCTCCTCGACATATTGAATTTAGTGGCTAATCGCTCATCTGGTTCACCGGTTCTTATTTTTGTTAAAAAAATTCCAAGAACTGTGGCAGGATGAACTGATCGATCACCCAGTGAAGGCGTTTGGTTCAAAATAACATTAAATTGATATTTTGTTAGTCCCGTCCAAAAGTGAAATTCATTGTCCTCTATTTCTTCAATATTTTCGAAATCAAGGTTGCTTCTTTGTTCGATATCCCATTTATATAAATTCATCATACCAACAACATGAGTACTGTCAAAGTTTTCGTGGGATGTAGTGTTGAGCAAGTCTACCCAATCATTCCTCATAAAATGAGCATTGCAAACCCAGCTCGGGTTTGCAATGCTCATTTTATGGTAGTTTATGCAATTCTGGTATATAAAAATTGTGATTGTGTAAGAGTTGGAACTTAGCATATAGTGGAACATTATGGGCCACTACATTTCTACAGTTTGTAAAAATACAATGTCTCGCTGTATTCGATGCTCGCTTATATCCTCTAGGCGTAACAAAACTAGGCTGCAATTGTACTTGATCTTGCACTGGTTGCTCTTCAACTGGCTGATCTTGTACTGGTATATTTTGTACTTGTTCATTTTGTACGGGTTGATTCCGTAAACGACGATCTAACCTTGACCAACAAGCATGGCACATGGCCCGTGAGCCATTAAAAGTAATCTGAAACAATTGAAAAAAAAAATATATATTCCTCCATTTATCAAGAAGTAAAATGAGCCATTACATTGAGCAAAGCAACATTTGTACAATCAAGAGCACGCGACGAGTCATACACATACGATGACAGTGTAGTGTACTTACCTCACGTGGTATTATTTCTTGCAATAATAAATCTACAAGATCCCTTTGTCTTTCCAAAAAGAGAACTGTCAATATGTGTTTTCGTCGACGTAAAACAGATCGATTACACGACACGCAACTATTTTGTCTTTCCATGTTAATGTAAACCAATCGTCAAGCAAAATCAGGGGTCCATAAAACACGCTCAAGTAATCAATAAAATGCAAAAATCGGAAACACGAGTTTAAACGCACAGATCGAAACGAAGGATGACGTACGACTGCGGGGCGGTCAGAGCGGGTGGGGCGCAGGCGGCGCGTCGCACGCGCACTTCGATACCTTTGTAGCTGCGTTGAACTAGTTGTCTACTAGGATTAGCCTAGGTAGGTAGGTAAGCCGCAGAAAGTCCAATAATAACCTCAAGATACACTTTGAAAGTTTATTCAGAGACAAATAAATGATAGGTAATTCTAGTTAGTTTTAGGTACATATCACGACACAGAAAAATCTAGAATTCGGTATAGTCAAGCTCACTGTCGCGGGTATAGAGCGTCGCGGCGCGTCGTAAACTAGCGTGCGTTCAGTGCGGTGATAAGTTTCTCACTGCCGCATGAAACGGTCGACAGGCAGCGCGCGGGCGCCGGCATTACGGCGCATGCGCGGGAGCCGTCGTGTTATAACCGAGGCGCGTCGAATAACCAGAGCTGTGCCAACTAGTGATGTGCGTAAGTTTACAGGTACAAAGGACAGAGCTCGCCACATCACCCCCCTCCAGAGACCGAGTAGGGCGATTAAGTTTCATATTCCCGGTAATACTCCGGGAATCGGACTGTTCTTTTGTCCGGGATAATATAAGCGGGCTTCAAGCGGTCAACGGATACGGTCACAGATTTGCCTTTTATCTGAAGTTTGAAAACCTTATCATTCCTTTCTATTACAGGATGCGGACCAGTGTACGCGGGTTGTAGGGAACCTCTCAGCGCATCTTCTCTCAGGAACACATGACTAGTGGTAGCAAGATCTTTGTAGATGAAAATAGACTGCTTGTTGTGTCTTGAGGCAGGGACTGGCTTCAGATTGTTCGCGAATAGGCGTAGGCGTGCTGTATAGTCTGTGACATCGGTTGTTCCTTCTGAGTTTGGATTGAAGAATTCGCCAGGTAAGCGAAGCGGTTCACCATAGACTAGTTCAGCTGGGCTAGCTTTCAGATCATCTTTGAACGCACTCCGTATCCCGAGCAGGACAAGCGGTAGTGCTTCCATCCAATTTTCTGTACCGTGGCAAGTAATTGAGGTCTTCAGCTGTCGATGAAATCTTTCAATAGCGCCGTTGCATGCAGGGTGATAGGCTGTGGTCTTCTTATGATAGAATCCGACTGATTTGGAGAGATACTGGAAAAGTGAAGATTCGAATTGACGACCACGGTCCGTCACGATGGTGGTGGGACATCCAAATCTTGAGATCCATCCAGTGAGAAGAGCTTTAGCAACGGTTTCAGCTGTCGCATCGGGTATGGGCATCACCTCAGGCCATCTGGTAAACCGATCGATTGCGGTGAGGCAGTAGCGATTTCCACTACATATTGGAAGTGGTCCGATTAAATCTATATGCACGTCCATGAATCGTGCTCGTGGGAGCTGGAAAGTTCCCAGGGGTGCTGACACGTGTCTATTAATCTTAGACCGCTGGCATGCTAAGCAGGCACGAGTCCATTCTCTGCAGTTTTTCTTGACTCCGGGCCATATGTATCGTTCCGTTACTAATTTTATAGTGGCATTGGCACCAGGATGGCTAAGCCCATGCAGGCTCTCAAAAACTTGCTTTCGCATGACAGGTGTGACATAAGGTCTAGGAGTCTGGGAGCTGACGTCACAATATAGCTCTGATCGAGTTCCAGGAATCTTGACTTTTTCCAAGCGAAGCGACGTTCCACTCTCGAGAAGTAGCTTCAGCTCTGGATCTGAGTCTTGAGATTGAGCTAGCCTTGGGAAGTCAATTGAAAACTCCACCTCCTCCACTCGCGAGAGCGTGTCCGCAACCACGTTGTCCTTGCCTGAGATATGCTGTATATCCGTTGTGAATTGAGATATCAGATCAAGATGGCGGAATTGTCTGGGCGAACACTTATCTTTGCGTGTGTGGAACGCGTAGCACAAAGGTTTATGATCAGTGTAAATTGTAAAATCTTTAGCTTCCAACATGTGTCGAAAATATTTGACAGCTTCATAAATGGCCAACAGTTCTCTGTCGTAAGGAGAATACTTCTTTTGAGCTGGAGAAATCTTACGGGAAAAGAATGCCAGCGGTTGCCATGCGCCATCCTTATGCTGTTGCAGAACTGCTCCTATCGCGGTGTCAGAGGCGTCAGTAACGAGGGCAAGCTTGGATTGACAATCAGGATGTGAAAGAAGCGTTGCACGACAGAGGCTATCTTTGCATTCCTGAAAAGCTGTCATCGTGTCACCGGACAAGTGTATAGGGTGAGAACCTTTGACAGACCCCATTAAAAGAGCATTCAGTGGTGTTTGACATTCCGCGGCTCCAGGTATAAATCTTCGGTAAAAATTAATCATTCCTAAGAATCTTCGCAGTTCTCTTACGGTCTTCGGTACTGGAAATGACTTTATTGCTTCTACTTTAGAATCGAGGGGCTTGACCCCATCAGCTGATATTGAATATCCCAGGAACGTGACTTCTGATTGGCCAAAGTGGCATTTGGCGGTGTTTATGATGACACCGTAGTCTTTCATTCTACCAAACAGCTGACGAAGGTGGTCTTCATGTTCCTGCTCGTTTTTGGAGAAGACTAGAAAATCATCAACGTAGGGATAGACAAAGTCGAGTCCGCGGGTCATCTCGTCGACAAAACGTTGGAATGTTTGACATGCGTTGCGGAGCCCAAATTGCATATATAATGCTTCAAAGAGACCAAAAGGAGTCGTTATTGCGCTTTCCGGGACGTCCTCCGAGAAAATAGGTATTTGGTTAAAAGCTTTAACTAAATCTATGGTAGAAAATACCTTGCATCCTGCTATGCTGTGAGTGAAGTCATGCACATGCCGTACTGGATATTTATCAGGTATTGTTCTGGCGTTCAGCATCCGGTAGTCCCCGCAAGGCCTCCACTCGTTTTCCTTCTTTGGAGCTAGATGGAGTGGAGAAGCCCAAGGACTTTCCGAAGGTCTAACTATTCCAGATTTTAACATTGACTCAAATTCCTTTTTCGCTATTATCAGCTTGTCAGGTGCAAGTCGACGGGGAGAAGAAGAGACTGGCGGGCCTGGCGTCGTCCTAATATAATGAACGGTATTGTGTTTTACCTCCTTTTGGTGTCCAGATGGGTGAGTAAGTTCCGGAAATTCACGAAGTATATCATGATATCTGGACTCGCCGAGCGGTATCTTGATAGACGATATCGAAGTCGACGAGTTGACAGGCGTACCGATGGCGAAGAGTGCTGTTTGGCTATCTAGAATACCTAGGCGTTGATTGCGAATATCTACGATGAGTCCGTAATATTTCAAAAAATCAGCCCCTATGATAGCTCTAGTGACGTCCCCTACTATGAAACGCCAGGGAAAATCGCGTCGCAACCCTAGGTCTAAATCTAGATGAGCGTATCCGTACGTGCTGATAGGAGTACCGTTAGCTGCAGATAGCTGAAAATCTGTCTTAGGACGTCGCTGTCGAATGGCGGATCGCGGATAGACACATACGTCACTCCCTGTATCTACGAGGAACGAAACCTTAGACCGACGATCCGTAACGAACAGGCGACCAGACGGGTGGGGGCAGTCATCCGTCGCCATTACTGACTGCCCCGAGAGTTTTCCGCACCGTATCCGCTGTTCCGGGAATTATCCGGACCGTATCCGCTGTTCCGGGAATTATGCGGACCGTATCCGCTGTTCCGGGATTTTTCCGTGCCGTAGTCACACGGCTTGACGCAAATTTTTGCATTTTTACCGTGCCTAGAATGGTACCAACACTCTGGATATTTTTTATAATTGGACACAGATCTGGTTAACGACCTACCTCGATCACTCCGATGAGAAGATCGCGATCTCCGCTGCTGCGATCCCAGTTGCGAAGCGAGATTCTGCATCTGTTTCCGTAACTCGGCGATTTCGCGTGCCATAGATTCCATGTTCGATCCGGGTCCCGATGAGCTAAACTGAGCTGATGCGACTTGAAGAGAAGGTGTGGCAATATCCTGGATTTTATCTGCCAAGTCCGCGAGTACCTCAAGTGACGCGGTGGGTTGGGCGGCGATCACTGTTTGTATATTCCGTGGCAAGCGGCTGGTCCAAATTGTCTTTAAAAAATCTTGAGGCACACTTGGTCCAGCGAGGCTCTGGAGATGTCGGAGAAACTGTGATGGCCGACGATCGCCCAACTCTTCGTGCATAAGTAGCTGTTTTACTTTTTTCTCATGTGACGCACTAAGCCGTTTTATCAATTCTGTTTTTAATTTCTCGTACTTATCTGCTTCTGGTGGGCATACAATCAAGTCCTTTACTTCTTTGGAGAATTGGTGGTCTAATTGTCCGATTACGTAGTTGAACTTGGTGGTGTCTTGTGTGATGTTCGAAATCGCAAATTGACCCTCGACCTGGGCGAACCAAATCTCGGGTTCGTCAGGCCAAAATGGCGGCACCCGTATTCCCACGCGGCATATCTCCATAGCAGGCTTCTCAGAAGTTTCGCGCTCCTTAGACATGTTTTCAGCAGGGGTCACCAATGTAGCTGCGTTGAACTAGTTGTCTACTAGGATTAGCCTAGGTAGGTAGGTAAGCCGCAGAAAGTCCAATAATAACCTCAAGATACACTTTGAAAGTTTATTCAGAGACAAATAAATGATAGGTAATTCTAGTTAGTTTTAGGTACATATCACGACACAGAAAAATCTAGAATTCGGTATAGTCAAGCTCACTGTCGCGGGTATAGAGCGTCGCGGCGCGTCGTAAACTAGCGTGCGTTCAGTGCGGTGATAAGTTTCTCACTGCCGCATGAAACGGTCGACAGGCAGCGCGCGGGCGCCGGCATTACGGCGCATGCGCGGGAGCCGTCGTGTTATAACCGAGGCGCGTCGAATAACCAGAGCTGTGCCAACTAGTGATGTGCGTAAGTTTACAGGTACAAAGGACAGAGCTCGCCACACCTTACTGTTATTTTCTACCTGTCGAAAGTGCGAGCGAGAGAGACATACAATCTGTTATGCGATACAAACATTTTTCTTATGCTTGTACATACATTTTCACAATGCTGACAGTAAAATCTTTAGTTTTTAGTCTAATAGAATTATAGTTAGACTCACATACATACTGTTACATAACATTTTTCCTCCAGCAGATACATAAAAAAAATTTACATATTTAGAAAAGTGGAATTGAATACTTTACTTTAAAAGTGATTTGAACACTGTGCGCGAAAAAAAAAAGTGGGTCAAAACCGCCCAATGATCTTTGAAATGTTAATAAATAACGAGTGATAAATCCATTTTATTTGTTTGATTTCAATGTGTTGTGCTCGTGTGAATCTTAGACTTTTAATTGTTTCTTTTCTATTATTTAAAAATGGCTATAACTTTTGAACGAGTGAAAATTCTGTAAATACATAATTTCAGTAATGCCTAATCTTTTATAGTTCCGGAAACAACACGACACTGATTAAGATATTATTTTGAAATGACCCTTCTATTCTAACTGAAACCACGACACATAAATAAAGGGTGTTTTTTTTAGAGGTATAGAGCTTTGGAATGGAATAAAACAAGGATGAATATATAAATTGACATGAAATTGACTTTATTCAAAAGATTATCTTTTGGCATTATAATTTAAATATGATTTCTGGCATATGACCGCCACGGCTGGCTTGGACGTACTCTAATCTGGAGGTCCAATTTTCAATCACTTTTTCCAACATTTGTGGCCGTATATCGGCAATAACGTGACGAATGTTGTCCTCCAAGTGGTCGATCGTAGCAGGTTTATCGGCGTAAACTAGCGACTTTACATATCCCCACAAAAAATTGTCTAACAGCGTTAAATCGCACGATCTTGGAGGCCAATTCACGGGTCCAAAACGTGAAAGTAGGCGGTTATCAAACGTTTCCTTCAGTAAATCAATTGTGGCACGAGCTGTGTGGCATGTTGCGCCTTGTGTGTCTTGTTGAAACCACAGCTCCTGCACATCATGGTTATTCAATTGAGGAACAAAAAAGTCAGTAATCATGGCTCTATAGCGGTCACCATTGACTGTAACGTTCTGGCCAGCATCGTTTTTAAAGAAGTACGGACCAATGATTTCACCACCCCATAAAGCACACCAAACAGTTAGTTTTTCTGGATGTAACGGTATCTCAACATACACTTGAGAATTATCTTGACTCCAAATGCAGCAGTTTTGTTTATTGACGTAGCCATTTAACCAAAAGTGAGCTTCATCGCTAAACAAAATTCTCTTATGAAAATCGGGATCAACGGCAATCTTGTTTTGGGCCCATTCACCGAATCTACGCCTTGTAAGGTGATCGTTTGGCTTCAATTCTTGCACGAGTTGGATTTTGTAAGCACGCAAACCAAGATCTTTCCGTAAAATCTTCCATAAAGTGGACGGACACATATCCAATTCCTGTGCATGATGGCGGATAGACTGATTTGGGTCTTCCTCTACGCTACGGTCTACAGCAGCAATGGCTTCTTCTGTACGCACTGTACGACGTCTCTGTGGATGCGTATTATCATTTAAAGTAAACGTGGTGCGAAAACGGTCCATAGTTAGTCGAATTAATTGCTCTGATGGACGATTATGTTGACCGTAAAATGGACGTAGTGCGCGATACGTATTTCGAACAGAACCATTATTTTCAAAATAAATTTGCACAATTTGGAAGCGTTGTTCAGGCGTCAGTCTATTCATTTTGAAATGCCAAACCAAACTAAACTCAAATCACTTGACAGCTGACAAAATGGCCGCCAGTTAAAACAGTGTTGCCAATTTAAAGTTCTATACCTCTAAAAAAAACACCCTTTATAAATCTATATTATAATTATTACAGGTATTTGGCGACTGGTTCAAAATTTTCACAAATAGCTGAAAATTTTAGGATTGGAAAATCGACTGTTCCAAGAATTATAGAAGATGTCTGCGATGCCTTGTGGACAGTATTACAACCTTTGGTTATGCCAGAACTTAATGAAAATGATTGGAAAAAAATTTCAAAGCAATTTGAAGAAATCTGGCAATTCAAAAACTGCGTCGGGGCCATTGATGGCAAGCATGTGTACATGTTTGCACCCCCAAAATCTGGGTCCTCATATTACTGTTATAAACACAGGTTTTCAACTGTAATGATGTGCGTAGCCGACGCTACCCGAAGAATAATTATGGTAGATATAGGTTCAATGGGAAGGTTCAGCGATGGTGGTATTTTTGCTGATAGTATATTCGGAATTCGTTTGAGAGAAAACAGACTAAATCTACCACAGCCACAACCCTTGTACCAAAATGGAGAACCTGTACCGTTTGTTTTTATTGGAGACGAAGCTTTCCCTTTGATGACTAACTTAATGAGACCATATCCACGCGATAATTTAAATAACGAAAAACGAACATACAATTATAGACTTTCAAGAGCTCGTCGTATTGTGGAAGCTACATTTGGTGTATTATCACGGAAATGGAACGTATACCGTAAAGAATTTGAATGTAAAATAGAAACAGTGGAAAAAGTGATAAAAGCAACGTGTGTTCTACACAACTTTTTAATTGACAAGATGCCTGGCTATCTAGATAATAATGAAACGGGTTTGGCCACGACTATGTTTAACGACACAAACGTGGAAAATCTATTATCGAATGACAATATGGATGCCTATCAAGTTCGAGAAAAATTCTGTAGTTATTTCAACAACGAGGGCGCCGTTCCATGGCAAGACACTCGTATTACAATATTACTTGAACGAAATACTTAATATAATAAATTGCACTTACCGTCAGATAATTGAGTTTCTTTCAAAACGTTCTCCCAAGCTGCATCTTTGACGTCAGTAAGTTTATAGGTATCTATTGATGTGTTCCATAGACATGGATATTTTTTTACTGATTCAATAAATTGTTCATCCATTACGTTTTATTTAAATTAACTAATTGTTTACGTTGAAAAATACAAACTGCACAAATTATTCACGATAAAAGCGTGTGCTCGCGTGCACGGTACTAGCAAGATGGCCGGCCGGCCGGCGCGCGCGCGGGGTTCTGCGGGTTGCTAGCGGGCGAGAGGGGGGAGGGTGACATCGCTCACTGCACGCCGCTCACATCTCTCGTCTCCACTGCGCGTCGTCCGCGCACAGCTCACATCTCCGCTTCCATCGCGACATACAAATATTAGACATCTCCGCACAGCGATCTCCACTGAAGCTGAGCGGAGAGGAGACGTGTCAATAACTCAATTCTATTGGTTGTTTAAAAAACATCTCCTCTCCGCTCGTCTCGTCTCCGCTTTGGTGGAGTCCCGGCCTAAGACTAAGGTTACACGCTCAATCTGGCGTAAGTTCAGTCCATCAGTTTGGTCCGACTAAGACTGATGCCAGAATGATGGATGGTAAACACGGTTACACGCTCAGTCTAAACTGACAGCAGACTGATAAAACTTACGTTAGTTATCATTCGTAAAGTGAAGACGACAGTCAAGTGAGTCACCTGGTCCTGCCTAGCCATGGATATTGTGAAAAAAAAAAAGAGCCTGTGCTATTATAATTATCGCTTTACTGCTAAAGAAGCGCGTAAAAAGGAAGCGATGGATGAAAACCTGGCTACAAAAAAGAGAACATTACACGCATCTAAATTTATTAAATGAAATACGACAACAGGATGACGAAGAAGACTTTCAAAATTACTGTCGAATGAAAGAAGCCTGCTACGAGCATTTGTTGCAAATGATCAAACCATATTTGGAAAAACAAGATACCTGTATGAGGAAAGCAATAACCGCCGAAGAAAGATTAGCTGTCACTTTACGATACCTTGCTACTGGAAGAAATATTAAAGATCTTAAATATTCTGCAATTATGTCACCTGCTGCCATCAGTCAGTCAATTATTCAGACATGCGAAGTATTAATTTATGTCCTACAGTCTTATATCAGGGTAAGTAAAATATCTATATTAAGTACTTTATTTTTATTATTTTGCTTACAAAAACAACAATGTAATTCAATTTATGGCACTATGTAATTGTTTAGTTTTGCCTATTTAATCATATTATTCCGCTTGAAATTGAGCGAATAACGAACCAGCTGTGACAGGGGTTTGAATGTAGATGGGTGATTGTGCGGGAGGAGCTCCGACTTGGGTTTGGATGTTGTTGGAAGAATGCGCGAGAGGAGCTGTGACAGGGGTTTGAATGTAGATGGGTGATTGTGCGGGAGGAGCTCCGACTTGGGTTTGGATGTTGTTGGAAGAATGCGCGAGAGGAGCTGTGACTGGGGTTTGAATGTAGATGGGTGATTGTGCGGGAGGAGCTCCGACTTGGGTTTGGATGTTGTTGGAAGAATGCGCGAGAGGAGCTGTGACTGGGGTTTCAATGTAGATGGGTGATTGTGCGGGAGGAGCTCCGACTTGGGTTTGGATGTTGTTGGAAGAATGCGCGAGAGGAGCTGTGACTGGGGTTTGAATGTAGATGGGTGATTGTGCGGGAGGAGCTCCGACTTGGGTTTGGATGTTGTTGGAAGAATGCGCGAGAGGAGCTGTGACTGGGGTTTCAATGTAGATGGGTGATTGTGCGGGAGGAGCTCCGACTTGGGTTTGGATGTTGTTGGAAGAATGCGCGAGAGGAGCTGTGACTGGGGTTTCAATGTAGATGGGTGATTGTGCGGGAGGAGCTCCGACTTGGGTTTGGATGTTGTTGGAAGAATGCGCGAGAGGAGCTGTGACTGGGGTTTCAATGTAGATGGGTGATTGTGCGGGTGGAGCTCTTTGGATGTAGTCGGGTGATGTTGTGTGCGAATAGAAAGATGATTCGGGTGGAGATGTGTAATAGGGATATGGTGCAGGTGAAGGGGTTGATGTTACATTTATTTGAACCGAGTATCTGTGTAAATTTCCTAATTCCGCTTCAAATAGCACATCATTAATGGCCTTCTTGGCATATAATCTTTGAGTAGGGGTCAGTCGTTCTAATGTTTCTGCCCAGTCAAATGCAATTGACTGAACACCACTAACTTGGGGTTCTGCTAAGTAATTGCATGCTCGTTCCAGTAATTCATTTTGTGTTTTATGAACACTTCTCTTGGAACTAAGCCGAGGCGGTCTTGCGGGTGGTGGTGGGGCTGACACGAATGAAGAAATAGTCGCAGCCACTTCTTGCTCTTTTTGTGCTTGATCAGATTCAGTTTCATTCTGATTACCATCACTAACCTGAAAAAACGAAACGTACAATATTAACTTCTACCATTTTTTTCTTTTCAGAAACCATCAAAAGAGGAATGGAAAAGAATTGCCACTGATTTTGGGGATAAATATCAATTTTGAAATTGTTTGGGAGCTTTGGATGGTAAACATGTTAAGATCCAAAGACCAGAACACTCAGGGTCACTATATTTCAATTATAAAGGTCACTTTAGTATTGTCTTGATGGCACTGGCAAATGCAAATAAAGAATTTATAATGATTGATGTTGGTGCGAATGGCCGAGTATCGGATGGTGGTGTTCTGTTTTACACAAAATTCTGGGATCTCTATAGTAAAGGCGAATTAGATATACCAGAACCATCGCCATTGCCATATGCCTCCGAAAGTTTTCCTTATGTTTTTATATCTGATGAGGCTTTTGCACTAGGGAAAAATTTAATGAAGCCATATCCACAAAGTGCATGTAACAATAATAATGAGCGAAAAGAATTTAACAGGCGACTGTCACGAGCTAGATCAGTTATTGAAGGTGCTTTTGGTATAATAACAAAAAAATTCGGTGTATTTCAAAAAGCAATATGCTTTGAGCCACGAAAAGCCTCAGTGATAGTAACGGCTTGCTGTTATTTACATAACTACTTAATGAAAACCAAATCCCGTCGCTACTTGGCATCAAACTGGAAAATTACATAAGCTACTGATATTGGATTGAACGATTTGGAGCCCACTTCTACCCGAAATTCAACTAATGATGCCAAAGTGATAAGAGAAAGACTTTGCCATTACTTTAGCCATGAGGGTAAATTGGAAATTAGCAAAAATGACCTCCAATAGTGAATAGTGAATAGAGAACATATAATAATAATTTTACAGCATTATACCTACTTTGTTTTATTTACCTACCTACCTACCTACTGCGGGGTGACATGTTGGAGGGAGATGTTGGGGGGACGAGGTGTGAAATTACGTGCAATGCACGTGTTACTTTTATGGCTACTTCATCCTCTCAACGTCTGTCTCCATGCAGGCACTGCACGCACGGACTCGCCGGGCTATATAATATGTACCTATACTACATAGAAAATATGCTCTTACTTACCCGATCTACCGGAACAGGCTGCTCAAATTTATCCAAAAATTTTAAATATTCGAAAGTCCAACTTTTTGGACAGTATAAGTCATCTGTACTAGACCCCGATTTTCGCGATGAAATAATTTTCTTGAACTCTCTCCTGTAGTTGGACCGTAAAACGTTGATTTTTTTTTTGACATCCTCTATAGTTGCCCCGGGTTTCACTTTTATATATATGTCGAGGAGTTTTCGCAAAGCGTCATTTCTCTTGTATTTATTACAATATAACGTATGCGTTTTATCCCATAACTCTGGCAAGGACTCGAATGAGAGAATGAATTCTTTTTCTATCTCGATTGGCGGTGGCGGGAGTGAAGTGGGCGGCGGCGGCAGGGCTTCGTCGCTTGGCACGTCTTGCTCCATTGCGTCGGGGACGGTGACTGACTGACACGGGAATGATTCGAGCGGTTACACGATCAGTCTGGCATCAGTCTGCTGTCATTCACAACAGAATGATAAAAAATATTTAAAATATTTAATTTTTGTCATTCTGGACCATCAGTACGTCAGTCAACCGGTTAGACGATAATTCTCCCATCATTCTGAGCAGACTGATTGACCAGACTGACGCCAGATTGAGCGTGTAACCTTAGTATAAGTCTATACCTACGGTGGTCATGTTAAGGAAAGCTCTCGTACAAACTTGTTTTTACTGAACAAGACGAAGGTAAGTTTACCTACGGTTGTCTTGTCAAGGAAAACTCTCGTACAAACCCGTATTTACCTAATAAGACGAAGGTAAGTAGCGATACCCTTGTATTCAGAAGTAACTAGGAACACTAAAGATTATCAACACTAGTACTAAGCACCGTAATTAACGTTACTGTTCTTACGTGTAGGTTATAGTCTTGTAAAATAAATAAAATACTTCAGATATCCGCCGTATATTACTATACGGTGCTATTCATAAGGTTACTAATTTGGATGCATGACCAAATTCATATAATCGCGATAAGGAAAAGAACCGTAAGGGCTCATACGGTATTAATGTATAGGAATGCTATGAAACAATTCGCGGTTACGGTTCTCATGACTCAAATAACTTCGTAAATGTAGGTTTTATCAAAAATACGTCAAAGAGAACATTATAGATCTCATCACGCTCATTCCGAATCTATAGCTAACTCATTTTTGATAAAAACCCTACTTACGGTTGTCTAAATTAGGAGGGCAGTACAGGTCGAGCGTCGCCGGGCAACTGAGCGCAGGCGTACCCAAGCCGCCAACATGTCGGCGGGTAACACGCGGAGGCGCATGTTGCCGACATGATTCTTTTCATACAGGCCGCCGGGCTTTGTCGGCGGCCCGGCGGGCTCAGTGTGTATGATCTATTACAGCGCTTCGGGTATCATCGCTTTCTCTGTCACTCTTATACGCTTTTGCGCTATTTGTCTCGTTCGTGAAGGTGGCGAAATGGCAGCGCCTCATGAGTTGATTTACAGTAAAATTAAATATTTGTATTTTCATTTTATTAGAATAAACAGTACTTACAAATGAAACGACACATCCTTCTTGCTTTTGGCTTTCGTCCCAGTGTAATTATTGCACTCTCTAAACACACACGATGGCATTTTGAATATTTTTTCACTGATAAAAAGTCACGCTGTCAACATGTGCCATCGCACGAAGCATCGAGGCGACTGGGCTTAGACAGGCTAATTAGCTTGACTTGAGTTCGCCACGCAGAGCGGGGTACAACGCATCTACCTCAGTTTATATAGAAGATCATTGGTTTAGGTATGACTCCTCGCAGCGCTTAAAAACCTACAGTCTTAATACAGTCTGTCAAGGGACTGCTTCTGCGCCATATCTTGCGACCAAATGTTTGGTTAGTCTGGCGTCCGATGATAACTTAAAAACAAGTAGCTTGCATGATGTCAAGCAGGCTATCTTGCATGATTTTTATTGTGATGATCTTTTAAGTGGATCGTCTACTGTGAGCGATGCTATAAATATATGTCGGGGAGTTATAGCCACATTGGATTCCGCTAAATTTAATATAAGAAAATGGAAATCTAATTGCACCCGTATTCTGAATGAACTTTTTTTAGGCGTCAACTTAGATTCAAACACAATACTAGATCTTTCAGATAACATCACAAACACATCTTCAAAAACCTTAGGTTTGCATTGGCATTGTCAATTAGATAGCTTATCTTTTTCAATTAATATTGAGCTTCAAAAAAAGGTGACAAAGCGCCACATTCTTTCTGTTATCAGTCAGATATTCGACCCATTAGGGCTGGTAGGCCCGTGCATTGTTGAAGCAAAAATGATCATGCAGAAGTTGTGGCTAAATAAATGTTCATGGGACGAAGTAATTTCATCTGAGATTTTAGATCTCTGGTCTTCATTTGCTAACACGTTACCTGTCTAAATGAGTTACAGATTCCTCGTTGGGTTCTTAGCGACTTTTGTGTAAAGGTCGAAATCCATGTGTTCACAGATGCTTCGGAAAGTGCGTATGGGGCACGCGTCTACATCCGGTCTGTGTCTAGCTCAGGGGTCGTTCGTGTTAATTTGGTAATCTCCAAAAACAAGGTTGCACCCCTAAAACCAGCGACTATCCCACGTCTTGAGTTGTGTGCAACCTTGTTAGGTGCAAGGCTGTGTGCAAAGGTACAGTCGTCACTCACACTAAAATTTGACATGTGTCGATTTTGGTGTGATTCGACGATTGTATTAGGATGGTTATCTACTCCTACCAATCAATTAAAGCATTTTGTGCGTAATCGCGTACATGAGATTCAGGAAAGTACAAGCGGTCACACATGGAGCTATGTACCGTCCAAGGAGAACCCGGCAGATCTTGTTTCTCGCGGGGTGAAGGCTGATTGCATCAGTAACGCCTCCTTGTGGTGATCCGGGCCGTCGTTTTTGCTACTTTCTGAACTTAATTTGCCAAAAATACCTAATTCATCACAGAAACATGAACTACCGGATCTCAATTCGTGTCTTATTGTAAATAATAATTCTAACAAGAACAATGACAACAAAATATTAACAAATCTTATAACTAAATATTCAAGGTTTACACATTTACAAAGAGTTACAGCTTGTATACAAAGGTTTACAATTGTAAAAATAAAAATAATAAATTGATTGGTCATCTTTCTTGCGAAGAGTTAAATAAATCTTATAATGTAGTTATACTTACTGCCCAGTTGGAAATGTTTCCTGACGGATATAATATCTTAAAGTCAGGTAACTCTTTGCCGAAGAAAAATAGATTAATATCGTTGAGTCCATTTTTAGATACCAATGCTATCTTGAGAGTTGGGGGCAGACTTGATAATTCTCCTTATAGCTACGACATTAAGCATCCTATCTTGATATGTAGCAAGCATCATTTAAGTAAAATTATATTTTATATGCATCACTTGAAACTTTTACATGCTGGACCGCAGCTATTGTTGTCCAATATTCGTCAAACTTATTGGCCTTTAGGAGGAAGGAATTTGTCTAAATCTATAGCAAAAGGTTGTATTAAATGTTTTAGATTTAAAGCCAGTAATGTTCAACCCATAATGGGACAGTTACCAGTGTTCGATGCATCGATCACACAGATACGAGTAGGTATATTAGCATCATTAGCAGTTTGACCTAAGTAGGTTACTCGTGCCGCGAGCGCGGCCGGGGCGCCTACAGAAGTCAGTGCACCAGCAGCAACCATCCATACCGCACTCATAAATAGTCGTAGTTTTATATATACAATATAGCTTTTGTACAGTAAACTCGACTTTTCTATTAGCATCCCGGGAAGAGCTAGCCGCGATTCCTACATGGTCCTTCGAGATATCGTTCGAGGATTCATAGCGCGATCGTAACAAGTCGTACCGTGAGTGCTTCGGACGTACCAGCAGCCATTAGATTCAGTGATCTTAGCTTTACCAGTGAGATTATTGGAAGGCTATCATCGGCACCTGACGTGGGGAGCTACCCATTCAGGCCAGCAGCAGCAGTGAGCGAACCGCTCGCGCCCTCAGCATCTTCAGCCAGCCCTGCGGTGGGGAGCTACCCATTCAGACCAGCAGCAGCAGTGAGCGAACCGCTCGCGCCCTCAGCATCTTCAGCCAGCACTGCGGTGGGGAGCTACCCATTCAGGCCAGCAGCAGCAGTGAGCGAACCGCTCGCGCCCTCAGCATCTTCAGCCAGCACTGCGGTGGGGAGCAACCTACGCAAAGTCCGGCAACAGCCGTAGGACAAACGGCTTACAAGTAAGAGCGTTCCTTTTCATTCATTCGAACGAACGGACTCGAACTTTCACCGACGATATGGAGGCCCTTTATTCTCAACAAAAAGATTTAGCGGAGAATATTAGGAAAGTCCTTATTAATTTTAAAAAGGATAGCAGCGAGCGTAAGACTTTGGAGTACGGTATACGCAAAATAGACATTCTGGAAGCGTATTGGAGAGAGTATGAGCAAAACCACGAAAAGCTTTTGCCTTTCAAAAGTAAAAGTCATAAGTACTTTGCCGATTCTGAGTTTGAGCAAACTAACAAGTCGTACTTAGCAGCGAAAACGACGATCGATAGGTATTACTTAGATCTAGAGCAGCAATTAGGAGTCTCTGAACCCGGAGAAAGCCAGCCGGAAGTAGGTCCATCCAGCGGCAGACAGCAGCGGCCGCAGACCCCGGCACCACCACCGCCAAACCCCCGTGTACAGCGAGACGAGGATTTATGTACCAATAGCCAGCTAGATGTTATGCTACGTAAGCAGGTAATTAATTTTAAAGCCTTTTCAAAAACGGTAGATACCATAGATATAGAGTCATACCAACAAAAATGGGAATACGAAGACGCCCTGCGAGCCTTACAAACTCGCTGGACGGTTGTGGACAACTACCATTGGGAGATCATGTTGGAGTTGGGAGAAGACGAAGCGTACGAGTACAACTTCAACAAGCACGAGCGTACCTACAACGGCCTGAGGAAAGCTTTAAGCTCAAGGATGTGGTCGACATCGTATCGCGACAAGACCACACCTCAGATGGATATACCCGTTTTCACAGGCAGCTTTCAGCAGTGGGTATCGTTCAAGGATCTGTTTGATGAAGCTATCCACAAAAATTTATCGTTGTCAAACGCTCAGAAGATGCAGTTTCTTAAGAGTAAGCTCAAGGGAGAAGCGGAGCGTTTGATACAGCATCTTCCAATCAGCGCGGACAACTATGCAACCTGTTGGGAAATCTTGAACCATCGGTTCAACAACAAGAGACACATCTTCACGTCGTACGTTAGCACCTTCTACAATCTAGCCAACATACAGCAGCAGTCGTATGCAGCCATCAAACGACTTCATGACGTTACTTTAGAGAGTCTCCACGCCATTAAGAATCTAGGTATCGACACAAAGTCATGGGACCCTCTTCTTGTGTACATATTGTCCCAGAAGTTAGATGGTGAGTCCTTTGCCGAGTACATAGAATCCTTGAAGAATTCGCGAGAACTACCGGTTCTACAAGACTTTATGGACTTCCTAGAGAACAAGTTTACCACTCTAGAGTCATCTCGGCGACGACAAGATGGGACACCTAAAAGCCCATCATCTCATCAGCAAACGTCTCACTATCAAAACCATAAAAATAAACCTTTTATTAGTGATGGTAAAAGTAACAAAGCGCATGAAATTGCGAAATCATTACACATGTCGGCGTCAGCAAATAAGTGTCCTCGATGCGATTCTGGTCATAGGTTAATAAATTGCAACAGATTCTTGGAATTAGCAAACGAACAAAAAATTAAATTACTAAATGAATTAGATTTTTGTACGAATTGCATTTATGATCACGAAGGGGCCAAGTGCTATTCAGCAAAAAGATGCCACAAATGCAACGAAAAGCATCACACAATTTTGCATGATTATTTCGCAAGTCAACCTAGATCTAGTTCGTCAACTAAGAGCTTAAACTTAAAGCATAGTAAACAACAGCAGCAGCATGGTAACTACAATATTCAGACATCTCAGCGAGAGGAAACTTCTGAAATTTTATTAGCGACTGCTTTGGTTAAAGTTACCGCAGCAGATAACAACCAACACGTTTTGCGAGCACTGATCGACCAGGGCTCACAGGTCTCGGTAATTACTGAGAGAGCAGCACAGCAGCTAGGGTTAAAGCGCGAGAGTTGCAAAGGAGCTATTTTTGGGGTAGGAGAGCGAGAAAATAGCTGCAAGGGTAAACTTAAAATCACTTGTCGATCAACTTACACTGATTTTATGTTTACTACGGACGCTTTAATAATAAACAATCTAATTAAACATTTGCCAAATAGGACATTCGCAAAACCGTCATGGAAACATATACTGCCCTTGTAACGAAAAAGGGCACATCTAACATTTTTTTCAGATTTGAGTTAGATACATATTCGGAATCAGGAAAAAAAGGCGCATCTGCCTGAATTTCAAAGAAAAATCTATCCTTGATAAGCAAAGAGCTACGATAAGCCTAAAAGGCACAAGTAACATCCAAATTCATATTTTTTAACTCAAAAAGGCACATATTACAATGATTAAGTTAAAAAAGCACAAATGCATAGATATGGCTTTCACCATATGTTATTATTTTTGTTTTGCTAAATAAAAAAGGCTTATTTAAAAGGTGTTACATTAAAAAGGCTGATTTGGCAGATATTCCTTTTATATCTAAAGTGAACATTACTATTAAAATCATTGTATTAAAAATAAAAGGCTCAAGTAACCAGTTAGGCCTATTTTGTGTAATATTATTATACGGAAGAGAGGTGGGGGTCAACGGTCAACTCCGGTCGGATCCTTCATGACGTCAGTAGTGCCGTTAGTGTAAAGTGGAACGCATGTTCGTTTTTGCCGGTAAGTCAAATTTATTTTAAAGCTTATTTGCGTGGCCATTTTAAATAGTTATTGATCTTGGTATGCCGTCATGAGTTATTTGAAGTATCGGAGCTATTAACCTACGTAATTATAATGATTTCGTACCTATTTATAACTTACCTACTCTCAAATCATGCGCCGACTAACACCGGCGCCCGCGCCGCCGCGCGTAAACCTTAATTCCTATTTCAAACGGTTGAAAATGGAATGCTTGTTGATACCACACGATACTTACATAGATACCTGATACTTATTCTGTCAGCACACGTTTTGACATGCTTTCTATCATAACAAGTTTATTTTGATGATAGGTATTGTTTTTTTGTTAAGTTTGTTTAGGTATGATTTCCTGTAATGGTTTTTTTTATTACACCAGCTCACAGGTCAGGGGTTATGTATATCGTACGTATCTTTATAGGTATTTCTGTACCTAAATCGATAATATTGATAGTTAATATAGACTTTGTCATACAAGATTCATAAAAGATTTATAATTTTCTAATAGGAAGTAAGTAAAACTGATTAGATATTCTTCAATGTTTCTTTACAAAGTCACGTATTTTTTACTAAACACCTAAAATATAGGAGTTTGTTGAGAAAATAGTAGGCAGTTTGTTTTTACTTTTGATTTTCCCTCTAAATATTTCACAATTAGTCCATAATAAGAAAAACAAAATAATAATTTTATACAATAAGGAAAGGTGCATGAGGAATCCATTCCAGTTAATGAAATCTTGTAAGATTTGTACTGTCATCTGGACTTAGCCTTAATAGTCACGCGGGGTTTCGATTTTCTAAAATAAATTAATTGTTTTAAAGTGTATTAGGTACATGGTGAGTTTAGGTCAACAACTACTCCATGTCGTAACATGTCGGCTGAAATTTAGTATGGATGTTGTTTAGGATCTGGAATTAGAACATACTCCTATCGCTAGATACATATCTACGTACCACTTGCTTTATAGTTTTAGAATTGTTCGTAATTGAGTGTTTAATTTGGTTCCAGCTATACATCGAAAACCCTACTTATGCAGTCACGAAGCGCAAGATTGGTTCATGCTGCATTACAAAAAAGTACTCAATATGAAACACATCCATCCACTAGCGGCTTTCAAAATGACTCGACGCCAGCTTTGGTGCAAGACCACAACTCAGAATCCGATACCACCAGAGTCTCCGATTTTGATTCTGATGATTCAATATTTGACAAGAATTACGAGCCACCAAAAAAATGTGGGTCAAATATTTTAGCTGAAAATTCTGAATCTGAATCAGACTCTATACCATGCACTCAGCAAAACTTGGAGAGGACTGTAATTATGGACTCATCAGATGAAACTAACGCTGAAACAACAATAACAGACAATAACATAGAGTTGACTAAGACAGGAGCTATAAGAAAGCGAAAGAAATATACCATAAACGCAAAGGATCGGAAAAAAAATAAAAAAGATTCTAAAATAATGAATAAATACTGGGTAAAAGTTGGATGCAGTGAAAATATTTGTAAAAAGAAGTGCTCAACACATTTTTCTGAAGAAAGACGAAAAGTTATAAACCGAAATTTTTGGAAAATGTCATGGACCGAACAAAAATGCTTCTTTCTTAGCAACACTTCTCAAACAAAACCCGCACGACCAAAAAAGAGAACTGATGATCAAATAGAAGGGAAAGAATACATACGATCAAAAACTGTCTCATATTTTTTGGTTAATGAAAATTGCGATAAAAGTTCAAGTATGCAGGACTTTTTTCCTGACGACTCTGGGATATAACCAAACAAATAATAAGGCAGTGCGGAATATCCTGGACAGTTACTATAAAAAACAAGGTCCACAAACAATAACTGATGGACGTGGTCACCATGATACGAAGAAGACGTTGATAACCAAACGCAGAAACGCAGCGATCCCGACACTATATATTTTGCGGTTGATCTGGAAAAGGTAATTATGTTACCTCGTATGGAAGAATTCAAAACTGTGATGTTTTGTCCCAGAATCATCGTGTTCAACCAGAGTTTTGTTCCTATAGGAGATAAAAAGATGCACGAGACTGGTAAAACCTTTGCATCTGTATGGCATGAAGGTGTCTCAGGAAGAAAAAAAGAGGATATAATCAGTTGCTTCAGAGCGTTTTTCTTAGAAAATCGAGACTTGAAGCATATCGTGCTGTGGTTAGACAACTGCGCAGCACAAAATAAAAATTGGACTCTGTATTCCTATATGGTTCATCTAGTAAACTCTCCCGAAGTTAGTTTTGAGACTATTACACTGCGGTATCTGGAGGTCGGCCACACTTTCATGGCTGCAGATGAGTTCCACCACAGAGTGGAGCTTTCTCTTAAAAAGGCGAAACGAGTCTACGACTTTGAAGACTTTACTAAAGCCGTGTCCGATACAGGTCCAAACACCAAAGTTAAAAATATGACTGTACAAGACTTTTATGACTTTGAAGACTGTTCATCTTTATATAAACTACAACATTCCAGACCTCGTGCTTATATGAACAGTATGTGTGAAACTGTTTTTCGGAGAGGATTTACATCACTGCTGTATAAAATCAACCACAGCACAGAAAATCAATTAGAGTTAGATTTTCTTAAGAATAAGAATATAAAAAATGGCACTCCGCCACCACGACAAAAGTTGGTTGAGAGAGGTGTGACATCAATAAGAAAGTCTGCTATTTTGGCAAAGCTCGGTCCTCTCATGCCTTCTAATAGAAGAGTTTTTTGGGAGACTTTGGCAGTTAATGATAATTCTGCTGACCTCACTCAAACTTATGAAGATTAACGAATATTGTTGCAACAAATAGAGAGACATTCTAAACCAACGTTGATTAATTTTATAATCTTCCGTTCATAGTTCTAAGTGTAATAATTGATCTCTTTAACTGTGTAATAAGAGTTCCTTAAAGTTTCAACAAATGGAAGTTATTTTGTTATCAAAAAGGAATGCTAGCTAAAATTAGGTATAATAAAGTTTCAGGTACAATTTTATTATAAACTTAACATAGTCTATCATAGTTATTTGTTGTGATCTCAATTATTTTTGTGTGCCATATAACTATTTCACCTTGATTAATAATAATTACAACTGTGCGAGAAGGATGATTAGGTAATAATTAGTAAGTATGATGTGATCTCTTTAAATATGCAAACAATTAGAAGGTAAACTTGTTGATTTAATAAATGTTTTTTCATTGGGTATATTATTTTCGTTTCATTTGTATAAAAAAATAATCAAATCTCCTGTTAGGTAAGTAGTTGAAATATTTTTCAATATAATAAAAATATGTAATTTTACCTCTAAGTAAAATAATTTCCAAAATAAGCTGATATGTTATTACATAAGAAAGACACAACTGCGTAGAATGTGACCTTTTATTTTAATATATAAAACAGTATTACATTAAAAAGTCGCAATTGGCTAGTTGTGACCTTTTGATGTAAAATTGATACTATAATTTTATTTTTTGTACTAAGTTAAAAGTAAAAATCATGATTTTAAAAATAATGGGATAAGATAAATAAATAATAAAACAATGTTAAGGGAGATCTTATGTATATGCAACTAATTGCATTAAAATATTTTATAAATTCATTATAAAAAGTATATTATGTCAGAAAAACATCGAAAAACTTTAAACCCATTTATCTCGACTTTTACAATTTGTTAGTTGTGCCCTTCTTCGTTATGAGGGCAGTATAGCACATATCAGCCTTGCAGACCCGGATTTTAATATCAGCCGTCCGGTTGACCTTCTTCTTGGTGCAGAGGTGTACTCCAACATCCTGATGGAGGGATTAATCCGCGGACACACACAATCTGAGCCCCTAGCGCAGCATACTCAGCTAGGGTGGCTTCTATGCGGCAGTGTAAAGACTTCTTTTCATTGCAATGTTATCCTTAACAACATTGAGGATATACATCAGTTCTGGAAGATTGAAGACATTCAAGAACAAAACGAAATGTCGGTAGAAGATCAAACCTGCCTAGATTACTTCAACGCCACCACTAAACGCTTAGACAGCGGGCGATATGAGGTTCGATTACCAATGAAACCGGATGTAAAGGAGAAATTGGGATCGTCTAAGGAGATAGCGATGGCACAATTTAAAAACTTAGAGCGTAAGTTAGGAAAACAAGAAAATTTAGCAAAGCAATATAAGCACTTTATAAGTGAATATGAGCAGCTTAATCACATGAAGTTAGCGACTTCAAGCAGCCAGGTGAACGTGGAACTAGAATGCTTCTTACCTCATCATGCGGTGCTAAGAGAAGACTCGAGTACAACAAAGCTACGAGTGGTCTTTAATGCATCCGCAAAAAACTTCATCAGGAAACAGTCTCAACAACCTGATGTACAAGGGTCCGAACCTACAGCAGGATCTACTAGAGATTATTCTCAAGTGGAGGCAATATCGTTTTGTATACACAGCAGATATCGAAAAATGCTTCCGCATGATATTGGTCAATCAGCAGGACCAATATCTGCAGCAAATTTTGTGGAGAGATCATGAGAATCAACCTATCAGAGCTTACACCTTAAGCACGATAACTTATGGAACAAAATCAGCACCGTTCCTTACCATGATGACTCTCCGAAGGTTAGCAGAAGACGAGCAAAATAATTTCCCTAATGCAGCTAAGTGCATCCAAGAGCAGCTTTACATGGATGATTGGGTATCAGGGGCCCACAGCATTGAAGAAGGGAAACAGAGGATAGCGGAAATGAACGCGTGCCTCAAGAGCGGAGGCTTTTCATTAAGAAAATGGTCCTCAAATGACAAACAGTTATTAGAAGAAGTCGAACAAAACAATAACAATCAGCCGCTATTGTTTACCTTTAAAACAGAAAGCACAGCAAAAACGTTAGGTATACAATGGAACTCCACCGAGGACGAGTTCACTTTTCAATGTGATCTAACTGAAACTAGCACAACAAAGCTGACCAAGAGAATGCTTCTGTCTGAAATCTCTAAGATTTTCGATCCTTTGGGATGGTTAGCTCCGTTGATAACAAAATTGAAACTATTATTCCAACAAGTTTGGCAAAATTCAGACGTTCAGTGGAGCGATGAAGTTTCGCCAAATATCAAGGAAGAGTGGATTCAACTGAAAAAAGATTTACATATCATAAATCAGTTTACGATACCCCGGTGGTTAAAAAGCAAAAACGGTGACGAGATCGAACTTCATGGGTTCTGTGACGCATCCATAAAAGCATACGCATGTGTAGTATACGCGAGAATCGTAACACATGACTCAGTGTCAGTAGTGCTAGCCGCAGCAAAAACCCGGTTAGTACCGAGCAGCAAGGCCGTGTCTTTGCCCCGTTTGGAGCTTTGTGCAGCTGAACTACTGACAAAACTTATGATAAAAATCGTCAAAAGCATCAGTAACTTCAAAGTCGTAGTTTATGGTTGGAGCGACTCCCAAGTAACGCTCAGCTGGATTCAAGGTTCTCCGGAGCGCTGGAAGTTCTTTGTAGCAAATAGGGTGACGAAAATCATCACCACTTTGTCACCAGAGTGTTGGCATTACATAAATACCAAAGAGAATCCAGCTGACGCTGCAAGCAGAGGTCTGACGTCATTACAGCTCAAAGAGCATAAGTTGTGGTGGCAAGGACCTACATTCTTATCGTCACTCAATTTCAAACCAAAACAGCAACGAATGAGTTTTACTACGAACGAAGAGGTTAAAAAGCACGTGAACGTAATTAGTAACATCTCCGATAACAGCAGCATCGTCGAAGATTTACTTACCCGTCACAGTTCGTTTAATAAAATAACAAGGATTTTAGCGTGGATACGACGCGTGTTGACCCCTAGGGTTAGTAAACAAAGGCAGCCGAAGTATCTCAAGTTACACGAGCTTCGATCAGCAAAATTAATTATTATAAAACAGGTACAGCGTAAAGAGTTTTATAACGACATAGAATACCTATTACATAACAGCAAGGTCAAGTCTGATAGCCAATTAGCAAACTTAAATCCATATGTGGACGAAGACGGTATTTTAAGAGTCAAAGGAAGACTCAGTAATGCAAACATCAATGCAGAAATGAAATTTCCTAGTATCATTCCATACAGCAGCAGATTAACTGAGCTTCTCATCCAACAAGCCCACGAGCTCACCTTCCACGGTGGTCCTCGGCTTACCACGTCCTTTCTGAGACAAAGGTACTGGATAGTTAAAGGCAACCGCGCAGTTAAAAAACAGATCCTTAGATGTGTCACCTGCAGAAAACAAGAGCCCATTAAATTACAGCAGATTATGGGCGATTATCCTGATTTTAGAACTAATCCAGCACCAGCGTTCTATCACACAGGGGTAGATTTAACGGGTTTTATTCCAGTCAAAGCCAACAAAGGACGAGGAATAAAAACAACGAAAGGCTACGTAGCGCTGTTTATCTGCATGGTTACAAAAGCAGTTCATATAGAGTTAGTTTCCGATTTGAGCAGCGCCTCTTTCATAGCAGCATTGAGAAGAATGGCAGCACGACGCGGAACACCTAAGCATATGTACTCCGACAACGGAACTAACTTTGTAGGCGCAAACAAGGCCATTCAAGAAGAATATCAGCAGCTAGAGGAAGTTTTCAAGGAGTCATTCCATCGAGAAGTAGCGGAGATGGACATAGAATGGCACTGGAACTGCCCTTCTTGGCCAAGTGCAGGAGGGATCTGGGAGCGATCCATCCGAAGCCTAAAGCAGCATCTGAAAAGAGTGGTAGGTGAACAAGCGTTAACCTTCGAAGAATACAGCACTGTGTTGGCGCAAATCGAGGCAAGACTTAATTCGAGGCCTCTATGTCCGATATCTGAAGACATTGATGACATCGACTTCCTCACGCCATCACACTTTCTAACCAGCAACGCGGGCCTAACAGTTATAGAAACCGCCAATGACGCTAGGACCCGATGGCACCTAACAAACAAGATCTTCCAAGACCTGTGGAAGAGATGGAAAGCCGAATATCTCAGTCAATTATCTGTCCGCAGTAAGTGGCTCAGAGCAAAAAGAAACGTTGAAGTCGGCGACATGGTGACTATTCACGATGACAACTTCTCATCGGGGAAGTTTCCTGTGGGGAGAGTGATAGAAGTGCACAAAGAAAATGATGGTTTTGTAAGAGTGGTGTCTCTTAAAACAAAAAACGGCATTATAAAGCGTCCTATAGTAAAATTATCAGATTTACCTATAGAACAAAGCAAAGGAGTACAAACGGAACATGACAAAAGCAAACAAAATGTAGCACATTTAGCAAAATATAGTAACCAATTAGGTAGAAAACAGCTTCCTAGATTTATTAACGTTGCATTTGCATGGATCTTTTTTATGAATATCATTTGTTCAAACGTATCGGCCAATATAACTCATTTCACTAGTAATCGGTCGTTATACTACGACCCGGTAGGAAAAATGCTATTAATCCATGACCAGTGGAAAATCGTATCTTACTATGACATGCGACCTTACTGGCAAGGAGAGAAAGCAGTTAATTCATTTACCAAATATCTAGAACAAACATGTGATAAGGTTAAAGAGGCGAGCCATTGTAACATGATTCTATTGCAAGTGAAACACGATTACAGCGAGCTACAGTACTACAATCAGCTGTTACTAAATCAGCATTTCGGCGAGCGGTCAAGGGCACGTCGCGGCCTTATCAATGCAGTAGGCTCTATAGCAAACACATTGTTTGGAGTACTCGACCAAAGCTTTGCGGATAAATATCAGCAAGACATTGAACTCGTAAACAGCAACGAGAAGCACCTGCTGCAACTTTGGAAGAACCAGACATCTGTGGTAGAAGCCGAGTACAACGTTCTAAAGCGAACAGAACAAGCAATAGAATCCCAGCATAAACTTCTCAATAGACATTTGAACTACATAACTCAATCAACCAAGCAGCTACAAAAAGAGTATGAAAGCATGTCTATTCTACAAGAGTTTACTCTAGCAGCAATGGCGACCACAAATATGATCCAAAACTTGAAGCGTATCCAGGACACGATCCTCGACACCCTGACAGATATTTACCATGCCAAGATAAACCTACATTTATTGACACCAAAGCAGCTTAGCGACGAACTTCAAATAGTTTCTAGCCAAATATCGAAAGAGCTAACGTTACCTGTAGACAATATTCAGTCAAACTTATATAAAATTTATAACATATTAAAGATAAAAGCACGAATGAGTAGAGATTATGTAATATTCGAAATCACCCTACCTTTGATCAGCAGAGACAACTTCCAGCTATACCACTTGATACCAGTACCTCTTCAAATCAGCAGCGACATGATCAGCATCAAGCTAACAACAGATTACATAGCAACTAATCTGATGAGGGACTCATATCTACCGGTTTCTATCGTAGATCTTCAAGGCTGTGAATATCAAGATGAAGCATACATCTGTCAGCTGCAAGCTCCCATCCAGCATCTGGGTCCAGAACAAAAGTTCTGTCAAACGGAAAAGATGGACACCTGCAAGATCAAAAGAGAAAGCTGCCAGAATAAATGGGTTCAATTACACGACCCGTCGTTCTATTTATATTTCGCATGTGATACCTACACGCTTACAATCATATGTGACCGTGAAACCCGAGTCCGCCAAGTCAGCAAGGCCGGGCTCATTCACCTAACAAAACAATGCACAGCAAAGGGGCGTGACGTCACACTATATTCCTATCAACAACAAAGCTCACTTAATCTCAAATCGGACCTAGTACTTACCAACATAGCTCCGATACAGCACCACACTTTCAACGTTACGTTACCGTTTATCGAACCAAGTCTAGATTATCACCTTAACTCCTCGCTACAGCAGCTCAGCGAGCAAATCAGCGCGATGAAGGAAGCGGCACAACAGGAGGTGACCTTAACAACGCACGATATTCACCAATACGCAATATCGTACAGCGCATTAGCAGCGATCGTAGCAGCGTTCCTGGTGTTCCTGTGGAGACGAAGCAGACGAGCCGTCAGTGCGTCCTCCGCGCGCGCCAAGGAGCCGGTGGCGCCGCCGGTGCCACCCCCCGCGTCTCACCCGCTGAGAGAGGCGTCTTCCAGCGGAGATAGTGTTAGTGCGCGTCGGCAGCCCGTGCCCGAGCTAGGGCATGGTGCCAGTGGGATCGTGCGGTGGTCCAGTTTACGTGATATATACACAATAACTTCACCCATCAGCAAGCAGCCAACCAGCAGACAATCAGTTTTTAGTATAAAATAGGGATTAGTTTTGTAATGAAGCAATCACTTAGATTAAAGCATTAAAGCATTGTCCTAACAATCACCTAGTCTAAGAAAAATATTGATCATCTATGTAATACTAACCCCTCAATTGTAGCGCCTCATCTCATTCTCATCTCGTACCTCGCCCTCGGGAGTATGTTCGATGCATCGATCACACAGATACGAGTAGGTATATTAGCATCATTAGCAGTTTGACCTAAGTAGGTTACTCGTGCCGCGAGCGCGGCCGGGGCGCCTACAGAAGTCAGTGCACCAGCAGCAACCATCCATACCGCACTCATAAATAGTCGTAGTTTTATATATACAATATAGCTTTTGTACAGTAAACTCGACTTTTCTATTAGCATCCCGGGAAGAGCTAGCCGCGATTCCTACAACCAGAATCCAGAACTACACTGGAATTCCCTTTTTTACACTGTTCAGTGGATTATGCAGGGCCAGTTATGATAGCCAACCGTAAAGGTAGAGGTTGCCTGCTGATTAAGTCTTACTTGTGCATTTTTGTTTGCTTAGCTACTAAAGCTGTGCACCTGGAGCTCGTTACAGACCTAACTAAAAAGGATTACATGGCCGCTTTAAACCGGTTTGTGGCTCGTCGAGGGAAGCCTCAAAGTATTACCTCCGATAACGGAACTAATTTTGTAGGTACATGCAACGAATTACATCGCTTCTTACAAAACACTAATGCTCAAATTAGTTCTGAAGTCGCTCAAGAAGGTATCGACTTCCTCTTCATTCCAAGCTACACCCCCCCATTTTAATGGCATGGCTGAGTCAGCCGTCCGTTCCACTAAACATCATCTCCGTAGGCTTCTCCAACTTACTCATTTTACTTATGAAGAAATGCACACATGCTTGACTCAAATAGAAGCCATACTTAATTCCCGTCCTATCACTGCCTTACATTCCGATCCTTCTGAATTCACAACACTTACACCTGTTCATTTCCTTATAGGACGACCACTTGTGTCTGTTCCGCATCCGCAGGTCACAGAAAGGATAACGAGTCTTGAGAGATACAAACGAATCGAGCTCGTCAAACAACATTTCTGGAAAAGATTTTCCGACGAGTACATCACCACTTTACAACAGAAGACAAGGTGGCGCACTTCAACCGGTGACCTCAAATTGGATTCCTTAGTCCTAATAAGGGATAAGACACAACCCCCCATGCGCTGGGCACTTGGACGCTGCGTTGCAGTATACCCAGGGACTCGAGATAAGGTCGCTCGAGTTGCCGATTTAAGGACAAAGGGAGGAACCATAATTCGAAGGGCGTTTAACAATATTTGTCCCCTTCCAGAACCTTCTTATTGAACTTCACCTGCCAACCAGCTGCTTCAACCCGGGGAGTATGTCGGAGACAATTGCACCGCATCACTCGACGCCTTTGGGGCCGGGGTCAACTGGAGGGGGAACCGAAGCCACCGCCCGCCCGCGCGCGACGGCGCCGACCCATCACTCATCATTCGAATCGACGGAGACTAGTCGCGCGTACCTTGACGTCCAATAAACTAGCATTATAATACAGTCCACTGCTTTTATTTCAAACCAACTGAGGAAACCCAACAGCAGCAGTGTGGTGTCCCTGAAATTGGCAACATCCAAGTAACACTGTTTTGAACTCGAGGTCGACCGTAATGTAATGGTCCAGTTAGAGCTATGAAGCTCTCGGTTTTCATTGAAGTCCTTATGTCAGCGGTCAGACATATGCTATGCACTTCTGTGGATAGCTGAGCCTTTATTGTCTCTTCTAGTTTGCAATAGGCCTCTTGTAATATAGAGTTCGATAAGGTCTTCCGCATAAGGGGGCCCAAACCACATCTCTCGGGTCCCAAGTCAACCTCACCTGCAAGCGGTGCGCCCTGCTGATCAACGAACGAGGCTCTGACAAACAACCCGCCAACACGCAACTGGACCAGCGTGGCGGGTCATGGTCCAAAACCCCCAAACATGAATCTACAAAATCAACCAAGGCCCCAAGTGCCCGGCGACTCTAGTGGCTGCGCTGGCGTTGACGGATGCCAGGCCAGCCCTAGAGGCAGGGGTGCGAAGAATCTCCGGGTGAGATCCAACCGTCAAACGACCACTGCTAACGTTGTAATGGATTCCGATACACTTAACGTTTTGACTTATAATGTTAAAACTCTAATAAGCGACAACCGCCTCATAGAACTTGAAAACGCCCTCAAAGATATCAGATGGGACGTAATAGGCTTAGCGGAAGTCAGAAGGCTAGGAGAACAGACTGAGGAAAGGGACGATGCTGTATTTTTCCACTTTGGAGAGACACAATGACTCTACGGTGTAGGGTTCTTGGTTGCGAAGAAGTGGAAGAATAACATCATCGAGTTTAGAGCATACTCAGATCGTATAGCTGTTTTAAAGTTCCGGTTGACACCCAACAAAACCATCACATTTATTCAGATATATGCATTCACATCTGCATCTTGTGACGACGACATCGAAACCTTTTACGACCTTCTCAATAAGGCGTGCGACGAGAATCGGAGTACCTGGAACGTAGTTCTTGGAGATTTTAATGCCAAAATAGGCACAAGACAGCCGGGTGACAATAAGGAAATTCTCGGAAATTATGGACTTGGATACCGAAATGAGCGCGGAACTCGACTTTTGCAATTTGCCTTCGGGCAACAAATGTACATTGCCAACAGCTTCTTCTCAAAAAAGCCGCAAAGGCGATGGACTTCGGTATCACCAGGAGGCGACGTAAAGAACAAAATTGATTTTGTTTTGAGTTCGAGTAAAGATATTATCAAAGACATAAATGTTATTAATAAAATTAAGTTCAGTTCCGACCACAGACCCATTCGTACAAAGATTAGGTTACAGTTTAAAATACACCGTGCAAAACTTTTTACAAATCGTATTCAAAAATTAACAAAACATATACTAATTAATAATTGAGGGGTGTAAAAGCAAAGTCGACTCTGTCCATGAAGTGTCAAACTGACTTAAGTGCCAAAAACCAGTTTAAATCCAATGGTGGTTTTTATGAAAAGTTTTAAGAATATATATTAATCAATAACGTGTATGGTATGCACACAATAAAAGTAAATGTGAATATTGCAGGATTATTATGCTAATTTTAGAACAAAAGTTTGGACATAGGCGAATTTGCTTTTAACCTTTGGACATAGGCGTTTTTGCTTTTGACCTGTCAGGATAGAGCTGCTTTTGCATTTAATAGGACTTAGGTAATGACTGCAAAAAAAGTACAACCTGTTTAAGTACAAAGTTTATTAACTTTAATCTTAGAATAGTTAAATACATAAATCGGACTCTGGAGGAGCTGCGTCACACATTTCGATAGTATCATCGGCGTCTTCTGCGCGCCTCGAAGGATAGTCTATCAATTTCTTATAGAAATTTAAATTGGATAGAGACTTCCAGTTTTGTCCAAAATGTTTTTTTAAAAGATTATCAACATCCTTTAATTTGGCATCTTTAATAATCACTTTGTCCTTCTCAATCTCATTGGGTTCAATATTGTGAAACGATTTTCTTTGTTTTAATACAGATTTGTACACACCATTTTCATGGTGGTAATGTTGTTCTCCTCTCACCAAAACTTTATTATTTTCTGTCCTCAATAAAAAGTAACGTTTACATGATGAAAACTGGAAGTGCCAGTTTCCAGGTGGTTTTATAATGTAATTAAGAGCTGTCTTCCAATCTAAATTTGTACTGAACTTAACCATATTTCCGCGAGTTTTAAATACCTCTTCATACTCTTCTGGAGTTAAGATTTCTTCCTTTTTTTTAAGTTCCTTTTCTATGATACCAAAAACTCTGTCTGCGGGAAGGAATGAATGTCCTGGGATGGGGAACACAAATTCTATTGATTTAACATGTGTTGGAGCTGCAGCGAGCCAGGTGGCACACATACCCACCATTATAGAATTTTTGTTTTGTGCCCCACACCCATCTGCAACTAGTCTTATGGTATTAATATCACTTGGGATATTAAGAGCATTCAGTCTATGAAAAACCGCTGATGCAATTTCATTTGCTCCTTTTTTATATTGGTCCTCTGTCCAACAATACAAAAAGACAGTTTCTTCGTTTAATTTACCAGATGGGACTGATTGTACTATTGCAAAATTATAAATATATAACTGCCTACTGTAGTAGGCAGCCTGATCAGGCACCTTAGGTAGAGGCTGATTCTTTTGGCAATCAAAGCTAAATGTTATCATGCCATCTTTTTGTTTTTTCAAGAGGTGATAGAATGCCTTTGCCTTTAAATTGTGTACTCTTTTTTCTATGATCAGTCTATTTTTCTGGTTTGTATTGGTCTCATTTTTAATTTTTTCCAATAATTCAGTACATTTTGAGCATGTGTCAGTCCTTGGCGAGCCGAAACCAATATTAAAGCAAGAGTTAAATACTCGCCGAAAGTAACATTCTTTTACCCTTAACGCTGTCTGGTTACTAAACATCTTCCACATCTTGCGAATATTCAGTGTCGCCGGTAAATATTTCCGTTCAACTGAGGATCGGCAGTAGTGTGATTCTAAACACTGAAACGATTTGATGAATCTTTTTACTGCTATAAGTTTCATGGCATTATTCTGCGAAGAATGATCCCCACCCCTATTTTCTTTTATAATGCTTCCAGTTATTTTAAATGTTTTGGCCACACTACGAATCCTGTTCACTGTAATGTGCAAAATGTTTATGAACGTCTTTTGGCATACGGGAATTAACCGATTTTTATCGCATTGCTTGACAAACAATTTTGTTGAATATTGGACAGCTTTTCTTGTACGCTCGCCTCGGGCACGTCGCCGCTTAATATCATTTACTTTGCAAAATTTCAATAAATATGCATCTTGTTCTGGTTTAGTTTTTAATGCGTAGAAAGCTCTAAAAAATTTCATTATATCTGCCATAGTTAATGTTGCACATTTGTAACTTTGTGAGTTATGATTGCATCTAGGCAATGTAGGCAACATTTTTGCTTCGTACCTAAAACAAAATTTAAAATGTTAAACAATAGCCTATCAACATACACAATGTAATTAAAAAAATATTTCAACGAGGTTAGAAAGTATGTATAATTTTTGTCCCGGAAACTAATAAACACATGTCATATTATTAAACGAATTCCACGTGGGCGAAGCCGCGGGTAATCACTAGTACTTTATATAAATTTCTGCAACCCACAATAAACTCAAGTAGCGTATGTATACTTTTTGTCCCGGAAACTAATAAACACGTCATATTATTAAACGAATTCCACGCGGGCGAAGCCGCGGGTAATCACTAGTACTTTATATAAATTTCTGCAACCCACAATAAACTCAAGTAGCATCTTTCTGCTATCGGCACTCACCGTGCCATTTTTTCAACAGCTCTTTTCCACCGTTTAGGGTCACGTTTTCTCTTCCTTGCTTTGTTTTGTGCAACCTCTTCTACGTTAACTTCCATTATTTTATAGTTTCTGCTTGGAAAAGTTGATATTATCGCGTAAAGTCACTATTATAAAACACGAAATCCACCATGAAACTTGCCAAAGAACTTGTGATCGCCATGACAGTTTTCAATCAAATATCGACGTCTGATTGGTCGAAAAGGACAGAGTCAACTTTGCTTGTAATGTAACTATGGACAGAGTTGGTTTTGCTTCTAAATGCATTTTTTAAACTCAATTTATAGTACGATTGAGTCGAATTTGCTGCTTACATATTTTACCATACCATAGAGTAACAACCATAGAGTAAAACTGCATTTAAGGATCAAAATAGACGAAAAGTGGACAGAGTCGACTTTGCTTTTACACCCCTCAATTCAGAACAGTTTAACATAGAACTATCAAACATATTTAAAGACTTAAACGTTAAAGAAATAGAAAACGTAGAAGCCCAGTACAACTCCATAATTAAAGGAATAGAAATCAGTAGCAATAAAATAAGAAAACCTAGAGACAAAAATAGCAAACTTAGTATAGAAACACAATCATTAATCGAAAAAAGAACGGAAATGGAAATTGGCACAAAAGAATACAGAATACTAGATAAACAAGTAAAGCGCAGCGTAAGAAAAGATATCAGAAACCTAAATTGTCACTTAGTCAAAATTGCCTTAGAGGTAAACAGATCTTTGAGAACAGCAAAACAAGGGATTTCTAGAGGAAAAGTTTGGATTAACAGCTTACAAGACGAATCAGGAAAGAAATATAACAATAGATTAAAAATCATGGATACACATTTCTATAAAAATCTTTATTCCGACAACACTAAACTTAAAATAAACAAACCATATACTTTTGATGACAACATTCCCTTTATAACAGGTCAAGAAGTTCATTTAGCACTTAATTCCATGAAATATGACAGAAGTCCTGGCGAAGATGGTGTTACAATAGAAGCACTTAAAATAGGCTCACGAGCCCTATTACCGCACCTTACTAACCTGTTTAACTCCATTCTACAAACAGGGATACTACCATCAAAAATGTGCCACTCTAACATCATACTTCTCCACAAAAAGGGTGAGAGACACAATATTAGTAATTATAGACCCATAAGCCTGGTATCCCATATCTACAAAGCGTTCATTAAGGTTATACAAAGTAGGATAAGCGGTAAGCTAGATAGCCACTAACCCCCTGAACAAGCAGGATTCCGCCCTGGCTGTTCGACAACTGACCATCTACATACTCTTAACCAAATTCTCGAAAAATATCAAGAATTTAATAAACCTTTGTACCTTGCCTTCGTGGATTACACGAAGGCTTTTGACAGCATTAACCATTCCGCCATCTTCACTGCACTTAAGAACCAAGAAATAGATCAAACTTATATCAACCTCATCGAAACCATCTACAACAACAGCACAGCCAATATCAAACTAACAACAGATGGACCATATTTTACAATCGACAAAGGCGTTAAGCAAGGTGACCCGCTCTCCCCCAAACTCTTCACGAGTACTTTAGAAGACATTTTCAGAAAACTAGCAGTCTCTTGGAAACAAAAAGGTGTATCCATCGGAGATAAGAAGCTTACGAACCTGCGCTTCGCCGATGATATTGTTCTTTTTGCCCCCACATCACAAGAACTCCAAAATATGCTTCAAGACCTGAGCACTGCAAGCCTTGAGGTTGGACTAATGATGAATCGGTCAAAGACACAACTAATGACCAACACCAATAAACAAAAAATTATGGTAGACGGGCAAGAATTATACTACGTTGATGAGTACATTTACTTGGGCCAGATTGTCTCCTTCGAAAACAGGCAAGATAAAGAGGTCGTCCGCCGCGTCGAAAATGCCTGGAGGAGCTTCTAGTCCATGAAGACGCTAATGAAGGGAAACCTTCCATTGTCACTTAAGCGTAAACTCATTGACATGTGTATTCTGCCCGTCCTTACCCATGGTGCCCAAACTTGGTCACTGACGGAATCTCAAAAGTCTAAACTCAAGATTTGCCAAAGAGCTATGGAACGCAGCGTGCTAAGGGTAAAAAGAATCGACAGGATCCGCCACACCACACTGCGCGCGAAGACCGGCATCGCAGATGTTGGCGACAAGACTGCCAGGCTGAAGTGGGACTGGGCGGGTCACGTCAGTCGTATGGTCACAGACAAATGGGCAACAGTCGCCACACAGTGGGTGCCTGCAGATGGGCGTCGAAGCCGTGGCAGGCCGAGGAAGCGTTGGCGTGGCCTGGTTGCTAGGCGGCCTATAAATTGGTCTAAGCTCTCAATTTCTAGGTCTCGCTGAATGGTGGCATTCCGTACGTACCGTGGCGCGTCTACGATCGTCCGGAGGCATTGGCTTTGCTGACTTCGCAGTGTCTTTCTGTGGCCTTCGGCTAACAAAGCATACCACGCGGGGCCCGCGTATGTGAGACGCGGGCGGACGTAAGTCTTGTACAGTCCAACCTTCATTCGGAGTGGAATGTTGGACCGGAGGACGGGCTTCAGTAGCGCTCTAGTAGTACTCGCTAGGCCACGGACGTTCCTGGCGTGTTTACTCATCGTGAGGTTCCGGTCTAAAGTAACCCCCAGGTACTTAGCCGTGTGCGACCAGGCCACCGGTTGTTCCTCCAGGGTGAGTTTTGGCGGTAGTGTGAGCCTCTTCGAGAATGCCATCGCCTGCGTTTTACCCACGTTGACACTCAGTCTCCATTTTGTCAGCCAGGCGGGGAGCTCTGCTAGGACCCTTTGCATTTTGGTGGCGGCGTGATTGAGGTTCATGGATTTTGTGATATATGCTGCGTCGTCCGCGTAAAGGGCTAACAGAGCATCTTCTGAGTTGGGTATGTCATCGGTGTATCGTGAGTAACACACAGGGGAGAGGCAGCTGCCTTGTTGTACTCCCGCCTCTATGGGTCGTCTGGAGGAGAGCGCTTGCTCCACACGCACTGAGAAGCTGCGGCCTTGAAGAAACGACGCTATTACCTTCACCACCTTCTGCGGTATTGGTGAGGTAGCCATCTTATAGAGGAGTCCCGCGTGCCAGACTCGGTCAAACGCTTTTTCCATGTCCAGGAATACTGCGACTGAGTGTTCTCGCCTGTTGTGGGCGGTAGTGAGGTGATGCAGTACCCTACACAGTTGTAGCGTTGTGCTGTGTTCCGACCTGAATCCGTACTGTTCTGGACGCGGGTGGATGTGGGGATTAATGTGGGTGAGGAGGAGCTTTTCAAACAATTTTGATAGGCTAGGAAGAAGGGTAATTGGACGGTAGCTCTCTGGGAGCAGGATGTTTTTGCCGGGTTTCGGTAGCATGATAACCCGGCCGGATTTCCAGGGAGAGGGGAAGTGACCGCTTCTCATGATCCCGTTGAAGAGTCGGGTCACGGAGGCGATCATTTTGTAGGGGAAGTGGCGGATGGCAGCGTTCGTTATATTATCTTCGCCGGGTGCCTTCCTTGGCTTTGTCCGGCGTATGGCCCGTTGGACTTACCCGGGAGAGAAGAATATACCTTCTGCGGTGTCTGCCTCCTGGGTATCGGCCTTGAGGTAGTTTTCGACAAAGGTTTCCACTTCTGTTGTGTGTACCGGATCTTTGTCTGGGTTGTTCTTGAACTGAGCCTCAAGGCTGTCTGCGCAGATCTCCGCTCTGTCTTCAGCTCGGTATCTTGGGTTACCATCTTGGTGCTTGAGAGGTCGAATAGGAGTTGGGGTGTTCGTCAACTGTCGACAGAGCTTGTGGAGCGATGCCCAGTCTTCTGTGGCGTCTTCTATCCTGCTCTCCCATTTCTTGGCGTTGCCCTCCTGTATCTCTGCTTTCACCTCGTCGCAGAGGGCGTTCAGCTTGGTCTTTAGACGTGGATCTCTTGTTCTCTGCCATTGTTTCCTCAGCCTACGTTTTTCTGATAGGAGTTTGGTCAGGTGTGCTGGTGCTCTCGCTAGTCTGTTGTTGCGAGGTGGTAGTGAGGCTTCGGAAAGTGCCCCTTGAATTGCGCTCGTGATCTCCGCGGCCAGTTGGTCCACTTCTGCGGGGGTTTCCACTGGTCGCGTGGGGGATGTGTTCTGTAGGGTCTCCGAGAACAAGGTCCAGTCGATTCTGCTACGTTGGGAGTAGGAGTGGGATCTACTGAATGAAGTTGTTGAACATCAGACTCATCAGACCGCGCTACTACAGCGCTACTCGATTGTCTAATATTCGCCATACCAGACGCTGGCGACAGTGACGAAAATATGGAAATAAATATGTTTTCTTTTTAAATGGGTTTTTTAATTAGCCGTCGTCCACTTAGGTATAAGTTAACTTCTCCTTGCATACATTACACCTACACCCTTCCCAGTACCACCAGCGTCTTTCTCAAAGTGATACAATAACTCACTACGCCCCGACATTGTTCTTGTAGTCCTAATATACACTTATTTATAGGTATATTTACAGTTAATTCCCTATTTACACTAATTTGTATTTACAGGCAGATAAGTTATCTACACTTAATCAACTACACATATACCTACTTACACAATAGGTAAGTATCTATAGGTGTACACTTTATATTTTATAAAACAAAACGAAGTAAGTAGTAATAATCAATTCCGCAAGGACTTCTGACCTTAAGCGAAGTTCGTCACGAACTGTGAGCCTAAAAAATCAAAACATAAACATTGCATTAAACCACCGCTAGCCGGTGTATAGTGTATTGCAACGTTACTGTCTCTTTCACGTACACAAAAATTAAGTAATTGGTATCCTTTTTTTTAATCGACAGGATAATTTTAATAAATGCTTAACTCACTATAACTATTTCTTCAAATATGAACGCTACCTACGTAACTTTAAAGTTCAAATTTATTTTACTGTCGCGTCGAGCCAGCTATCTACCGTTCCCGTATTATACGACTATGTTTACGCGTCGAGCCGTCGCGCTCTAGTTGAAACAAACGTCTCAACATTTTATTCAACCGTCTACGAATTCAACTAGTCTACGAATAAGGCCCGGATTCCTCTGTCGCTGACGTCGGTCGCGTACCGTCAGTCGCGTAGCGCGCTGACCATCAGCGCCAATGAAAACATCCGTAGTGCGATACTGACCGCTCCACGGTACAGGCGTCTCCAAGTGGATTTGTTGTGGATTTGTGAAGCGGAGTTTGAATTTGGGATATTATTATGAACCCGTTTATAAATTGTTTAGTTGCTGCAGCATACTTACGTAAGCGCAGACGGCGTCAATATAGAAAAAAAAGATATCACATTCACCCAATTGTTGCTGATAGGGTGACGAATGGTGAATTTTCTACTTTATTTGAAAAGCTACGTCAGGACGAGGAAAAGTTTTTTAATTATTTTAGAATGAAAGTAAACACTTTTGATGAACTGTTATCAAAGTTAGAAAATCACCTGAAACACTGCTCCATGTATCGAGAAATTATACCTCCAGTGGAACGACTTGCTGTTACATTGAGGTGAGTTACATAATATCAATCTATTATTGGAACATAATACATAATAAGAAAGAAAACAATACATTTTTGTATTAGTTTTTTATTATTTTTTGCAAAAAAGAATAAAATTGTTATTTATTTGGTTGAAGGACACATTTTACTTGTCTTCGTTGGCTTTCCTAGTAATGGCATGGATGGTTTGGTATCCTTGAGATATAATTTGGGATCCGGAGTTTAATGTATAAGAAGTAGTGGGAGGTACTTCGTACAATTGTGAAACGATATTTGACATATCAGGGAAAGTTTCATATTCATGTACGTTGATCGGATCTTGACTGCGTAAAATCGATTCAGACTGTTGAGAAAAATAAGAATCTGAAGAATTCGGTCTACTGGTTATGTCATATGGATTGTGCATATTACTAATTTCCATTGCTTTTTTGAGCATTTCTGTACGGAAAATCAGTTTTTGATGCGTTGTAAACTTTTCTGTTATTGGCAGGAGAGACATGAAAAAATTCATGTCATCATTTTTAAAAAGTTTTGCATTATCTTTGAACATCTTTAGCATCTCTTTATCGAATTCATCAGTGTCCGTCTGTTTTCTTTTTCGCTGATTTTTATTAGAATGTTTATTACGAAAATTAGAGTCTGTAGAATTTTCTTGCGCAACACTTTTCTGTAATTCTGTATTTACTTCAAGTCCTGTGCTCCTTGGTATGTCCTGACTGGACGTACTTGGCACATCTTGATTAGATATGCTTGGGATATCCTGATTAATTGCGCTCGGTGTAGCCTGATTACTTTCGATGGAGTCCTCAACTTCAGCTTGGTGTTTTTTATCAAGAAATTTCATATCTTCAAAATATATGTACACCTTTTCTTTACTTCCTCCTGATCCGGAGGGAGTATTTTTTAAGACATTTTTGCAACGCATATATGCATCTCTTGCAGTCTTCCATCGTTGCTGCACATTTTTTTCTGAAACAATAAAAAATAAGAAAAAAGAGTAAATTTAATACATATTATTACACTTTACAGATTCCTTGCGACCGGCAATACCTACATAAATCTACATTACCACTATCGGCTTGGAGAATCAACTATTGGCAAAACCGTCACAGAAGTGTGTACAAAAATTTGGGATGTTCTGCACGACGAAACTTTAAGACTGCCTTCGTCACATGAAGATTGGCTGAGAATCGCTGAGGGTTTCGAATCACGAGCAAATTTTCCGAATTGTGTTGGAGCGATAGATGGCAAGCACGTCCGTATTATTTGCCCTGCATTCAGTGGAAGTTTATTCAGTAATTATAAAAAATATTATTCAATCGTTCTGTTGGCTATGTGTGACGCTAATTACTGTTTTAAGTATATTAATGTGGGTGCTTGTGGAACAGATTCTGACTCAATAATATTTAGGGACAGTAACTTGTATGCAAAATTACAAAGCGGCGAAATAAACCTACCAGAACTAAGACAAGTAGATAACAGCCGGACACCGTTTCCTTACATGATTGTAGGGGATGCAGCGTTTGGAATATCACGTCATATTTTAAGACCATACGCTCGTAGTAATATGACTCACAAGAAAAAAATATTCAACTACCGTCTTAGTAGGGCAAGACGCTACATAGAATCTACTTTTGGTATTATGTCTAATAAATTTGAAGTATTTCACAGGCCTATGAGGACTTCATTGATTAACAGCATCAAAATAGTCAAAGCATGTTGTGTATTACATAACTTTATAAGAGTTCGTGATGGATATGATGTTATTGATACTATGTCAATTGTTGGTTTAGAAAATGTTCCTCTAAACAGCTATAACATTATGAATTGGACAGGCGATACTTTAAGAGACTTATTCGCTAACTACTTCATTTCACCGGAAGGTTCTTTGCCATGGCAAAACGAGTATATTTACTAAGAAACAGCATCTACACATCCCACGCTAATTGCGCATTCCCACCAACGACGTGGAACGGACAACGACTGATTTTATTGTAATTCGTGTGGTCTCTTGTTTTAAATTGTCGTTTCTACATAAAACTTTTGTGTATGGACATTATTAAACGTGTAGGTACAATTAGTGTTTGTGTGTATTTTTCATCACCATCCAATCCTATTATTTCCAATGATATTAAATCCTATTATTTAAAAAAACAAAATCTGATTGAATTTATCAACATATTTGACAAATGACAGAAATTTACATAAAAATACTTTTTTATTTTATTATTAATTTGTCAACCGAAGTAGGACAGGCTAAGAAAACCTCCATGCTGTAACACAAAAAATACTACTTAGGTATCACCTTACGCGTTGGGCGCTTTCTATTCGAGCTCATAAAGTAAGGATTCACCTAAGTAAGTGGAGTTAGGAATGGCTTAAAGTTAGTAAGTTCAGTGCAAATGGGCATTAGTAAAATTATTTTTTTAACTTTAAATCAATTTTGACAGCTTTGAGTTCAATTATTTAAAACCACCACAAATAATCGAATTTCTAAAAATGCACCGGCTAGTGACACAAAACGCAAAAATAAACTTTATATATGCAAATGTATCTACAGGCAAGATTTCATGAACTTTAGAATTTTTGAAGGTTAGACCCTCCAAATAACGTATTGCGATCGGTCTAAACAGCGGGACCAATTTCCTGGAAATCCGATGCAGTTAGCTTTATAATATGCCATGCTTTGTTCTGAAATTGACAGCATGTTATTCCATTAGACTAGATTATTTTAAACACATAGATTATAATAACAGATAGATTATTTTAAAATTATTATAAACACAATTGTCTTTTACTTACCGATCTCCTTTTTTTTATCATCGCCCTCATTATTGAATTCGGGAAAAAGTGCTTCATAAACTTGTAACCAAAATTTTGCTCTGGCATCGCGATCTTTGTAAAGTTCATTCGATAAATCCCACAAGGCAGGACGTTGGCGCACCTCGGCAATCACACGTTCGGTATCAATGTTCATGGTGGCGGGCGACTGTATGCGCCCGTGCCGACGGTCGGGAACAGAGTGAGGACGCTCATAGCGTTCTATAGCGCGTCAGTCGACCGACGAACGCGGCGCTGACGAGCGAGACCGACGCGCGTCATCAGCGGCGCGTAGCAACTCGCGCGCCGCTGATGTCAGCTTTAGGCTGATTTTAGTCTCACGCTCACCGTCAGCGCTCATAGCTCAGCCCGTAGTTTTTCAGCGCTGAGGCTCAGCGTGGCTCGTTTTAGTATCGTACTGACCGCCTTACTGTACAGACGACGACCAAAATGCGGAGTGTATTAATTATTGCTGCTTTGTACTATCTATCCCAAAAAAATAAAAACCGGCGGCGACGAAGACTCTATGTTCATCCATTAATTGAGCAGAGAGCCGTTGCAGGAGACTTTGTCTTGTTATATGACAGTTTGAGGGTTGACGAAAGTAAATTCTTTAATTACTTTCGAATGTCAACTAGAACTTTTGACGAATTACTGGCAAAGATACAGGATAAACTGGTCCATTGCAGCTTACGACGTGTACCTATACCACCGATTGAACGACTAATGGTGACTTTAAGGTAAGAAAAAAACATATTTACTCGTTTTATCATTATGTTTAATTATAGTAAAGTAAGAGAACAACATATTTATTATTATAATGTTTCATAAGGACAGATTAAAAAAAATTTATAATAAGTAATTGAACACATATAATTATTTATTCATCAGTAAGTCTCGCTGTTTGATAACCAGAGTAACCAGGATTCGCATTGTTGGTTTCGTACTCTGGGTAAGCTGGAGTCTGATAATTGTATGATGATGATGCATATCTTGCGTCGTTGGAGTAAGAGCTATTTGAGCTATTTGATCTGTTGTAATTTCGAATATCCATGGCTTCTCGTAGCACTCTCGATCTAAACTCCAGCTTTTGTCCTACATCAAAACTTTTTAAAATTGGACCCAAAGAAGCGAAAAAAGCCAGGTCGTCAGCGGCAAGATCTGGGGTTTGGTTACTTAATAAAGTTAATAATTCTTTTTCAAATGGAGAACTTTCTGGATTTGTTTTCGGGGCCCTTCTTTTTCTCTTTTCCAACCAAGGTTTTTGTGATGATGCTGAATCAACACCACGGTCAATCTGCTCACTGTGTTGAGTGTTTGAAAAAACTTGCTGCATTAATATATCAGAATCTTGAGTATTTTCTGAAGACCCCATACTATCCAATGTATTATCTATATTTACTGAGGGTGAGGGAAGGGAAGAGTCATTCAGTGATTCATCAACTTCATTCTCAACTGTTGGAGCTAGGAAGCTTAATTCGTCATAATAGATGTACTTTTTGTATTTTGGAGCAGCACTTCCAGAGGGCGTTTTTTTAACTGCGTTCTTTGTTCTAAAAAACGCGTCCCGGGCTGTTTTCCACCTTTGTTGAACCAGTTTTCCTGAAATAACAAAAACTTTTTTTTCAGATTTCTTGCTACGGGTCGAACATATACAGATTTGCAGTATTCATTTAGGATGGGAATCGCAACAATCAGTAAGATCGTGGACGAAGTGTGTAAAGTTATATGGGAAACGCTACACGATGAATGTATACCATCAAATACTCCTGATATGTGGCAAAATATTGCTAACGGTTTTCTACAAAAGACCAACTTTCCAAATTGCATCGGAGCTATTGATGGCAAGCACATCCGAATCGTAAATCCGGGTGGTGGATCAATATTCTACAACTATAAACATTTTTACTCCATAGTTCTTCTAGCTATGTGCGATGCAGATTATTGTTTTACATATGTAAACATTGGAACATATGGAAAAAACTCGGACTCGACTATATTCCAAAACAGTACACTATACAAGAGCCTTGAACAAAACACTTTAAATATTCCAGGACCAAAGCCACTGCCTGGAACAAATACTCCAGTTGAACATGTAATTGTGGGTGATGGTGCGTTTGGAATATCAAATAAAATTCTGAAGCCATATGCACGATCCAATATGACCCACAAGAAAAAAATATTTAATTATAGACTGAGCCGCAGTAGACGATACATAGAATCGACATTTGGTATCATGTCAAACAAGTTCAGAGTGTTTCATACACCTATTAATGTGAGTTTTGATGTTACAAAGAAAATAGTTAAAGCATGCTGCGTATTGCATAACTTTATAAGAATTCGAGATGGTTATCGTATTGAAGACACACTTACAATTGAGGGTATGGTGGACTTGCCAACTGTACCTACGAACAGGTCTGGACACGCTCTGCGAGAACATTTTGCCGAGTACTTCGTGAGCCCTATTGGAAGCGTGCCCTGGCAAGACTCGTGTATATTTTAACTTGAAAAGGCTTTGTCCTGTAGTGTAGGTATTCAGATAATAAAATAAGAAAGTAAACAAACCAAGTTGTTGTTTTTCTTCTCCTGAAATATTTTCGAACAATGCGTCCACAATATCCTCCCAGGCTTTGTTTCTTGCATCTTTATTTTTGTAGAGTGGATCGTATGCATCCCACAATACCTTCCTCAGGCGTACCTCATCGATAACTCGACCTGTATCCACTTCGCGATTTGCCATGATTGTACGCCCTGACGACGTCCGCTCCGCTCGACACAAGAACGCTCACTGAACGCAGAGGCGCTCGTGCGATCGTCAGCGCCGACAGCTACGCGAGGCCGACGCGCGACGCGTACGGCCGCGTAGCTATCAGCGCTGACCACCGTGCGCGCTGATAGCTACGCGTTATTTAAAAACGCTTCCTAGAAGTCCATATATCTCGGACATCAGCGCTGACGGTACGCGTGCCGTCGGCGTAAGACTAAAATCAGCCTTACAGTGTAGTGCTTCATAGAACACAACGTATATTCGTACGCGCGACCGACATCAGCGACAGAGGAATTCGGGCCTAAACGATAGACCGTTGAAGCGTCGAATGTTATACTCGGCGCGACGAACCTTGATCCCTATGACAGTTCGTGTTAGTGATGGGTCGTGTCTTTGGTCGTGTCGATAATTTTTTTTTAGACAAGGGCGTGGCTTGCATTCAGCCACGTTGGTAAACATGTTTTAAAAATATTATAATGTGCATTTTTAATGTCCATTATGTTGTTGTTGTATTAATTTAAGATTATTGGCATAGATTAAGTAGGTACGAGGGGTGCTCCAAAAGTAATGACAATCAATAATAAACACAATGAATGCAGCTATGGCAATTGCAGCTTTGTGAACCGGTGCGTTGTCTTGATGGAACAGCACTCCAGCCCGCAGTTTGCCTCGCCTTTTCTCCTTAATAGCCTCCCGCAATCTTCTTATTTGTTCTGCATAGTAGGAGCCTGTAATAGTGGCCCCCTTTTCCAAGTAGTCCACCATGATTATTCCTTTAGCGTCCCAAAAAACAGACGCCATAACCTTCCCTGCTGAGCTTGACCATTTGAATTTCTTCGGCGTCGGTTCATCGGATCGTTTCCATGTCATCGATTGTTGTTTTGTTTCAGGATCAAAATGGTGGATCCAGGTCTCGTCCATGGCCACAAAACGTGACAAAAAATTATCTTTGTCTGCCTGAAACTTTTCGAGATTTGCTCTTGACATGTCGACTCGTTTCTTCTTATGCTCGTCGTTTAACATTTTCGGTATCCAACGCGCGGAGACCTTTCTCATATGCAATTCGTTCGCAAGGATTCTTTGAATGCTGCCGTATGAGATCCCTGTGACCTCAGCTACATGCCTGATAGTCAATCTTCGATCTTCCAATACAACTTCTTCAACTTTTTTCACATTTTCTTCAGTGAGGGACGTCGATGGGCGTCCTTCGCGGTGTTCGTCTTCTGTCGATGTTCTTCCCAGCTTAAACTCCTTAGCCCAGCGTGCAACTGTGGAATATGGAGGGGAAGAGTCCCTTAACGTTTCCACCAAGTCGCTGTGTATGTCTTTGGTACACATTTTTTTCAAGCAGAGGTATTTAATGACAGCTCTGATTTCGTGTTTTTCCATTTTTATGTTCACTCCTTAACAGTCCGTATTCAAATGAATGTAGCTCCCGGGAATCGTGGCCTATTTATATGATTTTTTTTCCTCAACTAGTGGGTAACTGAGCAAGTGACTGATATTTTTTTTGTATTTTTGTGTGCACTAGAAATAACTGATTATCACTACTTTTGGATCACCCCTAGTAAGTAAAACGAAAGTTTCCAACCTTGTTATTTTCTAATAATGTTTAACCCGGTAAACACGTTTTTGCTATATAAGTATATATTTTATCATGAAAATGAATGTTCCCCATTTATTTATTTTGTCTGATAAAATTTTGTTATTGTAGGTTATATTATAGGATATTTTTAGATATAGCCACACTATTTGGTCGGTCACTACGACGCGACGCGCGCGATCGCTCGGCGGCCGGCGCCCGGCGCTCGCTTCTTCAGTACGAGTGCTAATGCCTTGTATGCGCCACGTGTTTTTTGTTATCAGAGTGTTACTTGTTATTACTGTTTTTTGTTTTTGTTGCTGTTTTGTTATTGCTGGTATTGAAAAATGCCGAAAAGACTACGAAAAACTGTACTCAACAGTGAAACGCGGGAGTTTGTTGTGCGTTTGCGAGATTACTTTGCTCGTGAACAACAAAATGGCGGCCCTTTGTTGCCACTTGACAACGTACGCGACCGTGTTGCTGTTGCACTAGGGATTGGCAAGGCTACCGTTTCCCGAGTCACAAAGGAAAAGTTCGGCGAATCATCGATGGAGGAGAACAAAGTCTCAACTCCAAAGAAGAAAAAATGTAATAGGGTACATCCCTTCACCAGTCCAGATGACTTCGACATGGCTGCGATACGTAACCATATTTACAGCTACTACTTCCGAGGTGAACTGCCGACTTGTTAAAAGTTATTGACGTCTCTGAAATCAGCCAGTTTATTTAATGGCAGTATGACTTCGCTCAGAGTAGTCATAAAAAAATGCGGATTTCGGTATGGGAAGTGTGACAAAAGAAAAGTGTTAATGAAGCGTAAGGATATAGCATTGATGAGGTGTGATTTTCTACGAAAAATAAAGAAAATAGAGAATTGGGACAATGTGGTCTATCTGGACGAAACGTGGCTTAACGCCAATCACACAGTCTCCAAAACATGGACAGACGATACAGCGAAATCCTGTATCAAAGCTCCTGAAGGCAAGGGCCAGCGTTTGATTATCTGCCACGCTGGTACAGCCAAAGGTTTTGTGCCTAATTGCTTGTGGGCTTGTGGTAAATTTAATATGTTACCGCCATACCACTGCCAATATTTATTTATTTATTAAGGAATAACAAACAACTACAATATATATGTAAGGTACAGTCTGTGTTAGTAACAGGGTCTGTTAGAGGGTAACATAGATTATTAAAGTTGTGTTAACAAAAACAAACAAAGACCCTCAAAGAAGAAGAAGAATAAACAATATAAAATCAAAGAGTGAAGGTAACTAACATAGGCACTTACAAGTCTAAATCTAATTTTCTGACTGATGAGGTGACTGTCAAGTAAAATACCAAGATCATGTATTAGTGTCTCTCTTTTTAGGGGAATATCACAGAGGTTATATGGAAAAGAGATGATATTAATATTTTTAGTGAAGTTAATGAAGTTACATTTTGGCAAGCTAAGGTGGAGTTTGTTTATATTGCAGTAAGTTGTGAGTCTGTTTAAATCTTGTTGAAATCTGATGCAGTCATCAATAGTTGTAATACGAGTAGGTCTAAAAGCTTTGAGGTCATCAGCGTATAGCAAAAATTTCGAGTTGATAAAGCATTTGTCAATATCGTTTATGAAGAGGATAAATAGAAGCGGGCCAAGGATGGAGCACTGTGGCACACCCGATGTGTGTGATTTGGTAGATTGATAGCCATTTATTACAACTTTTTGGGTTCTATTTGTGACATATGATGAAAGCCAACGTAGAAGATTACCACGGATACCATTGTCCGCAATCTTACTTAATAGAATTTCGTGATCCACCTTGTCGGACGCCTTTTTGAAGTCCGTATAAACAGTGTTCACCTGCACACGTTTGTCAAGATTTTCATACAAAGTGTTGTTAAAAACAATTAAATTGGACATGGTGGAACGCCGTTTTACGAAGCCATGTTGCTCTTGTATAATTATGTTATTAAGTTCTGGGTAACTTTGATTGTGCACAAGTCTTTCAAAGAGCTTCGACAGGGGGGACAAGATGGATATCGGGCGATACTGCTCAATGTCGTGCTTAGATCCGCTTTTATGAACAGGGGTAATGTGGGCACGTTTCCAAACGTCAGGAAAGACACCCTGGGTAAGGCATTTATTATAGATGATAGTCAGGGGCTTGCAGATACTATCTGCTGAATTTTTAAAAAAGCTGGGTGGTATTCCATCAGGGCCTGGACCCTTAGTTGGATCTAATAATTTTAGTTCCATCAGGACACTGTCCTCTTCAAAGTGAAGGTTTGATAGTAGGACATTGTTGTAAGATGAATTTAGTGGGGGTTCCCAGTGACCTAGTGTTAACGAAGATGGCTCAAAAACGGATTTGAAGAAGTCAGAAAACATGTTGCATATTGTTTCAGGATTAGAAGATTTTTCATTTAGATACATATTTCATAGAAGACGGTATAGTGGATTTTGATTTACGGTTAGTGATGTATGTCCAAAAGTGTTTAATGTTGACGGTTATATTATCTTCGACGCTGTTCATATTTCCCTGTAACAGCTCTCACACTTCTCTTTGAAGGTGGCCCTGTACTCCGAAAACTTTACGTAATCTGAATGATTATTAAATTTTTTCCATTTAACCCAAGCTTTCTGCTTCCTCTTGAAAGTACTGATCAGGGAGTGGGAAAACCATATCGGGAAATTTGTCGATTTAGAACGTGATAAGGGTACGTGATCTTTGATCAGGCCGTTTATGATATCATAGAATATATCGAGTGAGTTCTCAGCGGTACAATTGCTTAGGTGGTCGGTCCAGATAATTTCAGATATTTTACTGTTTATTACGTTATAATGTGCTTTTCGGAAGTTATATTTAACTATCTGTTTCTTCCTCAAAGAGTTATCAGGCAAAGAGAGAGGTAGACACGCGATAAATGGAGGGTGACGTGGAACAGCATTAACCAGAGGAACTTGTTGAACTCGAGAGTACAGAGAGAGTTAGTTATAAGTAGATCCAGTATGTTACCAGCGTCATTTTTAATATAATTGTATTGCAATGAGTTTAGAGAGGACATGCAGCTGTTCAACAACAGGCCCCGAGGTGAAGAGTCACTACAGATGAAACCAACTGCGTTAGACGACGACCACGTCGTTGTAATCTCCTAGGATATAAATATTATCTACACAGGGATTCATTAATGATTCCTGAAGGAAATCAAAATGTCTCACATTCAGCTTTTGTCCAAGGTGGTAGGTATGCGGCACTGATAACATGCTTTTTATGGCCGTCCCTACTAGCAAACTCGACAAGTAGATGTTCGATACAACTTGGCGGGGATAAATTAGAATAAATGTTAGATAAGTTATACATGGATGGTTGCAAACCTCTTAAAATTGCAATCAAAACTCCTCCCCCATCCTTCTTGTCCGTAGCCAGCCTGTCACGACCACATCTAAACACCACATAGCGCTGATCTATAAATTCGTTATCATTAATCTCCGGTATTAACCATGTTTCTGTGAGCACAATGATATCGTAGGTAAATGCCAGTATGTTCATATAAAGCGTGTGTAATTTGGTTCTTATACCGTTACAGTTTTGATAGTAAATAAAAAGTTTCTTGGCGTTATCCATTATAAGGGCCTTTAAAAGCGTGTGCATGTACAAATAACAGTATTAAGTGCATAAAAACTTTAAGGCTTTTACACATATAAATAGTATAAGGTATTGTTTGTGTAGAGGCAATTGGACGGCTTATGAGATAGATAAGAGAGAGCCAACGGGTACTTAGTGAATACTTAGACTTTACATTCTCATTATTACAATTAACCAAATGTTTAATAAAATGATAATTTGAAGAAAGAGCTGATGCCAGGTCGTGCGGATCGTACCAAATAGATGGAGTTACAGAGTTAATTTCTAATAATAATTCGTATATGAATGAGTCCGTGATGCAGTAAAAATGATGATGTACAGTTAAAAAGAACATATGTACATAATATAAGAATCATAAAAAAATATACAAATTGAAGATCATAAGAAAGTAAGTATAGTATATCGATGGTCCCTATTAACAATGTCGGTTCTGCAAAATGGCTACTTTTGAGTAGAGCGGGTCAAAGTTAGTTTGTACGATAAAAAAAAAGTTAAGAAACCGGTAATGTTGAAATTTGTACTGATCGTTTTTCGTATTGTTTACTAAGTAATGATATAGAAAAATCATAAAATTTCTTGATATTATAGGAAATAAGGTATTACCGACACTTTCACATGGACTATTTTCAGGGTGAATTGTAGGTTATGACACTTACGACAGTTTTTTTTGGATATTTAAAAGTAATTTATGTAGATAGTGGTATATTCGACATTTTCAACTGGAGATTTAAAAATAAATGTGTCGTATGTGTTTGGTGTACAAACGAAAATAATAATTATACTTAATAAAACACTTTTTATTGAAAAACCATTTATTGAACATTAAACATTTGAACAGTTTCATCAACACAAATTAAAATAAGGAAATCACACTTTGAGATCAATGTACTTAATGCTGAAATAAAATTAGGAAAGTAAAAGCAATCAACACACAATAAAAACATATCAGTTAAAACACCTTTAGAATGGCAGGTAAGTATCACAAAGTTTTATGAAATGTATTAAAGCTTAAAAATTTTATATCTTGGCACCTTTAGGAACTTTCTGTGAACAAAACTTACATAATTATTACAACCAATGTCCAGTCTTAGTTTGTACTTTAAAAGTCAGTCTACACCTTATTCTAAGGCAACGTACTTATCATACTTATAAATAACTGTACCTATAATAAATCAGGAAATGCAAAATCACAATAGAATCAAAAATAAATTTTCTGAAAAAACATTATCACAGCCGTCCATTCAGTCAGAGTCACTTTCTTGTGCTACTGCATTACTAAGAACGTGTGGCAGGTCTCTATAAAAACTATGATATTTTTCCGGGATGACACCAGATCTGCACATATCATTAAGATCTTTGTTCTTTCCATATGGAAGAAGAACAGGGCCATCATAAGCTTGGGATATTTTAAAATCATTGTTGCGTTGGGTGCTTCTTTTGGTGGATCTGAGAACCACTAAAGTCTTCGGCTCGTCATCAAAATCATATTTGTATTCAATTCGATCAAAAACGTTACCCTTAACTTTAACCTCTTTAATTTGTGTCCACTTCATTTTTTCATTTTCTACATCTTTCACCCAGTTTTTGTTTGCTAACAAATCTTTGAAATTGTAGAAGTCTCGTGAGGCCATTTCTTTTACATTGTACGGCGTGCCTTCTGTTTTTGCCCAACGCACCAAGCAGTACCATTCATCAGGAACGTATATCATTCTTCGCTCACTCTCTCTTTCTATAAGCGCGTGAACACTGTCCCCTTCATTTTGGGTGTGTCCTTTCTCCATAAACCTATGCGTTATAGTTACTCCAAACTCCTTCGCAACAAGCAAATATAAAGCAAAGACAATACGGTTCCGATTTTGGCCAGCGCAATTGTCCGACCAAAATCTAAATTCCTTCACTCCTTTTTCGGCATTCACTTTTATGAAATCGTACAAGCAACTTGAGACTTCATTAGCCCCTCTTTTGGCAATACATTCATGCCACATGTAGCAAGTCGCAGTTTTATTTCCAAGCTCAAACAGTGTAAAGTTGAAAGAGTTCAGTTTCCTTTTGTAATAGAATATGCTTACCTCACCGTGCGGAGTCTGTAACACCTTTTGAAAATCGAAAGTAGCCACAACAATTTCAGGATTTTCACTTGCTTCTGTTTTATCAGCTTGTTTAAGTGATCGAGCCACTTTTTTTCGTGTCTGATGTTCCAAGAATCTCTGTTTTTCTTCTTCTGTGGGAAATTGGTTATTCGCAAAGATATGGCAAACTTCACACAAGTCTTTCTTGGGTTTGTGAAATGCCAAGTTGAAATTAGCATTCACAATGTCACGGTATTGACGTTTGTTGGCTTGATTAGTGTATTTGTTAGGATCGTACCATTCAACATACAGTTTGTACATCTGCGAGGTACTTTTTATGTTATTCAAGTACAGTTTCTTAGAATCTTTGCGTGCATAGTGCGAATCGACCCGATCTAAGCAATTCACATGGTCTTTTACACTTTGTACCATTTCTTCATTAATAACTCTAAACTTATGCTCATATTTTCCTCTCTTGTCCTCTTCTACAGCCGCTATGCCATCAAACTTCTTCCAAGCCGTTGTTATTATCCGCTCCCCAGAAGATATTGTACTCAAAAACATCTGCTTACAGACTCTTTTTATTTTTCTTTCTGCAGTTGGGAGATGGTAAACATAGGTATACTCACGTTTGTGTTTAGTTATTTCTGTGGTTTTTCGTCCTTTAGTTATTTTTTTTGTGTATTTTATAACAAACTCCCATTGCTTATTACGATCGCCCAGTTTCCAAAACTTTGAAAATATGTCCTCTCTTTGTTTTAAATCGTAATTTTCAGTACACTTGTAGCGACATTTATTTCCACACGGCTGCCCTAATACCTTTTCTCCAATTTGTTTTCCTTTTTTATTTGTATATGGTTTTCCTTCATTTTTCATTTTCTTCCTTTGAACTACACTCCAATTTTCTTTGTGTACAAGTCTCTTCTTTCCTAGATCTGTTTTATAAGTTTTCTTCCTGGAACTTTTATGTGTAGTCGGTGTTACATTAGTGGAAGTGTCTGTTATAGTTGTAGGTGTTGGAATATTTAAATAGACTTCTTCGGGCCTAACGGCATACGCTTCCAAGCATATGGCACAGAATTCATTTCCACATCCGTCTTCGTGAACTGCAGCTGGTGACGGTATTGGCATTGAATTGTTAGTGGGCGTTGATGCGTCTTCAGAGATTACCTGCGTTTCTTCTGTTACGGAATCAAGGATACCCCTCTCAGGTATTGCCTCTTCAAGAATTCTCTTTTCAGCTAAAGAAGTATTTACAGGCTCGTCGCTATCACTGAATACATCATGCATCAAATCTTGAAGACACTGTGTCAATTCCTCATCAGAATGCGCACGTACTGGTGAAGAATCTCGATCTGCAAATATAAATAATTTCTAGAATTAAAATGCTAGGTGACAGTGATAGGTAGGCACCAACTTACTGATAAGTCAGGAAGGGAAGTATTCGTATAATGAAGAATATTTATCAATAATAAAAAAAACTTAGAAAAATCCAAATGGCCGGGATTCGAACTCCCGACCTTCGGACCAAAATTCGAGCACTATCCCACTTAGCCAACACGGCTCTTAGGTAAAGAAACTAGGAAATGACACATCCAACCGACTGACTAACTTTGGATTACGTGTAATAATGTCGAAAGTGTCACATCCGACAAAACATCTGCTTTTAGGTTACATGTAAAAATGTTGGAAGTGACACATACGACAAAATCATTGTATTTGCCTCCATGTAATAGTGTTGGAAGTGGTACATCCGACAAAATGATCTAATAAATTTTCATGTAATAATGTAGGAAGTGGTACATCCGACTACATTGTCTACTTGAAGTCCAATGAAAATAGTTGTATCTACCGGAACCTACTTTGTGGAATATACCTATATTAAGCAAAATACGAATGTTTCATGAAAAGTGGTAGGTAGTCTTTAAATTAATGAAATTGCTGTAAAAACTCCAATCACTATCGACTAATTATAGTAATATAAAGGATGCTTACCTGGATCTGTAGTTATAGGATTATGTTGACAGTCACTTATTGCCTCTTTCGGCTGATAAAGAGGATCTTGTTTATGAGAATTTACTAGATCTAAAATCCGCTTAGAACGTTTCGACATGATGGGATCTTCACTTTTTAACACGCACAAAAACAAAACATTTCTTTTAATTTCGGCCGCGCGTGCGCTCCCCCAGTGACAAAGAGCGAAGTGGCAGATCCGCGCTCCCCCCGCCCCGCAAACAACGGCGGTTCCGTCACTACCAACACTGTTGCGTGGACAAAGTTATTACTACTGACAATATTAGCATACAAACTGACTAAATACCATGATTTTCAATCAAATAAAATAGTACATACAATGTAACTTTTTATTGTGATTCTATTTATATAAAAAAATTGGCAAAAATGTATATCCGACATTGTTAATAGGGACCATCGATATCATAAGTAGTGAAAAAAGTCATAAGTGTATTAAAAAATCTAATACCTAAATTAATACTAAGTTTACAGAATAAGATGAATTCTTTAGTTGGTATTGTTGGTAGACTTGATTCTGTCGAGGTCGGCTTCTGTGCGTACAACAAAGGCGGGTGAGTCATCACGCTCACGGACAAGGATAGACGAATGTCTGATCCACACGTATTTGAAATGGTTGTTCTTCGCAACTTCGCGACACATGCGAAATAATCGCTTGTGTTTAAGCGTCAAGTGCTCGTTCAGCTGGTCGGACTATAAAGTTTTGGCTCTTCGGTAAGCTTCCAATACGTTGTCGCGCATAATGCGAGTTGTAAATTTTACTATTATGTTTTTGGGTCTACTGCCGCTGGGCTGGGCATGAGGAATTCGGTGTATGGAGATTATGTCCTGAGATGGGATAGGAACATTGAGTACGGCTCCGATATTGGCAATGATTGCTGGTAAGTTCTCATTGCGCTTTTTCGGAACGTTGCCCAGTTCCAGATTGAACTGTCTTGCCTGTTGTTCAAGCGAGTCAAGCTTAGCTTCCATGCTGGCCAACGCGGGGCTGTTCTCGATATTTCGCCCTGCAGAGGCGACGGATTCGATGCGCTTGCTGAGTTGCTCGTGCTCACCTGTACAGTACTGTACAGTATCCTTCAGAGAGGACACATCTTCGTTTAAAATAGTGAGGTTTGTCTTAATACTTATTTGCTCCATCTTCAGTGATTTTATTTCATCGCGTATTTCTGATAATGTGTTCTTTATATCATCTCTGATGCGGAGAAGGTTATCGTTGTTCTCTTTACGCCACTCCTGGAGCTGACCATAAAGCAATTGAGCGAATGAGCCAAGGTCAGTCTCACTCGATTGGGTCGGGGTCGCAGAGCTGCAACTTGGCTCTAAGCGGTCCCTCAAGTTAAATGAAACATCCATTGAGTCATCACAAGCAGGAGTCTGAATATTACTACGAACAGGTGTATTTATGTTAGTCCTGTTCCTCCTAGTAACATTGTTGCAGGACGGGCACTTCCACGTAGCTATATACTCCGCTGTGAGCTCAGAGTATTGGCGCGGCTTAATATTCAGACATTCGCTGTGGTAATTTTCCCCACAAGTATGTTACTTTAGGGAGCGTGTGTTAGAGGTAAGGGAGCCCTTACAGCCGCTGCAGTCCATTTTCAAGTGGTAGCAATCGCTTGAAAGTAGTAGGTAGCGAATTTAGTATCAGGCCTTATGACGTAATAAACAATTTTGTTGCTAACTTATATGTATAAGCGCCACCTAGCGTGGAATAGCGGTACTAAGTCAACGCAGGGTTAGGTAAGCCTGCAGCGCAGGCGCAAGTAAGGTGAACAAGAACGCAGTGCAGACGGCGCTATAATAGTACCATAACAAACGGAAAGATGGTGTTGTGGTACTAGAATGCCAGCTCAGCAATGAGTTGGCAAAATTGAAAGTTTGAGTTTTTCTAAAAAATCACTGTGAATCTACTAATCGTTGTGAGACGAAGCATGGGCAGTTAGCTTACATCAAATAATATCACTTGTATCAGATTTTTCGCTTGCTTGAACGCTCAAAGTCTTGTAGAACAAGTTTTATTTCACTGTATTTTATTGTCACTCAGGTCACAGAAATCACAGGAAAAGGTCCACACTGATGCAAGTATATCCAAGAATAGCACAATCACTGACTTTTTTTAAAAGTTAAATATAGGAGGAGCTCAGATGAATGTAAACATCCAAGCAGCGCCCTCTGTGTAGACTGATATATAATGCCATTGAGATGATATGGGCGCAAATCAAAGGTGGGTAATTTGTATTTATTTTTACTTCTATGTACAAATTACATATGTACTCGTACTTTTATTTCAATCTCACTCTTTTACTTTGCATCATACTCAAAATAAATATTGTTTCAGGTTGTGCAGCCAGGCTTAACACCACTCCACCATTTACAGCCAATAAAATGCTGACATTATTAGAAAAAGCTTGTAGTGAAGTGACTCCGGATAATTGGAGGAAAGTCGTAGAAAAGACCAAAAAACTTTGCTACGATGATTGGGATCGAGATGTGCGATACGACACTCTTGAAGATCAACCATTATTGATAAATGTAGGTGACAGCAGTTGCAGTTCAGATTTCAGATTCCGAGTCTGAGACGCAAACACTCATGTCATTATCAGATTCAGAATAAAATACAGAGTGTAACAAAAGTAAGTGATAATACTTTAGGGTGTGTAGTGTCCCTTATATAGAGTTCACTGGCAAAGTAGCAGCGCTAAAAGCAAAAAAAAAATTTTGTGATTTGCATGGGAAAGCTCATGTGGCGCTTGCCCATACAAATCACAAAAAAAGTTTTCGCTTTCAGCGCTGAGTACTTTCACTGTAAACTATATAAGGAACACATGCAAACCCTAAAGTATTATCACTTACTTTTGTTACACCCTTGACCCTGTGTATGTAAATAAATAATTGTTAAACAGATTTTGTTTCATTTCGTTTTGTCCTATAGCTGTTATTTTTTAATTTTCTTGGGTATAATATAATCATGTGTGTATGTATGAATGGTATGATCGTAATATTCTGTTCCATTCCATAATATATGAACTAAAAGGTGAGTATGAAAAAAAATTGTGCACTCGTTTCCATTACCGACATTTTTTTATCGATACTTGCCGCCCTAGTCGATAAACGTCACACGACGTAAGTTTTGCAGGACGTAAACATAAATTCAGATTGAGATAACTTCTTGTAAATGTTAAGAATTGTTAAAAATATCAACGGAATATCATTACTAATGGTATAAAGCTACGTAAAATTTATAAATGGCATTTTTAGACGCCCCCAATATGATCCCAATTTAATGGTGACGCCACTACAATGTTATATGGTGACATTAGCTGTCAGTGTCATAGGGATCAAGGTTCGCCGCGCCGAGTATAATCAACGGTTGATCGACTAGTCCGTTGAATAAACGCCCATGCCTAGCGCGCGCAGAGGGCTGCGGCGCACAGTGCGAGGCGAGACGTTATTCAGAGCGGATTGCACTCACCTTGATGAAGGTTCACGAATTGAACCTAAACATTGTCGGTCGAAACACCGATAAGACAGAACGTGATAAATTCCGTATTTATAATAATGATTGAAATCAATCACGAAAGTTTCCTAAGTAAAATTTCCAGATCTGTTTATTTAAAGTTGCATTTGAGTTGTCGTAATTATTCTAGAAAGACGGTGTTTAGGGTAGACGACAAATCGTCGGCTTAAAACGAAAACCAGACACATGCACAATATGTAAATTAGAGTAAATCGCATTTTAAAGTTTGAGTTAAAATTTGATTCATCTTAGACAACTTTTTAATTATTGATTTTTTTATTTATTTGGTTTAACAGGTAATTAAAAAAGGTACCATATTTCTATTCTATTCACTCTACACAGCTGAGTTTAGCAAGCAATGCAATTGTTTTATGTATTTCAGTCAACAGTATCGAAGATAAAAAAAATTAAAAAGTCACTTCAAAAATCCCTGCTTGGTTTCATTTAACTAGTTAGGTATACCTTTAGGTATTTTTGAAAATGAATGACATTTATTACAATAGCTACATTGTAACACTTTATAAAATAGAAGAGATAAATAAAAGACAGATATGGTTTGATACATACTCGTATGTATATTGATTATAAAAGAAGTCGGTAGAGCGGGTAGGTTCTTATAATATTTTCTTATACTTGTGGCAAGGCAACAGAGGTTGACAATATTTCCTTGGTTTATCGATGGTAGGCAGTTAAAACTAGAGATTACAATAAAAGTGTATAAATACAGAGGTAGACAAATGAATGTTCGCTGGAGGAGCACAGAATCGTGAGGCTTATGGCCTTACAGCATGCCAAAGTACACGTGGTAATTATAGGGGGTATGATTATTACAGTTAAATAAATAAAATGGGCGCCATCTGTCGAGAAGTGCGTCAGAAAATATAATAGGGTTCCTAGGGGTTCAACCCGGGTAAAAATATGGATTTAATACACCTAGTATGATGTTCCGTCGACCGTTCCTGGCGCCAGTCCGGAGAGAGGATGTGGTGCAGAGCTAGCGACGGTAGGCTCGTAGAAAAGTCGAGGCTCCCGGAGTGTGGCGGTTTAGCTGGTCGTGCGGAGGAACCGTCAAGCCTCTTACGGCTTGGATAACTTAACGTAGGTGATGATGAGAAGAGAAAGGTAAACCCCAAAGAAAGGGAAGAAATGAAAAAAACGACTTCCTGTTTGGGAACAGAAAAATACGAATTAATTTAAAGAGAACGGAATTAGACGGGGATTACACATGATAATTGAATAGGCGAGGCACTATTACTTACCAGATTAGATTAGAAAAGAGATTAGAAGCGTGTTGCACAGAATTTAAAAGAAAAGAGTAGAAAAACACACTGTCGCAGCAAACTGAGAGGTTAACTTTCGTAGATTGTAGAGAGAAATTTCTGCTGTGGTCTTATGGTGAGGAAAAGGCTGTGAATAAACGGGCGCTGGCTTATATAGTAAGCGCAGCCAACCCTCGATATTTAGTAACCGTTGAATTCAATAATCACGTTCTTTGATTCCATGACGCAACAAATAAAATGGTGATACCATCGACAAGAAACGAAATCCCCATGCGTCAGTCAAAATAAAGTATTGTTTATGGCCACATTATGTAAAGTGTTTTACAACGCCATCTACCGCACACATGGCGAACTACGATAAGAGTACTAGAAAAAGATATCTTGATGTGTTGATAAAGCGCCGCCATGTCGTTAGATGTCGTGTTCTGTGGTATTTGCTTGTATGGTATGTAAAATGTTAATTAATTTAGAGAATGTAGCGTGTATAAAATCGTACACGTTACAACATAAGAAACTTTGACTAGTTGAAACCAAAGTTAATCTGGGTTTAATTCATTTGCCTCTTATAATTAATAAAACTAATTAAGAATTACCAACATTACGGTATTTATTTAGTATGTGAAGCTAAAATAAACATTACTTTTAAGAAGCTATACAGCTTTGGTGATTAGAATACTGTTAGGCTTCTTTCATGCGGCGAAAAAAGGTCTTGTTCATCATCTACCATCATCTTGAAGGTATTCTTCATTCTTCATCTGATGACTTTTCGTCTACGGCAGCGTCGGGTAATCGATCAGCTCCAGAATGAGATGGCAGAGACGAGTACCAGCCATGGTATTCTTCGGGAATAATTTTTTTGTTGCGTAAACCAAGGAGATCCTTTTTTGGGTTCACTGGTGGGTAAGGACTTATTATAAAGTCGTTTTATCTCTACAAGAGCAGGATTAGGTTGATTAGTGCTATTTTTTACGCGTTTTTGCGTCCAAAATAGCTCCTTGGACATCCATGCATAACAGATGGTCAGACATGTTATAACTAAAATGTATTTTCGAACATTCTTCTTTGATGTACATAATTTTCTTAATTTTTAGTCATATTACTTTATTTCCATTTAGTCTTTAGATCTATTGAATATTATCTATATCTAGTTTTTAGATCAGCTACCCTGATTCTCTGGAGATCGATTTGTACCGTACCAGACTCAACAAGTCTCTGCCAGATCTTCGGTGATACCCTCAATACTATTTGGCTTGTGTGTGGGTTTCTGGTGCGTTTTTTGTATACAATCTCCAGTTTTTGGTCTTCACTCTCTAGATCTTTCACGACGAACTTGTTTTGGTTCCTCAATGCTTTCAATATGTCAACAACGTATGTCAATATGAGAACAAGCTAAAGCAGGTCGAAACTCTCCAGTAATTTCGTCGAGTTCTGCACATTGTTCAGTGGTTGAATTTTGTGCAATTACCAAGTCTACCAATTTCCGTCCTCTTCTCAGCCGATTCATAATAATACCTGTAAAAAATACAAGAAAAGCATCTCACACCCATGCAAAAAGTACCTACGTCATTATATTCGAGTATTGGGTTTGACACAAACTATCTTACAAGAAATGCAATGCGTAAAATAATACCCGTTATTGTTAGATAAGAACAAAAATACCATAACCCATTGCACATTTCATGTTAATTTAGCACTTATAATATAAAATCGTATGTAATAAATTTTAGGTTATTAAAACTTTTCTAAAGAACCAAATAATGTGTGTTTTTAGGCGGCAGGAAAAAAAAAACAGTAAAAGCGCAAGAAATTATATAAGTTTTCAATCCCAACACGTTTTATCACAACTTTACAAGTTAATACAATAAAAACTTACCAATTATTCACCAAATATGCACAACAATTACAAAAATTCACTATCAAGAAAATTCGTTACCGCTCAATTTCCAAATTCAAATTCAAATTGTATTTATTGCGTAATATGGGTAACAAACAAGGTGTAGGTACAGTTTTTGTGTAGGTATAGCCATATTCAGCGCTGACGCATGCAATGTCAAAGCTTTACATGTTAGTTATTTATTTATAATAATCATAATTTTCGCAGCTCTTACCTCATATAAAATTTAAAACAATGAAAAAGTATTAATAAAATTAGTCAAACTTAAAATTAAAACAAAAAAAAAATTATGATGGTGTTAGCACCAAGGAGCTTAAAAAAAACAACTTAGCGCATATGCATCTTAGCGGGAATTGACCATAAAAGGCATGGCTGTTAAATTAATTTTCAGCCCGTCCAGATCTCTAAAGGCTTGGAGCGGTGACTCGGACAACGAGGTTATGCGAGTCTGCGTTTCGGCTTTACGGAAGTGTTTTATCTGAAAGGTTGGTTATGGATAACCCGGACAAAGGAAGGAAAACAAGGATGTTGTAGGAGTTTGTCCGTTTGTCTTCAGATTCATCATCTGATCTAGATATGTAGATGCAAGAACACGTTTATCTTGGTACCTATCAACAAGACATTTCATAATTATTTGATAGTTTTCAGGGCATGGCGTGATGCCTGAATATACCGCTTGTGCTTTAGTGGACAGCTTCCTTATTAAATAATATAACCTTTCAGCGTCTGTCAATGATGGATTTTCATGTATTGTGGACTTATAGCTCTCATAAAATAATGGCCAATTTCTAATGTCACCATCAAATGATACAATTTCAATTGGCGCCAATGTCGGCCTTTTAGTCCTAATGACTTTCTGATCTGCATGATCAACAGCATCAGCGTTCACCCTCGAAGGTGGAGGCTCAACCAGCTTTATGACACGTTTTATACAACAATAAAGATCATCGAAGGAAATCAAAGCCTGAAAATTTGTCGTTGCGGCGGGATTTACTCTCAAAAGGAGTTTATTGTATTCGTTGACAAGATCCCTAAATTCAGTCCGAATCTCATCAATAGTCGCGACAGAACATAAAAAGTTTTCTAATTCATTCTTATCCGTTTGAGCCTTTTTTGAGCTTTCATACACAATTTGCAAATATTCAAAAAGCGTGTTCTCTTTGCTTCTATGAGAAGTAATTCTGAGTTCATCTTACCTTCTTCTTTCGAAGAACCAGCCTTTTCATCAGCCACGGCACGCGGCATAATTAACTTTTGCGTAAACTCACTAATACAAGAAGTTTATATCGTAAAAGTAAAAGCTATATTCACTCGTGATATTTCTAAATAGCTATTTTTCCGAATCACGAAAGTTACTTATCCTCTATTATTGTCTATTACTTATTTATTTTTATTCTATTTCTATACTAGTTGTCTATGAATCTCTGAGCTCTGACTGTAGTGATATTTACAAGTCAAAGTTATACTCACGGGCTGTACACAGAGGATAAAAGTACTTGTGCGTAAAGTGACAAAAAATGGCATCGACGAATGACCTTGTAAATTTTAGAGTCCAAATGCTTACAACAAGAATGCGTTATTTTTAAACTACGTGCGGGTTTAAATATGAATACTAAAAGGCGATCCTTTATAGGCAGTTTGGAAATATTATGCGGGGTTGTTGAACTGAACGAATTCAGCCAAGATAGCGGTAAGCGGGTGGGAAATCCCTAGGGATTTAATATGGAGATCAAATTGATAACAGGGTGAAAAGACAAAATATGGATCAATAGCATCCGTTATCGAAGGACCATTAAATGTTAGCGCCAAGGAGCTTAAAAAAAAACAACTTAGCGCTTATGCATCTTAGCGGGAATTGACCATAAAAGGCATGGCTGTTAAATTAATTTTCAGCCCGTCCAGACCTCTAAAGGCTTGGAGCGGTGACTCGGACACCGAAGTTATGCGAGTCTGCGTTTCAGCTTTATGGAAGTGTTTTATCTGAAAGGTTGGTTATGGATAACCCGGACAAAGGAAGGAAAACAAGGATGTTGTAGGAGTTGAAAATATGTGGGCAGCGTCCTACCTTTTTCCAATATTGCGGTGATGGAGGAGCACTTTTGTGGTCCGAAGTCTTCAAGACTTCGGACCACGCGGTTTCTTCGACTTGGCCGGCCAGCCACTTTAACACTACGTTTTGGACTTCACTGTCCGTTGTCACAATCGACAGCACCTTTGTAGCCTTAAAACACCAACAGTTAAGCAATTGCAATATATTTTGTATTATATGTCCTCTCACAACGCTGGCTCAATTTGTTCTCAATGGCGGATGCCTTTTGTATTGGCTATTTTACGACTTTCCGCCCATGTTGTTGGCAGACGCTGTTAAGGGATAGGAGGGAGAAAGGAATTCAATATCCATAGACCGAATTGAACGAAAAAATTGCCTTTAAGCGGCAAGTTTAAATATGGCGGAAACAGATGGGTCATACAAAATTGTCATCGGCTAGGTAATCATTAACACTATAATATGCTTTTTCTATTAATAGCTTTTTCAATTTCAACTTAAATAAATTTAAACTAGGAGCATTTAGCACACTCTTTGGGAGATGATTTTACAAATGCACAGCCATGCAGAATACACTTTTAATGTATAAAGCCGTCTTGTTTCGGGGGAAACAAATTTTATTGTTGTGTCTTTTACTTATACGGGTTTAAAAAAGATCCATATTGTTTTTAACAAATGTCGTTGTCTCACAAATATAATAGTAGAGGAGACCGTGAAGATCGACCTTCACCGATCTGATAACCAGATGAGACGTATTTTTTATCAAATATAATTTATAAACAAATATGCCTATAATTACTTGGCTATCTAAAAGTGGTTAGGGCTATTTTTAATTAAATTAACTTTAATCGATTTTTTTTCATCACTTTCATTCGTTTGATAACCAAATGAATTTTATTTCACTGTTAGTTTTTAACACACAGAATATGCCTCAGTAGGCTTACCTACTCATTTCTGTGTATAGCTACCTGGCAAGCCGATGTGAACAGGTAAGACAATATAGGTGACTCCATCGTTCTGCTAACTTATCGAAAGTTATATCAAATTTTAGATTACTTTATTACAAAATCAGTCATATTTCAAAATCATTGCCTGTAAAAAATTATACTTATAGTACTGTTGCCTAGCTAAAAACTTTTAGATAGCACTAGATAGATAGATAGATAGGCAAGTAATTATAGGCATATTTGTTTATAAATTATATTTGATAAAAAATATGTCTCATCTGGTTATCAGATCGGTGAAGGTCGATCTTCACCGGCTCTTAGACCATAAAGGCAGGGAAGCGTAAGTATATTAAGTTCAGTGAAGTAAGGTTTGCAGCTATCAGTTTTCTTGAGCTTGCATATAGCTCTGATACATCGTTTTTGACTTATAAATACTTGGTCTTTTAATGTGGAATTCCCCCAGAATATAATTCCATACCTTAGTACGGACTCTGCATATCCGTGGTATGCAGTTGTGACGGCAGAAACATTTACAACTTTACGGAGCATGTACAACGCATACGAAAACTGAAAAAGCTTTTTACAAATAGTGGTAGCGTGAGCTTTTCAATTCAATTTAAAGTCAAGGTTCAATCCTAGAAATTTAGTAATATCAACATGATTAATTGTACGTCCTAGATAATTAATATTAATGTCAGATTTATTAATAAAGCCTTTGCTGGAAAATGTCATCAAATTAGTCTTGTCAAGATTTATTACCAGGTTATTTTGTTTTAACCATTCAATTATTAATTCTAGGGTAAAGTTGATGGTAGCTTCTAGATGAAGTTTGCAAATATCAGTGAATATCACTGTACTATCATCAGCAAATAACACTATTTGATCAGAAATAACTTTAGGAAGATCATTTATGTAGATAATAAAAAGAAGTGGACCTAACACACTCCCTTGTGGTACTCCGTGCTTATTTTCTCTAAATTCTGATTTGTAAATAATTTCTTTTTTTGATTTAGGACAGATTCGTGTTATTTCAGTTGCTTGCTTCCTATTACTTAAATATGACTTAATGAGTTGTAGAACGTTACCTCTTACACCATAGGCTTCGAGCTTGGACAATAAGATATTATGGTCCACATAATCAAAAGCCTTACTTAAGTCCATATATAGAGCACATACTATCTTGTTTTTGTCTAGATTGCTCATTACGGTTTGTAGAAATTTATAAATAGCCAAATTGATAGATTTACCTTTACGAAATCCTACTTGTTCGTCAGCATAAATATTATTGAATTCAAAGAAACTAGACAAAGTTTTGTTAATAACCTTCTCGAATATCTTTGAAAATACTGGTATGAGGGCTATAGGTCTATAACAATTCATATCATGTCTGTAGTTTTTTTTAAATAAAGGTTTTATTATGTTTTTTTTTAGTTTATCGGGGAATATCCCAGCGACAATAGATAAATTTATAATGTGGCTCAGCACTGGAGAAATGTATTCAGTTGTTTATTTTAATACACTAGTACGAACATCATCATATCCAGTACTACTACAGTTTCGCAATGAGATTATAATACGTTGAATGTCACAAGGAGTAGTTGGGGGTCATAAATATGGATTTAGATGTACTGGATGGCATATGATAGCCTTGAGAGTTTGATTGAGTTGGTATTACATCAATAAAGTAGTTATTAAACAATTGAGCAATTTCAGTGGGATTGTTTACAATTTTACCATTAATTTTTAATTCACTTATATCATTTTTAGGGATATTATTTTTACTTTTATTTATCACAGACCAAGTAGCTTTTGATTTGTTAGTAGCAGTTTTAATATAATAATCATTTTGGGATTTCTGAGTTAGTTTGATTATACGGTTTAGACGACTAGAATAGTTTTTAAAATCAGATTTAGTTAAGTTATTACGGTTCTTTCTATATTGCCACAGTAGTTCACGTTTACGCCTTGAGCATACTTTAACACCTTTAGTAATCCACTTAGGCTTACTATGAGTTCCAATTTTGAGTATCATTATTGGAAAGCAGAGGTTGTAGAACAGTATAAATTCGTCATGGAACAAATTGTAAGCTACATTTGGATATTCAGCATTGTACACTTCTGTAAATGATAGGAAGGCCAAGCAATTTTTGAATTTTTGTATATTTTCTTTGCTGTAATTTCTCCTTTCAGTAAACCAGTACTTTAGTGAGCAATTTTCTTTCACCGGGCAAGATAACAGCTGTGCCGTATGATCTGATAATGCAAATTCAAGTACTTTCACTTTGCATTCCTTTACATTGTGTGCGAAATTATCTATACATGTACCGCTTTTTGGTCTAGTGGGTTCAAAAATAGATAGCTTTAAATTGTAACTAAGCAGCATTTGTGTGAATATTTCTGTGTTCTTATCTGGCATAAGCATATTTAAATTAAAATCGCCACATATTATAACCTTATTCTTAGAAAAACAGATATTGTTTAGTATGGAATGTAGACTGTTGAAAAATTTGTCCACGTCTTTAGTTAGAGTTTTTGGAGGTCTATAAACACAAATTATTACCATATTATAGTTGGGTAGTTCAATTGCACAACATTCCATGATACCTTCGATACAAAATTTATTTACTTGTTGTTGTTGAAGAGCTGAATACATTTATGAGCCAAAATGCACGAACCGCCATACCGATTTCTTCTAGTGTAAGCAGTCAAAATGTTATAGTTAGGTACGTGAATACAGTTAAGGTCATCCTGAATCATATTGTGTTCAGTGATACAAATAACGTCTATGGGTAGACTTTGCTCTTCAAGATCATTCAAATGTACTGACAAGAGATCTGCTTTGGAATTTAAACCATCAATATTTTGGTGTAGAATATGGATCTCTTTATACACAAAAAGATTATTAGTATTTTTTGTATTGGACACATAAACGGATTCATCCATTGCCTGCACTGACAACTCATCAGTCTGAGTACTCTTATTGATACCTTGCACTGGTTTAACTTTCTTTGTCTTAAGGGCCTTACAATATTGATCATACTCAGTCTTGTTAAATATATGTAATATTTCACGTAATAAGTTTTGACAAGCATGCTGCGCGAACAACCTGCGAGGAGGTATTTCCATTGAGTACCTCATATCTACAAATCTTCCGTCGTAAAACCGACATAAAACCAATTGCAAGATCATTATTGTTTGACTTTTATCACATGACGTATTGCATCAGTTTAAAATCAAGTGTTCTGATTGGCTGATCACATAGAACGTTTTACGGATGCGTTCATAATTAAAAATTAGAGTAGAATCGCAGAAAATCGAAAAAATATAAAATAATGACATAAAACGTATTGCAATATCAACGACAATATACTATTTTATTAACTAGGTATAATTTTTAAGGTTACCTACCTGCGAGGTCACCTTCAAACAACTGTATCGAAACTACCAATCGGGAAAATTTATTTTTTTGCAAATATTTAAAGAATTACTAGACAAACAACACACTATTTTGAAAAACTTCGCGCGCCTTCCTTACTTCCAGAAATAAATTTTTAAAATTTTTAGTAATTTTATTTTGTTAATAATTATATCCAAATACTAATTGACAGATTCTGAAATAAAGCAATACTGATAGTCGAGCATTTAAATAATTTGTTTAGGTATTGTTTGAAGGAACCTCGAAAGTAGGTCAAGGGTCACATGAAAACTCCGAAAATAATGGGCGGAAAAATCCGAGATTTCGCAGAGATATGGGGGCCCTCCTGCCTAATTTAACTGTTGAATAAAAACCTGGGGTCACGGTTAACTTTTACGAGAAATTTAATTTCGAAATTTTGCAATTTCTTTAATGGGCTATATCTCTGCGAAATCTTCTTATTCCGAAAGTGCCTCCCGTTCTGGTGTGGTGGTGTCCTGCTGGCCCCGTTGTCAGATCCCGTCCAGCTGCTCAGGTCACTGACCTCGTAGCCACGTGGTTTTCACTTTTTTGAACTTTATTCCGTGCGGCTGCGTCGCAAAAATCCAAAAAGTAGTATAATCTGTAGGGCTTCAAAAATGCCACCTTTTATCACTTTCAAAACCTGGGCTCACCGCTCACTTTTTCGAGAAATTTAATTTCGAAATTTTGCAAAAATTTAAAAAGTCAATAACTCTGCGAATTTTCAACCTTTTTTTAATCTGAAAGTGCCTCTTGGTTTGGCGCAGTGATGTCCAAATGGCCCCGCCGTCAGCACTCGTCCAACTACCCCGGGTCACTGACCTCGTGGCCACGTGGTTTTCACTTTTTACTATTCCGTGCAGGTGCGTGGCAAAAATCCAAAAAGTAGTCCAATCTGTAGGGCTTCAAAAGCGTCACTTTATAGCACTTTCAAAACTTGGGGTCACCGCTCAAAATTCTGCAGCGTTTCACTTTTAAGTTATAAATTTTTATGAAAATCACTTTTTCGGTAATAACTTTTCACACACTTCACTTCGGGCAACACCGCTTTCACTGTTGTGTGCGCCTTCACTTCCCGCAACTTTTGATGTATCGCGCGTCAATTTTGGACAACTTTTTCCATTTTTCCGGATTTTATTTGTGCGGATTGAGGCTCTTTCGTGGTGCTCACGACTGGCGTTCGAGCGCGACTGAACCCCTTACCCCAGTAATCTTTCATTAAATTAATCACAATTTTAGCCAAAGCTGATGAAAATTTCATCACTGGCGTCATTGATGAGGTATTTTTACCTGCATAAATTTTAACATGTAAACAATAGCCACTTACCGCTTCGGACAACTAGTAAGTCTTAATTCCGAACCTTGCTGCTTTGAAACGAATACATTGCACCCAACTTTAGTGACATACTAAACAGCTTGTACCTACCCGTATTACGCAATAAACTGATTTGATTTGATTTTATTTGAAATAATGGACAGAAATAGAATAGAAACCTTTAAAAAGCAGCAAGGACTCGTCAATCGACAACTCTCTTCGAGGCGTACAAGCGGCTTTGAATTTATTATTGAGGTAATCCAGTACGCTTGATATTTTTCTATCTTTTTATCATACCCGTGGATCGTACCCTATGACCGGACCAAGCGGCCGTATAAATAGCGGGGCGGGGATCGTCTCGGGCTCATGGCAGGCTATGCTTGGCTTTCGGGATCGGAGGACGTTTGTTTGGTGATAGTGTAGTGTTCTTCCATAAAGAAGCGTGACCAAGTATTATTAGGAAGTTGTCGTTATAGTTATGACCAGTGTTAGAATAAATCTAAGTTAGGATTGATTTGTGTTTCCTTTTAAAAAAATAACTTGAGGCTAGTTTGTAAAATCAGAAAGGTGGGATCATTCACGTGTTTTAGGCCGTTTGCTATCCAAATTTAGATTTCATTGTTTTGTGTTGGTTACGTCTTTTGTTTGACCCGTAAGTACGCTTTATTTTAGTTTGCTTTGTTGTGCGTTTTATAAAATGTCAGGTTGTTCGTCCGGGCCTAGACAACGCGCGAGCATTCTCGTAGGCGGGAACCTTTGATTATATACTTGTCTAGATAGAGCAATGCAAACAAACGACGCGCAAAAACCGTCTTCAATTTCGTGTTATGTGTGAGTACCGCTCGTGTACTTATTGTAGTCAAACTGTCAAGGTGTGCGTGTTTAGGGATGCCTGCTCTAAATTATTAACTTACCTTTCCTCCATTACTTAAGAAGATGAAGGTTAAATAAAATAATCATTTTGTATATTATTTATTTAATTTAGTAACAACAAAACATGCATTAAAAAAAACAGTAGTTTATAGATTAAAATCATATTAAAACCCATCTCTTTGTGTTTGTTTTTGGAATATTAGTCTTTTTGATTTTACTGCCTCGGCTACGTTATCCGATTTACAAATATGGTGACATCTTATTTGCATATATTTTTCTATTATAAGTCTTATCAGCCTTGTTTGGTGATTTTGACAACAATCACCGATATTTTTGAAATAATTATGACCGACAAACTGACTAATTATTTTAACACATATCTGTTCATAAATAGAGGACGATGTTACTATATGGCCTATACTATATTTTAATGATTGACGTCCTAAAGCATCTTATTACACATGTAAAAATGCAATAATAATAATAATAATAATAAGATACACAAAATAAACAAAAATAAATTTAGTAGCCTAAAAATCGGCAATTTTCAATAAAAAAATTAAAAGTCGAATATCTCGAAACGGGTTAAGTTTAGGGTAGGGTGTTTCATAGTGAAATAAGTCAGAAATGATGGGTACTCCACGCCCTTAACGGATCTAGCACGATTTTTCCTGTAACCCTGTATACAACCCCGATATGCATTTTGTAGGTAGATCTAGAATTAGGACTTTTTAATGATAGTGTGACCCATAAATCCTCAGCGCTGGAGGACCAATCCTGTCGGCCCTGGGCCGCTAGCTCCCGGCGAACACCTATCAAAACCCCACCCCCTTTCTCCTGATCGGTCTTCTCATAATTACGGTCACGTCTCCATACTACATATCGATCATCAAAAAGTTCGTTATCATGAAAACTATCATTCAACCAAGTTTCTGTGAGCACAAGGAGATATTTCTATAAAATGCGGCAGTTTTTGTTCGAAGACCACGGACATTCTGATGATAAATTCTAAACGGAACGAATTTTAAAAACAAGTTTTATTAAGTTACAACTAGGCAGAAAAAGCAGCAATGATACAATTAAGTTTAAGTTAAAGGCAAAGAACAAATTATTTATGTAATTTGGTGGCATAAGAGAGGCATATATAAATTGAAGAGAATGATATATTAGACTACGAATAGGCATATAAATCCGCAAATAAGTAATTAAATTTACGTTAAAGGCAAAGGACAAATTATTAATGTGATACAGTGGCATATATGAGTTAATTAGTGTCGAAATGGCAATGAAATTGTTGTTGCAGCAAAAGGCAAGATAGACAATAGCCAATTTACTTACAAATGCGGGTGGAGCGAAATAAGCTGCATTGAGTAAACCGAAACTTGAACTGATAAGCGAGTCAGCACTTGTCAACCCCTGCAAGACACGGCCAAGGCCCGCACGGATCAGCCTAGTATCACAGATTAAGCAATCAACTTCGCAGACTAAAACTTTTTTAGGTCCGAATCTGCTTTTATGGAGATCACGGGGGAGGCTGGATTTTTCCTTACGAAGATCCGGCACCCCTTCACCCAGACAAAAGCAAATCCCCGGTCTTTGGCCAGAGCCTTGGTTTTATTGAGCAGTATTTTATTGTCCAGAGTATGGTGGTCGTTTACGTAGACACTTAATATTATTTACGTAGTACTTAATATTTAATCACGTGTAAAAAGAGTAGGTATGATATCGCACACCTAGATCTAAACAGCGATTAACTCAAAAAAGTACTTTTTTCAGAAAAGGTGAAAAACTGATTACAGTGTCCCTGTGCACCTTATGAGTTTTCTGAATAGATCAAATCTTTTTAAATGCAAATAGAAGAAAGATGTTAAATGAATTATGTGTTTTAATCATATATTGGAGCTGAAAAATTGATTTTTGTAGTTATTTCCGTATTGCTTAACAAATGTATGGATATTTTTTTGTTATTTGGAGTTAAACCTGTGTTGGTGAATTTAGTTTGTAGTTGGCTCCTTTTTGAAAAGTCATTATAAATTTATATGTAATTAATTCAAAACAGCATTTTGAATAAATTTTTAATAATCCAACTCATAGAGGGTCTGTGACCAACAGTAGGGGTATATTGGCTGATGAATTAGTAAGAAAACACTGAATGAAGTTCTCAAATCAAATATTATTATTATTAATATAATATTTAAAAAAACAGCCTCTTAAATTATGTCTCTTAAGACAGTACTTCACATAAAATTATCTCTTTATAATAGTAACACAACATAAAAATATAGGAACCTTCCGTTCTATGAAAAACAATCTTAAATGCACATCGAAAATAACATTTCACTTGTATTTAAGTATGACATTTCTCTATTATCAACAAAAAATAATCAACTTTATACTATTTATAATTTTAAATACTAATAATGGCACTTTGAGATCAACATTATTAAAAATTACAATCACTTAAATCTTATAATTATGAACCTTTATGGTTTTTTTACTTTTTATTAACATTTTTTTTTTAATTGTTTTATAATCTCGGTAGCTAAGAATGCAAACACTTTGATAAGAAGAAAGCAGTCAATTATCAGTATCGCCCAAAACGTATTTATAATAAACATCATAATAAGATTTTGGAATGACGTTCTTATCAACCAATTCTTGTATGTCTTTTTTTTTTTTGCAACAGACAATGCAAATTTTTCAGTGTATGCATGTGTTAAACCAATTGAAAATATTGATTGTTCTATGGCAGATCCGGATCCTCTTCCGCGGAGAATCCTCTTTCGCACACAAACTTTCCTATACGTTTCCTCTGTAAATGATGTTTTATAGAAAAACGTTTCAGGGTGATCTTTTTCAACCCTGAGAACCTTTAAGTCATGCCACTTGACTTGATTTCTCTCCTCGTCTATATTGAAATTTGTGCCCCACGATTCTTGCAAAGCTTTAACATCATAAAACTTGTCATGCGTCATTTCTACGACTGTGTAAGGTTTTCCCGTTTTTTTTGCTGTACCAATCAAAGTTTTATATTGCTCTGGTATATAGATTGGCCCCGACTGCAAGTATCTTTTAATTTGTTTCTCAATGACACTATGAACGTTGTCACCTTCATTTTGTGAGTGTCCACGTATTAAATACTTGTGAGTAATAGACTTGACTCTCAACTGGTTGACAGCGTAGGCATAGACAGACAACAGAAATTTATTTTTTTGTTGACCGCCACAATTGTCCGAGTAGAAAATTAGTTCAATTTCTTTATTAGGATTTAGGTCAACCTGAGCTTTAACATAGTCGAGTATACAGCTACCAATTTCAACAGCTCCCCTTTTTCCTTCGGTTTCATCCCAAAAGTAGCACATAACTTCTTTTGCCCTTAAATCGCTGATCGTGAAATTGAGACAATTTATCCTGGATTTATAAAAAAATAGAGATATCTGTCCCTTTGGAATCTGCAAAACTGCCTGTGTTGTTTTGTTATAACTCTGAACCTTGTTTTCGGGTTTTTCTTCGGGTTATTGCACAAAAATAGGGCCTATGTTTTTTTCTATCTTCCAATGATTGTGACTTTGTCATTTGAGAAGCATATTGTATGATTTTTATACTTTTAATGATCTAGGTATTGCAGTGAAAGCAAAACAGTAAGGTCCGTTTTGGCTCAAAACGCACGACCCAGGCTTAAGGATTTCAAAATATACCCGACCGCAACATCCGTTTGGTGTAGGTATCAGATAAAGGGACGTGTATTTTATAGGTTAGGGATTGAGGTAAATTATACGAAAACAAAAGTGGACAAAAAACGTATATTAGTTACTATAAAAATAAGTAGGTAATTATAAAATTAAAAATAATAATTTAGCGCGCATTATGGACATTCATTTTAACATTCTGGCCTAAGTTATGCTTTCGTTTAGTTCTGCGTTCTGTGTTGGACGGCCGCCCAGCTTGAATCCTAGACTTGATCTTTCCTATTCCTCTGTATTTACGTCTGCTCAGCGCTGTGCTTTGAACTTTAATTTTCCTTGGTACACGCCTTGTTTTTATCTGATTTAAAATAAAGTTTTATCCTTGCTCTGATGTATTGATTTTTTTTATTATATTTATGAATTTTCCTAGTGCTCTTAGATTGTGGACAGTGGGGTTTGTTTCAAATAACTTTGTGAAGCGTTGTACTTCAGTCTGAAACTCTACGAGTGCATTTTTATATTGATGCGGGAATTCTACAACAACCTGTTGCTTGTAAGACGAATAATTGGCCACATCCTGTATCGGCTCTTGTGTATCGGAGGAAGAGCACTGTGGTACTACCTGTATCAGCTCTTGTGTATTAGAGGAAGAGCACTGCGGTCCTATCGAGTCCAAATCATTGTTCGGTATTTGATCCAAATCTAGCATATTGTTACGAGCTGAGGGTTCGGGATAAAATAATGAGAATCGATCTCACCAAAATAATACTTTTATTCAACACTAGAACGATGAATACACGAACTTGGTCACACGTAATCATTTGAATTAGTGTGTAAAATCTGCGCTGTCAATAGTTTCTTGTCTTCTCACCTAGCATAGCAGTTAGGCACTAGTTTCTCGGTTCTTTTCAAAATAAAGAAAAGCGCAAAAGATAAGATCAATTCTGACGGAGTGAGCTTAGCCATTGTGTCGAGGGACCGACCCTTTTCGATGAGAAAGGGACTCTGGGTGTCCTGAAGTACTGGAGACGGCAATGTGGCTCCTCTAGTTGCTACATCTTCAGCGCGAGGTGCGCCTAAAATTGTTCGTGTTGATCGGCTGCCGCGATATGGGGCTAAGAATGCTCGGGACGAGCATGTTTTAGGAGTGGGCAATGTTACGCCAAGGTTGTTAAACAATGAGTAATAATCGAAGTTTCTCAAGTGCTTTTGTCTTGCTGTGTTATTGTTGTTATTGTCTGGGATTGCGCACAATGGGGATGGGTCGTTCTGTTGAAACACCGACCCTTTCCTGGAAGGATCGACATCGTTCTCGAACCATCGAAATGTGTGCGATATAAATAGACCGGAGAGATGGCCGGACAGTCAGTCAGCAAGGCCCTGGAGGACTGACGTGGAGAAGGGTCTCGCGTGAACAGTAGTTGCTCGGACAGTCAGTCTGGATTAAGCTATACGTGCGATCATTTCGGTGACTTTAAGTGGTGCAACAGTGGTGTGAATTAGTGTGTTGTGATTACGTATGACCAAGTTCGTGTATTCATCGTTTAGTGCTGAATAAAAGTGTTATTTTGGTTAGATCGATTCCCATTATTTTATCCCGAACCCTCAGCTCGTAACAATATTCATGTAGAAATTTTCATTAATCTCATCCCCCGTCGCAATTCTTGCGAGTGACATTCTATCTTGAATAGACAGCCGAGGAGAATTGGGAAATATAACTCCAAAGTTTTGCTCAATGCTACACAGGTGCTTGCAAAATTTTCCACATTTTCCAGCGTCACAGTCGCAAACGGCTAAATCGGCTCTCACAGTGTAAAAAGTATTTGGGCTTGTCTCTGATTCCACACTGTACTCATTATCGTTGACTTTAGATATATTTTTAATATTTCGAGAAGTCTTCATGAACATTGCATATATCGAATCCTTGGTCTTTCGCGTGTTGGCGTAAGAAACGATGCGCCGCATAAAATAATTTTCAAAAATGGACGTCATGAAATCTACTAATGCGCAAGCATTAAATGCTTTACAGCGCTGGAGTACCACGTCTTTAAGAATGCGTATAGATGCTTCTGTTGTTGTTGGTGTTGTTTCCTCGCGATTCAAGCCGGCGTTTCCATAAGTTACTCAGATGATTTAATAGAGCTGGCATCGTCTTAGCATACTCGTCACCTGTCAATTCCTCATACAATTTTACTGCTTCTTCTGGATCAGTTGCAAAAAGAATATTTCGAAATCGTGTCATGATTGACTGTCTTTTCATTATGTCAACCTGATGATCTGCAACGCAAAGCCAACGCCAAAAGGCTTGGCAAACATGGAATGCGCACAATAGTAATCGAGCATTTGGAAAAATAGTTCTCAAAGCATTTCGTTCGGCAGTAGAATCGTCCGTCATAACAATATCAGGCTCAAATCTTTTACCCACCTCGTTCTTTTCTACAGCTTCTTTAATAGCGGCAAAAACCATCGTGTAATTGGACTCATTTTGCTCAGTATGTATAGTACATGCCAATGGAAGACCACCGATTTTGTGCTGTGTAAAAACTAGAGTAATCGTAGAACTGGTCTGGTCACACGATGATGTTGTGTCTACGAAAATCATATTCTCATATGCAGTAGACAGAAAGATTCGTTTCATAATAGGAGTAATTATCACGATAATCCTGGGATTTTGTTTTAACAGTATCGATTAGCCTTTTTCATTTAAACTCTCAATTTTCCCCTGCATGATTTCGGGGAGATTGCATTCATTACGGTCGCCATACTTTTCAGTACGCCATTTATTGTACATGTAGTACACATGATTTTCGGAGGGATTTATTTGAGAGTTCGATAACATCTCTATTCCATTTAGATCAGTATCTTGAAACGAGTCCAGTATGTTCAATTCGTTGTAATTTATTGCTGCGCAAGGTGTCATTCCACTATCAAAATATTTCTTAAAAGTTTCTTCGGTTTCCTGGCTGCATTTTAGTAAATTCAAGGCTTCGGCAACGTAAACGCGATGAGAGTGTTCAAAAACCATGGTCACTAACACATTATCCCTTTATAGGACAGAAGGCCCTGGCATGTATTTTAAAAATAAAACACTCGGATATTAAAAGTAGTATTTATTGAAAATTTTTGAGACACTTTTTTTTTCCTGAAAAAAAATTATGGTGTCCACATTTTGGACACTGCCCCTTCTCATGTATGAAATTGTGCAAAACATGGTGTAATGCATAATGGCACTTTGCATTTGACACACTCTATTTTGCTCTTTTTTCCAAGAGCAAAATATTTAATAATATAGGTATTATAAGAATTTAATAATATATTATATTATATAATTATAAGAGCAAGGTTTAGGTGTGTTTTTCTTTTTCCTATGGCTTCTTATCAATTCAGGCAAATTGGTGCGGTCTTGACGAACAGTGGCTGTTGAGTATATATTTTTTTCAAATAGAAATAGCATAAGCTCACAGGACGCAAAAAAATTCAAGCAAATCAAAGCAAAATAAGAGGCAAGATTGGATCCAAAATTTCTTGAAGTTGAGCATTACTTGGCGGTATGAAAATAGTTTCGGTGTCGTTCTCGTCACTTTCATTACCATCTTCAGAGTGTTCACCATCCGACAATGCGAACAGGTCTTCGAGAACATCTTCTAGTTTATCTAATGGAATCGTCTGAAATAGAAACAGTTACATACTTAGTTACATAAAAACCAAAAATGATAAATCTGATTCTAAGGCATGAAAATTACCATCACCTACGCAGGCAGTGTCCAAAATATGGACGTCATAGTTTTTCGTTTCTGACAAGAAATGTGAACCACAATCTCAAAAATCAGAGCTTTTACCCCATATTTACAACATTTGGAACAATACATAAAAGAAAACTTACCTTTCTGTTCATTGCTTTTGAAGATTTTCTTAGATTTCTAAACAACCATCAACAATCATCAATTTTTGACATACGGTCGATCACCTGATAAAAGTCGGCCATGCTTGTTTTTTTTTACGTTACGTTATCAGTATCTAATTGCTCAACCAGAGTGCCAAAAGTGACATTTGTCTGACGTTTAGTTTAGCCGCAAAAATTAAAAATGTATGGTGTCCAATATATGGACAGAGCCCCAAAAAGAATAGAATAGAATACTCTTTATTGCACACCAACATAATCAAAATACAATAAAAATACACAAAAATTAAGGTAAGTACAATGGGCGGTCTTATCGCTAAAAGCGATCTCTTCCAGACAACCTTTGGATGGACAGGACAAAACAAAATCAAAAAGACGGCGGTGTAAATACGAGTATATTCATAAACTTACATAAACTACCTATACTTACTAATAAACTAAAATTATATATTTACAAATATAATAATATATACTTATATATATAAACTACAAAAAAGGAGATAAACATAACGATAAACTAGCAGTGCGTAGACAAAGAAAGGAAATGGTTGTATACCTTAGCTTTGAAGATAGGAAGAGATTTAGATGATCTAATAGAGAAAGGTAAAGCGTTCCACAGCCGCACAGCTTGAACAGTAAAGGAATCACCATAAAATTGAGAACTGTGGACAAGGGTTTGGAGACTTAGAGCTTCAGATGAGCGTAGATTTCGATCATGCGCCTGGTGCAAGAACACAAAACGCTCCTTTAGATAGGATGGTGAAGAAGGATTGAAAAGAATGTTAAAAAGAAGGGACAGAATATGTGCATTCCGGCGAAGACGGATAGGGAGCCACTTGAGTTTTGCGCGAAATTCTGAAACATGGTCATATTTGCGCAAGCCAAATACGAACCGAATACAAAGATTTTGAAGGCGCTCAAGTTTGCTCAATTGGACTTCAGAAAGGTCGAGATAGCTGACGTCGGCGTAATCTAAAATAGGGAGTAGAAGGGATTGTGCAAGCGTAATTTTGGTGGCGGTTGGTAAAAAGTTGCGAAGTCTTCGCAACGAGGCTGAGGACGCAAACATTTTTCGGCTGATCTCGGCAATACACGGCTCCCACGATAGCTTGGTGTCCATAATAATGCCTAAGTTTTTCACCGGGAGGAATCATTTTGTGGCTACCAATTATGATAGCTTGTGTCTTCTGTGGGTTTACTCTAAGGCCAAAGGATTTGCTCCAATCACAAATTCGGTCCAAATCTGAATTTATTATGCTGATTGCTCCGTTAATGTTATCAACCGTAGCTTGTGTATAAATTTGTAAATCATCTGCATACAGGTGGTAGGAAGAAGATAATTTTTGAGATATTGAGTGAATGAAAACAGAGAAAAGAAGAGGAGATAAGACGCCGCCTTGAGGGACACCAGCGGAGAGACTGCACCATGAAGAATAAGTATCTCCAATACGGATGCGCTGCCGGCGTCCAAACAAGTAACTACGAAACCAGTCAATAGCCGTTGGAGATATGTTAAGAGAGTGTAATACACCGAGAAGTATATCGAAATCGACGTTATTAAAAGCATTGCTGAAGTCAAGGAGTGACAGTACTGTCACCTTCCCACTGTCCATTCCAGACCGAATGTCATCAGTAATCTTGATGAGCGCTGTGACTGTGCTATGCCCGGGGCGGAAGCCAGATTGATGAGGATTTAACAGGATATTATTGGATAGGAAGGTACTGAGTTGTTGGTGCACAAGACGTTCAAGGACTTTTGATAGGAAGGGAAGTATGGATATTGGGCGATATTCGGAAAAGGATGATGGACTGGGTTTTTTAGGTAAGGGAATGACCTGTGCTTCTTTCCAGGCGTCAGGAAAGGAGCCGGAGTCGATTGAGGCATTCAGGATGTAGGTGATGATAGATACAATTTCATTAAGGATTGGCATAATCATGTTCCGACTGACACTGTCACTGCCAACAGCATTTGAAGTGATAGATGTTATACTCTTCTTAACATCACAATCGGCAAATTGACTAAACTGAAAAGAAGGAAAGTCTGGTGTTGGCTGAGAAGAAAGATAATAGAGTGTATTTGATTTAGTGAGTCCATCTATATTGGATGAACTCGTGAAGTGTCGGTTAAGATGATCAATGGTTAAGTTTTTTGGGATATTTTCTTGTTTAGATTTACCAACTCCCAGTGTTTTAAGAAATTTCCACACTTTAGATGGATCATTGTTATCAACAGAGTCATGAATGTATCGGCGTTGCGCGTCCCTACACAACCTGTTGCAGTGATTTCTACGATCGTAGTATTTGGCCTTATTATTGTCAGATGGTTTACACCTCATCCTAATCTTTGCCATAGCCTTCTTGTGCATCGCCGAGCGGATTTCATCAGTAAGCCATGGTGCTGGCAGATGTTTGATTTTAATGGCACGTATGGGGGCATGTGTGTCATATAGTTTAACCAGTTGTTTATTAAAATACCCCACCATGTCATCAACGCTGCACGCATCTACGATGTCAGTCCAGTCAATCTTCAGAGCATCCTCACGGAGGCTCTCCAAATCCATTCCACCAAAATTACGCTGCATGACAATTTGAGGCTTAGCTTTCGGCGGACGAACTTTGTAGGACAAATAGATTGAATCATGGAAAGAAAAAGCTGCCGCTGAAGTTTGGCCGTGTTTAGCTACATTATTGATCGATGATACTAATATAAGGTCTAGACGAGATGGAATGCAATTTGGAAAGAAATGTGTAGCAGTTGAAGGAAGAATGGTCAAATTGCTAGCCTTAGAAAGGGTTTCAAAAGTAACAGCACGGGAATCCTGCTTAAGAAGACAGGTGTTGAAGTCACCCATGATTATGGTGTGACTGTAAGAAGGAGTTAGGTCTTCAAGAAGTCTTTCGAAAGACGGAAAGTAGTTGTTCCGAAGATGATTGCTGTAGTAGACTCCGAGTAATACCTTGGTGTGAGAAAGGAGGACTTCGACAAAAATGTGTTCGCCCGCACCAGGAGACGGTGGTTGTGGAGACACATGAACAATGGTATGGGGTATGTGAGCGCGCAAGTAAATGGCAACTCCTCCACCACGTCCATCAGTGCGATCGTTTCTAATTAAGATGAAGCCTGGTAGCGAGTAAGAGGTGGTAGGCAAACATGGTTTTAACCAAGACTCGGAAACTAATACAGCATGTATGGTTTTATGTTCAAATGACGCCAGCAGATCAGGGTAATGAGCCGGAATGCTCTGTGCATTAATATGAACAACATTGAAATTTTTAGAGACATCAGAGAATTGGGTCTCAAGGGTTTGGGAAAGCGTTGGTATACTGCAAAAACTATCGTTACTGCTTAGTTCATCGTTATCACATGAAGAAAAAGATAAAAAATGTTCACTATCACTACTAACTAATGATGACATACCTACATAAATTATAATATAAATAAAATATATAAATAAACAATGTACTATCTAAAATATTAAAACAAGCTATGGTATACTTTACTAATTAATCTACTAACTAATTATTTAGCCTGTCCACCTGCCAGTTGTGTTAAAAGAGTATCAAATTAATATTATTAAAAGACAAAATAATCAATACACTAGCAGAATAAAAAACACAGAATAATTAAAGTTACATTTTATGTAACATACTATCTGCCCGACCGTTTTATGCTTAAAGTAGGTAACAATTATTAGCAAGCTATGGAACATTACAGGTTTTGAATCTATGGCAAACTAATGACAATTATAACATGATTTTGATAATGACAGAATTACCGAAACAAAAGATGAAAGAAAAACACGAGTTGATAATTGACAATTGAAAAAACGAATCAAGAGAAAAAAAAACGTAAAAGAAGTAATTATTGAGAAAGGGTAGGAAAATAAAGATAGTACAAGCGGTGATACTTGTTTACCTAAATCGGCCGGGCTAAGATTGCGTTACACACGGTATACTCAGACGCTACTTTTTGGTCACCGCCACACGCTTTGCTCTCGGCGCTGCCGGCGCCGGCTCCTTGTTCACTGCTGCCGGCTTGGCCGCCACGGCCGGAGATCCCGTCGTCGTTGCCTGCGAACCCGATATTTTTTCGAGCTCAGCCATGCTGCTCACACGACGCCTGGTGTCGTCCAACCCGACCACGAACACGTAGCCCTCGCGAGTCCAGCTCTTGTTAATGCCGAATCGTTGCCTCGCCTGCATAAAAACTTCGTGGCGAGCTCTTGTCAAGAACTCTGAAAGAGTAATGCCAGTATCTTTAAGATTAGTTTTGGCAAACCACATCCTGTCACGAACAGCTACGTCCCGAAGCTTCAGCAATATGGGACGAGGTCGATCCGACGTCAAGCGGCCCATCCTATGGCAACGGCTGATGTCGCCCGAAGCAAACCCGGTCAACTTGAGCCTATTCGCTACAACCTTCACAACAGTGGCGGCGGTGTCCTCTTTCTTCTCCTCTGGCACTCCATGAAGAAGCAAGTGTTTGCGTCGGCTCAACATCTCTAGCTGGTCCACGGCCTGTGAAATAGCCTGAATCTGATCCTGTAGAGCTCGCATGGCAATCAAAACAAATGACTTGAAAGCCCCAAACTCTGCGGCCAGGCTGGATGTTGTGGAAGGCGCATCAGACTGCTTTAGCAGCTTACCTTCATAAGCTGCCATCTGCTCAGTGAAAACAGCCTGTAGTTGTGCCATTGAGCCCTTGATTTCTCGCAATTCCTCCATCTTGAAATGTTCCAGTGAGTGATGGTTGTACAGAGATTTTGTGCTTGTGTGTTTCTGTGTTGATTCTAATGTGATGTGGGAGATAACACTTTATGGCAGGTACAGTGTCTCAAACTTTATTTTTAAACATGAATAGTTGCCTATTGTGAACAAATTGTATATTTTTCACAAAAATAAAAGGAGATGATTTTAAAACAGGTGTTTCTTTTTTTACACCTACCGCCCAAAGAGTTATACAAAAAGGGTTATACCCTTCCGACAACAGTTTGTCGTTTCGAATAGTGTCCTTGTTAACTTTTTTGGTAACAAAGTCTATTTTAGCCTTACAGTTTTGTCCACGAGACGACTTCTCAGATTTTATATTGAACGATGAATGTTGACATGTATAGGTTTTTCGAAATAAGAAGCGCTTCAACGAAAGATATGACTTTCGAACTATCCAGTTAGTGTTCGGAAAATTTGATATTTTTTGAACAAACTCGTCGATATACTTAACATATCGTTCTTGTTCTTAATTTTGATCAGTCTTAAGTCTAAATCGCATGGAGTACTTTTCCTCCGATTCAAAATCCAGATTCTCGATAAGTCCACATTGTTCGGTTATGAAACCCTCTAAACTGGCTTTCATCATCTACAGCCTATAAGTACCCACTGCTGGGTGTAGGCCTCCCTTTGTAAACGCCACCCTTCCCGGTCCTGTGCTTTGCGCATCCAGGAGTTGCCCGCGACTTTCTTTATATCGTCGACCCACCGCGCCGTCGGACGTCCTTCTTCTTAAACTTCTTAGACTTCTTAAACTGGCTTTATCTATCATTATTCGTACTTTTTACGCTGAAAGGATCACAAACTCTATAGTTATCACTTTATAATAATCTTCGCAACGTACTATGCACTTATGACAATTGTTTTAAATAAAAACACTTGAAATCACAATCTTCGATCACATTTTAAACAGTACTGACTCGCACGTGGTCACAAAATGATGTAACAAACAAAATATTGCGTCAGCCAGCGGGTGAAAAGGATAGAACGATTGAAATAGTAACGTGCCAAAAGAGTACCGAACGATGGCTTCGTTGCGGTCGGGTACGTTTTAAAATACGCGGGGCGTATGGGCCAGGCCACAACAGTGCGCTGCGGCGTCGCATCGCAAAAACAACATCGCTATAGTTTTTTTAAAACTTTTATTTTGTATTTTTGAATGGGTTTCTTCATTTTCAGATCAGATACGCAGTCTTCAATCTCATCATCATTATCAACATTTTTGTGTGACAAATTCCAATTGTAGGTTAAATATGCTAGTTTCTCAGCTCTTTCTGTAGTAAGTCTGTTTCTTTTCTGTCAATGGATATTGCTATGAGCACTAAAGGAACGTTCTACAGCAGCGGAAGTGCAAGGTGCTGTGAGTATTTGGAGAGCAACTTTGCTCAAAGCAGTTTTTCCACATAATCCTTTTCACCACGTTGTTGGGCTTACATCTTTTATATTCGCCCACAGAAATCTCTTACTCCAAAAGCCATCTCTTGCTCTATAAGATGCTAAATTAGTAATTACATTGACAGCGATACTTTGGCCTGCATCATAAATGAATTCCATGGCGTCCATTTCCTGCCCTTCGTCAAGTTCCTTCAAGTCAAGGCTCCTTGGGTTGTAGGATCCAACAAGTATGCTGCAAAATGTAGTGGCTTTAAGCACATATTGATTTTCGTGTCGACATGAGATAATATTTCCGCTTTTTTGTCCTCCTCTAAATATGTGATATCTGGTAATGCGAATAGTAATTTCGACTTCATGTCTTTTAGTGTCAAAAAGACCTTGTGTGCGTTTGTGTCATTCGATTCTAATTTTAATATTGCTTCTGAAATTGGTTCCATAATTATTTTGCACTGGCGAATAATTTCCCAGAAGGCATCATCTAACAAGAGCTGCTTTTTCTTCCGCACTTAAGTTGAACTTAATTCAGAGCTTGGTCTCAAACTTTCCTGGTCCCTAAGTGGTTGCAACGCAACACTGTCTGCAGATCCTAATAAGTTTTTCCATGAATTAGTCCTTATCTGTTGTTTGTAATTTTCGGGACAGTTACGACATTTGAGTAAATGCCTAGCCATTTTCTGTAAACTTGCTATCGTGTATTTCTTCTCGCAATAACTGCACGTAGCTGATTTATTCTCTGTTTCTCGATAATGTTTCCAAATTACAGTTTTACTCGTTAATCCGAACTCCGAAAATTTACCCCCGTTCGGATTCGTGGAGCGTTCGGATTATAGTACACAGAATTTATAGGATATTTTTTATGAAATAAAACGAATAGTATGTACATATTGTGAAATCGATATTTATTAAACTTTTTTAATGAAATCCAATACTTTTGTTTGTCGGGAGTTATTTAATGACATATAAAAAGCTTTGTCTCGTAATTTATGTAAAAGCATTTTGTCTGGTAAAGGAATGTCCACTTGGTCAACCCATTCAAGACATGTATTTAAGGCAGACATCGCGCTTGAATTGGAAACGCTTGCTACTGGTTCAACGTGCGACATTTCTTCACTTGTGCCGTCACATTCCTGTGTTACTTGCCTTATTATTTCATCGTCAGTAAGAGGTTCAGTTTCATTTAGATCATCATTGCATAATAAGAAGTCATTTATTTCAGCCTCAGAAAAGTCTCTATTAACGAAAACTGCTAAAGGAATGTCGTTTTCGGGTTCAAAGCCATCGTTTGTATTTCTTCGACGTTTAATTGAGGTCACAAGGGAGACCAAGATTTTTTATTAGGTTCGTATTCAACTGATGCCAACACTCAGCTAAGGAGAAAACAGCGTCTTTCATATTGATCTTCTTAAGGATATCGGATACAGTACATTCAGAATCCAATTTCTGTGGTGCAAAAACTGGCTTTGTGGCTTTGTGGACAAAAAATTATCTTTGTCTGCCTGAAACTTTCGAGATTTGCTCTTGACATGTCGACTCGTTTCTTCTTTTGCTCGTCGTTTAACATTTTCGGTACCCAACGCGCGGAGACCTTTCTCATATGCAATTCGTTCGCAAGGGTTCTTTGAATGCTGCCATATGAGATCCCTGTGACCTCAGCTACATGCCTGATAGTCACTCTTCGATCTTCCAATACAACTTCTTCAACTTTTTTCACATTTTCTTTAGTGAGGGACGTCGATGGGCGTCCTTCGCGGTGTTCGTCTTCTGTCGATGTTCTTCCCAGCTTAAACTCCTTAGCCCAGCGTGCAACTGTGGAATATGGAGGAGAAGAGTCCCTTAATGTTTCCACCAAGTCGCTGTGTATGTCTTTGGTACACATTTTTTTCAAGCAGAGGTATTTAATGACAGCTCTGATTTCGTGTTTTTCCATTTTTATGTTCACTCCTTGACAGTCCGTATTCAAATGAATGTAGCTCCCGGGAATCGTAGCCTATTTATATGATTTTTTTTTCCTGAACTACTAGTGGGTAACTGAGCAAGTGACTGATATTTTTTTGTATTTTTGTGTGCACTAGAAATAACTGATTATCACTACTTTTGGATCACCCCTAGTATGAGCTGGCGCCGAATCTTGTTGGAATACCCAGTGCCTGTTATTGAACATGGTATGAGAAACAGGTTCCACAAGGTTCGTCAGGACTGTATTTTGATACACAACTGCATTCGTTTTTACACCTTTCTCACAAAAATGTACCTCAGTTAAGCTCCAATAAGAAACTCCCAACCATACCATGAGCGAGGATGGAAAATGACCTCGTTGGACACGCGGAATACGGTTGCTCGCTTCTTCACTACTGTGTGGGTACACCTTATCATTTTGTTTGTTGTAGCTCTCTTCTACGGTAAAAATGTTTTCATCCGAAAAAAGAATTTCCCGATATTTTTTTCCCGCGTACCGCTTCAACAAAGTGCGGCATCTCTTCAGTCTCAGGTCCATTAGACGAGCATTCAAACGATGTCCTGTTTTTCTTCGATATGCCCGAAGCCCTAAAGGTCGATTCACACATATCAGTTCCGCCACAGTTCCGGCACAGTACCGTTACAGTTCCGTATCCGTGCTACAGAGTGCTTCAATTCACACATATCAGGCACAGTACAGTTCTCTGCGGGTCTTCGTGCACGACGTTCCCTTCAGACTAGCGTTGACGTCGATTGTTTTGATGGCACTCTTCAATAACACAGAATTAGCTATGATAGCCATTGCTTTAGACGAAGAAGAAGAAGAGAATCGAGGAAAAAAAAGAAAATGGGTACATGAAGCATGGAAGTTAAGAGAATCTGAAGGAGAATTCGTGACATTATACAAAGAATTAATTAAAGACGAAAGAAAGTATTTTGAATATTTTAAAATATCGGAAAGCTGTTTTAATATTCTCCTTCAGAAGCTGGGAAATAAATTAGTAAAGAAAGATACTCGTTGGAGGAAGGCTATATCTCCTAGAGAGCGGCTAGCAATTTGTCTAAGGTAGGTAAATCAGATTTTATTAACTTTATTTTAACCTTTTTGGAGGTAGGAACATTCGACAACATATCAGTGTCATTTTTTGCAGTGCAGATGTATCCATCCACTGACAGGTATGTTAAGGATAACTTTTTAATTAAAATTCTGAAAAAATGTATTTAAATCAGTTTTATTACTTCGTATGTGGCACATAAAAACATTATACCTATACTTTTAACACTTTGTTAAGTTCTAGAGCGTTATCATTCGTTAACTGTATAGTTCATAACAAATTGCTGCACATCACTATGTTGAAGGTATGATCGTGTGGGATCTACTATATTAGCCAATCCAGTAGAGTCAAGAATAGATTGCGATGTGAGATTTGTATTTGTTGGTTCAGTTGCAATATCTCTTGGACATAATGGTACATTTTGCTCTGTCATCATCTTCATCTCATATTTTTGCACAGTTGTAAATATTTCAGTCTTAGCCAAATTTAAGTAATATTGATTCAAATTCTTCAGCGTGGGTGCAATACCATTTAAAAAAGCATCAACTGGGTGCTCGACGCGTTCAGCTTTTTCTTGATTTTTTTGAAGAACATATTCCATTAATGAAGATGCTGAGGATGGTTTTGGTGTGCATTTTGTCGAACCTTTTCTCTTTCTTAAAGTAGATGTAGTAGATGGAGACGACAGTGATGGTGGTGATGGAGTGGATACATGGCTTGGTGATGGTGTGGGTGTGCGGACGTACAGTGGCGATGCAGTAGACACATGGCTTGGTGATGGTGTGGGAGTGCGGACGCACTGTGGTGATGGAGTGGATACGTAGCTTGGTAATGGAATGGATGCTTCGTGACTAGCGACAATGGGTATATCAGGTGAAATGGATACGGTATTTCGAAGCTCGTTGGTTTCGGAGTCAGAATTTTCTTTTTCTGGTTCTACAAATGGTTCCAGAAATCCACATAAATTATACTTACCTAAAGTCAGACTGGACATTTATAAAAGAAATGTTCATGTGAGTGCCATAAAGGTATATAATAAATTACCAAATGCATTTAAGGAATTACCATTCAATATCTTCAAAACAAATTTGACAAAATGGTTGGCACACTATTGTTTTTATGACATTAATGAATATTTAACCCATTCCGTTAACTTTTAATTGACTATAACTATGACATTTGTTTTTTTTTATATTGGATTGTTTGATATTACTAATTTTATTGAATTTATATTTGCACACCATCTGTATGGTAGAATATATAAGGATCAACAAATTGTAACATCGAAACATTTACCTATGAAGCGTTTCTTATATTGTCCTAGGTGTTCTGCTAGGTAGCCGGTAGGCCGGTCGATGAATATGAAACAGCAGTATGATTTACGGAGTTTAATGAGGATAGTAGATAGTTACAGACGTTAGAAGGAAGAATGAAACGATACAGTACAATACAAATTAAATGAAGTGATGCGATATGAATTATGCTTTAGAATTAGCGAGTAAAAGGCGCGAGCGGCTGAGCAAGAGCGGTACGTGTTCCCCGTCGCGAGGCGCTAGGTGAGTGTGACCGCGTCGCCGGCGCAAGTGCGCTCCGTAGATCTCCTCCGTCGCGTCCCGCGCCGAACCCCGCAGCGCAGGGTCGCACTAAGGGGACGGACTCGGTGTATCGAGGATGACGCCACAGTACTCCCCCGCCGAGATCGTAACTGTTACGATCGATAGTAGTCGGGAAATCTCACTGTCCTCCCGCTTTTCGTCCTCTTAGCGGGGCTTGTAGGTACGTCATCGGAACCTAGAACAGGAGTGGAAGTGGCAGTTGGCGTCGGTGTTGGTGTTGGCGTGAGCGTTGGTGATGGAGTGGAAGGTGGCGTTGGCGTTAAGTCGTCGTCTGCGCTGTACGCCGGCTTCAGTCGGTCTACGGTAACGGTAAGTACTTTGTCTTGTACCTTGATGTCGTATGTTTTAGATCCTCGGCGTACAACCTTGTATGGGCCGGAGTAAGGTGCTTGTAGCGAACGACGGACTGGACCTTGGCGTAGGAAGACATGCGTCGCGGTACCCAGGTCTTTTGGTATGTAGAAAGGACGATGTGAGTGCCACGAAGTTGGTTTTGGTGCCAGTTTGCTCATTCGGCTGCGGAGGCGATCGGCGAAGTTAGTGACATCGACTTCTTCTTCAAGGACGGTGTTGAAGAACTGTCCAGGCAAGCGGAGGGGCTCGCCGTAGACAAGTTCGGCTGCTGAAGATTGGATGTCGTCTTTCCACGCGCTACGGATACCCAGAAGCACCATCGGAAGCGCTTCGGTCCACTGTGATGACTCGTGGCAGGTAATAGCGGCCTTGAGTTGCCGGTGTAGGCGTTCCACCAGGCCATTGGCGGCCGGATGGTAAGCGGTCGTCGTGAGGTGAGTAGCCCCGATCAGAGCGGCGATGGACTTGAAAAGGCGTGACTCGAATTGGCGGCCACGATCGGTTGTGATACGCTCGGGGCAGCCAAACCGCGCAACCCAACCAGAGATGAAGGCTGAGGCACAGGTGTCGGCTGTGATGTCAGTGAGTGGGTACGCCTCGGGCCAACGTGTGAAGCGGTCGACTATCGTGAGGCAGTACCTGTGGGAAGCAGACAGAGGTAAAGGACCTATAATATCCATATGGACATGTTGAAAACGGGCTGAAGGTGGCTTGAATGCGGTGAACGGCGCAGTTGTATGTCTCGTTACTTTGCAGCGCTGACATTGATAACATTCCTTAGCCCATTGTCGACAGTCTCGCCTTATACCCGGCCAAACAAATCTAGATGTTACTAGTTTTACTGTAGCTTTAGCGCCGGGATGACTTAAATTATGGAGTGATTCGAAAACTTGACGGCGGTATGCAGGAGTCACGTATGGTCGAGAATTCGGTGTAGAAGTATCGCAGTATACTTGCGTTTTAGCGTCGGGTAGGAAAACCTTTTGCAGCTGTAGACTGGATCCTTCCGTAAATAGCGTTCGTAGCTCGGTGTCTGTCTCCTGGGCTCGGGCAAGGCAGTGGTAATCTAGGGGCATTGAAAGTTCTTCGATGCGTGAAAGAGTATCAGCTACTATGTTGTCTTTGCCTGCGATGAATCTAATGTCTGTGGAAAATTGAGATATAAAATCTAAATATCTGAACTGGCGCGGCGAACATTTGTCTCTTCGAGTGGTGAAAGCAAATGTGATAGGTTTATGGTCGGTCAGTATGATGAACGGTTTCGCTTCTACCATAAAACGGAAGTATCGGATAGCTTCATAAATTGCCAGGAGCTCGCGGTCAAAGGTACTGTATTTTCGTTGGGCTTGATTCAATTTTCTTGAGAAAAATGCCATGGGTTGCCAATCGTTACCTTTTCGCTGCTGTAGCACGGCTCCGATAGCGACGTCGGAAGCGTCAGTCTGTATAGCAAGCTCAGCGTCGGGATCTGGGTGAGCTAGGAGAGTCGCGAGAGAAATACTGGACTTACAGTCGTTGAAGGCTTCCTGCTGTTCAGGTGTAAGAGCGATTGGTTTCGAACCTTTGCCTTGTTTGCCGACCAGTATCGTGTTCAGAGGTGCCTGCTTCTTAGCTGCTTCTGGAATGAAACGACGATAAAAGTTCAGGGTTCCTAAAAATCTCCTAAGCTCTTTCGTGTTTTTCGGCGTCGGAAAGTCAAGAATTGCTTGAGTTTTTGTTTCGAGAGGGCTGATTCCTTGAGCAGAGACTTTAAATCCAAGAAAAGTGACCTTGGATTCGCCAAAAATACATTTGGAAGTATTTATTAGTACGCCATATTCGTTCAAGCGTTTAAAGAGAATACGAAGATGCTCAAGATGTCGATCTCTATTTTCTGAAAAGATGAGTACGTCGTCTAAGTACCCAAATGTGAAATCTAGCCCGTTCAGGACCTCATCCATGAAGCGCTGAAAGGTTTGACCAGCGTTCCGTAAACCAAAGGACATATACGGAAACTCGTACATACCGAAAGGAGTAGTTATGGCACTTTTCGGTATGTCGTCAGCAAAGATTGGTATCTGATTGTATGCTCTAACTAAGTCAATTGTGGAAAATATTGTTTTACCTGTGAGCTGGTTCGTAAAATCGTGAATATGGCGCACAGGATACCGATCCGGAATCGTTCGGGCGTTCAGCGCTCTATAATCGCCGCAGGGTCTCCAACCGTTGTTTTTCTTTTTCGCTAAGTGAAGAGGGGATGACCAAGGACTCTCGGATCTTCGTGCTGTTCCGCATTGTAGCATTTCATCAAATTCCTGTTTCGCGATCTGTAACCTTTCAGGATCCAGACGTCGCGGGCGGCTTGATACAGGTGGTCCATCTGTCGTCCGGATGTGATGTACGGTACTGTGCTTGGGTGTTGTTGGCTTACCAGCTGGGCGAGTAATCTCGGGAAATTCTCGTAGCAGATTGTCGAAAATGGTGTCGTCTGATGTGGTACGTATCGATGAGATATCAGGAATACCTTCTTTAGGCTGCGGCGCGTTGATGCCGAGCATAGTGATTCCGTCGATTAGGCGTTGCTGTCTGCAGTCTACAAGGAGATGGTAAAAACTTAAAAAGTCTACTCCAATGATAGGCTTTGTGACGTCTGCTACGGTAAATCGCCAGCTGAATGGTCGTCGTAATCCAAAATCTAAGGTAAGTTGAATGTGGCCATATGTAGATATAAGTGTACCATTTGCAGCAAAAAGTTCATACTTCGTCTTCGCTCGAGGCTCCCGTACGGCTGACTTAGGAAAAACACATAGGTCTGAACCCGTGTCGATAAGGTATTGTGCCTTCGATTTCCGGTCAGTGATGAACAGGCGGCCAGATGATATCGGACAGTCAGCTACCGCCACTAGTGACTGCCGTTTGCATTTCCCGCCGACTTAAAAGTACACGGCGGCCTGCAGTTGTTTGCGCTAGCTCCGTAGATGAAATGATACCAGCAGTGCGGATGATCGTCGGGGCGTTCTCGTGACCTTGACCGGTACCTAGAGGTCGAGCGGCTACGGTAGTTGTGGTTCTTGTTGCTGGATCGGGAATTACGTGTAGATAGGTTTTGTACCTGTTTAGCGAGTTCGTCGACACGTTTCACCATCTGTTCCAAAGCCGAGACTGTACCTGCACTTGTACATACAGCAGATGTGCCAGCCGCTTGCTGCATAGGTGATGATATATCGTTAATTTTGTCCGCCAACTCAGCAACGGTCTGCAGCGAGCTTTCTGTCTGTGAAGCAATAATCGTTTGAATGTGGGTAGGTAACCTATTCGACCAAATCTGCCTAATTAAATGTTCTGGAACAGTCGGTCCCGCTAGATTCTGCAAATGTCGCATAAATTGTGTAGGTTTCCTATCGCCCAACTCCTCATGGGTTAGTAATTGCTGCAGTTTACGCTCTTGGGAAGCTGATAATCGTTTTATAAGCTCGGTTTTCAATTTGTCGTATTTACCGCTTTCCGGCGGGTTTAAAATTACATCTTTCACTTCCGCCGCATATTGAGGATCTAACTGACCAACGACGTAGTAAAACTTGGTCTGGTCAGAAGTAATATTTGAAATGGAGAACTGACCTTCAATCTGTGCAAACCAAACGGCCGGTTCCTCGGGCCAAAATGGGGGTACTCGCACGCCCACTCTCCATAGTCCCGATTGTTGTCCCGTAAGTGCGGCTTCTGAACGTCTAGGCTGTTCTTCGTCAGACTTCCTCATCTTCTTCGTTCGGGGTCACCAGTGAAGCGTTTCTTATATTGTCCTAGGTGTTCTGCTAGGTAGCCGGTAGGCCGGTCGATGAATATGAAACAGCAGTATGATTTACGGAGTTTAATGAGGATAGTAGATAGTTACAGACGTTAGAAGGAAGAATGAAACGATACAGTACAATACAAATTAAATGAAGTGATGCGATATGAATTATGCTTTAGAATTAGCGAGTAAAAGGCGCGAGCGGCTGAGCAAGAGCGGTACGTGTTCCCCGTCGCGAGGCGCTAGGTGAGTGTGACCGCGTCGCCGGCGCAAGTGCGCTCCGTAGATCTCCTCCGTCGCGTCCCGCGCCGAACCCCGCAGCGCAGGGTCGCACTAAGGGGACGGACTCGGTGTATCGAGGATGACGCCACACCTATATTCGAGCAAATAAACGTTCTGATTTCTGATTACACTTTGTACTGTCGGTCGTTCATTGAAATATTTTTTCAAAAAATGTAATTGTTCATAGTACTTGTATAATTTAACATTGGTCTTATTTTGTCCACTTTTAGTTTCCGTTTTCTTCAACGATTTTCGATAGTTGTCTCTTATGTTATTCCATCGTGTTTTGCATGTTGAACCTGCAATGAAAATAATATTATACATAGATTTATTTGTTCCAGGTATCTAACAACAGGGGATTCTCTGAAGACAATTTCATTTAGTTACCGCTTGGGCCACAGCACAGCATATTCCATAGTTATGGAAACATGCAAGATAATAAAAGAAACTCTGATGAGTGAAGTGCTACCTTTGCCTACAGAAGATAAATGGAAAATTATTGCCAATGACTTTAAATTGTTGTGGAATTTCCCTAACTGTGTCGGAGCACTGGATGGTAAGCACATAACAATTCAGGCTCCCTCGAACAGTGGATCTCTATATTTTAATTACAAGAAAACATTTTCAATTGTTTTGATGGCCCTTGTGGACGCGAACTATAACTTTATTGCCGTTGATGTTGGGTCTTATGGCAAAAACAGTGATGGTGGCATTTTTGAAAATTCCAACCTAGGAAAAAGACTACAGCAAGGAACTTTAGGTATACCTGGAAATTTTCCGTTGCCAGGAACATCAGTAGAAACACCACACGTGATTGTGGAAGATGAAGCATTTCCTCTCAAAACATATTTAATGCGACCTTATCCAGGGCAAAATTTGAATGACGACAAGGGCATTTTTAATTATCGTTTATCAAGAGCAAGAAGAATTGTTGAAAATACTTTCGGTATATTAACACAAAAGTTTAGAATATACAATAGACGGATCCAAGCTAACCCAGAAAATGTAGATAATATAGTACTCGCTACTTGTATTTTACATAACTTCATCAAATATTTCAATCCAAATACAACACATACATCAGATTATGAGGGTAATCAACCTCATACAAACAGTTTACTGGAAACTGTGCAACCTCAAGGCGGAAACGCCACAGCGGGCGCATTTCACGTTAGAGAAGTATTCAAAAATTATTTTATTTCTGAGGCAGGATCAGTACCCTGGCAAGAAGATAAAATATGATTTGTACTTTGTCTATTAAAATAAAGCAACTTACTTACACTGTATTATTTTATTTTAAAACTAGCGGCCCATCTCGACTTCTCACTTGTTGTATTTCAAATGCAACAACAATTTAATCTTTTTGCGTCGGATTACTATAAAATCTACTATCTGTTAAAATCGGTCCAGTAGTTTGTAGGTTCAAACACATAGACAAAAATCTAATCTTTCCTCTTTACAATAGCACTGTAGATAAGTTAATTTTGTTAGTGATGACCCGCTTTTCATGTAATCTTTTGATGTCATGGGATGTCTGATTTAGACGCTATTAGAGTCCCTACGAAATCAGTTCGGTTGTATTTCATGAACAGTGTAAGGAAAGAAAGAAAGAAAGAAAATACATTTATTTGAACCCACACAATAAAAACAAAGACAAATATATAAAAACACCATAAAAACAAGCTTCACCTAGACAAAATCATGGTGTTACGTGGGGACAAAATGGTCCCTGTCCCTGGTAAGGAGTACTGAGTTATAGTAGTTGTTCATAATCAGACAGTACCCCTTACCCCAGTAATCTTTCATTAAGTGAATCACAATTTTAGCCAAAGCTGATGAAAATTTCATCACTGGCGTCATTGATGAGGTATTTTTACCTGCATAAATTTTAACATGTAAACAATAGCCACTTACCGCTTCGCACAACTATTAAGTCTTAATTCCGAACCTTGCTGCTTTGAAACGAATACATTGCACCCAACTTTAGTGACCTACTAAACAGCTTGTACCTACCCGTATTACGCAATAAACTGATTTGATTTGATTTTATTTGAAATAATGGACAGAAAAAGAATAGAAACCTTTCCAAAGCAGTAAGGACTCGTCAATCGACAACTCTCTTCGAGGCGTACAAGCGGCTTTGAATTTATTATTGAGGTAATCCAGTACGCTTGATATTTTTCTATCTTTTTATCATACCCGTGGATCGTAGGATCGATCGTAAAATTATCAACGAAGTGCAAGAACTTCATCAGCACAGTATACCGGTCGAATTACATCACTTTCCTAAAGCTTTCCATGCTAAGGAAGTCAGTTGACCAGTATTCCTCGATGCGGTAGTCATTGCGTCGCGACCGAGCAGAGATGCATATTTCTGTCCGAATTGTTTACCATGCGTACAAATTTGTTTGCTCGACAATCATTTCCATCATTGACTGGTCCCAAATTTGAAAGAACAAATCAACTGGAGTTGTTCTTCAATTTTGGGACCAGATTGCTCATGGAAACCTTCAATTACTCCACGGAATAACTGGAACTTTTCCTCCCAGATGAAACCGTCGAGATACATCATTTTTAATCACAACTAATCAGACTAGCTATCCTTCGAATAAAAACTGCATGGAAAATCAACCAGTGTAACCCCTTCTATTGTCTCGTCATTTTACGATATGATCGTGTATCGTGACGAATCAAACTATTTTTATCTAATGTTTGTCACTATTGCCGTCACAGTTTTTTGGCATAGGTACTTCATGTTTCGCTGGAACCAAAGCATCAAGTCAGCAGCTTCTACAATATCTCAGCTTGTATTGAATCACTATTATTGAAACTTTGTATGCCGTCGTCACTATTTCAGCACAGTTTTTTGATATATAAATCATCACGATCCGTGCAGCCGTTCTTGGTGAGGCTCCTAACTTGAAGTCAAGTTAGAACCCTCAGTGAATGACCTAAATATCTCCTAAACTACCGCGTCACTATTTCTTTGCTTTCTTGCTTTGCGGCACTACTACAGGGTGTCCCGGAACTAGTATGTTAAGCCTGAACGGGGTGATTTGGACCATGAAAATGAACAGTCGTGAAGGTACAATGCCTAAGAATTCTTATGTTCATATTTCCATACAAAACTTTTTATTTTATTTTAAAAAATAAACTTGACAACCCCAATTTGTCAACAATGTTTCTAAGTAGGTAAGTACGTTACCTACCTACATAAATCCGCGTGACTTCAAATTTTGTGGCATCCTAAATACCTACGAGTAGTTAGGTGTAGTGTAGGTACCTTCTGTCCGACGTACTGAGTGTGGTATTCATATATACACATGGTAGGTACCTACATACATCAGTAGGCGATGGTTATGTAGCGCATTCTCGTACCTATCAAAATAAAGGTTGCGGGTTCAAGTCCCGTCCGGCTTGACGATTTTTGAGTTGGTTTTAAAAATCTTAGGTAGGTAGGTACATACCATTTAATTAATCGGCACGTGCTCCGTAGAATTTTGATCTCGTTATTATTCACGAGGTCCTTTAGATCGAGAATATCACTGAAGTCTAATTCATGTACTGCGTATGGAGTTCCAGTCTTCTTGGCGCATTATATTACCGATTTCCATTGTGTTGGTACAAAAAAAGATCCATTTTTCAGGATTCGTGTCTTCTCCCGTTCAATTGTGCTATGCACGCTGTCACCTTCGTTCTGGGTGTGTCCAACAACTAAGTATTTGTGTGTTATTGACACAACATCCAAAACTTTGATAGCATAGTGGTAGAGACTTAGTAAATATTTATTTTTATTCTGTGCAGAACAATTGTCAGTGTAGAAAAAAACATTTTTTTCCAATACAGTGGTCTTTCAAAAATTTGTAAATGCACGTACCAACTTTATCGCAACCTTTTCCCCCTAACGATTCATTCCACAGATAGCAATACGCAGCTTTTGATACAACGTCATACACGGTGCAGTTGTACACATTAAGTTTTCTTTTATAAAAAAGAGAGAATCGTTCCCGCATGGTGTCTGCAGAACTGCCTGCATGTCAAAACAACAAATTATCTTATTAGCATCATTCCTGCATGTTTCTATGTCAGCTTTCTTTTCCGATCTGCACTAATCTCTTTCTTTTAAATGTCTCTCATAGTTGTGCATCAGTATTAACTTATCATCGCCACAGCATTTTGATACGACAAACAAATTGAACACTGATCCTTCTTGGGCTAATGAAATGCAATGTTAAACTCGTTTCGAAAAATGTATTCATAGGTTCCTTGCTTGATAATAGATTTACTATTCTGACGGCACCATTCCTTGTATTGTCGGTATATCATAGTCAAGTTTAAGCCACCATCCAGATAATCTTTTGTAGAACTTGCCCGACAGTAATGAGACTCTTTTCTCGGATAAGAATTTATATGTTCCCTTGCACCATCTTTGTCAGCCTGTGCCAAACATCTACCGATATTACCATGACGTCCTCTAAGATCTTCAGATATAACGCCCGTTGCTTCTGCTTTCTTTTTATTCACTGTAGATAAAAAAGAATGTCCTATGTCCAACGTTGACGTGAAGAATCGTTTGCATACTCAAATTTTCTCGGAATTAATTTTAAAATTATATGACACTTTCAGGGATCTCTTACTATCTTCTTTGTGTAGTGAATACTTTGGCTTAACAACTCCCAAACAATTAGCAACAAAGTAGCGATTTCGAGATCACCAATGCCCCAGAAATCGTTGAAAATGTTTAATCTTTTTTCTTTATTAATTTTTCAGTACATTTCAATCGACAATTAGTTGAACATAGAGTTTTTAGTTTTTTAGCGGGTATTGTGCGTCCTTTAAGGGTTTGATAAGACTTTCCTGTGTTCTTCAAACTTTTTTTCACATTTTTTTGCCATTTTTCCGGCTGTCTCTTCCTCTTTCTTGATCTTTTATTATTGGTATTCAAATCAGGTTGTTCTAGCTCTTGATCCAATTCACCACCTATTAAACATAAAGAAACAATCAAAACAATTTTACAAATCGTACTTTCATAAAAAAATGAAAAGGAGAAGTTTTCAAATAATAAATCACTATGTGAGTACCCAAATCTTCGCAATCCGTTAAATCTGAATCATGTGGGCCTACGTTATTCAAGTTATTGTTTCTTTCCACTTCCACGACAGATTGATCTGGTTCTTGATCCAACTCATCATCTGCAAGACATATGTAAAGAAACAATTAAAACAGACGCACCTACAACTCGTACTTACGTTCTTCAAAAATATGTAAAGGAGTAATAATGAACCACAATGCTCATACCTAGCATAGGCTCACCATGCTCCCGAAATAGAGTAGTCGTTTTTAAACGTTTGTTTTCATTTGTAATCTCCTTCGGCTCTATAGATTTTTTTCTATTAGTTTTAGAATAGTGGTATCATTATTTTGTGGACCTATGTTAGGTAAGTTTAAGTTATTTTCTTCCTCCATTACAATTGACTACAACAGCTGATCCGATTCGATACCTATAAACAAATAAGTTTTCTATAATACCTATTTTTAAATCAAACATTACAAGTAAACTAGCATTAAATTTTATGGGTGCACGATCAAATTCAAACCCGCGACTTAGGAATCGGAAGGCGGGGCAAGCTACCACTCGACCAACTGTGCTCGAAACATATCTACGTATGTAGACTCACTAACTAACTAACAGGTAAATATTGTAAACACCACTTCAAGTACAGCAAACATACCTACGTAGGTACTAACTAAAAAGTAGTTAGATCTGTTTTTCCGTTCTGCGTATTTGACACACAAACATGCAAACAAACAAGCACCAAAACTTTCGATTTTATAATATTAGTGGGATGGGATAGTTTTCATTTCACAAATGTCGGTGTTTTTGAAGTGTGCGAAACGCTAGCGATGACTTTTAAAGTCACATAAGTTATTATCATAAGTAGTTTTTTTAAGTCTCTACGATACTGTGAAACAGGCCTACAGGTAGATAGTTACAAATGAAGTATTCATCTAGCTAATTAGGTACATACGAAGGTACCTAGGTACTTACAAAGGATGTGTTGCTGTTCAGTATTTTAAGGAATAATGCAAGGAAACAATGTAAGTCGCTTGTACTCGTTTAATGGCGGACAACCAACTCCCCGACATCTGGTCAACCATCTGACGAAACCCCTCTCCCGCATATAACAATAGACCAATATACCACATCCCTCCACCACTATTAACAGAATACTTACAAACTAAATCTTATAATTTAACTGTTTCCGAGTTTTTCGAATCGGATATCGGCGGACAAGCTGAGGATTCTGATGTGCGTTTTCACTATCATTAGAATGATCTAAATGATCATCATTTCGTATGTTTGGGGCAGCATCAGGAGAAACTGCGTCTAGAAACTCATCATCCGAGTCAGCTCCTATTTCCTCCGCCTCATCATCTCGCGCAGGAGACGTAGATGAAGCAGGAACCTGTACCGGTGACAATATAACTGGGTCAGATACCAAGTTAGCATTCAGCTCACTAGGTCGATCCGCGGATTTAAGCCAATCATCTGAGAAAACACTTACATCGTCATCCTGATCGAACGATGAGTTGATACCTTTGTACGCCAATAATTGATCTATATGTTTTTTTTACATTTACATTTTCGCCGAAAATATTAACTGTAAACATTCGAGAGCCTAGGCATTTCTTAACAATACCCTGTTTCCAAGTATGTTTAGTACCATTATTTAAATAATGTTTGATTAAAACTCTGTCGCCTACTGAAAATTTTACATTTCTATTACCTCCAAACTGTTTACATTGTCTTTAGCAGCGGACGACGAGGACGGCAAAGAGTCTTCTTGCAATGGCCTTAACAAATCGAGTCGACAACGTAAAGAATGTCCGATCATCAATTGAGCTGGAGAAAATCCAGTAGACGAATGAATTGAGTTCCTATAGTCAAACAAAAACTTATTTAAAATTTTTAAAACATTTTTTTGGTTCATGTTGTTATTAAAAATAGTTTTTAAACCATTTTTTACAGTTTTGACACTGTTTTCTGCTTGTCCGTTTGACATCGCATGATACGGCGCACCGGTCAAATGCTGGATTCCGTTTAATTTACAAAACATTTCAAATTCATTGGAACAAAAATTGGTAGCATTATCAGTAACCAAGGTACGCACCAAACCAAATCTGCTAAACATTTCACATAGTTTACTAATTACGGATTCAGTATCTGTCTTTTGCATTGAAAAACATCCGACCCATTTAGAATGAGCGTCAACTGCGATTAAGAACTGCTTACCTGTCAACATATGTATCTATATGTACGCGTTCCCAAGCGCGCTCCGGGTATGGCCACGGTGCTAGCGGTACTTTAGGTGGATTACAGCGGAGCGTGTTGCATACAGAGCATGAACCTATTTTATCTTCAATGTTCTTGTCAATATCTGGCCACCACATACGCGTTCTAGCTTCAGATTTCGTTTTAACTACACCAAAATGCAAACTGTGTAATTCATCTAAAAGTCTTTCACGAAAGCAGGAAGGAATTACTATTTAGTGGCCCCGTAAAATACAACCGTTTTCGACAGCCAGTTCCAAACGACATAAGAAAAACGACCGTAACTGAGAATCTAGTATTTTAGATGGCCAACCATCCTGAATAAATCGCATCACCTTCTGTAAAATCCCGTCACGAGCGGTTTCTACTCTTATATTCTCAATAGTAATCGGTAGTAAAACTGATTCACCAATGAAATTGATATACAACGTTTGATCTATATCTTCTACTACATTCAATAAAGAAACCGATCTTGACAAAAAATCGGCCACGTTATCATCACTTTTAACATATTCAATGCGGAAATTATTTGCAGATAAAAACAAAGCATACCTTTGTAATCTATTCGCGGCCAAAACGGGCACACCTTTTTCTTTACCAAAAATGCCCAAAAGGGGTTTATGGTCCGTACGCAATATAAATGGTACAGTACGACCATACAAGTAATGATTAAACTTTATAATCGCAAAAACAATGGACGTGGCTTCTTTCTGAATTTGTGCATAATTAGTCTCGGCTTTCGACAAAGAACGAGAGGCATAAGCCACCACCCGCTCGGAGCCGTCGGGCTGCTGCTGCACGAGCACCGCCCCCAGGCCTTCGAGACCCGCATCACACGTCACGATAGTTGGGTACTCCGGGTGGTAATGGGTCAGCACACGATCCGAAATCAGTTTTCTCTTGATTCTTTCAAACGCTTCTGCCTGAGATCGGCCCCACTCCCATTTTACACCTTTTTTCAATAAATTGATTAAGGGATTACGTACAGAAGATGTATTCGGAACAAAACAACGATAATAGTTCACCATCCCTAAAAATGATTTTAATTCACTAACGTTCTTTGCAGGTAAGCATTTCGCAATTGCCTCGATTTTAGTGTTTGATTTGTGTAAACCGTCTTTGTCTATCACATAACCGAGATATTCAACAGATTTTTTAAATAACTCGCATTTATCGCGTTTCACCCGTAAACCCGCTTCTTGTAATCTTTTTAGAACCAGTTCTAATCTTTCTAAATGCAAAACCCTGTTAGGAGCTGTTATTAAAATATCATCTAAATATATACATGTACCATCTATATCACCTAATAACTGTTCCATTGTCCGTTGAAATATAAATGGGGCGTTAGCTAAACCAAATACCAGCCTTGTATACCTATACAAACCCATATGTGTGTTTATACAACACCATTTTTTTGTATCGTCAAGCTCCAGTTGAAGATAAGCCATTTTCAAATCTAATTTGCTAAATTCAATTCCACCGTGAAGCTTGGCAAATAAATCTTCGATTCTAGGAAGTGTATAATTCGACGGCCCCTACGTACATAAAGACATGTCAAAAGTGGCCATTTTTTTTTTATTGCATTTATGGCTTTAGATTGTCCATATACACATACCTATATAAGATTTTTTCTTTAATATTATGTATTTTACTTAAAATACAAGTCGTATAAGAGAATAACTATCATAATTACAACAAATTAGTGTCGTAGATGCGGATATCTGTAGTTATCCTTTTGTACGGTGTTTAAAAATGCGCGCCACTCGGTGCGAGTTCGGTCTTGTCTGACATAACTTCATTCACGGGAACTCCCCAATAAGTCGTGTCGATTCTTGTTCGCGTAGTGAAATAATTAGCGTTTTGATACAATATCAGATAAAGTGGTGTGTTTTTTAGTTATAAATATTCATAATACATCTACAATAGTACTGTGAAACATGAATAATAGTATAACTTTTGAAACTATCATGGTTATTAACACTATTTGTACTGAAAACGGGATATTTACCATGATTTGTGAGTTCTTGAGTATCCCGATATTTCGACGCAGTTGCATGCACCATGATCACGGGTAAACTGAAGTCTTTGCGAGTGGATAGTTATTGGCAGATATAACGATCTACCCTCTTTCTTAGTCTCTTGCTAGGAACGAATTCAATAAGCAAGAGACTAAGAAAGAGGGTAGATCGTTATATCTGCCAATAACTATCCACTCGCAAAGACTTCAGTTTACCCGTGATCATGGTGCATGCAACTGCGTCGAAATATCGGGATACTCAAGAACTCACAAATCATGGTAAATATCCCGTTTTTAGTACAAATGAATAATAGTAGATCTAAGTTATAACATGAATAATAGTATAACTTTTGAAACTATCATGGTTATTAACACTATTTGTACTGAAAACGGGATATTTACCATGATTTGTGAGTTCTTGAGTATCCCGATATTTCGACGCAGTTGCATGCACCATGATCACGGGTAAACTGAAGTCTTTGCGAGTGGATAGTTATTGGCAGATATAACGATCTACCCTCTTTCTTAGTCTCTTGCTAGGAACGAATTCAATAAGCAAGAGACTAAGAAAGAGGGTAGATCGTTATATCTGCCAATAACTATCCACTCGCAAAGACTTCAGTTTACCCGTGATCATGGTGCATGCAACTGCGTCGAAATATCGGGATACTCAAGAACTCACAAATCATGGTAAATATCCCGTTTTTAGTACAAATGAATAATAGTAGATCTAAGTTATTGGTGGATATTGCAAACACCGGCAACAATGTTTTAACCGTTTCTGAAGCACAAGATTTAATTAATTACATCGATGAAGCAAATGAAGGTAAGCAGTAATTCAAATAAGATTTCATTAGACGTTTAATAATATTGAAAACTGATTGAAATATTATGTTATTATTTTTCTAACCTAGTGCGGTAGGATATCAATGTAAAAGCGGTCATCTCAGACTTATCCGCTTATACTATGTTAATCATCTGAAAACCATTATTTTACGAATAATTATTATAAGTTGCATGCTTATTTAAAATATGATTTGCTTACTATTTTTTTACAAAGAAAACAACGTTTTTATTATTATCGCGGTATATGAAGTCATGTCCTACATGTTTGTTTATACGTGTAACTATTAATTTATTCGTGGATTTGTTTTCATTTACGTTTCGGCGTTTTGTGTGTTTCATTATAGTTTAATAACTAAATATATCTATTTAAATAAATAAATAAATATAAAAATCTAAATAAATAAATATATTTCTCTTTCTTTTGTTTTTTAGAGACACCAGTATGTTCCGGAAAAGATATTTCATTGGATCTTGAGGATCGGCCTTTGGACGTTTGTAACGACGAAACACAGATTACCGAAGTACCTAGCGATGAAGAACAAAATCATACATCAGCTAATATAATATTATCTCAAACTGATTTAAATTATATAATTGATACGGTAGGGGAAATTTCGAATGATGAAATTCAAGATTACTATCTTAACAATTCTATCTGTGAAAATGAAACACCACAACCAACACTTCAAAATGATATCAATGAAATAACTGCCCGTGATGTTATTTCAACAGCTTCCGAATCTTTGGTTTCAACACCAATGCCAAGTCCATGCATGTCGTTTGGATTGTCTCCAAACGGCTTGCATGGACTTGATGAATGTAACTACTTAAGCGAAAGTACGGTTATCCTATCTGATGCAACCTTAAGATCAAGCCCCCTAGGATCCAGCGAAATGTCCGGTACATCAACACCGCGTCAACGTAAAAGAAAGCGTCAGTATGTGAAAAAAGCAATTACAAAGAACAGAATTACTAATAAATCTAACTGGTTAGATGAAAAAAGGAAGGCACTTGTCAACATAGGTGAAGCTCATACATCTCGATCCGGAAAACAACAAATGGCAAAACAAATGAAGGGTCCATGTGCATCTAATTGTCGATTAAAATGTTTTGAGAAGTTTGGTGTGGTAGCTCGCCAAAAAATATTCGAAACCTTTTGGAATCTAGGTGACCATTGTCAGCAGTGGTCTTTTATAGCGTCACACGTAAAAGAAATAAGAAAAAAACAATGGACACAAGATTCTAAGAGGTTAAATGTTTACAAGTTTTTTTTGCCTCTTTTGTCTAATATTGGCCACAAGGAGAAGGTAATAGTTTGCAAAACTATGTTTAAAAATACGTTTTCTATAAGTAACACTTTTATACAATCTGCCATCGATAAGCATGATAAAAATACCGGTATTTGTACTAAAGATATGAGAGGCTTTCATCAAAATCATCCAACTATAATAACTGCGGCAATGAAAGAAAATGTAATTCAACATGTAAAATCTTTTGCACCCATAGAAAGTCATTATACGCGCAAAGACTCAAATAAACAGTACTTAGACTGTGAATTGAACTTTAAGAAGATGTACGACCTGTATATTATATGGTGTAAAGATCTGAATATAACTGAAAATATAGCTACTTCTGTAAGACAGTACAAAGATATTATCAATAAGGAATTAAGTATAGCATTTTATATACCTAAAAAAGACCAATGTGACCTATGCCACGCAATGAAAAATAACACCATGCCTACCAATGATGATAAACTGAAGCATAAGGCACACATGGAAAATAAAAATCTTGCCAGGACTTTTAAAAACGCCGATAAAATTGAAGCTCAATCGAATCCTTCTGAAATTTGCACAGCGATGTTTGATTTCCAAAAAATAAATAACACTCCACACGCTGAAATTAGTGTACTGTATTACAAGAGGAAATTATCAGTATATAATTTTACAGTGTTTGATGCTGGGTTAAAGGAAGCTACATGTTACATGTGGGATGAGACAATTGCTAGACGTGGCGCCAATGAAGTGGCTAGTTGTTTGTTTTCTTTTGTTAACGACAAGGTTAAGGATGGCGTGAAAGATTTTAGATTCTGGTCAGACAACTGTGCTGGTCAGAATCGCAATCGCATTGTTTTTTTTATGTACTTGTATGTAAGCAATACATTTAAGGTAGATGTGTGCCATAGATTCTTGGAAAAAGGCCATACTCAGAACGAGGCAGATAGCGTTCACGCATTAATTGAGCGAACAGCAAAAAATAAAGTTATTTACACGCCAGATGAATGGTACACACTGGTTCGCTGGGCAAAACAGAATAGCCCACCTTATAGAGTCGTAGAAGTGAATCAAGACTTAGTTTTGGATTTCAAAGCTTGGCTACATACTAAAAACTGGATCAAAGATACAAATTCAAACAAAATTTCTTGGAATAAGATAAGAGAAGTAAAAGTACAAGGGAATAATCCAGACGTTATTGAATTTAAGTACGACTTTTCTGAAGAAAATTACAGAAGACTGAACTGTAGTAATAATTTGAAATTAACAAGAGGAAGGAAAAAGAAGGAACAAGAACTAATATTAGAGAAGTTATACAAAAATCCACTTTATGCGATACACTGATTATTCCAAATAAGTATCATGACTTCTATAGAAACCTTAAGCATAGCACTGAAGCACAAGATACTGATAATGAAGGTTGTTAAGTTAAAACTTTTTTTTCTATAAATTTTATTTTGTTACCTGTTATTAAAACTAGTTAGTAATGTTGTTAGTGTTGTTAGTAATAAGATGAATCAGTCTGAATAAAGCTGTGATGATTATTAAATATTACAAATTAGGTAGATTAGATAAATAATTAAACTAAGGCGCATACTCAAATAAAGCTGTGATGATTATTAAAAATTACAAATTATATTTCTAGACAACTGTGATTTTTGAATGTTTGGTTCCTACTCTAATGAGACTATAAATACCAATTGTTTAGATTTAAGTAATGCTCAAATTATTATAAACCTTCTTTAATTAATAAAACAGAATCCTGAAAATTTTATTTAAGAACATGTCTTTGTTTACGTTACCAGAAATATATTCCTACCTATCCTAATAAAACCGCGTATAAAGCGATATGTCTACGTTGATGTATATTAATCTCCATGGGTAGCGATCTAAAGAAGTTTAATGTATTCATTTGAAAACAATAACATAATTATACGTTTTCATAAAACATTTAATATAAATTCTATTCTAGATACTGTTTTCTTCTTTCCTGCGTATAAAAAGCTATCTTATAGTTGTCTGACATGCTTTTGTTTTAATATCACCGTAGAAACAGTCATCTATCATTTTTTCCAGGAAAACATAAAATAAATAAATATGTATTTATACTATTATAAAGTTCCTAAATCTAATTAGACATTATAGAAATAAAATATTTATAATTGCACATAGATTTTTTTCTAAAGCGGTTTGAATACAAATTACGCTCTCCTGTAAACCTTGATTTTTGACATGTCTTTTTGTACGTAGGGGCCGTCGAATTGTCTAGGTACAAATCTTTGTTTAACGTTACAGAGTAATCCCCACAAATTCTAACGTTACCATCGGAACGTAGCACTGGAACAATAGGCGTAGCAACATCCGAATGATCAACTTTTTCCAAAATTCCAAGTGCTACTAAACGTCCCAGCTCCTCTTCTATTTTAGGCTTTAAAGCTAAAGGCACGGGCCGCGGCTTAAAAAACTTCAAGTGAGCTTCAGGTTTAATTTTTAGGCTGATTTTATATTTCTTGAATCTGCCTAATTCATCTGAGAATAGTTTAGAATATTTACTTATTAGGGCCTCGCCAGCGTTGTCGTTTACAACCATATTATTGCAATTCAAACTACATAAATGTAAAAAAACGATCTCATAAAATCGCGACCCAAAAGAGGTAAACGTTTTTCATTAGTTTTGATAACAAAAAATAACATTTGCTTAGTGCGTCCCTCGAAAGTTACTGGCAATGATAAGCAACCCATAGGAGAAATCTTAACTTCGGTATAAAAATTAAACACCTCATTACATGGCTGTAAGCGATAGTTATTGTTATCGCTTCCGAACAGCTGTTGATAGATAACCGCCGGTAAAACGGAGACAGCACTACCACAATCAATTTCACAAAGAATTTCTTTAGAATTTAACCAGAGCTTACGCGAAATTGGTTCGTCCTTTAACGAGTTTTTAATATTAAATAAGTTATAAATACCTTCACCAGCGTCATCGTCATCCCTGCTCATAAATTTGCTATCACTTATCTTAGCTTTGCACATTCTTTTAAGATGACCTTTCTTGTTACACTTTTGGCAAGTATAATTTACGAAACGACACTTTTCCTTAGAGTGATTTTTATACCCGCACACATTACAACACTTCGACACTTGCACATCATCACCAGATGAAACACCGCTTGGCCGCTGCAACGCAAACACAGGTTGCGCCTGCGACACTTCCGAGCTCCCCGCGCCAGCCACGCCGGCCGCGGCGTTGCCAGCTCGCGCGGTCAGAAGCGCGGCGCGCGCACACCGCACGCTCTGCGCCAACTCCAATGCCTTGTTGAGGCCCGAATTCCTCTGTCGCTGATGTCGGTCGCTGATGTCGGTCGCGCGTACGAATATACGTTGTGTTCTATGAAGCACTACACTGTAAAGCTGACATCAGCGGCGCGCGAGTTGCTACGCGCCGCTGATGACGCGCGTCGGTCTCGCTCGTCAGCGCCGCGTTCGTCGGTCGACTGACGCGCTATAGAACGCTATGAGCGTCCTCACTCTGTTCCCGACCGTCGGCACGGGCGCATACAGTCGCCCGCCACCATGAACATTGATACCGAACGTGTGATTGCCGAGGTGCGCCAACGTCCTGCCTTGTGGGATTTATCCTTCGATCAATAAAATACTAGATATACGATCGGCCCGTCAAGGACGTCCACGCTGGAGAGTGCTTAAACGCCGCTTAAGCACTCTCGGCTCTTAGTCGCGCGCTTGCCGTCGAAGTGACAACATGCCCAAGTGCTCCGTCAAAAGTTGCAAAAACAACACTTTAACTACATTAAAAAAAGATGGAATTTCGTATTTCCGGTGAGTATTACCTTAAAGTTTGATAATTTGATGAATTTGATTTTGAATTAATCTATAATATGCTTTAAAACAATATTTTACGGAAATATTTGTAAGTACAGACACACGACTACGTTACGCTACTGTCCCTTTCCCTCGCGTTGCATCGTTCATTTATCTGTACGTGACCGAAGACCAATGAACCGGACTACATTAAATTTCGAATGAATGGAGTCGCATACTAAAAACATTTTAACAAGTTTAAAAAACAATTTTATTAGTATGTATTATATACTAATCAGATGCAGCCAATTCTAAAACTACCTTCATGAAACAAACAACTCTTGTGTTTTATTTTTATCAAAATCATTAAAAAAACACGCGGTAGCCTACCCTACCGTTAAATTTTGGGCAACGAGATAAATTTTCGGTACTAAAAATACAGTCATTTTTATATTCAATTTTGTAAAGTTTATTAATTCTTAGTTGTTTTATTCAGTAAACAAAATAATATCCAAATTTTTTTTTACTATAGAGGTCAATTCATCAGTGTTCTGGGCTTTTCTTTGCTGATTTCTGCCTATACTGTTAAAGTTCTAGTACTAAACATGGTTCTGCAATATTGTATACAAACAAAATTCGATTTTATTCAAAACTAGAGGTTGCCCGGGAACTTCGTACGCGAGGATGAAAATGTTATGACCCTCCTTTTTGCATCATTGACCTCGGTCTCATACACTGAAGGGAGATTTACGATTTTATTATTGTAGAGAAGAGAATTCATCTAGGACCTGAGTAGTCGGCAAGACAAATTAATCGAGCCCAAAAACTCGATGAGGTGGCATCGTTTAATCACAGTTCCCATAGCCATCTTCTGGCTCCATCATCAGACCCTGGATATCATCTAGGTAAAGAATACTCTTTGACACTAATCGAACGAGCCCACACTTGATGTAACTATGTCATTTTATTACAGACTTCCCAAAGCCTGGCTCCGTCATTAAACCCTGACCTGGATATCATTTAGGATCCGAATACAGTTAAGACAGATCAAATGAACCTAAAGTCGATGTTGTTGTGTAGTTTAGTTTAAGCATCTGATGATGCACCATCTTACTGCATCATGAGATCAGCTTCATGTCGCATATGCATGCAAAATTTCAACTCAAATCAGAAACCGGGCAGGTCTAATATCGCAATATTTTATTACCTATAAACGATAGACAAGACAACGAGGCACATTAAACTGAATAGGAGCCTGTAAAAATAAAAGATTTTATCAAACTATCCGATTATTAAAAAATCTGACTTTTGAATTTGGTTAACAAATGATTTATCCCTACGTAATAGATTCGAAATTTCATTTCTCAACAAAAAAATATTGTGTACGTTTCTACTCCTCCACACTTCTGTTCCGAACGGAGTAATTTTACGATCTTCAAACAGCACATTTTGAATCCGACCTTATTGCCATACCGTTAAAGTCAACAGTTTTTTAAAGGACAAAAGAAGGCAATAAATTTTTACGACTTAAGAGCTGCTTCATTTCATAACGTCATATCTCCAAAATGCGAATGCTTGAAATGAAACTTTTAAACTGCGGAATAAAGTCGAGTTTAGATTATTTAACTTTTGGTATTAATAATGTTAGGCATTTTCGGCACTCACACAAATGCAAGGTATCGCTCGCCGCTTTTCGGCGGTGAGTTTGTTAGGGACAGTGATTCCTGAGATTATAATTTCTTTGGATTTATCGAATGAACTTTACAAAGATCGCGATGCCAGAGCAAAATTTTGGTTACAAGTTTATGAAGCACTTTTTCCCGAATTCAATAATGAGGGCGATGATAAAAAAAAGGAGATCGGTAAGTAAAAGATAATTGTGTTTATAATAATTTTAAAATAATCTATCTGTTATTATAATCTATGTGTTTAAAATAATTTAGTCTAATGGAATAACATGCTGTCAATTTCAGAACAAAGCATGGCATATTATAAAGCTAACTGCATCGGATTTCCAGGAAATTGGTCCCGCTGTTTAGACCGATCGCAATACGTTACGAGTATTTGGAGGGTCTAACCTTCAAAAATTCTAAAGTTCATGAAATCTTGCCTGTAGATACATTTGCATATATAAAGTTTATTTTTGCGTTTTGTGTCACATCTAGCCGGTGCATTTTTAGAAATTCGATTATTTGTGGTGGTTTTAAATAATTGAACTCAAAGCTGTCAAAATTGATTTAAAGTTAAAAAAATAATTTTACTAATGCCCATTTGCACTGAACTTACTAACTTTAAGCCATTCCTAACTCCACTTACTTAGGTGAATCCTTACTTTATGAGCTCGAATAGAAAGCGCCCAACGCGTAAGGTGATACCTAAGTAGTATTTTTTGTGTTACAGCATGGAGGTTTTCTTAGCCTGTCCTACTTCGGTTGACAAATTAATAATAAAATAAAAAAGTATTTTTATGTAATTTTCTGTCATTTGTCAAATATGTTGATAAATTCAATCAGATTTTGTTTTTTTAAATAATAGGATTTAATATCATTGGAAATAATAGGATTGGATGGTGATGAAAAATACACACAAACACTAATTGTACCTACACGTTTAATAATGTTTTATGTAGAAACGACAATTTAAAACAAGAGACCACACGAATTACAATAAAATCAGTCGTTGTCCGTTCCACGTCGTTGGCGGGAATGCGCAATTAGCGTGGGATGTGTAGATGCTGTTTCTTAGTAAATATACTCGTTTTGCCATGGCAAAGAACCTTCCGGTGAAATGAAGTAGTTAGCGAATAAGTCTCTTAAAGTATCGCCTGTCCGATTCATAATGTTATAGCTGTTTAGAGGAACATTTTCTAAACCAACAATTGACATAGTATCAATAACATCATATCCATCACGAACTCTTATAAAGTTATGTAATACACAACATGCTTTGACTATTTTGATGCTGTTAATCAATGAAGTCCTCATAGGCCTGTGAAATACTTCAAATTTATTAGACATAATACCAAAAGTAGATTCTATGTAGCGTCTTGCCCTACTAAGACGGTAGTTGAATATTTTTTTCTTGTGAGTCATATTACTACGAGCGTATGGTCTTAAAATATGACGTGATATTCCAAACGCTGCATCCCCTACAATCATGTAAGGAAACGGTGTCCGGCTGTTATCTACTTGTCTTGGTTCTGGTAGGTTTATTTCGCCGCTTTGTAATTTTGCATACAAGTTACTGTCCCTAAATATTATTGAGTCAGAATCTGTTCCACAAGCACCCACATTAATATACTTAAAACAGTAATTAGCGTCACACATAGCCAACAGAACGATTGAATAATATTTTTTATAATTACTGAATAAACTTCCACTGAATGCAGGGCAAATAATACGGACGTGCTTGCCATCTATCGCTCCAACACAATTCGGAAAATTTGCTCGTGATTCGAAACCCTCAGCGATTCTCAGCCAATCTTCATGTGACGAAGGCAGTCTTAAAATTTCGTCGTGCAGAACATCCCAAATTTTTGTACACACTTCTGTGACGGTTTTGCCAATAGTTGATTCTCCAAGCCGATAGTGGTAATGTAGATCTATGTAGGTATTGCCGGTCGCAAGGAATCTGTAAAGTGTAATAATATGTATTAAATTTACTCTTTTTTCTTATTTTTTATTGTTTCAGAAAAAAATGTGCAGCAACGATGGAAGACTGCAAGAGATGCATATATGCGTTGCAAAAATGTCTTAAAAAATACTCCCTCCGGATCAGGAGGAAGTAAAAAAAAGGTGTACATATATTTTGAAGATATGAAATTTCTTGATAAAAAACACCAAGCTGAAGTTGAGGACTCCATCGAAAGTAATCAGGCTACACCGAGCGCAATTAATCAGGATATCCCAAGCATATCTAATCAAGATGTGCCAAGTACGTCCAGTCAGGACATACCAAGGAGCACAGGACTTGAAGTAAATACAGAATTACAGAAAAGTGTTGCGCAAGAAAATTCTACAGACTCTAATTTTCGTAATAAACATTCAAATAAAAATCAGCGAAAAAGAAAACAGACGGACACTGATGTATTCGATAAAGAGATGCTAAAGATGTTCAAAGATAATGCAAAACTTTTTAAAAATGATGACATGAATTTTTTCATGTCTCTCCTGCCAATAACAGAAAAGTTTACAACGCATCAAAAACTGATTTTCCGTACAGAAATGCTCAAAAAAGCAATGGAAATTAGTAATATGCACAATCCATATGACATAACCAGTAGACCGAATTCTTCAGATTCTTATTTTTCTCAACAGTCTGAATCGATTTTACGCAGTCAAGATCCGATCAACGTACATGAATATGAAACTTTCCCTGATATGTCAAATACCGTTTCACAATTGTACGAAGTACCTCCCACTACTTCTTATACATTAAACTCCGGATCCCAAATTATTTGTCAAGGATACCAAACCATCCATGCCATTACTAGGAAAGCCAACGAGGACAAGTAAAATGTGTCCTTCAACCAAATAAATAACAATTTTATTCTTTTTTGCAAAAAATAATAAAAAACTAATACAAAAATGTATTGTTTTCTTTCTTATTATGTATTATGTTCCAATAATAGATTGATATTATGTAACTCACCTCAATGTAACAGCAAGTCGTTCCACTGGAGGTATAATTTCTCGATACATGGAGCAGTGTTTCAGGTGATTTTCTAACTTTGATAACAGTTCATCAAAAGTTTTTACTTTCATTCTAAAATAATTAAAAAACTTTTCCTCGTCCTGACGTAGCTTTTCAAATAAAGTAGAAAATTCACCATTCGTCACCATATCAGCAACAATTGGGTGAATGTGATATCTTTTTTTTTCTATATTGACGCCGTCTCCGCTTACGTAAGTATGCTGCAGCAACTAAACAATTTATAAACGGGTTCATAATAATATCCCAAATTCAAACTCCGCTTCACAAATCCACAACAAATCCACTTGGAGACGCCTGTACCGTGGAGCGGTCAGTATCGCACTACGGATGTTTTCATTGGCGCTGATGGTCAGCGCGCTACGCGACTGACGGTACGCGACCGACGTCAGCGACAGAGGAATCCGGGCCTGAATGTTAGGTTATCTATACTTTCTGCAAACAGCTTCTCTTTTTTTTTTGTATTTTCCAAACCTGTTGTGTCTGTGCTCGTGCACAAAGTAAAGATGTAGCCCCAAGTGAGCACCGATGTTTTAAAAATTATTCTGGTTCTTCCTCTGGCATGGAGGTAGAAATCATTGCAGAGGGTTTTAAAAAATCAATTGAAATGTACAACATCATTCATATTGCGGATGGTGATTCCAGCACCTACTCAAAGATCCTTTCAGAAAGACCTTACAAAGATATTACCGTGGAGAAAGTAGAGTGCAAGAATCATGTACTTCGAAACCTGTGCAATAAACTTGTTGCTGTTTCCAAAGAAACTAAATACCCCATATCTATGAGGAAGTTGCTCACCACACAAAGAATATTAGCCATCAGAAAGGTTATTTGTGCAGCAATCAAAAAACATAAAAACGATGATTCTGCATTAGGAGTGAAAATAAATAATCTTTATTCTGACATTTGTAACTCCTATAATCATGCGTTTGGACATCACGATCAATGCCTCGATCACTACTGCACGAGTGAAAAGAAAAATGAGGATTTCGTTGCAAAAATAAAAAGCTCTGTGTTTTGGGCTAAAATCCAACATATAGTGGGCATAGTTGCTTCACATTCCAGGAGTCTAATAAACGACTGTGATAGCAATGCCGTCGAGCAATTTAATAGTATTGTAGCCAAATTTGTTGGTGGTAAACGCACAAATCTTATTCAGCGGCGAACTTATCAATCTAGAGCTGCGGCTGCTGTTGTGGCATATAACACAAAGAGGCCACTTTACTGCCTACAAAAAGCTCTTCTTGGTAAGAGCCCTAAATCCAAAATAAGAGCGTTTGAAGAGAAACGAGCACGATCCAACCAACTAAGACATTCTAAGCCCAAAAGAATTAATTTTGCACGAAAAGTGACTACAAGAGAAACAGATAAAGATTACGGGATAGATAGCTGCCAAAAACCCGATATGGACAATGACGTATACAAAATGGCAAAACGAAGATTTTTGCAAAATTTCGATAAAAGTGACTTGGAAAGGTCGCAGATTGAACGGGCTACTATCTTACAGAGACATAGAAGCGAGTGATTGGAACTTCGTAGAAATTTATTAACAGCATCCAATTTCGGGAAAGTTATCAAACGCCGTCCTACCACTAGTGCGAGTATTGTCAAAACTTTATTATATAAGAGCGATATTTCCAATGTCGTTTCTATTAAGCATGGTGTGGACCATGAAGCAACTGCTCTCAACCAGCTTGCAGCACAGGAGCAAGTGCAAATACGCCAATGTGGACTATTCATAGACAGTAAAATACCATTTTTAGCAGCTACCCCAGATGGTCTCATTGGAAATGTTACAATCGTGGAGGTTAAATGCCCACTGTCTGCTTTTAAAATGCCAATTAGAGAGGCGGTTGAGACGAAAAAAGTAAAATTTTGGAACATAAAAGACGATACAATGGTGATCAACAAGAACGATTCGTGGTATTTTTAAATACAAGGCCAACTTCATATCAGCAACAGAAATATTTGTCTTTTTGCCGTGTGGTCTGGTGAAAATGAAACTGTGACCGTTGAAAAAATATTTCGCGATGACGATTTTTGGGAAAAGAATATGGTTAAAAAACTTACCGAATTTTATATGGACCATTATGTTACCCGAATTAGTTGACCCACGCCTAACAAGAAACATGCCACTGAAGCAACCAACAATTTCAAAAAAACGTCAAAGCCATGATATAACTGATTCAAGACCCTCAAAATTATCACTCATACGGTATTGTTCAGAAATATCAGATTCTACAGATAAAATTACTGCTCAACCCTTAAATAATTTAAATTCAAAGGCTCAAACCGTTACACAAAAAGTATTATCAATTACTGAATATTGATATATCACGAGGTAATTCTCGTGAACCATATTAACTCAAAAAAATGTCAATCAAAATATTTATATTCAATAAAATCACAAGGATCACTTTGAAACGTCAATTTTACTGCCTGTTCCTCCGCGACCAAGCCAGGAAAGAAAGGCAAGAAACAAGGCTGGTTATTTTTTTTGTGATCCTTTACAAACAATAGGAACAATAAAAAAGTAAGTTACGTCTAAATTGTACATTTTTGATCGAGTTGGAGCAGCTTAAATCCCAAGCTTTTTTATCATCTAAATAATCCGATATTATGAAGAAGGCTTGTGTATAACATTATTAAATTTGTTGATTGTAAATTTTTGTATATCACTTGAGAGTTTGTTATAAAAGCTAACACCATGCCCTTTAAACGATTTACTAACTTTATTATTATTGGAGCCTACAAGTGGCAACAGCGAGTTCATTTATATTTCTAGTATTAAAATTTATGATTATAGCAATTTTTCTCAGACAAATTGATATTTTTGTGAACATACATTTGGTTTTCATAAATGTATTGACAAGGGAATGTCAATATATTTATTTCTTTAAACTTTTGACGTAGTGATTCTCTGGGGCCCATATTATAAATGGCACGAACAGCCCTCTTTAAACTATATTATTGATGCATAGTTTAACCTAATCTGTTCAGTAGTTTTGGAGTGTAGGTGTAACAAAAGTAAAATCATATTTAAACTTGGATACCCCATTATCATCTCATGAGAACTGGTTTATAGGATAAAAAGTAGCCTGTGTAATAATCCAGGTGGTATTCTATTGATATACCAAATTTTATTAAAATCAGTCCAGCCGTTTTGGCCTAATTGAGTAATAAATTTAATTTACAATTATGTATTCGAGTATAAGTAGGTATTTGAATGAAGAACCTCCTGCATACGCATACAAATATACCTAGATAAGTGGGTACAGGAACAAAATAAATATCAAAAATAAATCAATACTAATTAATTAAGGAGATTGAATTATTTGTGTGACAAACAATCTACGTAGGTGCCTACAGTATCGTATACTTATTTGTCTGATGATATCCCTAAGTAATACTATCAAATTCGCAAGGATTTTAATATATCTACTATTTTTATATTTATTATGGTGTAATAGGATGTTACTTACTTAGTATCATTATATTAATAAGGGAATAGAACTTTCTGAAAAACGTTCTGTTTTGTCTGATGGTTTGCATTATACTATGGTAGAACTGAGCGAATCGTCTAGTCGCGACTCTAGCTCGAGTGGCACACCTACCTATTCTGTGGCATCGTGCATCGCTGTGTTTGTTTTGTAGGTAGATACCTATAAGTAATATAGTATGAGTACGGAGCGGGGGGCGGCTCGAGACGCGCGGGCGAAATCTGATTTTTTCCTAGCATTATACCCGCTCTTAAGTGCTTGTCTACAAAACAGTTCAGACGATGGAGATGAAAACCCTGATGGTAAGTAATTCATTATTCATTCATAATGGTTTTATAACCTCAAACTATAGTGTTTGAACTTGATTTTGATTAATAAATTATTAAATTATACCTGTTCGCGCCTCTGTGCTCGACACTTTTATTTTTCTACCCGCTATTAGCAGATCGCCAACAGGTTTTCTGTTCGTCATCCAACGTTTGCACTGGAATCTACGCGTAACTTCAGTCAGTCCGCAATTGACCCATATCAATTGTGGATGTGCTGTGCCCGCTCGAATTTTAACCGCATTTTTTAAAACCGCATAAACGTCTTTGTAATCATAAACTCTAAACTATAAAACAACTTGTGTCGTAAACAAATTCGGCCATCCAACGTCGAGCTCCTTGCCGCGTCCGCGTCGTTACCGCGCCGCGTCTGCTTCTGTCGCCGACAGATATCGAAGGCCGCTACTGGAGTATCAAAGAAGACAAAGAACAGCCGAGAAGAAGCGCTACCAGGCTCAGGATCTGTCCGAAAGGTTTTCAACGAACAAACCTTGGACAGACGGCAACGTGTCCATATTGAGGTGATCGTAGCTTGTTCAGTGCAGCGTTCAAGGAAGACGAAGGTCAGTCTATTTTTCTTCTTCTATCTCTCGTATCAGTTAATTTCTTTGCCCGCAAGTGGAGTCGCATTTAATAATTATATAACTTCATTACCGCGCCGAATCATTATTTGTTCCTTAGAGCCGGGATTCCTAACTATTGGGTATTTACCAGTTTTCATGCAGAAATATCTGTTCAAAATTTCATTTCTATTCGGCCTTTTTTAAGGGAACCGTGGAAATCTCTCATTTTTTCTTTGTAGATTCTCGTGTACACCTTCACAACAGTCCGCCATTTTGTATTTCACTCTCCAAGCCGTTATTATTTCTTACCAACAAAATTTATCTAAGGTGTTTATTCCGCTTTCCTTGATAATTACAACTTGTATGCAATAAATACCTACAACAGTACATTGATCTTTGTTTGCGAGCGACGACTGTAGATTGGGTACCTACCTATAATTTTGGCATACGTTACAGTTTTGTCGTTTACGAGTTAATCGCAGGTAGCAGGCATTTGGTAATTCATTAAGTTATAAAAGTGTCTAGTTCACGCAAAATGACAACGCGTAGTCAAGATAAGGAAGAGTTTGTGGATGCGAAATCACTCGATCCTGATGAGATAAAACGCATTACTTTAATTGGTAAACGTGATATTATATTTTCACGTTTGCAACAAGTATACAATCATGCCTTAAGTGCTCACACTGATGATGTTTGTAAGGACTTATTTTTGTGTAGTATGTCATCTTTAGAACGTTTAAGATCTGAATTTGATGATTTGGTTGATAAGATTAATGCCACAGAACTGTCACTGAATCCTAAATATAAAGTTAACTATCAAGCTATCAGTGCATTCGAAGATATGTATTGCCGTTGTACGTTTGTATTTGATAAACTTAGCTTACCTAGTCAACCAGAAATGATGCCAACATCGGAACTTTTACCGCAACGCAAGTCAGTTAAATTACCTAAGCTTGAGTTAATGGAATTTAGTGGTGAACCAATTAAATGGCCAATATTTTATGAGTCGTTCAAGCGAACTATTCACGAGAATTCGGAGCTAACTGATCACGAACGCGTCCAGTATTTGATTAACAAGCTTTCGGGCCGCGCACTTTCTGCGTGTTCCGGCATAGTACCCAGCGCCGATAATTACCGCACTATATGGAACATACTTATAGATACGTACGAAGACAAGCGTAACCAAGCCGCGGCTTATTTGGATCAGATGCTTGACTTTAAATTGGCTAACAGTACAACCTCCAAGAATTTAGTTTCATTTTTGGATAAATTCTGTTCTGCGGTATTAAGCTTAAAATCGCTCGAACTTGATAATTTATCTGGTTTTATGATGTTACATGTAGCTTTAAAGAAAATAGATTCCAGTACCGCACGATCATTTGAAACGGGCAACTTATATCTCCGAGTTTCTATCGAGCAAAACCAGGCGAATCTTCTACGTAGCGCGTCAACAAGTCAAGGCAAAACAACTCTATGCCGCCTGGACGTCTTTTGGGAAGGTGTATGTCAAGACTAGCGAGGAGTCCTTACCAGTTCGCATTGGGGATGAGAACGAGGTACAAAAACTTCCTAAGTGACTAGCGAGTAATTTATCTATAAATTTATGGTGTTGGGTTTACATCTATACTTATATTATGCCCTCGTGTTTATTTGTAAAACAATATTTTTTAAAGTATTATTTTGTCTATAAATTTTACATTGTCTTATATTTTTGCTTGCTACTATTGTGTATATACACACCACACTTTCAAGTCACACAACTTAAAACATTCACACCTAGTTCCCTACACAGGTCAGAAAAGCGAGCATCGAACTCAAACATATACCTACCCTTCTCATACAAGTCAGTTTTTACCGTAAGTCGCAGTCCGAAAAACTTAGCTACCTACATCACAGATCTGTGTTTCTCATTAAATTATTATACTCTTACGTCACGAATATTACGTGACAGAAATACAGTTATTTATTTTATGAGGGAGTAGTATGCATAATATAGAAAACTTGAACTCAGATCTGGATTATCTATCCTTAGCTGAGGCAATCAGATGCGACATAGACGATGTAAAAAAACATTTACCAAACAGTATCAAATCCCGTTCTTTCAATCTTCTATCCCAAAACATTCGTAGCATTAACTGCAATATGCCTTCATTCCTTACGCTCCTGCAGAGATCGGAAACCTGCTGGGATATATTAGTTCTATCTGAATGTTTTTTTTTTTTTTACTGTCCGGGCTCAGAGGCCCGGCCCGCGAGCTAGCCTACATGCTGTCTCCTCCGATATGGGGTCAGAGTCTTTATGACTTAATGATTGTATACAGGTGGGTATCTTTATTTCTTAGCCTAGCATGGGTGTTGTTCTTTATTTCTTATTATCTATGTTATATTCTATTATTATTTTATACATTTCTATTATCTTATCACTATTCTCCAAACTATCTCTATATAATAGTCTTAGTCTATATATAATTTTCATCATATATAATGTATATTATTAACTATTAGCTTACTTAGATATAAGCTTAACAGTGCGTTACATTTTTATAGATTAACAGCTTTTTTCAGTTCTAATTGAATACACTTAATTTTTATTTTCTAGGGTGTTCGTGGATACTATATATAAAGTGACAAAATATTGTACCAATTATATTTTTTACGGGACTTACTAACTATTATCTTACTTAGATATGAACTTAACAGTGCATTACATATTTAAAGATTAATTATTATTAACATTTTCTTATTCTAATAATGTTCTTATATCTACTTATTATCTATGAAACAACATACTTATCTATTTATTTTTATTTCTACATATTACTTTTTTACTTGAACGTTTAATCCACAATCAGCTCAGCTCCTTTCTCAATGATCATAATCTGCTTAATCCTCTCCAGTCCGGTTTCCGACCCGGTCATAGTACTGTTACTGCTCTTGTAAAAATCACTGATGACATTAGACTTGGTATGGAAAACGGACAACTCACCATCCTTACATTATTAGATTTCAGCAATGCTTTTAACACTGTTGATTTCGACATCCTCCTTGCCTTATTACGCTCTATTAACATATCTCCATCGGTGATTGACTGGTTTCGCAGTTATCTGCATGGGCGCCGGCAGCGAATCCGCATCGACGATTCTTTTTCGTCCTGGTGTAGTACTTCAGCCGGTGTACCTCAAGGTGGCGTGCTATCTCCTCTTCTATTTGCACTTTTTATTAATTCAATATCGCACCAAATTACTTCTTCCTACCATCTCTATGCAGACGATCTCCAAATTTATACTTCAGCGTCACTTCATGATCTGCCTGCTGCAATCAACCGTACCAACAACGAACTTAACTGTATTCGGGACTGGAGCAAGGCATACGGTCTTACAGTGAACCCTCAAAAAACTCAAGTCGTTGTAGTAGGAAGCTCTCGCACGTTATCAAAAATAGACTGGACAGCTATTCCTAGTGTAGAATTTAATGGTGTGACAGTTCCTTTCAGCAAACACGTTAAAACCTTAGGTATACTAATAGACAGTTCCATGTCGTGGGTTCCGCAGCTTGAGTCTGTGAGTAAAAAGATGTTTGCATCTGCTGGCTCGCTTAGGAGGCTGCGTAACTTTCTACCTACTGCTACAAAAATTGCGCTTGCACAGTCACTTCTTCTCCCCGTTCTTGATTATGCTGACGCCAGCTATCTTGACCTTACGGAGGACCAACTAAACAAGCTTGAGCGTCTGCAAAATTTCTGCATACGATTTATTTTTGGACTCCGTAAATTTGATCACATCTCCGAATTTCGTCTCAAACTCAAGTGGTTACCTATTCGTCTTCGCCGGAATGCTCATATCCTTTCTCTTTTGTACAACATCCTCCAAAATCCCTTAACCCCTTCCTACTTGAAGGAACGATTTGAGTTCCTTCACTGCTCTAATCCTCACTCGCTCCGATCATCTGAAAATTTGATGCTGAAAACCCCAGTGCATAGAACTAGATTCTATGATGATTCCTTTACAGTTCAAGCAACACGTCTTTGGAACACATTACCGGTCTCAATACGGCAAGCTCCATCATTAGCCACATTTAAAACAAGAGTGAAAATATTTTATCTCTCAGAAACATCGTAGTGTCGCTATATATATATATATATATGTATGTGTATTTATGTATATTTTTATTTAATTTTATTTATCGTAGGTATATATTGTCAATATTTATTTAAGTATATTGTTTTATTTTATTGTAAATGATCAGCGTTCTGTTAGTATATACCCCCCTCCATTATTGTAATGTTACAAAAATCCTCTCCATCCAAAGGTTGTCTGGAAGAAATCGCTTCTAAGCGATAAGACCGCCCATTGTACTTGTTGCTTTGTGAATTTTTATATTTTTTGTTTGTTTCTTGTGTGGTGTACAATAAAGTATTTTCATTCATTCATTCATTCATTCATTCATACTTTTTTACCTATATTAGTACAATAATCTATGAGTATATCTCTACTTTCTTTATTCCTAAATATTACATATAAATTTTCTTTAATTAGGGTAGTGTCAAGTTTTTGCTCGAGCTCATATCTCGCTAGGCCATAAATAGGACATTCTAACAGGACGTGTTGAACCGTCTCTTCTTTATCCGGGTCACATGGGCACGATGGGTCCTCCTTATACTTGAACCGGTTCAAGTATTCTGAGAACCCACCGTGCCCCGTTAGTATCTGGGTCAGCACATTCGAGATTTGCATCTTCCTGACTATCTGGTAGGCCTCTATTGCATCCGGAAAGAACATCTTAGTGACGGCCGCTTTGTCTTCTGTTTTGTATCTCCGGTTCCATACGTCAAGCGAGTCCTTACGGATTTGTCGCTTGACGTATGAGATCGGACACGCATCGTAATCGGGCTTTCGCTTCAGATTGAGTGCAGCACTCTTGGCTAACTCGTCGGCTCTTTCGTTTCCGTCCATCCAAGCATGCGCTTTTATCCAAAACAAAGATACTTCTTTGTTTTGGAGTTGGATAGATTTTAGGTTTTGTCTAATCTCTGTTGCTAGGGGATGAACTGAACCTTGATTAGTCACTGTCTCCAGAGCCGCACGCGAGTCGCTGTAGATGCCATAACTAGCTTCGTGGCGCTTTAGGATCTCCCGCGTGGCTCGACATATGGCGTATAGTTCTGCCTGATAGACTGTGCAGTGGGATGGTAGCTTCAGTTTGAGGGATTTGATCTCCGCCGCGCTTTTCCATACGGATAGCGCCGCACCGACCTTGTCCTCAATCCTACTACCATCCGTGAAAATGCGGACTACTTGCTGGTTCTGTTGTTCCACCTCCTGTCTGTCTATCAGGTTTGTGAACTCCAGTTTCACATGCTTTGCCGGGTGCAGGCTCGAGCTAAACGCCACTCTAGACTCTACCTCCCTGTCTCCCAAGAACGGCTTGGGAACTCCACGTCTGGCTTCATATAGGGCTGCCGCCTCACGGATCCTGATGTCAAGCGGCAAAATCCCAGCTAATATTAGAGCCGAGTTTAGGGAGACAGTTCGGTATGCCTTTGTGAGCTTCTGAGCGAAAACCCTTTGGACAGCATTAAGTTGCCTTTGCACCTTTAGTTTTTCCGTTGCACCTGCCCAGGCGCTGGCTGCATACGTCATGACTGGTTCCACTGTTGCTCTGTAGATGATCCGGATCACTTCCGGGTGCAAACCCCAGCTGACCCTGGCAGCTCTCGACAACTGCTTGTAAAAGTTCAACGCCTTAATGCAGGTGTTCGCAGCGTGTTTGTTGAACGTAAGCTTATTGTCGATTGTGAGTCCCAGGATCTTGACTTCTTCTGACATACCAATGTCGACCCCCCCCCATGCTCAGTCGTGGTGTATCGAATTTAAGTTTGCGAGTTATAGTCATCGCACAGGTTTTATGTGGCGCAAATTTGAGCTTGTTTTCGATACCCCACTCCTGGACATAGGCGAGAGCGGCGTTGGCGCGTCTCTGCACCTCCAGTGCCGTCTCTCCGTCAAACAGCAGAACCACGTCATCCGCAAATGCTTGCACATAATCACCCCGTTGCTGCAATCCTTTTAAAAGAGGGTCAAGAAGTAGGTTCCAAAGTGTTGGTCCGCCGACTGAACCTTGGACACAACCTTTATTTGTATTTTTTACGTGTTCGTACGTGGCGTATCGGACTCTCACGGTTCTATCCTCCAAGTAGCTGTCTATGACCCTTCTGAGATTTATTGGGCAACCCGCCTCCGCCAGTCTCACCCTGATGGCCGGCCACCATGCGCTATCGAAGGCTCCTCTATGTCCAGTGATACCATGACTATCAATTTCTTTTGGTCAAGCTTGTTGTGGATATGTTGCATCAGATCATAGAGGGAGTCTTCGGTACTTTTTTGCGGCATGAACCCGTATTGGCAGGTGCTCATTTTTGGTACCAGGTGCCATTTGAGTCTTCCAATCACCATCTTCTCGACCACTTTACCCATGACTGGTAGCAGTCCTATGGGCCTGTACGACTTCGGATTTGTGTAGTCTTCTTTACCTGGCTTCCTTAGGACTACTACCGTTGCTTCTTTCCATCTTGTGGGAAAGTGGCCGAGGAGCAGGCACTTGTTTGCGAGTGCAAGAAACAGTTCAGGGTCATAGAATATCGCCTTGCTACAAATGTCTGAGGTCAAGCCGTCTGCCCCCGGAGCCTTCTTTGGGTTGAAAGTTTTCACAGTGAATTCCAGTTCTTCAGTAGTAAACGGAGGGTCGTGTTGCTCATCATGCGTCGAAACGTTCACTTTTTCAGCTGACTCTCTAATTCGACTGTGAATTGCAGTATCTTCCCACTTCAGGTCTTCGGGGTAGAAAGTTTCCGCTAGGAGCTTAGCGGATTCCTCACCATCCAGAGTCTTCCCGCCTTTCACCAACGGCAGGTCCTCCTGCCGTTTTTTGGTCCTACCGATGATCCTGTAGATTCCGTCCCATACTCCTTCCCCATCTTGTTGCTCACAGAAACCCTTCCAACTATCTATCTGTGCCTTCTTGGCTTCATTCTCATATTTCTCTTTTGCTTGCAGGTACTCATCAACAACCTTCGCTCTTCGGATTGACGCTGCCCATCTGATTCTGCGCCTCCTGGTGACGACTTCTCTCTTCAGATCCGCCAGCTCGTTGGACCACCACGGCAAGGTAAGTTTTTCATTCAACTTCTTTTTAGGTATTGTATCATTGCATGTATTTATTATTATGTTTGTGTATTTATCTATTATTTGTTCTAATACTATTTTATTATCAATATTATTTATTTCTTTTATATTTATATTATTTTCTATTAACAATTGGGCCAGTTTCTCATGAAACTGGGTCCACTTAGCCTTTTTTGTATGATATATTCTAGTTGTCCTTTTTATATTTATTCCTTGTGCTTTTCCTAGCCTAATTTTAAAACTTATGCCGTTGTGGTCCGAACTCGTCAAGTCGTCTTCCACTCTCCAATCCTCTACCAGGTTTAGCACATTCTCAGAGCAGGCAGTTACGTCTATGTGGCTAGCGTACTCTTTATTGCCCCTTATGGTGTAAAAAGTCGGGGTGTCGCCTTCGTTGAGTACCTGCAAGCTCATTTCCTCTAATGCTCCGGCCATTTCGATTCCTCTTTTATCCACTCTTCTACTCCCCCACCATGTGCTCTTTGCGTTGGTGTCGCCTCCCATTATAGTTTTCCTAGGTCCAAGCTCTTCCTTTATCTTTTTGAGCTGCTCCAGGTACGGCTCTATGGGCTGGTCTGGCTCGAAGTAGAAAGAGACGACAACGATCTCCCAGGCGCTGGTTCGGATTTTCACCACAACGATGTTATTAGTGGTGAGTTTCGGGTATTGCTCTACATCCATATCACTGTCAAAGACGGCTACTGCCGCTTTGACATTCCCTTCTCCTTGTCCAGCGCTCTGGTAGATCCTTGCTCCTCTGTAGCTCTTCATACTTCTAGCCCCACCCACATACGGTTCCTGGAGCAGCGCAAAAGCCGCTTTCCTTTTGGTAGCCTTCATCATGAGCTCGTGCGTAGCCAACTCTTTTCTCTGTAGGTTTGCTTGGACTGCTAGGTAGGACCTTTTATTTGTTTGGGTGCTATTCTGAATTTCCACCATGGCGCCTTTAGCAATACATTATCGAGGCCCGAGCCAGTGCATCCCACCTCTGCCGCACTGCACATTCCTGACTAAATGCACTGTGGTCAGTATAATCCAGTTTTGCGAGCGTGCAGTTGCAGCAAGTCGGAGTCCCACCGGCCCGCCAGTCTGCGCATTCAGATCTTATGTGTGGTCCCCCGCAGTGGCTGCACTTTTCTACCGTCTGCCTGCAAAACCTTCTGCCATGCCCATATGCTAGGCAGAGCGAGCACTGCACTAAGGGGGACTGGTCCTCTACTCTGACCTTTTGCAGGTCTATGTGGACGGCTCCTGCTTCTATTGATCGGGCCCATATCTTTGGAGACACCCTGACTACAATGTGAGACGTTTGGGGGTTTCGGGTCTTTTTTCGGTACCGGACTTCTATTCTGTCCTCATGCTTCTCCAGGCCCAGGAAAACTCCCCTATTTTGGTTTCTAAATGCCCTCAGGACGTCCTCATCCGTGTTGTATTGGAAGACGTTTCTGAGTAGCAGAAGAGGGTCCTTATTCTTGATGTCTTCGACCTGGAGTTGACCTTCTGCATTCCTAAGCCTTTCCCTTAATTTATTTCTTTCTTCTTCTGTTTTGCATCCTATGATAATCTTCCTATCCTTTGCCTTTCTCACTCTATCCATTGTTATCCCTCCTTCTTTGGCTTTGATAACGTTCCTTATCTTGTCTAGTACCTCATCCCCAGTTTCTGTTTCGTCCTTGGAGGTGATCACAACCGAGTGCAGGGCCGTCTGACCAGGGGGTTGCCTCCTGTCCGACTGAGCCACTACACTCGCATATGACACCCCCTCCAGGGTTTTCTGTGATTTGTTTAATGCATGTTTTAGCTCCTCCATTCGTTCGTTGTTGTCCTTTATTAGCCTACAGTGTTCTTCCATCCTCTTTACCATCTCCTTCTCAGCTTCGGATTCCCTCCTTGGTGATAAAGAAGATGGGGGAGGCATTTCCAATTTCTCCAGATTGTCCCTATCCTCCTGTCCCTCACCCTGATTCTTCTTTTGCTCAGCTTTATCCGCCTCCGCCTCTTTAATAAGCTGATACAGTCTCTCCACCGACTTTGTGACAGCAGTTTTAATTTCAGTTTTCAGGTTTCGGGCGCTTCCGAGCTGTATTTTGGCCGCGCTTAGGCATGCTCTTCCTTCCGCCGTCCTGCTCGCGTATTTGGTTTTGGCCGATAACGGCGGGCTTCCTCCCTCCTGTAATACGGCGAAACGGTTGCCCGCCGGGGCCGGCCCTGCCTTATCTGGGGTGGTTAGGACCTCACGTTTGGTAACAGTCTTCCCCGACTCCCATTCGCCCATACTACAGTTCTCACCTGAGGCTTGGCCAGATGGTCCTGCCTTTTCTGTCCGGTCTGGGGTTTTTTCAGGGCCAGGGCTTGTCCTATCCTTTGACAGTTTTACAGGAGTGCGAATCCCGAACATGTCTGCGCTTTTTATTGAAATTAAATTCGAATAAAATGTCAGTATGGACTACACTGATACACAATAAAAATTTGTAAAAGTTATAAAATAATAAAGAAAAAATAGATAAACTAATAGATAGGCCCGTATATGAACTATACTAAACAAGGTCTTACGTCCAATCGGTTTGGCAGTTAGCGAGATATGATCTTCCTATTGGTATTTTTCGGTGTCCTATTGGAATTTTTTAAAAGTTGGTGTCTGATCTAATTTGGCTTTTTTAAAAGAGGATAGCTCTGGCTTCCTTTGTCAAAAATAGGCCGTGTTTGGGCTTGTTTAAAAGGCCAAAACAGCAGCAGTATTTTGGGCTAAGCCGCGTATTTATTCGACTCTCCCTGATTTAACTATAATAGAAAACACTAAAGTTTTTACGAAAACTAAGCTAACTATGCGATTTTCCGCTAGAGTTTACTGAGAATGACTGTAACTACTTTATACAAATGTAAACTATCTAATACTAACAAATTTAAATTTCTAAATTTAATTTTAAAAGTACCACGTGTTTCTAAAAATTTTTTAAAAATTAATATCTTAAAAACTAGCTGATCGACCTAGGTCGAATTTAATATATGTTATAGAGGGCCTTAAGGGCTATACAATAAATGTTAAAAAAGGGGGGGTCACAGATCTTTTGGGCTAAATAAAAATTTTTAAAATTTTAAAAAATTTTAAAAACCTTATAACCTGGTGAAATTTTATCCAATTTTTATTGTTAAAACGGTTTCTAGATCTCCACGACGGTGTCTTTGAGGCCCCGGTGTCAGCACCCTCCTGGCAGCACTGGATCACTGACCTCGTGGCCACGTGGTTTTTACTTTTTTGCTTTTTTCTCCGCGCGCCTGCGCGGAAAAAATCGGCAAAAAGCACTAAACTGTAGCACGTCGGGAGACGCTTTTAATAGCACTTTAAAACTTATGGGTCACCGCTGAGAATTCCGAATAAAATCAACTTTTAACTTTGATGTCTATAACTTTGTGAAAAATGCACTTAGCGACACGGGGTTTTCACATTCGTGTGCGCCTTGTAATTCCGCAACTTTTGATATATTGCACTGCACTAAAACGTCACTTTTTTATATTTTTTCGAAATTTTTGGCACGGAGCTCACGCAAAAAGCAGCTCGCTCGGCAACGGGCGGACGCAGACTTCTATCTGAATGTTGGCTGCAGTCAGCTAAACATATACCTAACATTGATGGCTTCAACTATGTTACCACAACATCGCAGAAAACCCAGAACGAAGGAGTTGTTATTTACTATAATAAACACCTAAAAGTTAAAACTGAGGAACCTCAAATACAGGATGCAAATTGTCTCTTACTAAAATTAAATCATGAAACCTGTATCATTGGTATCTACCGCCCTCCAAGTCACACCGATGTCTCTAATTTTCTACATTCTATTGACCTAATCCTATCAAATCTAAGCGGCTTCAAAAACATAATCTTTTGTGGTGACATAAATATTGACATTGTACCTCATACAACTGATAAGCGTTCTTATGACTATCTAAACCTGCTAGCCAGTCACTGCTTACTGCCGGGGCACACTCTACCAACCCACGGCCGGACTTGCTTAGACCACATTATGCTTAAGACTAAATTGGAAGCAACATGTCTAGTGCTAGATACTACTATCACAGACCATGAGAGTGTTGCTTAATCCAGACTGACCCTCCGGCCATCTCTCCGGCCTATTTATATCGCGCATATTTCGATTGTTCGCGAACGATCTCAATTGTTCCAGGAAAGGGTCGGTGTTTCGACATAATGGCCACTTCCCTTTCTGCGAAACCGCAAACAATAAGACAGACAAAAGCGCTCGAGAAACTTCGATTATTACCCATTGTTTAACAGCCTCGGCGTAACACTGCCCCCTCCTAAAATATGCTCGTCCCGAGCATTGTTAGCCCCGTAATATCGCGCCAGCCGATCAACATGAACAATTTTAGGCGCACCTCGCGTTCCCTTCTGAATTCGGTATGTGACGTCATTAATCCTGGTCAACACACGGTATGGTCCATCCCATTTTGCTTGTAGTTTAGGGGATTTTCCTTTTTTCCGTATCGGATTGTGCAACCAGACCTGTGATCCCTCATCAAATCGCAAGTTGTTTGAATTTCGGTCATATCGGGTCTTCATTTTCTCAGACATTTGTTGACCAGTTAGTCGAATGTGTTCATTTATGTCGTTCATTTTATTGCGCAGGTCGTTTGCATAATCTGTGATGGCACGCGGAGAATCTGGAGGAATGCCAGTTATCAGGTCTGCAGGCAACCGCAGCTCTCTTCCAAAATTTGCCAACGCAGGAGTGACGCCTGTACTCTCATGGACTGCACTTCTGTATGACAGTAAAAACGGCTGTATGTGTTGGTCCCAATCGTTTTGCTTATTTTCGACCACTTTGGCCAGATATCTCTCCAACGTCTGATTGAATCTTTCTACCATTCCATCAGACTGAGGATGATAAGAAGTGGTTCTTGTTTTATGAGTCCCCATTATTCGGCATGTCTCCTGAAATACTTGTGATTCAAAATTCCTTCCTTGATCGCTGTGAATTTCCAGGGGAACTCCAAAACGACAGAAAACTTCGTGGACTAGTTTATCTGCTACCGTCGAAACTTCTTGATTAGGAATGGCGAAAACTTCGGGCCATTTTGTGAAGTAGTCCATAACGACCATGAAGTACTTATTTCCATTTTTACTTACAGGGAATGGTCCTGCAATATCCAGGGCTATACGCTCCCATGGGGCTCCAACGTTATACAGTTTTAGTGCTCCTCTGCTGCGTGTATGGGGTCCTTTCACTGTCGCACAAGTAGTGCATTTTCGGCACCAGTCTTCAACATCTTCTCTACAATGGATCCAGTAAAACCGCTCCCTTATTTTTAACAGTGTCCTTTTTACTCCCATGTGACCTCCCGAACATCCTTCATGGTAGAGTTGTAGCACGTTAGGGACCTTGGCTTTGGGAACCACCATTTGCAGATGACAGTGATCTCCACGAGCGTTTTCCCATTTGCGACACAGCACCCCGTCGTGGATAACCAGGCTCTCCCACTGTGCCCAATAACTCTTCGTTGTTGAACTCAGAGCAGCAATGTCACTCCACAAAGGCTTAGTGGTACCCGCTGTAATTCTTTCAATGATGGGTTTAAGGTCTTTGTCATCCTGTTGTGCCTGCTGCAAAGTTTCTTTCCATTCGTCACTTAGGTCTGTTCTTAACAGCCTGACAGGTTCTGCTTCCTTAAACTCATATTTGGCACAATGTTTGCAGTTCTCAGGGCAAGGTCTTCGTGATAGCGCATCCGCGTTCCCGTGAGATTTTCCACTACGATGCCCAATGTCGAAGTCGAACTCCTGTAATTGTTCAATCCACCTTGCCACCTGTCCTTCAGGATTCTTGAACCGTAAGAGCCATTGCAATGCAGCATGGTCAGTTCGAAGTTGAAATTTACGACCTAGTAGGTATTTGTTGAAATGCTGTAAGGTCTTTACTACAGCCAGCAGTTCCCTTCTTGTGACACAATAATTTCTTTCTTGTTTGGATAAGGATTTACTGAAGTAAGCGATCACCACCTCTTGATCTCCTTTGCGTTGAGATAGCACACCACCAATACCGGTATTACTTGCATCTGTATCTACAATGAACTCGTTCTCAGTATCAGGAAAGCTGAGAATCGGTGTCTTACACAGTCGGTTCTTTAATTCCTGGAAAGCAGTTTCGCATTCTGCATCCCAGCAGAACAGTCGTTTCTCCTCAGTTAGCCTGTGCAGAGGCTTAGCAATATCCGCGAAGTTCTTGACAAAACGTCGATAGTAGGAGCACAACCCCAAAAATGCTCTGACTTCGGTCTTATCTTTAGGAATCGGCCAATCTTTGACAGCGTTGGGTTTCTCCGGATCAGTTTGCACCCCGTCTTGTGAAACAACGTGACCCAGAAAGCTTACTTGTTGTCTGAAGAATGAACATTTCCTCGGACTTAACTTCAGATTGGCGGCACGAATTTTTGCCAGCACACGTTGCAGATTTTGAAGGTGGTCTTTAAACGTACGTCCCACGATGATGATGTCGTCCAAGTAAACAAGACACGCATCACCAATCAACCCGACAAGAACTTGCTCCATCAATCTTTCAAAAGTTGCAGGGGCATTGCATAGTCCAAATGCCATGACTTGAAATTGCCACAGCCCCTTTCCTGTAGAGAACGCAGTCTTTTCCTTGTCTTTAGGGTCTATTTCCACTTGCCAGTAGCCACTCTTCAAGTCTAGCGTTGTAAACCACTTCATCCCGGTAAGAATAAAGAAATTGAGCTTTTTACTTACCTTAATGTTTTCCCTTAATACTTGAATTAATGCACGGCATACATCTGGAATGAATTTGCTGATTGCTTGTTTAGATATTTTAAACAAATATTGCATACTTGTAAAGCTATCGCCGGTGGCTAAAAATCTTAACGTCAGTGCTAATTTATCCTGGGATGTTAAGGCTTTTCGAAGTCTTGTATCTTTTTTTTTTAATTATTAAATATAAGCTGATTGCCCTTGAGGCGCACTCAGCTCTTCTCGCAGCCGTTAAGGCAGCTTCGTCCTCCTCCAAACCCTTTTAGGCCCCAAAATGGTTGTACAAAAGGAAAGGAAGAAACCGCGTTCATTATCACTAGCGTTCTTCAACGCTGACGGTCTTTCAAGGCAGCGTTCTATTATCCAAGATTTCCTGAATAGGCACCAACTTGACATCTTGCTAGTGCAAGAGACTAATTTAAAGCCCGGTCATCGGGACCCTAAAATCCCTAACCCTTTTCCGGGTAGAGGGAATATTATTCCCACCAACTTTATCACGAAATTAGTAGCAAACCTGTCAATTTATCTTTTTTTGATTTGGCAACACTAAATACGAAAGAAAAAGCAAACTTTTTGACAGTTGACATTTCCTGATTTGATACGTTTTTTTTTTCGGAGTGGCGCGGAAAACTGAACAACAGGTGATTTTTCAACTTTTAGTGAAATCGGTATAAATCTTCAAATTTACGTGGTACAATAAGGTAAGTTCTTTTAGTTATTATTGATGTATTTATAATATATTAGATTTGATAAATATTTTCGGTTTATCTTGTACTTATTTCATTTTTCGGTGTTTTTTCTTGGTGGGAAGAATATTCCCTCTAACCGCCAACAATTTATTGTTTTGTTACAGAGTAACTGAAAATGAGCAAAAAGGCGATACACGATTCTGAAATAGAGTCGGCACTGGAAGAAATGTTTGGTTTTCCTTCAGATCCAGACCAGTCCGAGGATGATGAGGAATCGGACGAGGAAAATATTATTTATAACGCAACAAGACTGCAGCGGATTTTGGAATACTTAGATGAACCAGGACTGCGCCCAACAATAAGGGCTTCACCTCAACCTTCCACGTCGCGTGATGACACAAACCTGCAGTTTGTTGAACCGATAACGTCTTCGTTATCGCCTCAACCATGTTCTTCTTTTCTGCCTAATAGCACAAACCCTGGCATACACCAACCCACATCATCTGCAAGAGGGCGAGGAGATGAACTTCGGGCTGGACGGGAAAGGATGGATCATGGAGATTGCAATCTAAATAATGATTCTAGCGAGTCCTTACAGCCAGAAGCAGACTCAGAAACTACTAATTCTGACGAAGATGAAGAAACCTGGAAGAAAAGCATGTGGACTGATGACAGGCCAACGGCTGACACCTTTGATAGTGTCCCGATGATTCCAACACGTATGTTACCACCTAATGCTAGACCCATTCGACACTTCGAAAAAATGTTTACTGGTGAAGTTTTCGAACTAATTATTGCAGAAACGAACAGATATGCCAATCAAAAAAGCGTAGTGGGGTGGACAGATATTGATGGACCGGAATTGAAGGCTTTTTTGGGGATCGTGATCATAATGGGCTACAATATTTTACCCTCTATGGAACTTTACTGGTCATCAGATCCTGGTTTTAGAGTTGATGAAATAGCTTCCATAATGACGTACAGAAGATTCAAGCAAATCTTACGATGTTTGCATCTGAATGATAACTCTGAGCAACCTCCGAGGTCTGACGCAGCTTATGATAAACTACATAAACTTCGACCATTGTTAACTCTCCTCAACAGGGTTTTTCAAGAAAATGCACGTAACTCTTCAACACAGTCAATAGACGAATCGATGATTATTTTCAAAGGGAGGTCGTCTTTGAAGCAGTACATGCCTATGAAGCCTATAAAAAGAGGCTTCAAAGTGTGGTGCCGTTGCGACAGTTATACAGGTTATATATATGAATTTGATATATATACTGGAAAAGACGGTGTCAGAGTAGAAGATAATTTAGGAGCCAATGTGATTAGGAAATTGACCGAAAAACTAAAAGATATGCCAGCGGTTCATGTTACTTTCGACAATTTTTTTTGTGGGTATGATATAATGAATTATCTATATGCCAACGGCATTCACGCTACTGGCACTGTGCGCCGACAACGAGCGGACCTACCCAAAATTGTAAAAAAAAAGAAAAATCTAAAAATGCAAAAAGGTCAATACAAATGGAGAGTAAAAGGAGACGTTTCATTTGTAGTTTGGCAGGACACAAAAGAAGTCCTGTTGTTGTCGAATGCTTTTCATCCAAAAGTCAACAAAACATTTGTGACGAGGACACAAAAAAATGGCACAAAGGCTCAAGTTCAATGTCCTGCTGTGGTAAAAGAGTATACCAAAAGAATGGGAGGAGTTGATCACTTTGATCATATCAAAGGGACATATTCTGTAGGGCGGCGCAGCAAGAGGTGGTGGCTTCGCATATTTTACTTTCTCCTGGATTCCTGTATCACTAATTCATATTTGCTTTATAGCAAAAATACGAATGCTGCAAAGTTGACACACCTAGAGTTCCGTGTCGCCTTAGCCAAAGGACTGATTAGAGGTTTTACATCGCGAAAACGTCGTTCTGCTGGCGTTAACTTCATCGTGAGAAAAAAAGCTGCTGCTCTTTCCGAAAATTATCAAAAATCTGTTTATGTAACTGCTCCCGAAACTCGTTTTACTAACGTAGGAGATCATATGCCAGTGGAGCTGCCATCATATCAAAGATGCCGATATTGCAGTACTAAGATAAAAGATAAGCGATCTAAGATCAAATGTAGCAAATGTGAAGTTCCATTATGCGTAACACCGTGCTTTCTGAACTTCCATAAACCAACATAATTTTTGTTTCCGGTTTCTATACTTAGTCTCGGTAACTCGGTGATAGATTTATACGTAATTTCATAAAAAAACATTGTATCTTTGTAGACTTGTCTTTTATTTTCCTTGCATCTCATATCACTTTTATAGGGAACTTTAGGGCTCTTAGGTATTTCATGATAAAAAAAGTACCCTAAATGTTAAACTGATTTCTAACCTATACTGTTGCAATGTTTCATCAAAATTAGTTCAGTAGTTTTTGCGTAAAATATTTTCAAACGTAATATACCTTATATATATCACTAGAATGTAAATGTTCACTGCAGTTAGAGGGAATATTTTTACCACCAATTAAAAAAAACACATATTTTAATTTTTTTTAATTTTATGTTTTTTTAGCATCAAAAGTAAGCCAGAATCGAAATCAAACTCTATTTATCATATCTGAATCGTTATGACCGTTAAGGGGCTAACTATCAAATTGTTCGCAATGACAGACTGCTAGCCCAAAAGGGCGGCACTGTCATTTATTACAAGAAGGCTCTACATTGCATGCCTCTTGATCCCCCTTCTCTGTCTTACATAGAAGCCTCCGTCTGCAGGCTAGCAATGACCGGGCATTCCTCGGTCATTATTGCATCCTACTATGTCCCTCCCGGCAAGCCTCGCTCACCTCAATTCGAGAGTGACCTGCAAGCCCTTTTCAGTCTAGGAAGCTCCGTCATATTGGCGGGTGACTTCAATTCCAAAAATGTCATGTGGAATAGCACCACGACGAACTCTAAAGGCAAACAACTAGAAAGCCTAGTTGAACCCCTTAATTTCGACATCATTGCCCCTAGGGGGCATGACTCGCTTCCCTACTTCCACTCCTCCCGAGCTCCTTGACATCGCACTTCTCAAAAACGTAGCCCTTCGGCTACGCTTAACCGAAGTTATTCATGAGCTCGATTCCGATCATCGACCGGTAATGCTCTTACTCGGCCCTCCCACTGACCAGCCCCGTGCCACCAAGACTGTGGTAGAGTGGCATAAACTTGAGAAAGCCCTCAAGTCTGCGCACTCGACTGACCTAGATAGGATCCCTTCTGTCATTCTGACAGCTGGTGATATTACGGTAGCGGTTGACGCCCTTACCACACATATTACAAACTCAGTCAGAGACTCATCAAAACAGGTGCCCGTAGTAGATGACCACCGTTGCCCCCTGCCAGATGATATCAGACGGCTGATGACTGAAGCTAACGCCGCAGTTAGACTTCATAGTCGCTGGCCCACTAACGACAATCGAGTCTTGATGCGCTCCCTGCACCGGGAGGTGAGAGAGCGCATCAAAGAACATCGCAATCGTGAGTGGGAGAGCCTGCTCTCGGGGATCGAGCCTAGCCATCTGGCCTACTGGAGGTTAGCTCGCTCCATGAAAGCGGACGCTCTCGCTCCGATGCCTCCCCTTATCCGACCCAATCACCCTCCAGCGTTCGAAGACGAGGAAAAAGCCGATTTCTCCTGGCTGAAACCCTCGAATCTCAATGTTCGCCCAGTCTCGAACCCGTCGACCCTGTTCACCTCCATACGGTGAACAGCGAGGTTGACCGCTTAGCCTCCCGACTCCCTACTTCCCCACTGGATCCGATTGAGCCCTCTGAAGTCTTTGACTCTATCAAGGCCCTACACCCAAAGAAAGCCTCCGGCCCCGACGGCATTTCCAACAGAGTACTCAAACAGTTCTCTGTTCCCCTTATCTATATCCTAGTCTGCATCTTCAATGCGACTATGGAAACTTGCACCTTCCCTGATGCTTGGAAGGAAGCCAACGTTATTGGCATCCGAAAACCCAGCAAACAGGCAAACGATCCAACTAGTTATCGTCCCATTAGTCTACTTAATAGTCTAGGCAAGATATATGAGCGTCTTCTAATGAAGCGTCTCTGGGCTCATGTCAATGAGTTCAAACTCCTTCCCAACGAGCAGTTTGGCTTCCGTGCCCAACACTCATGCCCACAACAGGTGCTCCGCATAACGGAGCATGTCCTCTCCAATTGGCAAAGTACCTGGCCTTCAGATACTGGTGCCGTCTTCCTCGACGTAGCGAAAGCTTTCGACAAAGTCTGGCACAACGGCTTGATCTACAAGCTTTTCAACTCGGAGTCCCAGACAGACTCGTGCTCATCATACGAGACTACCTACAAGGTCGCAGCTTTCGCTACACCGTGGAAGGCACTCTCTCTAGTCCTAGACCAGTCTGAGCAGGAGTCCCTCTAGGCTCCGTTCTCGGCCCCCTCCTGTTCACGCTGTACACCAGCGATATCCCCCGCACTCCTCAAGTGGAAATAGCCCTATACGCAGACGACACAGCCTTGTACACATCCAATCGGAATCTTGATCAGGTGGGTATAAGGCTGCAGGCTGCCCTTCATTCATTAGCCATTTGGTTCCGCAAGTGGCGGATCGAGGTAAACCCGTCGAAAAGTACAGCAGTGTACTTCTCACGGAGAAACCTCACTCCCAAACCGATCTCTTTATTTGGCCAGCCCATTCGCTGGGCCCCATCAGCCAAATATCTGGGTGTCATCCTCGATAGGTGTCTTTCCTTTAGGTTGCACATCACTAAGAGGTGCAACCAAGCAAAGTTCACCCTAGGACGATTGTCCTCACTTCTAGGCGCGAAAAGTAAAATGTCCCTTAAAAATAAGGTGACCCTTTACAAAGCGTGCATTCGTCCCATTATGACATACTCATCTGTAGTATTTGTCCACTCTCCTAAAGTTGGTGCCATTCAGGTTATTCAAAATAGCTTCTTGCGAAAAGCCTCAGGCTCGCCCTGGTACTTTCGCGATAACGATCTACATCGCGATATGAAATTAGAATCAATAGCCAGGTTCATGAAGCTCGCTTCCAGGCGGTTTTATGAACATGCCTCTAAAATCATCCGAACCCTTTGGTACACACGTTCCGGTCTACCCGTTGGATCCGCCCGCCAACAAAATCCTCCGTCGTCCGAGACACGTTCTCGGAGACCCGGATGACGAAATCACCTCCGCTAATGCGGAAGGTGAGTCATCTACATCAGACAGAGCAAACACTTCACAGAAACACCGACCTCGCCGGCGAGGTCGACGAGTCCCTTCAGTCGCCGCCTATACGAGGTACAGACATGTACCCGGGCGTTTCTCTCCTATCCCCACCCCGGCAACAGCCCAAGCCGAGGCTCGTACCTAAGTGGTGCCCTTGCGCTAGTTGCCTAAAAAACTTACTGGGCTGAGCGCCATCTGCGCTCGCCAAAAGTTCGGTTAAGCTGTCACGGCCTCAAGAGGCCAACAGCGAGATTAGTCCATTCGAAAAAAAAATCAAAAGTATTCAGTATTGTGACTTCGCCTTGAACAGTTCTAAGAAATAAATATTAATTAACAGTGATCGAAGGTTTAATTTCAACCAAAATACAGTCCACAAGAGTGGCCTTGTGACAAGTGACGAGTATTGTACCTACTGAGTACTTGGTTAAATTTTTAAAGTTCGACAGCAAAAAGCAAATATCCTTATAGAGTAGTTATTTACTATAACTACTCCAGATATAAATACTACGTAGGTAAGTACTAATTACTATTTTATTCTATTCTCATTAGGTACTGTGTACAAAGTTTTTCATATTTTTTATAAAACGGAAAATAATGCATAGGTAATTCAGTATTTTTGAGTCTTATTTGACTTGCATTGTTTGTGTGTAGGTAGCAAACAAACCTACCTAGGTTTGTTTGTTCGGGTCTAAACCTTACAACTTAATATTTCAAAGCAGTTATTCTCAACCAATTGAGGCAAAGTTGGGAATACATGTCATTTCGGTGACAATGCAATTGTTTGGTATAATTGAGCAGATTATGATGTATATGTAAATATATGTAGGTACCTACCTAATAATACCGTCGTATTTGAGCTCATTTGATACGTCTTGAGCAGTAGATACTTTAACCGTCATTCCCACAGCTGGCCATAGACCTCACAAATCAACACATTTTTATTATCTTATACCTGTCCATATTATCACTAAAACTTCGTTTTCAGAAAAATGCCTCCAAAAAGAAAATATGACGACGACTATATTAAGCTGGGCTTTACTTCAATAGAAATTAATGGAGAAACTAGACCGCAATGCGTTTTATGTGCAACTGTTCTTGCTAACGACGCTTTAAAACCGGCAAAGTTGGAACGTCATTTGAAGACCGTGCATCCGAAGTTTTGTAACAGTTCGCGAGAATTTTTTGAAGGCAAACTAACAAATCTTAAAAAAATGAAACTTGGACCCAGTGGAACAAATTATGCAACATCTGAAAAAACATTATCTGCATCATTTGAAGTTTCAAAATTGATTGCCAAATCGAAAAAGCACACACAATCGGCGAATCTTTAATAAAGCCCAGTATGCTTAAAGTTGCAGAAGAGCTTTTAGGCGCGGAAGCTCAAAAGAAAATTCGCGAAATACCCCTTTCTAATGACACAGTTAAGTCGCGCATTCAAAAAATGTCAACTGATATTGAAGACCAAGTTATTGACAAGATTAAAAACAGCCCTTATTTTGCATTACAATGTGATGAGTCTACCGATGTTTCGCAATGCTGTCAATTACTAGTATTTATTAGATTTTTGGAGGACAATAAAATGTTTAAAGAAGAGTTTTTATTTTCTCAAGAACTGAAAACGACGTCGTAAGGTGCAGATGTTATGAATGTAATAAGTCAATATATGGAGAAACATGGACTTATGTGGGAAAGGCTTGCCGGGTTTTGTACTGACGGTGCTCCTGCTATGCTTGGTTCTCGCTCTGGTCTTGCAGCATTGGTGAAAACCAAAAATCCATCCGCAATAACGACGCACTGCGTTATTCACCGTCAAGCATTGGCTGCCAAAACGCTCCCGGAATGCTTTACTATAGCTCTGAAAACAGCTATAAAAGTAGTTAACTTTATTAAAAAGAGCGCACTTGTTAGATTATAATGTTAAGGTGAATCGTTAGCAACGCCGACCCAAGGACTTAGAGTATTCAAGTTTTTAAGAAGACATTACAATAGAATATTTAAGTACAACAGGTATGAAACAGTTAGGATAGAAACTAAGCCTAGAACAATAAACGAGAATTGTATTTTTAGCTAGAAATGGTACAAAGACATTGTAAAAGATTAGGTTGTTTAAATTTCGACCCGCGGCTGATCACAGAGCTTTACAGGATAAAGATAAGTAGAACTTCTCCGAAGCGCATAACGGGAGCCGGTGAGCGGACACAATTGAAATATTTCTTGAAAAACCCATTCTCGAAATAATAGAAACTGGCACCGGCAAGCGAGACAATAGATAAACCAAGCTCTCTGATTGGCCCGGGACCGTTTGGGGTACGCGGGGAACCGACGTCTAAAAAGTGAGATCTGTCGGCTGGCCGGACCACTTTTTGGGGAACCTGCGAACTAGAAGGTATGTTGTTGTCCCGCTGTAAAAATAGATATATCTACTAAGAGTTATTCACGTACTGTTTCAGGCTATTTTACTCATTGATTATATTTTATTCAACTATGTGAATCGATGACGATGTAGTGTATTTATTGTAACTGAAATTTGGGGATACTTCCCTATTTAATACCTTTCTGCTAATCATTTGATTAAATAAATTAATTGTTGAAGTTTCATGTTTTATTTCATACTAAATTGAGCGGGTAGGTAAGTCTAATCTAACACACTCAATACTCGTCTATTCAAACAGTTGTGTTCTGGGGTTTAGCCAAGATACATTCGCTACGATACAAATCGTTTTCAAAAGTCGTTAACGCTTTATCAAAAGCGAAGATAAAAGCTAGTCGTATTACATTTATCCTAACGAACGCTAAATCCATTCGTCTGTTCATTAACTCTACGTTTAGCTATGGAATTCCGTCAGTAAAGTATGTAGGTACATTAATCGCCGCTGTCATTGCGTCATTGTTCGGACCGTAGACAGAGAAAGCGCAATTTCTGGTGATTTTCGTTGATATTATTTACTTATTAGTATTTGCCTATGACCAGTGAACTTTGTAATATGGTACGTTGTAGTATTTTAGACTGTAAAAGTGATAATTTAACGGAAAGAAGAAAATGTAAGCTTTCATCGGTAAGTAGCGTTTTTGTTAATATTTGTCAATAAAACATAATGCCGGAGTATGCGCAGTCTCCCTATTTAAATATTTAATACTTTAGTTGGCTTTCTATTGCTATTCGTATATTTCTTTATATTTTAAATTTCTAAAATCTCCCAAACCAGCTGAAATCTCGCAAAAAAGTATTCTTTAGTTTGGTTATACGATCTTTCGGGCTGCCAACAAGAACAAACCTATTTTCCCAAAAATGTTAACATAACGCGTCCGTGGTAATATCGAATTTTATATAAATCCATTAATTTGTTTTCAGTTTTGTCACAATAAGAATTTATCAGGTCAAAATGGGCTTAACGGATTGAAATCCTGTTTTTTGCAATGGTTTACTATGATTTCAAGGGAAAATTCTTAGTTAAAGTTTATTGTATAAAATGTGTAGGTACCATAGATTTATTGAAAATCCAGATTGGTGAGCGCAGTAGATAAGGTACTATTGGTGTTATATATTCAGTGAGATGATTGTGCCATCCCCTGTTGTAATCATTTAGTCGCGTGATAAGTAACTCACAGGAGGAATTGAAAGGGTCCTATTCTATGGCTTAGACTACACAACAACAGCACAATTAACCTACATGTTTGTTTTACAGATTTCCCAAAGAGTTAAATTTATTAAATTGCTGGGTTAAAGCTACGGGTCACCGAGATTGGCAACCAACTGAAGGAACCCGCGCGCGTCTGCTCGAGACATTTTGAGACTCAATGTTATAGACGGGCTAAAAAATAACACTGTAGGATCCATTCCGAAGCTATATTATGTACATGTAAGTTAAAGTTTTTGATGTGAAACCGTCATGGCTTCAGAGCGATGCCATAAGATACGAGTAATATCGTCATCTATCAATTGGAAAGTTGGGCCGATTGGGGTGTTGGGCCGTTGGTTGGACCGTCATACTTATTTTTAATGCGTATGATAAGATTAGACACGGTTTTCAATAATTATATTATTTATCATAATTTATTTAGATGTTTCACATCTGCCGGGCGTCCTGGGACGGCACAGTTTTTGTTGTTTATTAAAGTCTCAAAATCCTTTTAATGTTAAAAATGCCATTTAATCGTAAAAGATATAGCTAGCTATGTTATCATAATATAATATAGTTGTTATCAATTTTTTTCTAATCGTTTCAGAACTTGGATGAACAATTTGAACGTAACACCTGACATGTGCAATACTGCTCGGAAAATAACAATACTGTGCTTCAAAAATTGGCAACTATAGAAAAAGAATGCTGAACTTTCATGTGTGATCTAAGACTTAAAGGCTGGATCATTTATCAAACAACAGACTGCTGATGCATTAAAATCAATAGATCCTATCTACCAAGATATTTAAAAAAGTCAGGGTTAAAAATGCATATTTGTTAATTATATTGTGTAGAATAATTTATGCGTCTAATTTTTGTATCCAATTCCTGTCTTTTTTCTATATGTTACTGCTAAGAATAAATAGATAGGTACTCTCGAAAATTTGCACATTAATTATAGGTGTATTAAGTTAAAAAATTACTTGTTTTTATTTGCCCTGCAACGTCTGTCGTTGGCAAATTTATACAAGGTTCATACTGTTTTGCTGGTTGTTGCTTTAGTATACAATATTAGAATGCACGAGAATGAAGCCGTGACGCGTCTTTTAAAAAATCGGGGTAAAAATTGTATGATGTGGCAGCCCAGAATTTCGCGGCTACGTCATCCAGTGTTACCGATTTAGCTACTTTGTGGCTAGATCTAGCACATTTTCAATGGTTTCAGCCAAAAAATAATCTAGCTATGTACTTCTAGTATTATTTTAAATCATTACTATTTATATAACTTTTGCCAAAAGTCTACCGACTAAGCCGTTTTTTAAATGATTTAAACTAAACTCATGGACACACGTCCATGCGCTTAGGTTTAGGGCTTCTACCCATACTCACCTACGGTGCGCAGACTTGGTCTTTCACTGTTCAACAAACGTCCAAGCTCGAAGTATGTCAGGGGACTATGGAGCGCAGTATTTTAGGTGTCCGGTTATCAGACCGAATACCGAACTCGTACTGCGCTCGCAAACAAAGATTATGGATATCACAAAAAAATCAGCACAGCTCAAGTGGGATTGGGTTGGCCACGTTTGCCGCATGCCCGAAGATCTATGGGCAAAGATAACAACCGATTGGGTCCCTAATGCAATACGCCCACGCGGTAGACCACCACGGAGATGGCGTAACGACAATGGATGACGCCGATTGCGAGTATGGGATAATGAAGCAGGCTAAAACTGCTTAATAATTTAGCCACTTCTAGCAATATTTCGAAAGTGATTCTTTCACAAAACTGCAGGAATATTTTCTAAAAAAATCCAAGTTGGATTTATCTGACAGATTTCGACTTTGACAATTATTTCGAGGATCAACTGTCAAATTCGCATTGTGTAAGAGCCTGTCAAAACGAAACCGAGATGAACGAATGAAACACCCTTTTGAAGCATTATTTCGAATTGTGTAGGATAAATTTCAGCTTCATTGACATCCGAATGACGGCTGATATGATAATGTCAAGCGAAGCAGGGATCTCTAGACTTCAATATTCCCAACTTAGTGCTTTCGGCACTAGATTTAGTGCATTTCTTGATGTGCCTAGTTCATAACAGTGCCTAGTGCCCTAACTAGCGCATTTTTAAAAGTCTGCAATTTATCACGCACATTGGTAAAAACAAAACCAATCAATAGCGCGTTTTGAAACACGGTTAAATTTAAACAATTTATAGTTAAATTACAAGTATAAACTCCAACAATCAACTCCTGGTCCCTCAACTTCTGAAACAGCCACCACAGCAACCGTGAATTCAGACCATGATTCCAACTCTGATTCGGACGACGATCTAATTTTGTAATAACTACTTAATATTCTCAATACAAAAACTTCTTTTTTAAAATATTTTTATTAATTTTATTTATTTGGTGCTCTTTTATCAAAATTAGCACAACCCTAGTGCATTTTAGGGTTTGTTTAGCGCATTTCTTACAATAGCAGTTGGCAACACTGCTCGACTTGCCTACTTGTACTTGAATACAAATTAAAGAAAATATGTTATGTATAAATTATTCGATTGCCTAGCGATTCTTAGTTTAATTTATTTGATGAGCTCGAATAAACGAAGTGGTGTACATTTTTAATGCAGTTACATCATTTTTCAGCGAAACTCGAAGTGAAATGCGGCCTAACATGTAAGCCTAATATATACATACCTACTTTTGTTTGATGTAGATTTTTTGCCTATAAAATCAAGGGAAGTCCTACGTATTTTGACAAAGTATTCTTGCTTTTCATAAATCATAACCAATAATATGACAAAACGTTGTTTAACTACATATGTGTTAGTTTTTTTGTTTATTTATATGTATAAAAATAATGGCATTTCCAGTTACTGTTACCTACCTAGATCGTAAACAACGCGTAAGTAAGTTAGGAGAGACTAGCCTCTAATTATTTCAGCCAAATTACCTAAGAAATGTATGTAAACAAACCATACATAACTTGTTGACGGTAAGTGTTTTTCGTTTCTTATTCGTTTATGGTTTATTTAAATGACAGGGTAATTAAAATTTGAAGATTTGTTGACAAAATTGAGATGTGGCCCACTACTGATTCCGTTTGACTGTGATTTTCTAGTAATTGACCATGGTGGTCAACTTTTGATTAAGTTCTGTATTGATTTTCTTTAGTAGTTGACTAACTTTATGGTACGAAACATAACTTGTTGACGGTAAGTGTTTTTCGTTTCTTATTCGTTTATGGTTTATTTAAATGACAGGGTAATTAAAATTTGAAGATTTGTTGACAAAATTGAGATGTGGTCCACTACTGATTCCGTTTGACTGTGATTTTCTAGTAATTGACCATGGTGGTCAACTTTTGATTAAGTTCTGTATTGATTTTCTTTAGTAGTTGACTAACTTTATGGTACGAATTTATGGCTATGGTCTATTACTAAAACCAATTTTTCATCTTGTAGATGCCTGGGAAAAAGGGCGCATTCCTAAATTATACTGAAGCTGCAATGCTTGCAGCAGTGAACGATGTTCGTCTTCATAAAACACCAATACGAACGGCTGCAAAAAAGTTCGGTGTACCAAGAATAACGCTTACAAATAAAGTAAAAGGGAAGTCACCGATGGAACGAAAAATGGGTCCGACATCCATCCTTACACCAGAAGAGGAGCATAAAATATGCGACTGGGTGCAAAAAATGCCAAAAGCGGGTTTTCCTGTGACAACCGAACAGTTAATTGTGAGTGTAGAGAAATACTTAAAGGAAATAAAACGTCCATGTGTCTTATTCAAGCATGGAAGACCAGGTAGAACATGGGTAAAGTCATTTATTCGGAGAAATCCAACGATTTCCAAGAGGATATCACAAAATTTGACAGCATCGAGAGCCAGGGTAACAGGTGCTCACCTATCAGAATGGTACAAACGTGTGTATAAGGAGTTGGAAGATAGTGGCCATGCTGATATATTGAATGATGTATCGCGCATTTTTAATTGCGATGAGACAGCATTTTTTTTAGCACCAAAAGGACCTAAGGTGCTTGCTAGGAAAGGTGAAAAAAATGTTTACCAGCAGGTAAATGCTGATGACAAGGAATGTTTAACTGTGTTGGTAACTGGAAATGCAAACGGTTCCCTAGCCCCTACCACGGTATTGTTCAGCTATAAGCGGATACCTCAAGAAATTGCAGATAACTTTCCTTCAGACTGGGGTATAGGAAAAACCGACTCAGGATGGATGACGTGAGAAGCATTCTTTGAATTTGTGGCTGATTCGTTTTTAATCAGCCAAGGATAAAATAATCCTTGGCTGATTAAAAACGAAATAACTTTACCGGTTATTCTCTTTGTTGATGGGCACATATCTCATTTATCACTTCAAACTAGCCAGTTTTGTGAAGAAAAAGGAATCGTGTTAGTAGCACTCTACCCTAATGCAACCCATTTAATTCAGCCAATGGATGTGGCAGTATTTATGCCACTAAAAGAAGCCTGGAGGAGGCATGTACAAAATTGGAGAATAGATACAAGGAAGAGAATAGGAACAGAAATTCTGTTTTAAGGACCATGTCTGCTCTAAAGTTCGTGAAAGATAAAAAGACCTTGTTGGTTCAGGCACCATCTTCTGGACTGGAGTATGAATACCCCTCCGATTTCTTTCAAGACCAAAGGAAGCCTCAACTGGTAATCAAGTCTGTGTACAGAGATATAAATCTGGCTAGAAATGCATTTGTTAACAGTCTGAGAGCATCTGCCCCAGACTTGGATGCAGGGAAAGAGTTTGTATACCTTTATTTAAACTCTAAACCAATGATGAACAGAGACCTATGGGAGTCCTATGGCATCAGAATCTCAAGCAAAGATTCAGAAGTCAGAGTATGGGATCTATTTGACGTAGATATAAAAACTCAGTCAGTTCCATCACGGGCAATTACAACAAGTGATCAAATAGTCCCAGATGTTGGATTACTGGTTATGTTCTGCAGCATTTATCGCATGGGATGTATATTTGATCCTGGTTACCTGGGTCAGGTCTCAGACAGAATAATGACACAGGCTGTAGGGATTCCTGATGACATTCCTAAACCAGATGCATTGATAGCTCTTGTGGGTTCTTGGTTGAATGACGTTAATTACCTCAAAATCGTTGCAGGAATTGACATGTTTCTCCACAGATTCCCGAAAGCAGAATTTGCACAAGCCAGAGTGGGAACAGTGTCATCTAGATATAGAGACTGTGCATCTCTTTTATCTATCAGATTCTTTCTGCATGTAATAGGGTCTGAAAATCTGGATGATGCCCCTGCATGGATCACTTATGAGCCCATTGCTCTAAACTTGATCAGAATGTGTAAAACAGGAGAGGAAGCTGCACAGGGAGATTCATACTTCCCGTATCAGTCGGATTTAGGACTCGTCAGAAAATCGGCCTATTCAACCGTGGTGAACCCTTCATACTTCTTCTTCGTCCATGGAGTAGGGGCATTGTTGGGGCTGGAGAGATCAAAAAATGCAAGGATGAATCTGGAGTATGGTGTATCAGGAACAGTAGCAAATGTATTTCTGGTAGCTTATATCCATAAGAGGAATCATGTCCAAGCACTGCAGTTCACCGCAAGTGGTGAACAAGTTCTCATAGCAGGAGAAGTGTCCGATACGGAGAAGGATGGAATAACTATTAGAAGCAACTCTCCAGTCAAATGGGCAAAGTTCATGTCATCAAGAGAGTGGGTAATGACTGACTTCATGAAGGACACTATAAAGCGTATGCAGGTGGAGCTAATAGAAGGAGATGTGCGATCTGGAACCATTGGTGAATTTTTATCCAAACACAGCATTGATTAATTCAGAATGACATTGTAATGATAATCAAAGTTGATTAGTTATAAGGTAAATTACATGAAAAAAAAAAAGATAAAATAAAAAACGACGAGCCTCATATGCTTAAGAAAAAAGATTTTGCCAAGTTATTGCACGAGGTAATGGGCAATACCATAAGTAAATCAATTTTGGCAAATGGATTTAAGAAATGTGGCTTATTTCCGTGGAATCCATTGGAGGTAAAAGTCCCACTTGAGAGTGTTAGCGAAAACAAGGACAATAGCGAACAAATTCATTATCTGAAAGGTGGCTTAAATTTTTTAAACGAATCTATCAGTCCCAAAAAAATTGTAGCATTTGATGCAACTCTGGATGAATGGTCAGGTGATTTGGCTGATTTATCGCTGTTTAATTTGTGGAAAAAAACAAAAGATGAACTGTAAAGACTACAACAATTAAACCCAATTATTGATTCTACATTAGAAGGGGTTGAATCGTTAGGTGTTTCTGTAGAAGAGGCCCAATTATGTGATCTGAATTTTGAAGGATTTGACACATCAGGCATCACCATCGATGCGTCAGCATCTAACAATAATAATGGTGTTTTGAAAACCACAATGGAAACAACAGCAACTGCGTTACCTAATACTGTTGATGACAACATGTTAGTGACAATCCCAGGATCACCAACAATTAGCGTTGTTGAAGGTGCACTTAAAACCACTATAGATCAATCGGACATCATTGCTCCTACTGACATGCATGAAATCATGCCAAAACCGTCAACTAGCGCTGTTACTGATGAATTGAATTCCAGTATCGATAGTGTTATTAGCACTATTTCTGACGCTGTACCGGATAATGTTCCCAGTCCCTTTAAAAAACATTTCTTTTACAAGCCTCATATTAAAAAGGAAACGCCTAAATCACGTCCCAAGGAAAGAATACCCACTATTGTTTCAGGAAAAAGTTATCAGGAATATCTAAATCTAAATTAAATATTACTATCATTCGTCTCAAATAACGAGCAATAGCAGTCGTTGTCGCTTTGTCGTAAATGAAGTTTTATGCCTAGCCAAGTTACAGGTGTCGTATCGAACGTTAATTCCATTGGTCTGTGCGTCAGCTCTATGTTTTATCTATGCCCTTCGTCAGCAAACACTACATAAAGTCCATTTCACGAAAGAAGTCCCGCGGACAATTGTGTAACTAAATTTGACAGATGGGGAGATCGGCCATGTTGTCGTTTCTCGATGTTATCAAGGTGCGTTTGTTGTGGTAGATTTTTGTTGTTTATTGTTGGATTAGTGCGTTATAAGGTATATTTACGATGCCAAAAGTTGTAAAAAGTGCAGGTCGAGAAATTATATTAAAGGTGAAGGAGTTCTGTGAAGCAGAACACAAGAATCACGGTGTTATAATACCAATAAACAATGTTCGCAAGAGAGTCGCCGCCATGACAGGTAAATTTTGGGGCTGCCATATACAGATTTTTTCCCGATTTTGATTTCTTACAGATTGGAATTAAGTTTTTATAATGCATGTTTTTTATTAAGGAATATTTTAAAAGGAATTAACGCAACACAATAAAAAAATGTAAAGTTATATTCAAAAATAATGTAATTAAATACGAAAATAATCATTCAAACTTTTTCATTTTATTGCAGGTGTGTCAGAGAAAACTGTAACGAGAGTTACAAAAGAAGGCGCAACAGCGGCGAGTACTTCTAAAGTTATCGTCACCCCAGGGAAGAGTCGCCCGCATGCCAAAAAGTTCGACTTGGATGGATTTGATTTGTGCGCTATACGGCAAAAAATTCACAGTTTTTATGTTGTGAGGAAGGAGTTACCAACATTGGTTAAATTACGTGCAGCTTTGAGAGAAGACATAAATTTTCAAGGAAGTATCACAACATTGCACCGTATATTGCAAAGTATCGGTTTCAAGTACAGGGTGTCTGGCGGCAGATTTATGTTTTTAAACACGATTATTTTATAAAGTAATAAAGGGTGCGGGGGGAGGGTGGCATCATTAGAATCACAGATCGTGCGGATTTATCAGTCGCGATGCCGCAGTGGTCGGGTGACCATCGCGCGTTCGCCATCGAGGCATTTTTCAAGAGTAACGATTCTTACGTGATTGCTCGTCGACAATTTTGTTCACGCTTCAGTATTCGGCGGATAAGTGACGGACCGAGTGTGAATTTAATTCGTTCCTGGGTTCCGCACAACTGCTTCGGTTTTGAACACCCCACGGCCAGGGCCTAGTCGATCTTCAAGGACCCCCGATAACATTGAATTGATCGAACGGAGTTTACATGAAAATCCACGACTTTCAATACGGAAAAGGGCGGCTTCATTGGGACTTCCAAGAGCCATCATTCAAGAAATTTTGAAAAAGGATCTGAAGTTCCACCCTTTTAAAATTCAAATTATTCAAGAACTCAAAGAAAGTGACTTTCATTGTCGCAAATTTTTTTGTGAAACGATGTTGAAGCGTTTTCGCACGGTAAATTCCATTTTTTGGAGCGACGAGGCTCATTTCCATTTAAACGGGCATATTAACAAGCAAAATTGCCGTTACTGGTCTCCAAGAACCCGTAACCCTCGAATGAAACACCAAAAACCATTGCACTGCCCCAGGGTAACTGTTTGGTGCTCTTTATCCACGAACTGACGTAGAAACGTGGGCCAAGATCCAAAAGAAATTGTACGCCTAACAGAAGAGGCTTTAGACTAACAGACTAACTTAACAGAAGACTGATACAGCGGAAGATTGGGCAGCTCAATATAAACATGTACAGCATTTGGAAGAAGAATATTTAAAAAATGATGGTCTTATGGATGATGAAATGGATCGTTTTATTATATCTACGGCTAGTGATAGTGAAACAGAATCTGATTCTGTTTCTATTCACTCTTCTGACAGTGATCATAGTATGACCGATCATAATTATTCAATAAAACTTAGAATAAAACTTTTAAATGTTATTTTATTTTTCTAATGGTTGTTGGTTAATATTTCTAATAGTTGGACGAACATCTCCATTTTATATTTTAGAAATTACAGAAAGATTTATTTTTCACTAATCTGAACTGAGCAGTATGGACATCAAAGAGGGACCTAAATTAAAAAAAAAATCTTCTCTAAATATTCGAATTATGAAAGTAAATGAACTATAAATTATTTCCCCTGATTTCCCCAATTTAACCCTGGCAATATTATGTCGCGCGAATACAGCGCTGCGTCTGCGGGACTTCTTTCGTGAAATGGACTCTAGAGTGCCCGCAAGATAACTCTGCGCGCGGCCGAAATCGGAACTATTCGTATGCCGCCATCTTGTCGTTTATGTCAGGTGTCAAGAGTGAGTGTGTGTTCCGTGTTTTTATTCGTTTTCAAAGTAAATAATCGCCATCGCTATGCCGAAAGTGATTAAGAGTGCTGGCAGGGATATGATTTTGAAGGTCAAACGTGCTTGTGAAGAAGAACGAGATAATAACGGGCCTATAGTACCGTTTTCCAAAGTTAGAGCCCGCGTTGCATATTTGACAGGTAATTTTAGGGTTGCCTGCCATAATAATAAAACTCCCTGAATTTCCTAGATTCGTTATTCGTTTGTAGTTTGGTCGTGTCATCAACAGTGATCGGAATTAGGCGGGCTGAAATATCTACTCTTCGAAAAATAACAGAGTTGTAGTTGTAGTAAGGAAGTCTCCTCTTCTGTTCTTGAACTGTAGGTATTTTAGACCGCCTAATTACGATCACTGATCATCAATACTAAACATCATGTAATTTTTGTATTTTGTTTTAGGCGTTTCCGAACGCACCGTCACCCAAATTACTCAAGAGGGTAATGTAGCATCAACTTCATCTTAAAAAATTGTGACTCCGGGAAAAACCAGGAATCGGAAGAAAAAAATTGATGAATTAGACGATTTTGATAAGTGCGCTATAAGGCATACAATTCAATCGTTTTACGTCGTGAAGAAGGAGATTCCTACCATAAATAAACTTTGGTTGGCATTGAAAGCAGATATTGATTTTAAATTTAGCAGAACATCTTTGAGGAGTATTTTAAAGACTATGGGCTACAAATACAAAAAGTGCCAGTCTAAAAGAAAAGTATTAATAGAACGCAGCGATATTGCAGCTTGGAGAGCGAAGTATATTCAGAGGCTGCGCAAGAATCGTCGGGAGGAAAATCGACCCGTAATTTATCTTGACGAAACGTATATACATGCTTCGTACCAGCTACAAAAATGTTGGCAATCGGAGGAAGAGCCTGGTATTTTTGCTTCTGATAGCGTCGGTGCAAGATGGATTATAGCCCATGCTGGAGGTAAAAGTGGGTTTGTTGAAAACGGACTGCTACTATTCAAGTCCAAATCCAAGTCGAGTGACTATCATGACGATATGAATTCTGCGAACTTCATGCGGTGGATGAATGAAAAAATTGTGCCGAATCTACCATCAAATAGTATTGTAGTGATGGATAATGCGTCATACCACTGCACACAGATAAACAAAGCGCCTACAATTGGCAATAGAAAAGCAGACCTCCAAGAGTGGCTTACGAAAAATGGCATTGAATTCGACGATTGTTGGACAAAAGCGCAATTATACGTTTTAATCAAACGACACAAAGGGGACCCTCAGTATGAAATAGAAGAGATGCTAAATGAATATGGACATGAGGTTTTGCGATTACCGCCTTACCATTGCGATTTAAATCCAATCGAAAAGATTTGGGCAACTGTGAAGAGGCGCATTGCTGAGAAAAATGTCGCTCAAGCTCCTAGCGAAATATCTTCAATTACTGAGGCGGCGTTTAGAACAGTCACGGCAGAAGAATGGCTGAATGTTTGTATTCATGTTGAAAAAATAGAAGACAAATATTTCGAATCAGACAGGCTAATGGATATGGAAATGGAAAAGTTTATAATTAATGTTACAGGCGACACATCAGACTCTTCTGATGAAGATTCTATAATTGATTCGGATGAAGATGTTCAAATGGAAGGCATAAACCCTCTGCAGGACCATTCCTATACAAAATTTACTGATACAACTAGGTATTCAATAAAAGACTTGCAAGGTTCCCATGGCCTTTTAATTTCCTTTAACTTTATTTACATAGTTTGCTTTTTGATTTACTTTATAATATTAGATAAAATGCCATCGGGAATAAATTAGTAAGAACATCAATTAAGCCTAAGCTAGAATACATAAATTATGATTATGAATCAAATTTTAGTACGTATCGAAAGATATTTTTTGATTAAATTAAGGAAAACAAAAAATAGTTTAGCTGGCAACATTAAGTACGCCATCAATCGCGCGCAGACTTATCTTGCGGGCACTATACCCGTCAGTGGAAGGCCGCCATCTTAGATATGCGCAAGAGATTTGACGCGCGTTTTTATCCACAGCGCCATCTGTGTTACCATGTCTGAACCATCGCGTAGTTCACTTAAGTAAGTAGAGTAAATCCATATCCGTGTGTTACTTGGTTCCACCGTTCGTTACTAGGTGGCGCTCTCATCAACAGTTATGAAAAGTTTGATAAATTGTGAAAGTAAAGACAAATAAGTTATATCGTAATAAAGCACTAACAAAGATAACAAAATAAATAAAAATAATTATATTTCTTTACAAAAAATACCATTTAACCGAGAAAATACAACGCAATACAGAAAACTTAACTTGAAGACTGAGCTCAGCTGATAATAAATCGCCATTTTGTGTCGTTATCTACAGGGTTCTGGCGTTCGCTTGATTCTTGGCAAGAAAATCTATGACAGAGTGATAACGCTTGTCGTTTGTGTAATTTGGCTACGCCTATGTATGAGAATGTAATCGTTCGACACAGTCGATTCGTTTGATGTAAATTGTTGTCGATGGGTCACGTGATATTTTCGTGGCATTGTGTGAATCCCATACATTTTAATTCCACAATAGATTCGACAGCTGACGTTTTCGCTTGTCAAAATTGTCATTTGGCTACGGATTTGTATGAAAGTAAGTTTGACCCCGCCGAATCGTTTGATGGAATGGATTGTTATTGACCCTTGGCTAGGAATTATATGTTCGTTGTCGACAGACCACGTGGTAAATTTATAGCATGTGTCAATCCCATACATTTTCGGGCGTATCGACTAGTGTCATCGCTTATCGACTGTAACTTGGCTAAGCCCCCTGACATGAACTCTGAACACGAAACTCTGCTTTTCCACACCGAAGTTCGTTGGCTTTCGAAAGAAAACATGCTGTCGAGGTTGTACGAACTAAGAGAGGAAGTACAAATATTCTTAACTTACAAGGAAAACAAAGAGTTGCTAGATCAGTTCTGTGAGCCCGAATATAAAATACGTTTTGCTTATTTGGTCGACTTTTTTGCGCAAATAAATAAATTGAACCTTCAACTGCATGGATCAGGAAATTTGAAGTTGCAAGGCATGAGCAACATATTTGCATATGAAGATAAAATCAGGGCGTTTATTGCTAAAATCGAGCTATGGATTAATAAGGTTGAAAGAAAAAACTTTTCTGCATTTGATACGCTCAACCAAATTATTGACGGACAAGGTGCAGATATTAAACAAGAAATTCAGAAAACCATGATGCTCCATTTGACAAAATTAAAAAGTGAATTTATCGCTATTTTCCTGACTGCGGGGACAAAAGTATTCAGAAACTGAAAACAGATCCGGAATCCTTTCATTCTCAACGTTTCCGAAGTCTCTGATGAAATTCAAGAAGAAGTGATTGAAATGCAACACGACACGAACTTAAAAGATACATTCGAATCAGGAATAAATCTTGAGGAATTTTGGAGCCAAAAAGCAATTTCTTTTCCAAAGCTTCGAGACATTGCTATGCGTTACCTAACTTTATTTTCATCGACGTATCTATGCGAGCAGGGGTTTTCGACGCTTCTGATGATTAAAAACAAGCATCGAAATCGGTTGGATGCCACTGCCGACATGCGTTTAGCATTGAGTAGCACTGAACCAAGAATTCAGAAGTTAGTAAAGAGTATGCAGTCACAAAAATCACATTAAATTAAAATCTGTAACTTTTACATTTTTGCTAAATAATAAATAAATGAGTGCTAGTTATAAAATTGTGCTTGTTTTCTTTATCAAACAATCCTTAATTTAGGAAAACCAACTGGGTGGTCCCCGGCAAGATAAACATTTGGTAAAATGGTCCCTCATGACTAAAAGGTTAAGAACCACTGATTTACACGATATCCCCCATACGTCCCAGTACTCAAAATTACGATCACAACGCCACGTCCCAAAGTAAAATGGGTCTGAAATTGGCACTACTTTTGCTCATATATGAGTCACGGACGTGTGAAACACGGTACAAAAATTTTGTTAGCCCTAAAAAGTAAAATAAAATAATAGGTAAGCATGAAATGTCATTTATTAAAGATTTTCACACAACTTTTTCTTATTCTACAGTTCATGTTCAACATGGCCGCCTCTATTTCTGATACATTGTCGCATCCTTCTACGGAGACCAGTCTTTACTACTCCAGTGGTTAACGTGGTCCTCATTTTATTGGCTGCATCCACAATCCTTTCTCGTAAGTCTTCCACAGACGAAACTGGATTCGGCTCGCTGTACACAAAACTTTTCATGCACCCCCACACGTGAAAATCCATGGGGGTTAGGTCCGGACTTCTTGCTGGCCATGGCAACGGTCCACCTCGTCCTATCCATTTGTTTGGATAATTTGTGTCCAGCCAGTCTCTGACACTTCTCCTGAAATGGGCAGGGCAGCCATCATGTTGGAACCACATGTCCCTGATCAGGTTGAGTGGCAGATCATCCAGCAAATCACTTAAGTCTGCTCTCAGGAAATTTTCGTAGCTTTCCCCATTTAGATTATCCGGGAGAAAGTAAGGTCCAATCAAATGATTGGAGATAATGCCCATCCACACATTCACGCTGAATCTTCGTTGGGACCCCTTCACTCTTTTCTTATTGGGATTCCTTAGCTCTTTTGGGGCCCAGTAATGGGCGTTGTGATAGTTAGTTATGCCATCTTTATCAAATTTGGACTCATCCGTCCACAAGATATTTCTTAGAAAATCTGGGTCTTCTACGTCAGCATTTAGCATAAATCTGCAAAAGTCCAATCTTCTCGCGGGGTCTCCTTCTTCAATAACGTGTACCGGCGTGTAATGGTACGGGTATAGGCCAGCAGTATGCACTGTAAACCACACTCTCCATTGCGAAAGTCCCAGATCACGGGCAACAATATTAGTGGAAGTAGTCGGATCCGCTCGAAAGCGTTGCACTATCTCATTGTCCTGTTCTTCGTCATCAATTCGTGGTCTTCCCATGTCTGTATTTCGTCTCAAAACAGAGCCAGTTTCTCGAAGTCTTCGATAGACTCTGTCAAAAACGGCCACATCCGGCACTCGACGACCGGGGTAGCGAGTTATGTATTCGTTGCGAGCTTTTACTTTTTTTCCACGAAATGTAATACAAACCCTAGATTGTTATACCTCGTTAGATAGCTGATGAAACGTAGATATTTTAAAAAACATCTGCCGAACCATTGCCATAATATTTTTTTTAGATATCCCTTAGAGAAAAATAAACTTTCTAATATTTTTTTTTATTTCTTAACTTTCACTTGTCTACTACGGTCTATTCAATTAACTTATGCACTATTTTAATGATTGACGTCCTAAAGCATCTTATTACACATGTAAAAATGCAATAATAATAATAATAAGATACAGTCGTTCTGGGTAAAATTGGACCATCGGTACAACATTGGACCGCACCCTAAACAAACACTTTCGATTATTTTTATCTGTTTCCGAACTTGCTTTAGTAAAATGCATGTATCCGAACATGAATTACAGAATACATAGACAGTAAAGAACGGAATTTGACAGACAAACTAAAGCCTAGGTTACACGGTGCGAGCTAGCATGCGAGCTGACCGTGTCAGTTACTGAGGTGCAATAGCTCGCACTGTGTGACCGCATCATACGAGTAACTGTTATGTGCGAGTGGGACAGTTGCTCGCAAGCGAGTTACTTCAACATTTTTTGTTTTTACTCGCAACTGGCCTTCCCCCACCACGCCACTCGCACGTCGCTCGGTCGTCAACTCGCATGATTTCGCGAAATGACAGTAGCTCGTACGCTCGGGCCCACGCCGCCGGTGCAGTGTTTTTGTAGGTTTCTTGCGTTGGCATCAAAATGGCGGAAAGGTGGACATCCGATCAAAATATAAAGTTTGTGGAGCTATACAAGAATCAAACGAACTTATGGAATTGTTTGGATCCTAATTACAAGAACAGAGATTTGCGTAAAGCGTCGTTAGAACACATCCGCTTGGAATGCAATTTACAAAACATGAATGAAGTTACAAAAAAAATCAAAAATTTACGCTCAACGTATAACCAGGAGTTATTGAAAATTGAAAAGAGCAAAAAAAGTGGATCTGGCACTGATGAGATCTATAAACCATCTATCAAATGGTTCGATTCTATGGATTATATTATGAAAATAATTAATCTTAAAGAAAAGGAAACATCAAGTAATTTGGTAAGTATTTTATTACAAATTATAATTACAAAGGCACAAGGCACATTCCAAACCAGTCAGGGTCCACAAAATTTACTATCCTTTATTTTTCTCTTCCCTTTTATATTCTAATTACTACTAGGTAATTATAATTACCTAATCATATAATTTTGCCATGCAACTGCTCCGTCGTCATTGAAATAATTTTTATATTTATCACGCATTTTCTCTGCTATTAATTTCGATCTATTATTAATTCTCGAGCGACGAATACTCGGTAATTCATTAATTTCGGACCTCCACTGGCCTTGAATGATTTGAAAGTTTATGATGTCTTCATAATCTGTAGTTCCTGGTGGTGTATAATATTTGATGCAGTAGTACGTAACCAGTTGTGTAATGTACAAGCACATAAGACGATCTTTATCGTAGTTTCCTCTGTAACTTGAATTGGCTTTCCCAACACGAAAACGAGATGCTAGAATGCCGAACCCATTCTCCACAATCCTTCTTGCTCTGCTCAACCTATAATTAAAAATCTTTTCTGCGGTAGTCAATGTATTTTTGTAGGGCTTTAGTAAATACGGTTTTAAAGGGAAGGCATCATCTCCAACTAGAATACCATTTTCAGGCAACAATAAATTGTTTTCTAGATAAGGATACAAAGAGCAGTTTTGGAATACCCCACTATCTGCGTTACGACCATATGAGCCTATATCTACATATCTAAAAATATAATCGTGATCCACAACAGCCATGAGCACTATACTATTTGTTCCTTTGTAGTTATAATATTCATTGCCACAATTTGGTGGTGCTTGAATTGTTATATGCTTCCCATCGATAGAGCCACAACAATTAGGGAAATTCCACCTCGAAGCGAATCCTATTTGGATATCTTGCCATTCTTCCACATTCGGTATCTGAAAAATAAAAGAGTAATGTTAATTTCAGGAACCATATCATCCATCAACGTCAAGAAGCAACGTCGCATCAGCGTCAGGAAGCGAGGAGGCCACGAATAACGTGGACCTTGATGCTAGTGACAATAGCAACAAAGCTGCTCTTATAAAAGTGGTAAAGCCACCAAAAACTCTAAAGTTAAAGACGAAATTATCATCAGAACGGTCTGACATTCAAGCAGCCGTAAATGAACTCAAAGAACTAAATAGTAGTTTAGTAAACGTGTCTGCCCCGATTACAAGAGAATTAGAAGATGAATGTGATGTTATTGGAAGACATGTAGCACTGCAGCTGAAACAGTTATCTTCGATTGATAGAATTGATGCGACAGATGAAATACAGGCGATACTCTCTAGATACCGTAAGAGAGCCCTCTGTGGTAGAATTGTGTACACACCTTCTAATTACAGTTCCGAATGTACGCCATCACCACAGCCTACAGTAAATTATGAAATGTCTGCACTCTCTATGCAAGTGGAACAATCTTCACAATCTATACTCCATAATGAATGTACGCTATCACCACAGCCTGTAGCCTACCAGCTTGTAGAGGTCGCTACTGAAGCTTATCAACCTGTTGAACCTACAACATCTGCATTCTCTGCGCCACTGCTGGATCAATTTGAATCTATACCCCAATCTAATGATGTACTTGCTGCAGCAATAAATCTCTAATATTAAAAAATAACGAACTAAGCTATGTAGTACTGTAGTTATTAAGTATTAATATGTAAAGTTCACGTTTAATATGTACAAAAACTTTACAAAACCATTGTGAATTTGATTATGAATAAAAAAAATACTTACTTTGATATAATCTTTTAGACTTTCATTGATAGCAGCACACACTTCTGGTATTATTTTAATGATGGATGCTTTTGAAGCTTTGCTTTGCTTTTGTTTTTTTTTGCTTTAGGGTTATTTCCAACTTCACCCTCGCAGGTATCGCATCCCTCATTAGTGTATCATCACGTTGAATTTTTGGAGCAATCAAATTTAAAAGTATTTCCACTTGTTCAGTTGTCAATCTCATAACCGCTTTATATTCTCGGGGATCTTCATCATATAGCTCTTTAAATATTGAATTCGTTGCCCCTTTTCTTTGCAGCCAAGTCCTGACCCAAACACTTCTCTTCTTCTTCTTTTTTTGTATAGCTCTTTCAATTTCAACACAAAGTATTTTCGTAACTGCTTTTATAGTGGTATGCACTGTGATTAAACGTGTATTTTGCGACAACATCGCACGAGACATGATACAGACGAACTATGCGAGTACACTGGTGCAGTAGCTGTCTTCCTGCGACGCCAGCAGTTCGCATAGTGTGACCGAGCGAGGCGAGTCGAGCTACTGTCATACGAGTACACATGCACAGTAGCTGTCTACTGTCATATCAGCTGCTCGCACTGTGTAACCTATCCTTAAGTCACATATCAAAACAAACAGCTGATCTTCTCTCGCCTTGCAGACGCTGTATTAGATTCGCTGTGTTCAATTAGCATTATTTCGAGTTTTTGAGCTGGAAATTGGGTGAGTTATTGCATTTTTATGCCATATAATTCTTGTTTTTTGATTTGAATGTTTGTTTTTAACTGATTCACGCTTATAAATGCCATAATTACTAAAATCAATGTTGAAGCTAAAATATCAAGAAATTTGGGGCAACATTGGACCGGTCCAATGTTACTCACACTTTGTTTATAAAATCCTAAATAAATTCGGGGTAACTTTGGACAATGAAATGTTTTTTTTTCAGGTGCAATATGCCTCGAAAAAATAATATAAAAGAGCCAGGTGTGCGTAAATATGGCACCATATCAAATTACACGCAGGAGATGTTGGATGACGCCTTATATAAAATAAGATCTGGTGCATTAAGTCAAAGAAAAGCTTGTAAAATTTATAAAATACCTAAAAGCACAATTAATCTTAAACTTAAAAATAAACATAACAAACCTGTGGGACGTCCTACATGCTTGACGATGGACGAAGAGAATATTTTCAGAGACCACTTGCTAGCGCTAAGTGACTTGGGTATTCCAATTGGCTTACAAGATTTTAGAGATGTAGTTAAAAGATACTTGGATAACATTGGGAAAACAGTTCCTGTGTTCAAAGACAACAGTCCTGGATATGAGAGGGCAAAACTTTACATGGAACGGCATCCAGCCATAAAAGAAAAAATTGCTCACAAGATCTCCAGGAAACGAGCTCAAGTAAATGAAGACATGGTGAACGAATTCTTCAACAGGCTTGAAAAAGAGATGGAAGACGTTAGCCCTGACAATATATATAATATGGACGAAAGCGGATTCCATGATGACCCTGGAAAAAAAAAACTTTTATTCAGACGTTCCACTCGCCACCCTGAACAGGTGAAAAATTCCAGTAAATCTTGTTTTACCATAGTATTTGCTGGAAATGCTATTGGAGACATCATCCCTCCATTCTCCATATTTAAAGGGAAACATTGTTGGTCCGACTGGCTTGTTAATGCCCCAAAGTCTTCAAAAATGGCTGTTTTAAAGTCTGGCTGGATAGATGCTGATATTTTCGAAGAATGGCTAGAAAAACATTTTGTGCCAATTGTTGACCAAAAAGAAGGAAAGAAAATTCTTATATGTGACAATTTAAGTGCACATATAAGTGTAAAAGCTCTTAAGATCTGTGAAGAACACAATATCAAATTAATATGCCTCATACCCAACTCGACACATATCCTACAACCCTTGGATGTAGGATATTTTTCATCTCTAAAGTCAGCTTGGCGAACAGTGCTCAACAAATGGCGTCAAACAGAACGAGGAAAGAAAGCTGAAGCACTACCTAAAAACGTGTTCTGCCAGCTTGTCAATTCAGCGCTTCAACTGAATGAATCCACAGCAGGGATTAATATGATAGCAGGATTCAGAAAATGTGGTATTTTCCCATGCTCGCGTATTGAAGTCCTACAAGTGTTACCTTCGTACGCAACTGGCCACATCCAAGCTACTGTTGGGGACACATTTAAGGAATACTTGCAAGAAATAAGAGCGGCGGACTTAAATATAAAAACAACCAAGAAATTCCAGCTGCCAGTTAAAGCAGGAAAGTCAATTTCCGCCGAAGAAGTGGAAAATTTTTATAAAAATAGACAGAAAGAGCAGGAGAAGAAAAAGGAAAATCCTGTAAAAAAAGGAAGGCCCAAAGGCTCTAAAAACAAAAAAACCACGAAGAAATCGGAGGTAGAAAAAGAAGTAATAGAAAAAAGTGGACAGGCAGCGGCTGAGATGGAATTCGATAATCACGAGCCTGAGGACGAAGACTCACAAACGGAATGTTTTGAATTGATGGTAACAACAGCTCAAGTACATGATGAGCCAAAAAACCTAGATTCCGAATTGGACAAAATTGAAGAATGGATTATGAGCAACGTACCGATCCCCGATAAAGAAGTAGAGCTGACTGATGACTGCATTGCTGATTTTGGCCAAGAAGAACAGCAGAGTAGTGATAAAAACCCAAGAGAACAGAGAAATGAAGAAAAATCGAGGAGTGTCAAGTACAAAAGAGCCAAGAATAACATAGAAACTGAAAGTGTTCAGGACAAACAAGAGAAACAAACTAATAAAATACGACAGAATAAACGGAAGAAGTCATCTCGAACCAGCGTATATCCAACAAAAAAAACGAAAATCGATGACATTATAGAGCATTGGCAAGACAATCATGTGCCAATCCATGATGAGATAGAGGTGATTGATGAATGTATCCTTAATGCTGACGATGAGACAGAGCTACCGATAGGGAATTTTTCTGAGACAATCACTGGAGAGTACGTTGTTCATCAAGACAGTGGACAACTCGTCAAATTTCAAAACGAAGAAGAAATATATAAAGTAAACAAATATTGCGTATTTCAAGACGAAGGAAGTCTTTTTCCAGGGCGCATCACAAAAATTGGCCAATCACCATATGAAATATGGGTGAGCTGCCTTAACAAAAGGTATGAAGGAGGCTGGACATGGCCAGCAAATCCAGATATAACTAAAATTACCGATTCAAAGATGATAAAAAAGGCGATAGCTGATGAAAACATCACTCGATGCGGGAACGTTATTTATTTACAAGATGACTTTTTGTGCCTGGAATGGGGAGAGTAATTGTTGATTTAAACAAAACATGGTCTGATATTTTACTGTAGGTTAATTTCATGCTAAACCCTGATTCAGCATTAGAGATATTTTTTGTAAACAATGGTTGTTACCATATGAAAAAATATTTTTGAATTAGAAGTTTACAAAAATTTTCTAAATACTTGTGGTAGGGTTTATTTTCTAATCAATATCCATAGACTGACACACAGTGATGGTTTTGTAATATATATTATATTTTAATTTATTTTATTAACAATGTTATAAAATGATAAAGAAATATTAGGAGCGAATATTTTACGACACTGGTATCATCGGAGTAAAATGGTAGTAAGTCACAGAAGTTCGAAACAATTTTTGAATGTTGACAACAAACGCCATTTTTTGTGTTTGTTTGTATTGTAATTTCATTCGTCTCTCGTCCGTCGAAGTCGAATGTGTTCCTTTTTCGTTACTCGTGTGCAATTGTGCGTTGTTGAGTTTTCGTTGTTACCTTATCGTTGTCTGTTATTGTTATCAGTTTTCGTTAAGTTTTCAACCTTGTTTTGTTATTGTTATTGTTTTGTTTGTACAAATAAAGGCGGGTACAGACTGCTGTAACGTAACATGCAATGTAACACGCAATGAAAGAATTTGCCGTCCATATTGTCGCAATGTATCATGCAATGTAACATAATTCCCTTAGTCTAGACGCCTTGCGCGCACGAACCGTGCACACTACGCGCACGAACAGAGCATTTCAACACGTGAGCGCCGCGATCCACCATTTGTCGGTTTTTTCGCCGAACTCAAAGGGGCGCGCAGTGTGCACGGAGCGTCAGTGAGGACGGGTTGTCTGTGTCTGTACTGTGGTACGCGCGCGAACCATGGAAGAAAACACAGCTTCGGCAGAGCCTACACATGAATTATGGAGTGAAGAGAAAGTATTGCAGTTAATTGAGGCGTATAGAACAAGAGACATTTTGTGGAATCCACAAAATGAATCTTTTTACAAAAAACATCTGAAACTGGACGCTTGGTTAGAAATTGCCAACTTGATGGAAACAACGCAAGAAAAATGTAACAACAAAATTATTAGTCTCCTATCATCCTACCGTCGTGAAAAACTGAGGGAAAAAAAATCGAAAGGAACAGGAAAAGGTAAGAAAACACTTAATTATTATTTATTCATAATATTATTCTAATCACACGTTATTTTTGTTCGTGTTCGATGTTCGAATAGTCACCTAGTGTCAAAATAGTGTGATATAGAAAACAATAATACTATCTACCTACGGCAGTAAAAAAATACTTATTTATTTTATTTATTACTAAAAATTACTGAGCTGTACCTCTTTATTTTTAGTTATTGTGTTTTTACAGGAAGATAATGATTGTGTTTTTTATGTTTAAAATCAATTTTATCTTTTTTATTTACAGGTGCTTCGGAGAGATACACAAGCAGATGGTTTGCTTATGAAGCGTTAAAGTTCTTAGACGACCGTAACAAACCGAGAAAGAGAATGAACTCGGTAAGTAAAGACTGGTTTGATTTTTTTTTCTTATTAATATCTGTCTTGCCAAGAAATCTTCCCTTCTTTTATAAAATAATCAGAGAGTTCATCTCTCAATGCATTTAAATGTGCAGGTGATCGTCGAGGAATATTTCTTAAAGGTAGTAGTGATCTCAGGTCTTCATTACTTTGCCTCCATGTTTCTTCATTCATACCTTCTTCAGTTTCAATTAATTCTTGATTAAAGTATGTAGTTCTAGAGTGACGTCTCAAATAATTATGTAAAAGAACAATTGTCATAACTACTAGCTCAGCTTTATCAGGCTGTAAAAGCATTGGTTTCCTTAGAACTCTAAAGACAGACGATATGATACCAAATGCATTTTCAACTGTTCTTCTAGCTCTGCTTAGTCTGTGATTAAATACTCTCTTTGAAGTTCCTTTTGGATGTGTCCCAGCATATGGTTTCATCAGATTTTCACTTAAAGCAAAGGCACTATCCCCCACAAAGAAGTAGGGTATTGGGATATGTCTTTCTGGGAGTGGATGAGGTGATGGAAAGTTTATTAAACGATTTTCTATCAAATCATAAAGTTTTGTATCCCTAAAGACACCCCCGTCTGAGATCCTCCCTTGGCATCCCACATCTACAAATAAAAAATTGTAATCGGCGTCAACCAAAGCAAAAAGCACGATGCTAAAAAAGTTTTTATAGTTGTAGAATTCGGTTCCACTTTTGATAGGTGCTTCAAGCACAACGTGTTTTCCGTCCAATGCCCCTAAACAGTGTGGGAAATTCCATTTCTCTTCAAATTGGTTGCTTATATTTAACCAAGATTCTTCTGTCGTTGGAATCTAAAACAAAAACGATTATTAATAGATAGATACGAGGATGTGATTATACTTAGTAGCCCTTAAAGTTACATCCTCCTGTCTAGTAGTTTATATCAAAAGTTAGTCCTTACAGTCTACAGTTATAAATTATTTTTATGTTTTTCAGGTGGCGGTTCAACAACCAATTGCCCAAGAAAATCCACTGAACGAATTTATTGCTCCACCTCAACGGAATGATTATATACCTACGCGAGCTAAGCAAGCCAAAAAGGATGACAACAGTGTACTTTCAGAAGTTGTGGGCATATTACAAACTACTGCTAATAAGTTAGGAAGTTCAAGCGCTGTAGATTTAACTACTACTTTCGCGTCATATGTAGCAGCTAAAATGAAAACTTATTCTACTCAAACTAGAAATTCTGTGGAACACGCAATTTTTGACATCCTAATGAAAGCTGACAAAGGCTTCTACGAAGGCTCATATCGTCAGCAGGATAACTATCCGACTTCATACCAAGAATCCTACTGTGCACCACCGAAGACAAGACAAGATTATGTCGATTTGACCGGCTATGGGAATCGTCCTGGAACTTCCGCATTTCGTCAGTCGACTTCCGCACTGCCTCCAGACACAAATCAACAAGCACACTATGGCTATACCACTGCAAGGAATGAAGAATACGATACTGATCAACAGCCATCGTCTGTTACTTCACTTGAATCTCAGCAATCCTTAGACGATTATAATGATTTGGGCCTGATGAAGGGTTTGTGATTTTACCACTTAAAATTTTGTTTAAAACTTGATTATAAATAAAACTTACCTTGATATATTCTTTTAATTCCTCAATTATAGCGGAGCAAACTTCTGGAATAATACCACTTATGGCTTGTTTCGATACCCTGAAGGTATATTGTAAACTTGTGTAAGAGTCACCACTAGCTAAAAAACGAAGTGTTATTGCCAGTCGGTCTTGGATTGAAATTGAAGCCCTTAAATGTGTGCAATTCCGATAAATTCTTGGTCCGACCAATCTGAGCAGATTTTCGAATGTCGTTGGAGTCATCCTTGTGAAATTTTGAAATTGTCCGGTTAATCTCATGTCGGCCATTAATTGTGCACCAGCTCTCTGACTGTACAACTCTGTACGCCACCATCGTCGAGGTCTTCGGCGTTTTTTTATCACATGGTTGGTGATAATTAATGAAGCACCGACAATCATCGTAGCTAGTAATAATTGGTCGTCACGATCCATTCTCTTTGCGTGTTCTCGGCAGACTGAGCTATATTCGCCGCGCGCATGCCGGAAAAGATGCGAGTCCGTACATGCTCGGTTTGTGCGCGCGCTGCGTCCACATTTATGAAATGCTCCTTTCATATTACATTGCATGTTACGTTACAGCAGTCTGTACCCGCCTTAATACAAACATGGAACCTCAAGCCACACCGCCGCCGATGGCGGAGATGCCGCCGATATCGGAGATGCCGCCGGGTCCATCGACATCGTCAATAAGTGACTATCTGTCGCCACCCAAAAAACGTCCGAGGAAATCTATGTCTAAGGTTACACGCTCAATCTGGCGTCAGTCTGGTCAATCAGTCTGCTCAGAATGATGGGAGAATTATCGTCTAACCGGTTGACTGACGTACTGATGGTCCAGAATGACAAAAATTAAATATTTTAAATATTTTTTATCATTCTGTTGTGAATGACAGCAGACTGATGCCAGACTGATCGTGTAACCGCTCGAATCATTCCCGTGTCAGTCAGTCACCGTCCCCGACGCAATGGAGCAAGACGTGCCAAGCGACGAAGCCCTGCCGCCGCCGCCCACTTCACTCCCGCCACCGCCAATCGAGATAGAAAAAGAATTCATTCTCTCATTCGAGTCCTTGCCAGAGTTATGGGATAAAACGCATACGTTATATTGTAATAAATACAAGAGAAATGACGCTTTGCGAAAACTCCTCGACATATATATAAAAGTGAAACCCGGGGCAACTATAGAGGATGTCAAAAAAAAAATCAACGTTTTACGGTCCAACTACAGGAGAGAGCTCAAGAAAATTATTTCATCGCGAAGATCGGGGTCTAGTACAGATGACTTATACTGTCCAAAAAGTTGGACTTTCGAATATTTAAAATTTTTGGATAAATTTGAGCAGCCTGTTCCGGTAGATCGGGTAAGTAAGAGCATATTTTCTATGTAGTATAGGTACATATTGTTACGCCGAGGCTGTTAAACAATGAGTAATAATCGAACCTTCTCGAACGCTTTTGTCTTGCTGTGTTATTGTTGCTATTGTTTGTGGTTTCGCAGAATGGGGAGTGGCCATTGTGTCGAGGGACCGACCCTTTCCTGGAAGGATCGACATCGTTCTCGAACAATCGAAATGTGTGCGATATAAATAGGCCGGAGAGATGGCCGGACAGTCAGTCTTAGTGAGTTAGTCTCAGCGAAGCCCTGGAGGACTGACGTGGGGAAGGGTCTCGCGTGAACAGTAGTTGCTCCCGAGTCAGTCTGGATTAAGCTATACGTGCGATCATTTCGGTGACTTTAAGTGGTGTGAATTAGTGTGTTGTGATACGTGTGACCAAGTTCGTGTATTCATCGTTTAGTGTTGAATAAAAGTGTTATTTTGGTTAGATCGATTATCATTATTTTATCCCGAACCCTCAGCTCGTAACAATATTATATAGCCCGGCGAGTCCGTGCGTGCAGTGCCTGCATGGAGACAGACGTTGAGAGGATGAAGTAGCCATAAAAGTAACACGTGCATTGCACGTAATTTCACACCTCGTCCCCCCAACATCTCCCTCCAACATGTCACCCCGCAGTAGGTAGGTAGGTAGGTAAATAAAACAAAGTAGGTATAATGCTGTAAAATTATTATTATATGTTCTCTATTCACTATTCACTATTGGAGGTCATTTTTGCTAATTTCCAATTTACCCTCATGGCTAAAGTAATGGCAAAGTCTTTCTCTTATCACTTTGGCATCATTAGTTGAATTTCGGGTAGAAGTGGGCTCCAAATCGTTCAATCCAATATCAGTAGCTTTTGTAATTTTCCAGTTTGATGCCAAGTAGCGACGGGATTTGGTTTTCATTAAGTAGTTATGTAAATAACAGCAAGCCGTTACTATCACTGAGGCTTTTCGTGGCTCAAAGCATATTGCTTTTTGAAACACACCGAATTTTTTTGTTATTATACCAAAAGCACCTTCAATAACTGATCTAGCTCGTGACAGTCGCCTGTTAAATTCTTTTCGCTCATTATTATTGTTACATGCACTTTGTGGATATGGCTTCATTAAATTTTTCCCTAGTGCAAAAGCCTCATCAGATATAAAAACATAAGGAAAACTTTCGGAGGCATATGGCAATGGCGATGGTTCTGGTATATCTAATTCGCCTTTACTATAGAGATCCCAGAATTTTGTGTAAAACAGAACACCACCATCCGATACTCGGCCATTCGCACCAACATCAATCATTATAAATTCTTTATTTGCATTTGCCAGTGCCATCAAGACAATACTAAAGTGACCTTTATAATTGAAATATAGTGACCCTGAGTGTTCTGGTCTTTGGATCTTAACATGTTTACCATCCAAAGCTCCCAAACAATTCCAAAATTGATATTTATCCCCAAAATCAGTGGCAATTCTTTTCCATTCCTCTTTTGATGGTTTCTGAAAAGAAAAAAATGGTAGAAGTTAATATTGTACGTTTCGTTTTTTCAGGTTAGTGATGGTAATCAGAATGAAACTGAATCTGATCAAGCACAAAAAGAGCAAGAAGTGGCTGCGACTATTTCTTCATTCGTGTCAGCCCCACCACCACCCGCAAGACCGCCTCGGCTTAGTTCCAAGAGAAGTGTTCATAAAACACAAAATGAATTACTGGAACGAGCATGCAATTACTTAGCAGAACCCCAAGTTAGTGGTGTTCAGTCAATTGCATTTGACTGGGCAGAAACATTAGAACGACTGACCCCTACTCAAAGATTATATGCCAAGAAGGCCATTAATGATGTGCTATTTGAAGCGGAATTAGGAAATTTACACAGATACTCGGTTCAAATAAATGTAACATCAACCCCTTCACCTGCACCATATCCCTATTACACATCTCCACCCGAATCATCTTTCTATTCGCACACAACATCTCCCGACTACATCCAAAGAGCTCCACCCGCACAATCACCCATCTACATTGAAACCCCAGTCACAGCTCCTCTCGCGCATTCTTCCAACAACATCCAAACCCAAGTCGGAGCTCCTCCCGCACAATCACCCATCTACATTGAAACCCCAGTCACAGCTCCTCTCGCGCATTCTTCCAACAACATCCAAACCCAAGTCGGAGCTCCTCCCGCACAATCACCCATCTACATTCAAACCCCAGTCACAGCTCCTCTCGCGCATTCTTCCAACAACATCCAAACCCAAGTCGGAGCTCCTCCCGCACAATCACCCATCTACATTGAAACCCCAGTCACAGCTCCTCTCGCGCATTCTTCCAACAACATCCAAACCCAAGTCGGAGCTCCTCCCGCACAATCACCCATCTACATTCAAACCCCAGTCACAGCTCCTCTCGCGCATTCTTCCAACAACATCCAAACCCAAGTCGGAGCTCCTCCCGCACAATCACCCATCTACATTCAAACCCCTGTCACAGCTCCTCTCGCGCATTCTTCCAACAACATCCAAACCCAAGTCGGAGCTCCTCCCGCACAATCACCCATCTACATTCAAACCCCTGTCACAGCTGGTTCGTTATTCGCTCAATTTCAAGCGGAATAATATGATTAAATAGGCAAAACTAAACAATTACATAGTGCCATAAATTGAATTACATTGTTGTTTTTGTAAGCAAAATAATAAAAATAAAGTACTTAATATAGATATTTTACTTACCCTGATATAAGACTGTAGGACATAAATTAATACTTCGCATGTCTGAATAATTGACTGACTGATGGCAGCAGGTGACATAATTGCAGAATATTTAAGATCTTTAATATTTCTTCCAGTAGCAAGGTATCGTAAAGTGACAGCTAATCTTTCTTCGGCGGTTATTGCTTTCCTCATACAGGTATCTTGTTTTTCCAAATATGGTTTGATCATTTGCAACAAATGCTCGTAGCAGGCTTCTTTCATTCGATAGTAATTTTGAAAGTCTTCTTCGTCATCCTGTTGTCGTATTTCATTTAATAAATTTAGATGCGTGTAATGTTCTCTTTTTTGTAGCCAGGTTTTCATCCATCGCTTCCTTTTTACGCGCTTCTTTAGCAGTAAAGCGATAATTATAATAGCACAGGCTCTTTTTTTTTTTCACAATATCCATGGCTAGGCAGGACCAGGTGACTCACTTGACTGTCGTCTTCACTTTACGAATGATAACTAACGTAAGTTTTATCAGTCTGCTGTCAGTTTAGACTGAGCGTGTAACCGTGTTTACCATCCATCATTCTGGCATCAGTCTTAGTCGGACCAAACTGATGGACTGAACTTACGCCAGATTGAGCGTGTAACCTTAGACTTAGAGTGCTACAGAAAAACTCATGGTGATGAATGTTTATAAAAATACATACAAACATTGGGCGCAGGGTGAAGTTTGGTCACTTGGAGCTTGTGCCAAAAAAGTGGCCGAGCTTTTGGGGCTCTCTGCAATAACTGTGCAAAGAATTTTGAAGGAACACAAAGCAACTGGCACTTTACGTTCTCCCAAAAAAACTGGTTCAAAAACCAATTGCCTTCAAAAAATGGATGAATATTCATTCTCAGCAATAAGAAGGATAGTTCACCAATTTTATCGGAGAAATGAGATTCCCACCGTAGCCAAGGTAAGAATTTAGTTGCATAAACTTATTTATACTAATCCATTGTATGTTGTAGGGACAATGTCAACAGTGATATTATGAATCCAACCTATCTATCACCACTCATAATTACTACATTTGTGCATAAATTGCCGAACATGCTACCCCTAAACAAGGGGTATATGTATGTCTATTGTTAAAATAGTTATAAATAATGAAGCCACATATTCACAAAGCAATGATTTTTACCCCAATCCCAAGTATATAAATAGTTACAGGTATTATGGCTCTGCAAGTTAACCTATAAAAACTACTTACCACTCAAGTCAATAACTTTGCTCTAAACGATTGACAAAGTGTTTATTAGGAATAATTTACCTATTTTTTAAAATAATTTTAATTTTTCAGATTCTGCAAGCTGTAAATGAAGATGCTAATTTACCAAACCTATCAAAGACCAAACTTCAAAAAGTATTAAAACATTTAAAGTTTAAATACACCAGCCGAAAACGCAAAAGCTGTTTGATTGATAGGGAAGATATAACATTGTGGCGACAAAAGTATTTGTCATTGATAGAACAGCATCGCAGGGATGAAAAGTTTATTTATTACCAAGACGAGACCTGGCTCAATGAAGGTAATATTCTAAAAAATACTTATGATTGTGTGTGTGTCATTATGGGATAAACCTATGTGTTCTTTAATTATAAATCAAAAGTACTACATAAGATAAAGTTTTTTATTAATAAGTTGTTGTGTATTTTAATCTGACTTTAATTATTTTGTTGTAGGCCATACAGTAAAAAAAGTTTGGGTTGATACTGAAGTTCAGTCTTCAAGAGATGCTTTTCTGGAGGGGCTAACCACAGGGCTGAAGGCTCCGTCAGGAAAAGGGAAGAGACTTATAATAAGCCATATAGGAAGTGAAGAAGGATTTGTGGACGGAGCTCTGCTCCTGTTTGAACCGAAGAAAAATTCTGATGATTATCATAAGGAAATGAATTCAGAGTGTTTTGAGGATTGGTTTAAGCAGGTTCTTCCGAAACTAAAACCAAACTCGGTGCTCGTTATGGACAATGCTCCTTATCATAGTAGGAAAGTGGAGCGGACCCCTACTACTGCTTGGAAAAAAGCGGACATACAGGCATGGCTCCGCTCAAAAAACATTGCCTACGTAGATACTATGATTAAGGCTCAGTTAATGAAAATTGTAAAAGAAAACAAATCACAATATAATAAGTATGTGGTTGATGAGCTGGCTGCTCAGTCGGGTGTCACCATTTTGCGACTGCCCCCTTACCACTGCGAGCTCAACCCTATTGAGCTAGTGTGGGCTCAGGTAAAGGGGCACGTCGCAAGAAACAATAAAACATTTTAAATGCTTGAAGTAAAGAAATTGTTAGAAGAAGGTTTGAGAGAGGTGACACCTGAAAAATGGAAAAACTGCATCAACCACATAAAAAAAATCGAAAATGAAATGTGCCAACTAAACCACATAATTGATGACGTACAGGATAGATTCATAATAAATACCAGGGAATCGGATTCAGAATCCGATTCTGAATCCGATTCTGATATGTCGGAAGAATGTTAGATTTTATAAGCAATAAAAAATAATAACTAATTATTTATATTGTTTTATTTCCTTACGGAGACTCGAAAACGAGGCCGCATCCAAGCTAGCGTAACTTGTTCTTTTATTTTGAGAGTAAGTTTACGACGGTGTTCCTATCTAATGATTATTAGGTAGAAATGAGGTAGATAGATATGCACCTTTCTTCTTCAGCATGTTCGTCCAATGCTGAACGTGCCTCTCCAAACTAGGAAGGTTTTGTCATAAATCACCACAGTTAGTAGCCCTAGATCTACATTTGTGCAAAATTTAAACCTGATCCGTTCAGCCGTTCTTGAGTTATAAATGGTATAAGTAACCCAACTTTGTTTTATGTATGATGTTAGAAGGTACCTACTATTCGGTGTTACAAAACAGTGAAGGTAAGGTTGGTTAGTAAATATTAGGTTTCGATCGCACAAGCAAAACCGCGCGCAGTTATTACTAGTAGTGATCCATGGTAAAAACCTGTTTTCTACTTCTGACTTTTCATTATGACAGTGACATATCATGACATTTCTTTATTTACAAAAAATATCTCTAATGATGAATCAGGGTATAAGATGGTTATTTTTGTCTAAGAAGGTGTATGAAACTATAAAACTGTTGATCTTGACTGTTGAATATTGTATGGTATCTTTTCCGATTGATCTCAATTTGTGTATTCCTATACATGTTTAAGCGATGTAACTTTTGTTGGCATAATGCCCAAAGATTATAGATTTTTCTAAGTAATATACTGACATGTTTTTTTTATCCTAAACTTATGAAAACACCTCACTAACTGTCTTACCGTCTCCAATAATGTGGGACCTTTCGCCTAATCGAGTTCGTTAGTACGTTATTTTTCATCTGTGGCAATAAAACTTCGTTTTAAATATCAATTTGATGATCCTTAGAGCATTTAACCCTTTTTAAGGCTCTGGCCATATAATGGACACCACACGTTTTGTTCAATTACTCGTTCAGTATTCGTCAAATTGAATTTGACATAAGGACAAACGTCAACGTGAAGGGTTCCGAAACGAAACTTAAAAAAAAAAAAAAATGGCGACCAAATTGCAAACAGCTGTTACTTTTCTCTCAAAATTTGGTGGTTTATCGTTGGTAAAACAAATCTAGAAAAATCTTTGAAAATAATGAGTAGAAGGGTAAGTTTTGAATTACAATTTATTAGAAATATTGTATACTTATCATTTATGAGTATATTTCAACATTTACAAAAAAAAACATACAGATTTGAAGAAAAGTTATGACGTCCATATATTGCCCAGAGCCCGTTTGGTCAACAGGTTTTTCTGTTTCAGAGAGTTATACCTCTAGATAGACTAGAGGAAACTTTAGAAGAGCTTTTTGGCTTATCAGATGGTGAACAGTCAGAGGATGGATTCGAAAGCGATGAAAGAGAAAATGAGGCGATTTTCGTGGAACCAAGTCAGGAAGAGCTTGAGGGTATTTTGGATTCACCGTCTGCCTCACGAAGACAGCCTGAGGTTGCCATAAATTTGCTATCACAGAACTCGCCAATTCCTTCCGGGAGTAAACCATTGGAAGTTCCCTCTGCAGGGCAGGACTCAGGCGCTGGTGATACAGATAATGATGTTCTAGGAAGCAATAGTGCAGAGTCGTCTATATCGGAATCTGAAGAAGATGAAGATGATATCGATGATGATTGGAAGAAAATGATGTTCCCTCATAATGCACCTATTGATAAATTTGATGAAATTCCAGTAAAAGCAAACACAACCTTCCCAAACAGAAGTAGTCCTCTTGCATATTTTAGATGTTTTTTCTCTGATGATGTATTATCTCTAATTTTAGAGCAGACCAATCTTTATGCTGCACAGAATAAACAAAAAAATTGGATTGATGTCTCTGCTGAAGAGATGCAGGCCTTCTTCGGAATGTTGGTACTAATGGGTGTGCACTCTCTTCCTAATATAGATTTATATTGGTCAACAGACCCACTATTTCGCGTAAGGGAAATTGCAGATGTGATGACTTCAAAAAGATTCAAAATGATACTGAGAAATCTACACCTAAATGATAACACAAAAATGCCCATAAGGGGAGAACCAGAGTATGATACACTCTACAAGATTCGGCCCGTAGTCAACAGCATGAACACTGCTTTTCAAAAGGGAGCAAAGAACTCTACATCCCAAAGCATAGACGAATGTATGGTGAAGTTCAAGGGCCGTAGCACTTTGAAACAGTACATGCCCAATAAGCCAGTAAAAAGGGGCTTCAAGATTTGGGCCAGGTGTGATAGTGACAGTGGTTACTTATATGAATTTGAAGTATATACCGGCAAAAAGGGGAATGAAACAGAATTTGGGTTAGGAGCTGCTGTAGTAAATAGTCTCTGCAAAGCACTGATTGATGAAAAGATGGATCACATTCATGTTGCTTTTGATAACTTTTTTTCTTCTACTGAACTGATGCAGAGACTATTTGAAAATAAAATATATTCTACAGCAACAGTAAGACCCAATAGAACCAATTTACCCAAAAAATTAAAAAAAGTGATTGCTAAGAAAGGTAAGTCAGCCAAAAACATGAAGAAAGGGGATTATAAATGGCGGGTAAACAGAAATGTCGCTTTTTTTACATGGATGGATACTAAACTAGTCAACATTCTTAGCACTGCCTTTCATCCTAAGAACAAAGTGACATGCAAGAGGACCCAAAAGGATGGAAGCAAACAAGAGGTGTCTTGTCCACTAGGTATTGTGGAATATACCAAGAGGATGGGGGGAGTGGACCGGTTTGACCAAAAACGAGGCACATATCCTGTAGCTAGGAGAAGTCGGAGATGGTGGATGAGAATATTTTATTTTCTTATAGATGCTGCCATCACTAATGCACACATCTTGTATTCAAGAAGAGTCCAATACCCAATTAACAATTTGCAGTTCCGTACAACACTGGGAAGGAATTTGATTGGCAATTTTACCCAGTGCCGTCTTTACCTATAGTGCAGGGGGTGCGGTGCACCCGGGCGCCGGGGTCACGGGGGGCGCCGCGCGCCGCCGAGCGCCTCCGGGCTCGGTAATTTCATTACCTAAATAACCTGGTCCACGTAAAAAGAGCTCCGGTTTGTATACATTTTCTATGGCATACGCGGTTCTTCATAAATAAATCGTCTCTTTATCTACAAAAGCCGCGCCCCACATGAGCGACTTAAAATAAACCTTACACTACATAATTTTAAAGATTATAATTATGGCAACATCTCTTCGCTAATCGCTATCAAGGCGCCTGCCGACACCTGTTTTGCTTTGTTTGAAAACGCCGAACACGCCTCACCTCACGTTGCGATCTCGGTTTTTCAGTATAAAAAATAGGGTTGAAATTGCCTTGTTCAAACGTTTTGCAGGCGGCATTCTACAAAGGACTGGATGCGCGCGTGCCGCTTTGTTCTGTAATTTTGCGAAGTAAGCTTTAACGCAATTAATTAAGACTTATATTTCAATAAACGTGTACATATTAAATCAAATTAAAAGTTGCGTGCGGCATTATGTCAAAGGACTGTATGTATGCGTGTCGCGGTGCCTACTTGTAAATGAAATGGGTCAAGACCAAATTTTTGACGGATATAGACACGCTGTGGTGTCCGACTCATAAATGACAAAACATTGCGTACAATACATGCCTTAAAATCATTTTGGATATTTGAGTCGATTAGTATCAAAATTGGTCAAATCCAAAATGTTCCATTTTTAATATTTTAATGTAGCAATATTCTTCGCACTCTGATCTAAAAATAGAAAATATCGAAAGCAGTCAGATCCACATTTTTACTATAGAAAAATTGCTGCTAAAAATGGCTATGGTATCAAAACTAGCCAATTCCAACACTACTGACATTCAAATTTAGTCAAATCCGAATCGACCAATCAGCTTCGAGTATTCTCTATGGCGAGTCCGCCATGTTGATATCAATGTCGCTCAGTCCATGCCGGAGGCAACGTGGTTTCTGTAAGTTTTTAATTAAAATTGTGTGTAAAAATGGAAGAAAACCCAAACCAAATAGTCGAAACACCTCCAAACTTATCCAGGAAGCCTTTGCAGCAAAAAAATTCATGGAAGTGCAACAGGACTAAGATTTCTAGGTAAGTGAAAATTCTATGAACAACAATGTTGGTTTCATTATCAGGGATTCTCAACCCAAGAATGTATGTCCTATTGAAGATATAGTTATTAATACGTAGTGATTTCGGCATTTTTAACAGTTTTTACGTATGCTACGGGGTATTTTTTGTGATGTCGACAGCACATCAAGCGTTTTGGAAATGTTTGAAACAAAACATGTTGGGTTTCCGTGGTGCGTTTTTTTTTAGTTTTTTTTTTAGTATTTCAAAATAATGTTTTCATTTCAGATATTCACCTAAAGCACCGCCAAATATTGTAGTGCCGTGCCAACATTACACCAAAGCCTACAGATGTACTTCGCTGACAAAAACTGACATAATAAAGTTTCATAACGCCTTTTATAAAACCCCAAACAAAATTCAACAAGATAATTTCATACTGCAATACACTAAAATATCTCCCATACAGCGTCGCCGTTTAAAGACTGGAACAGGGAATAAGAAAAATGTTAGTGTTGTTTACTATGCGCGAAGAAGAACCTCCATGATACCCGTATGCAGAAAAACGTTTTTAACGATTTTAGGATTGAAGAAGGGAAGAGTAAATGGTGTGATTTTGCGCAATACTAAGAATGATGGGGCATCAGCAACCGAAAATAGAGGAGGAAACCGAAAAGAGAAAGCGTTCGCAGGACAAAGAAAATCGATTAAAGATTTCATTAAAAAGTTGGTGCCGCTTGAAGTTCACTACTGTCGGAGTAAAATAAAGAGTAGGCAGTACCTTGCGTCAAATTTAAGCATCAATAAACTTTACAGAATGTATATCTCGCAAGCTAGAGATCAGTTCAAATGCGTCAAGGCATCTTATTTCAGAAGAATTTTTAACACTTCATTTAATATTGGTTTCGGGTGTCCGGCAACAGATGTTTGCTCAACGTGCTTGACGTTGAAAGAAAAAGTGAAACATGAAAAAGACGCCAGTAAGAAAAATGAGCTTATAATACAAAAAAGAGTGCACGATTTAAGGGCTAAGGCTTTTTACAGTCTGTTAAAGGAAAAAAAAGAAGAATTACTGACTTTAAGTTTTGATTGTCAAAAAAATCAACCCATGCCGAAAGTCCCTGACCAAATTGCATACTATTCGCGACAACTTTATATCTATAATTTTACAATCGTGTTAGGCAGTTCCAAAAATAGGTTGACTAAAGAAAATGTTTTTATTTACACATGGACTGAAGATGAGTTACCAAAAGCATCAAACCAAATTGCCAGTGCTGTTTTTCACTGCCTGTGCTCAAATGTCGAAAAATACGAGAAGGTGACTACCATCCGATTGGTTGCTGACGGGTGTAGCGGACAAAACAAAAATACATCAGTCCTAGGAATGATCTGCAAGTATATTATGGATTATGCACCAGATCGAATAAAGACTGTAGAATTGCTGTTCCCAGTGGTTGGTCACTCATTTTTACCAGCAGACCGCGTATTCGCCCAAATTGAAAAAAAAATAAAGAAAACGGAGGTAATGCCGAACCCGCAAAGTTACCTGGAATATTTTAATGAGCACGGGACTGTTTTAAAATTAGGAACAGATGCAGAGGTCTTTGATTGGAAAACAGCGAGTGCTAACGTGTTGAAAACTACAAGCGGGTTGCATTTTTCCATAAAAGAATGCAAAAGGTTTTTTATTAGACGGAATAAAAAGAAGAACAATGTTGAAGTGCGAGCAGAAGGATCCTATCGAAACACATTAGGTGCATTTAAAAATATTTGCAAAAAGCAGAAAACTGCCAGTCAAATAAATCCAACCGGCGTGCCTAAGAACGTGGCTGTTAAAAAAGAAAAATTAGACGATGTCAAGAAATTACTAATAGCCCATTATGGGGAAGAGTGGGAACTTTTGTCAGAACTAAATTATTTCAAAAATGTTTTTGAAAAAACTGATTGCAATGTCGTTCAAACAGATGAAACATGTGAGCCGGAGGTTGAATTACCAACTCTGATTATTTAACTTTTTCTTTATTTGCTTAATTTACTTCTAAGATTAAAATGCATAATGTAAAAATATTCACTTTTGTTTTACTTTTTTAACCTATAAATTTTGTCAACACAATAATGTCAATAATTTTCCCTTGGGGGTGTACCTCAAACGAAAATGTTTGACAACCCCTGCCTTTCCTTGCCACTATTTTCATAATAAGCCAAATCCTTTCAGCTAACATTCAAAAGCAGTTAAATCCACAAACCTAACTATTAAACTAAGACAAATCCACACTTTGCTATCAAATTAGGTCAAATCCAATCTTCGGAATAAGATTTTAAGCTTTATTTGTATGAGACGATAGGTTTATAATGATTTATCATGTTTTGATGACAAAATACTATAAGCTGGCAATATTCTTAATGTTTTCCAATGCTGCCATAAAACAAAAAGAAAAAAAATGCATACTGTAAATTTACCTTAAGTGGACTTGACTGATTTTGATACTATACGACTCATTTGCTCACAATATCTTAGTATGTTATAAACAGTCTCATTCATCAAATAACTAAACTAGAAGCTTAATTTCTTCAAAATAAAATATATTACCAAGCTCAGTGCTTTTTTACGCTATGTAAAATACGCATGTCCTTGCTTGACTATCTAAGAATATTTTGCCCCTGTTTTTTTTAACGTAAGCTAGCATTTTTAGTTTAATATTATTAAAGCCTTATAAACACCAGTAATCGTTTTTATAAATAATACCACAATAACCATTGTTGTTTTAATTTTTACAAGTAATTTTACATACATCCCAATTTTGTTTCCGTTGTAATACTCCTGTTGTGCGACACCATACTTGCGAAACCAATAAACGTGTGTGGAAGTTTTTTGATTATTTAGTACGGCAACATTGGCTTCAAGCTGGCAACAAAATTTTGGATACAAACCGCCATGTTTTTTTACTGTCATTTGAGATTGTGTTTGTGTCGTCAGCGCGTGTCGTTAAGATTTTCTAACTTTAGGTGAGTAAAATTGTAATATTTTTACGTTTTTCTAGAAATTGATATATATATTTATAAATCTCCTTTACCTGTATTGTTAAAAGAGATGCAGAAGTGTTCAATTAATGGTTAAATTTGTGAATTGTTGCATCTTTAAGGTTAGGTCGTGAATAATTTTCATTCCGTTGTGCGATTTGTGACACGAAATTGTGCGACGTATCACAAGGGAAATTTATAAAGCTTTGTTTACAATCATTCTAATCTCATTAGCTACCTATGTATTTATGATTTTTAAATATATAGATTATTGTTTATTTATGTATAAAATAGTTTAAACTCTCATCGCCGAAAGCCTAAGAAGGTAGTGTTTTAGTAGGTTTGTTTTGTATGCCTGTCTCTATATTACCTGCTTTTTTCCCTTTTTTTTGCGTAAAAAATGCTCATGCATACTGCATTCCACTGTCTTGCGCGGTCCTGTATCTTGTCAGTGCGGTCCTATGTCCTGTCTGTGCGTTTAGTATCGTCCTGCCACTCGTGCTCGCATTCACACTCTTTCGTTTCTTAAGAACATGATCTAGCGCGTTTGCTGGCCGTTATTCTAGCTAGAAGCTGCCGTTATGATGAGTTTTAGCCTTAGGAATAAGTTCATTTAAATAGTGAAAATCCTAGATTTGAAGTGATTTTGATAGGTTTAAATAATGCTTTTTCTCGATACCTTTTGTGATGTTAGCTTGTCCAAGTGAAGTTGGTGTTTTTTTTTTTGTAGACCGTGTACCTTTTTTTTTCCAGATGCCTTTATCATCCGCAGAAAGATGTCGCAAGTATCGCGAAAAACTAAAAAAAGAAAATCCACAAAAATTTGAAGAAATGAAAAAGAAAAACTTGGAAAGAACGAAAGCTAAAAAACGGAAAATAGTCGATATGAGCGATAATGAAAAACAAGTTGTGAGAAAACAATGGAGGGATGCTAAACGTAAAAAAGTTAACGAAAATAAACCAGTGGTATTCGAAGCTGAAAGAGTACTTCGTCGCTATCGTAGCCAAGTAGGGCGAGAAAATAAAAAACTAAAAGAAAAAATTCAAATTCTGTGGCGAAAAAATGAGAATTTAAGAAAAATGTTAAAACGCTCAAGAAGCCGAGTGCAAAGAGTAACTGTAGAGTTGGAAAGGCTTAAATCACAAAAGGAATCGAGACAAATTATAATAAATCAGCCACAATCTGTTGAAATCGAGGAACTTCACAATCCAAATGAACTTACTCCTATGACTAAATCTAATATTTTCATTGAGAAAGAACTTCCAGATATTTCAGAGGAAGCTAAAGAGAGAGTTAAGCAAAGACTTTTACAGCAGAATGTTCTTGAAGAGTCCTTAAAAGAAACTTATAAACTTAGTAAATCATTCCAGGAAAGAAAAATGTTGAAGAAGCTCACAGAAACAGAAACAGGCAAAAAATATAACATGAAAACAAACCTGGCAAAATGTTTAGGTATTAAGAGTGGTATTAAAAGGTACTACAGTATTAAACAAAAGAGACTAAAAACAGCATGTAATTTGAAAAAATTCTTCGAAAGAGATGACGTCAGTCGTATGACTGCAGGAAAGAAAGAGTATGTCACTAAAAATAAAATAAAAAAACAAAAACGGTTTTTGCTTGATACGCTACTGAAATTGTTTAAAAAATACAAAAATGAAGGCGGTACTGTATCCTTCACGACATTTAAACGCTACCGTCCATTTTATATAGTTCCGCCTAATTTAAGCACCCGCAATACATGTGCTTGTATTAAGCATTCCAATTTGACTTTTAAGGCTGAAGCCTTAAAGAAATTAGGCTTAATAAAAACAACAGATTTAACATATTTAGTTTCTGAAATGGTGTGCGATGTAAAGTCAAAAAGTTGCATGTATTCGGAATGTAATCTGTGCCGTGATAAAGAACTTCAAATAACTATATCCGCTAACCAAAATCAAGATGAAGTATCTTGGTATGAATTTATTAGTAAAAGTCACGAATTTGAAAAGGACGGTGAAAAAAAAAATGACCAAAAGAATGGTTAAATTACAACAAACTGGTGTACTACATAATCTTGCAGAGTTGATACGACGAGACCTCAAAAATTTTAAAGTTCATCATTATAACATTTACCATCAATATATACAATATAAAGAATCAATAGAAAAACAGGAAGATAACGAAGTTATTCTTCACTGTGACTTTTCGGAGAATTACGTGTGTAAAATGGCAGAAGAAGTGCAGGCCATGCACTTTGGAGCTTCAAAAACACAAGTCACGTTGCATACTGGCCTATTATATATAAAAAATGAGAAACCTTTATGTTTTTGCACCGTTTCACCTTCACTCAAGCATGGTCCCGAAGCTATATGGGGCCACTTAAAACCAGTCATAGATTTTATTAAAGAAAAATTTCCCACGGTTCGCCGCATCCACTTTTGGTCTGATGGACCCACGACGCAATATCGTCAAAAATACAACTTTTTTCTGTTTTGTGAAATAACGCAGAATGAAGGATTCCATCAAGCGACCTGGTCATTCTTCGAGGCGTCTCATGGTAAAGGTGCAGCCGATGGTGTTGGTGGAGTGGTGAAACGAACATTAGATGCAAGAGTTGCCTATGGGGAAGATATTGTTGATGCGAAGTCTGTATTTGAGACATTATTAAAATCAGAAATATCAGTCAGACATTTTACGTTTCTGACCAAGACATAGAAAAAATTAAAGTATCTAATCCCAGAACAATTTTACCAATACCATCCACAATGACAATTCACCAAGTCATTGTCACTGAAAATAAAAATACAGTTAGATACAGACCTCTAAGCTGCTTCTGTATGCGAGGCATTTGTGACTGTTTTTCTCCTAAAATTCACATTCTTATAAAGGTTCGTAGATTCAAGAAAAAAAATATAAAATTAGATTCATCTTCCGAAGATACTAATACGGAGATCGAATATGCCGAAAGTGATCAATCTAATTGGATAGCAGCTGAATATTTTGATGATAATGATCCTAAAGAACAGGAAACCTGTACAGAAACACCAGAGAAAAGAATGTTATCGGGAAAAAAAATACTAAATAAGACTGAACTAGAGATTGAAAACCATTTAACAAAAGAAAATGAAATATTAAAAACAAACATAGAAGAAGAAAGAGTGTTACAAATAGAATTAGATAGTGTCATGCAAAAAGGATCAGGAAGTAAAGGGAAAAAGAAAGGAAACTCTGGAGTGAAAATCCTCGCCGATGTAAGGAATACGCCTGAAAACAGTAGGTATTTTGATTTTAAAACATCTGGAAAGCTCACAGAAATAGGTTTAAACTTTGATATAAGTTCAGGAAAAATACCATCCTCTAATAATAGTCAATCGGAGAAAGAAAATCATGAAAATATATATCTAAATCCTATTCCGTCCTGTTCTGGAGTAAATACCGCGATGAATCAAGAAGCTAATGTGGAAAATAATGATTATTTGATAAATGACGCTGTTTTAGTTAGATACTACGTAAGAAAAATATGGAGGTACTATACATATAGGATTTGTTAAGAAAATTCATAATGAAAATGGTAAAACATTATTTACAATCTCCTTTCTGAAGACTGCAAAAGCTCCTAAGCTAAAATTTTTTTTACCAAAAAAGTTGATCTCGATGTTATTACAAGCGATTCGCTTGTTAAAAAAGTAAGAATATTGCAAGATTCCAAACATTACTATTTGGTTGATGATTTTGACGAAGTTTATTTTGTTTAGTTATCATTTGATTTTGTTAAGCTATAATTTTATTTTATAAACAAATTGATTTATTTTTAAATTTATATCTCATTGGAAGTGGCAATTTTTTTCACTTTCACATCTACAGGCTGGGCGAAAAATCGTTCATGAAATGAAACAGGACGATAGTTAGGATAATTTGCAGTAATAATAAAAAAAAATACTTTAGAACCCACTAGTAAAAAACTTTACTGCAAAAAACCCCAACTGGTTCGTTTGATCTACGATTTTTCACCCAACCGTACAATGTTTTTGTTTTTGTTTTCTATGCTAAGTGAATATAATTAATTAAAACAATATTATGTAAACCAATGACTGATTAGCTTATAGTAAAGATTTTGATATGTTTTAAATTTATGTTTTGTGACATTATTAATGTGAGAAAAACAAATTATAAAAACAAAGATTATTTTTTAGTTAACTGGGTTATTGATTTAACACTCACAACCTTGCAGGGTTGCATAAACACAAAACATCAATAACATCATAAACACCAATTTTTGTTTTATACATTTAAAAAATTCAACATAAAAAATCTGCCGATCCAGAATGATAGTTAAAGATCAGCTGTTTTTTTGTTGTTGAATTTTTAAAAGTGAAAGAATAATAGATGTTGCTTATGATGTTAGTAAGTAAAAAAGGCCTGCAAGGTTGTTAGTGTTTTACCAAACTTTTTTCGATTCTATTTGAAAGTTTTGGTTTTGTAATTTAATATATTTGGATTTTACTACTTATTAAATATTTCTCGAAATATAATGTTTTTTTTTATTTATTCCACTTACCTACCTAAAATCTTACGACTATTTACACACACCCTAATAATTCTATTGTGCTACATTTATTTTCCAGTGTGACACATTCCGTTGTGATTTCCGTTGTGCGATTACGTCAAAAATTTGGTCCTGACCCAAATACCGGTGACCAAGACGTGCCGAGCCAAGGTGCTGCATAGGGTTCCGTCTCTCACCTAATATTCATTCATGCATAAACGAGCTTCCTTATAAGTTTTGAAGCTTTTAAAACTTCACTAGTTGGTTTTCTTCACGACTTTTGACTTTATTTAGGTAGGTATTATAGGTGTGCGAGAGCACTACCAGGAAATACGCTAAGACGATTATTTTTTTATAGGTAGTTATGTCTTATTTTTTATATTACCTATCTATAACAGCATTCTAGGTACAAATAGTTTTTAAGATAAACCGCGGGCAGAATGACATGAACGAAATAAGTAAAGGTTCCTTAACTGAGTTTACTTTGGAACCCTAAAAGACGGCTTTCTTTTGATTAAAATGATTTTGAGGTGTCAATTGCTAATTAGTTGACACAATTATTTCGACTACCGAGGTCAGAGGTCGCGAAAAAATAACAATATAGCGAGTGACAGTGTAATGTGTTGTGTACCAACTTTACTTGCAAACAAATTTTTTGGTTTACCTATCCTAATACCTACCTATCTACAGTGTAGTGCGCAGCGCAGCAAACGGTAAGTTCCAGTGGTTTAATACCATTTCTATATTATAATCCCAGGAATAATCCAAAGGTAACGTGGAATATTATCAAGGATATGTTAAACCTAAATAAAAAACAATCTTCCTCTGAGGAGCTACTGACACTGTCTTTAAACCCCTCCACCTCTCTCAATATGGTAAACAGTTTTTTTGCGAGTGTGGGAAAAGACTTGGCCTCTAAAATACACCAAATCCAACCCTATCCAACACCTACGAAAGTCTTCCCTAACCCTTCTAGTTCAGCTCCTCTCGACTCTATGGCTTTATATCCCACCGACAATGATGAGATAGAAAAAATTATCTTAAACCTCAAAACTAAATGTGCCGCCGGTTGGGACGGCATTCCTACTTCTGTTGTTAAGAGTTCTAGACACATCCTAGCCCCCATTCTCAACTATCTTTATAATCTATGCATGTCTACCGGCACCTTTCCCTCGGTATTTAAGAAAGCTTTAATTCATCCCATTTACAAAGGAGGTGACAGAGACAGAGTCAATAATTATCGGCCAATTTCAGTTCTCAGCGTGTTGTCAAAGGTGTTTGAAAAAATTTTGAACAACCGTCTCATAAAATACCTCAATGATAAAAATATATTGGCAGAAAACCAATATGGCTTTAGGAGAAACAGGTCAACTAAAGACGCGGTTACTGAACTCACTACTGCAATTGCCAAAAATCTTGACAAAAAGCTTAAAACAATTGGTATATTCATTGATTTATCAAAGGCTTTTGACACTGTGTCTGTCCCCATCCTATTGGACAAACTCGAAGAGATTGGTATTAGAGGCATCACTAACAAACTTTTTGAGAGCTACCTCTCCGACCGCAGACAGGTAGTCGTAATAAATGATTTGTCCAGCAAGGAAGAGGGTTTAAGTTTCGGTGTCCCACAGGGGAGTGTTCTTGGACCCACTCTCTTTCTCATATACATTAACGACTTGTGCAATTTGTCTCTCCCAAACTGCAGTATATTTACGTATGCTGATGATACAGCTCTTCTAATCGGAGGTCACGACTGGGCAGCGGCTAACTCACTTGCGGAATCTGCTCTTAAATCAGCTCTGACATGGCTCTCCCAGAATCTTCTTACCCTAAATGTTCCTAAAACCAAATTCATAACTTTCTCCCCAAGCATCAGAACTCAACCTCCCTCCTCTTTCATTATCCGTGCCCATGCCTGTTCTGCAGCAACACCTAACCCATGCCACTGTCCCAAATTGGAGCGCACTCTAAGTATTAAATATTTAGGTGTCTGGTTGGATGGAACCATGTCTTGGGTGCCGCATATTGAGTGTACAGTGTCCAGAATCAGAAAATTAATGTACATTTTTAAGCAACTTCGTAACAGCGCTGACTTCCCTTGCCTTAAAATGGTTTACTTTGCTCTAGCTCAATCGGTCTTATCCTACTGTATTACTGCATGGGGTGGTTCTGCTAAGACTCTTATGTTGAGAGTGGAGAGAGCCCAGAGAGCTGTACTGAAGGTCATGACCTCTAACCCTAGACGCTTTCCCACTACTTCCTTATATTCAATCTGTGGAGTTCTTACAGTGCGACAGCTATTTGTCCTAGCGACAGTTTTGCGGAAACACAACGAACTCTCATTCGATCCAGTTTTGAGCTCCGTTAAGCGTCGTTCTGATAAGGTTTGCAGCATACAGCCCCGCAAAACTGCCCTAGCTGGAAGACACTACTTTTATATAAGCTGTTCTTTGTACAACAGAGTAAACAAAGCTATTGACATTTATCCTCTGACATTCCACAGATGTAAAATTAAATGCAAAACCTGGCTTCAATCACTAACGTACGATGATACCGAGAATATTATGATTCCCCCTACCTAGCAAAATTACACACACGAGAACACGCACGCACTCACACAAACAAACTCCCGCACACGCTAGCTTCTACACACACACACTCACTTCCACACACACACACACACACTCTCACTTCCACACACACACACACACACACACTCCACATAAACACATCACACACACACGCACACACATGTAGTATTAACTTAAAATTATAATCATTATTATAGGAAAAAAAAAAAAAATTACTTATAACGACTGCTGGAACATTGTTCTGTTCGGTTTTGGAAGAGGGCGCTGACACTGCTACTCAGTTTTTCTTAACTTTTGCAGTTGTCAACGTTTTCATTTGTATATTGTACTTTATTTATGTTCCAAATAAATAAATTTGAATTTGAATTTGAATATTATTATTTATTATGTAGGGTGAACTCATCTAATTCTGTGACTCGCCTAATTCAGTGGTATTTGGTTTGAGCTCTACCATAGGCCTGTACGAGCGAAATCAATGATTGGAAATACAACCTTATGCCTCTGTAATAATGTTCAAATTCGTCTGTAAAGTTTGGGGACGCTCGAGTGAGCGAGATAGTAACAACGAATGGTTTTGTCAGTCCGCGCGCAAATCTCGCCGGTTTCGGCAGTGTCTGTGAATTGGTGGCGAACTTTGCTCTATTTATGTAAGTATTTAACCGATTTCTTAGCTTCTTTCTATTATAATGAATTGTAAATGATATTTCCTTGATGTGGCAGTAAAAAATTCGTCATAGTTCTGCGTCGTTTTAGTGTTAGAGCTTATTTTGTTCGTCAAAAATATTAGCGTTTTAGCAGTTGAGTGGTTTTTGTGCTATCACAGAATTAGAGTAGTTATATACAATTATTTGTGGTTTTCACTGAAAGTATTGACTTATTTTGAGTTTAGTAGACAAGATTGATGTTATTTGATTAGTTTTATCTTGTCTCAATTAAAATGATGACTTTAAGCCAATATTATATGTATATTTTGCTATCACGGAATTGAGTGAGACTTTTTTGCACTTGTCACGTAATTACGTGAGTAGTTTTATTACCAAATTTCGCAGCATTTGTTTTATTAATACGAGCTGCAAATTTAAACAGACGCTAAATCTAAGCAGGTATGTAATTATTATTATAATTTGCTTGTTTACTTTCAGATTTCATGGAAGACAAAAAGAACCGAAAGTATTCGGAGTCTGATCTGAAAACCGCCGTCGAAAATGTTTTGAGTTCAACAATGACAGTATACAGAGCTTCTAAGGAGTTTAAGATTCCATGGACGACGTTAAAAGAGAATGTGACTAAGTACAAAACTCTACGAGAGGATAATCAAGATGCACAGATCGTCATGTCCAAGATAGGAAGGCCGTTTGCGTTACCTGTTGAAATAGAACAAAAGTTACTGGCCTACATTATTGAGATGCAAGAACGTGGTTTTGGTCTTACAGTTACCAAAATAAAGCAAATTGCATTGTCTTTAGCAAAAGCTGCGAATATAAGCTGCACATTTAATGACGAAAAGGGATCTGCAGGTTGGAATTGGTGGGTGAAGTTTAAAGAACGCTACGGGTTGTCTTTGCGAACACCGGAAAATCTTTCAGCAGGTAGAGCGATTTGCTCAAACCCGGTTGTTTTGGAAGATTTTTATGAAAAATTAGAAAAAGAGATAATTGAAAATGACATTCCACCTGAAAGAATATGGAACTGCGATGAGACTGGTCTGATGTTTGTCAACAAACCCAACAAAATTGTGACAAGCATTGGAAAAAAGTATGTTTATAACAGAACATACGCAGAAAAGGGTACGACAACCACATTATTGGCGTGCATAGATGCGACAGGATGTTATATCCCTCCATTTATTATATTCAAAGGTGTAAGAATCATACCACAACTAACAAAAGGATTTATGCCAAACACCCAAGTACGATTTTCTCCAAAGGGATGGATCACGGGTGAACTTTTCCTAGATTGGATACAATTCTTTGTTCGATGTATCCCTCCAGCAAGACCCGTTCTATTGATAATGGACTCTCACGCCAGTCACGTTATGCCACCTGTACTGGATTACGCTCGATCACAACATATAATATTGTTTACAATACCTTCACACACGAGTGCCATTCTTCAACCACTTGATGTCAGTGTTCATCGACCTCTGAAAGTAGCCTGGAGAATGATAATCGAAAGCCACAAAACGAAAAATCCTTGCGACACCCCAACCCGCTATGATTTTCATAATTTTTTTACCCCGGCGTTTGAAAAAAGCATCACGCCATCAAATATACGAGCTGGGTTCAAAAAAGCGGGTATCTATCCATTAAACAGAACAGCTGTGAATCCACTGGCACTTGCTCCATCAAAGTTGACAGACAAACCGTTTCCGGAATCGGCAGAAGAGGTCACACTTCATGAAGATGAACAAACCCCGCGATCCTGCACATCTCAAATTCAACTTGTAGAGGAAATCGTATACTGCAACATTGAACATGAAAATGGGTCCCTGGAGACAGATGACTCTGTATGTGATCCTCTTCATTCAGCGGGTTCTCAGTTGGAATGTAGAGAAAACAGATCTCTGAAGACAGATGACTCTGTATGTGATGCTCCTCATTCAGCGGGTTCTCAATTAGGATGTGCCAAGCTCCCTGTTGAAGAAGACGAAATTTTGGATAATGTTCCGGTTCAGACTATGGAGTCGCCTATCATTTCTCAACAAAAATTTAAAACAACTGATAGTACAGATGTATTTGAGAACGGCAATTCTGCAGAAAAAGAATCCAACAGGCTCAGAAAAGTAAGAATTCCCTCAAGGTGTTATTCTTATAAAGTCACTCATTGTAATGACACGATCTCAACTGCAACTGTATTAGGAATTTCAGACTCGTCCGACCACTACTGTCCTGAAATTACTACAGCCCAAGATTCTGAAGTAATCCTTGCAGCACCTGTACTGAAATCTCCGGACTCATATGATCAACAATATCCCGAATCAACAACATCACAAGACTCCACCATCCAAACCAATTCTGAAATCATAACAGCACAAGGCTCCCCCATTCAAGAAGTTTCGTTTGAAAAAGTTGAACCACTTAAACAAAATAAAACATTTGAAATTCGAATTTTAGAAGAAATTATAATTCCAGCTCCGGTACCAAAACAAAAGCTCACAGAACAATTAGACGAGATTTTAAAAGTGCCTAATTTAGAGCAGAATCGAAATATAAAAAAAAGAAGGACCGTCCCTCATGCACGATGTTTAACGCCTATCGCTGACAAGAACCTTAGCGACGCTGCTGTTGCCGGTACATCAGGGACTAAGCGACCTAAACCAGCCAACAAAAACCTTGATGATGCTGTTGTTAGCGTCATATCTGAAACTCAGCGATTTGAGAAGAACCTGGATAGAGCTGCTGTTCCTAGCAAGTCAAAATCTGAAACAAAAGTGAAACGAAGTAATAGAGCAAATAAAACTAATACTGCACCTGCGAAGCAACAATTTAAGAAGAAAAATAGAACTGAAGACGACGATTGGATATGTGAAACATGTAATAGATGCTACTCAGAAGATGCAGCTTCTAAAAATGGAGCAGACTGGGTTTCTTGTTCCTTCTGCTTCAAAACGTACCACGTTCATTGCCAAAGTCAAGAATTTGAGGCTAATGCGACGATTTTTAAGTGTGATATGTGTTTTGCCGAAGAATAATTCTAGAAGATATTACTAAAATGTATATCTTGTTTTTTTATGTTTATATGTTAATTTTAAGATTTTAATTTTGTACAACAAAAATAAGTTAACTTGCCTAATTCCGTTATATCGGAGTTAAAGTAGTAGCTATCACGGACTTAAAGAGGTCACCACGGAATTAGGAAAGTTGACTTGCTTTAGTAAATTTGATATAACTTTTAAGATTTTAGAAAAAACTGTGATTAATTGTGCCTATATTCCTGATAAAAGACTGATTGAAACTCATGCGAAGCCTGAATAAAAATAATTAATAATTTATTGGTATTTTATTACTCAAATGCCTTTATCACGAAATTAGATGAGTTCACCCTACCTACCTTGATGAAACTTAGTTGTTTTAAAAAATTAGGTTACGTGATATTTGTGTGTAACCGACCGACACAAATAGGTAGATACCTATCTCGTGTTGTGGAATAGATTTTAGAAATAACTGATTGCATGTAGTTGTCTGGTCTGTCTGTAGGTAGGTACGTACCTACTCCTGACTCTATTACCGAGTGCTTCGCGGATCGGACTGCGTTGCCAGGGGTCGCAGGATTCAATCCCAGAATCCCAGGTTCTCAGGGGGAAGATACATTTTTGAGGGAAAACTTAATAATCATGCTGAATGGTTATTCATTAATCTTTGATTGACCGTTAATTAGGTACGTACCTCCTATATATTAATTAGAATTAACACAGATAGACTGTATTAATTTATATCGATAGTGTTTTTACTATGTCTTAGGTAGCTAGGTACCTAGTTACCTACTTACTAAGGTACCTGATGTTACTAAGATACTTTTAAATATATATAGGTAGGTACTTACATTAAGTACCTAGGCCTACTTACATAATATTTTTTATTAATTTTAGATGTCTGACGGCGATGGAAAAAAGAAACTTTCTGGTGCAGAGAGTCGAAAAAGAAAGTTGGAGAAGGAAGAATCTCTAAAAAAGAATACTAGTTCCATTGAAAAATTTCTATTTCGATCCGATCCATCCTTACACAAAAATCTGAAGACATATGAAAACCAAGATAATTCTACAAGCGAAGTCATCTCGTCAACGCCGTGTCCGCCGCTACTGCCTTCGTCGTCGGCAGCAGTTCAAGAAAACCTACCTTCTAGTACCGAAGCATCTCCAGAGTACATACTTCGAGAAGATATAATTAATGACCTCGCGTTATGGCCACAGGTATTGTCCGACCAGCAGAGGGTGTTTTTAACTGAGCGTGGACCAGTCCAACTAAAACAGAGTTCTTATCCTATAAATAGTTCTAAGAGATCTTTTTCGAATAGTTATTATACTAAAAAGCTGTTAAATAATGAAACTGTTTCAAGAAACTGGCTGGTATACTCTAAATCGACTGATTCAGTGTATTGTTTTTATTGTAAACTGTTCCATGCTGATAGAACCCCTTTCAATGATGAAATAGGTTACAAAGATTGGCAGCATTTGTCTAGAGCTTTAGAACGTCATGAAAAGAGCGACACTCACTTGTCATGTGTTAAACAGCAAATTACACTAAAAACTTATATTTTGAAAGAAAAGTCGGTAGATTTCATGAACCAGGTTATAATTAAACGAGAAAAAAAACGTTGGGTAGCAGTACTGGAACGAATAATTAATATCATTCATTTTTTAGCTAGACAATGTCTGGCTTTACGCGGATCGTCAGAAAAACTGTACGATTCTGATAATGGCAATTTTCTAAAGTTGGTTGAATACGCCTCTAATTTTGATAATATACTTGCGGAACACATTGCCATTATTCAAAAAAGTGAGACACGCATAACTCATTACCTCGGACATAATATTCAGAATGAAATTATACAATTATTAGGAGAAAAGATAAAAAATACTATTATTTTGGAATTGAAACAATCCAAATATTTTTCAATCATTTTAGATTGTACACCAGATATTTCACACGAAGAACAAATATCGGTTGTTGTACGGTACGTTCTTTTAAATGAAAACAGTAGCAAGGCTGAAATAAAAGAACACTTTCTGGGTTTTTTTCCTATTACAGACACCACTGGTCAGGGCTTAATTCAATTTGTGTTAGATTTTTTCACGTCAAACGAAATTGATGTACAAGATTTGCGCGGCCAAGGCTACGATAATGGTGCAAACATGAAAGGGAAAAATATAGGTCTACAAAAACGGATTTTGGACTTAAACCCACGCGCATTTTATGTACCTTGTGCGGCACACAGCCTAAATTTGATAGTAAATGACGCTGCAAAGAGTTCACTCGAAATTGTCAATTTCTTTTCAATTGTGCAAGAAATTTATGTTTTTTTCTCTGCATCAACAGTACGTTGGCAAATATTTACCAAAGAAGTGCCTACTTTAACCCTTAAACCACTATCAAATACCCGGTGGGAAAGCAGGGTTGTAGCAGTTAAAGCTCTACGGTTTAACCTAGGAAAAACATACGATGCTTTGTATACGATATTTTCCGACATGAGCAAAGACGCGGAGACCAGAAATATGGCAAATTCACTATTAGCAAAAATTAAGTCTTTTAAATTCGTCTGCTCTCTAATTATTTGGTGCGATGTTTTAACCAAAATTAATATAGCGAGTAAGGCTCTTCAAAAGTCAGACGTTATATTGTCAGAAGCAGTTAAATTAATTGGACAAGCAAAACTAAGTTTGTCTGAATTACGAACTGAGTCGTCTTTTGGAGAGTTCCTTAATAGCGCAAAAGCAGTAGCGGAAGAAGTCGAGGCAACGACAGAATTTCCTGTACCTGCCCGCCCTCGTGCTCGTAGGCGGTTTTTTAATTATGAGGCGGAGGATGAACCGATAACAGACGCCGAAACCCATTTTAAAGTAAACTTTTACTACTACCTGTTAGATACCGCAATTAATAAATTCGACGAAAGATTCGAACTTATGAATAAAAATAATGAAATTTTTTCGTTTCTTCAACATCTAATACAATGGAAGGATTTGGACTCGAATACGAAAAAAGCACATTGTGCTAATTTGGAAAATAACCTGTCCTATGCTAATACTTCAGATGTGGAGAAGATGGAGCTCTTTCATGAAATAGAATTATTGCCAATGTTTATTGAGGATTCCACTACGCCATTGGATATTTTAAATTATTTATTTATGAATAATTTAATAACGGTATTCCCTAATCTGTCCATAGCACTTCGCATATAGTACCTTACCTTGCCAGTCACGGTAGCCCATAGTGAAAGATCGTTTTCTAAACTAAAAATAATAAAAAATTATCTGAGATCGACTCTGGCACAAAGTAGATTGACAAATTTATCCTTAATTAGCATAGAACATGATATTAAAATCGATGTCAGTGACATAGTGAGGGATTTTGCAAATGCGAAAGCACGTAAAGTTGCTTTTTTTTAAATTATTACATACTACATGTAATCATTTAAAAAAAAGCAACTTTACGTGCTTATAAAACAAAGTCACTTTCGCTGTCTGTCCGTCCCTATGTATGCTTAGATCTTTAAGGCGGGCAGAGTTCCTAATTTTGCGAAACGAGTCATTTTCGAACGCCGAGATTGGCGTCGCTGGGCAATGTTGCAATCTATAAAAAATACACAAGATAGCTAAAGAAGTAAACTAAAAGTATCGCCGAATAGGTTTTTGAAATATTGCTTTAATAAATCAACCGCTACCCTCTCGAAATAACTTTTGATCGCTGAGATCTCAGGATTTACAGATCCGACCACTATTACTTTAAAACAAGTATTTAGATCTATAGAGTCATGTGGGTCAAGTGTGCGCAGCGTCTAAGTGTACGCATTCAAAATATCTCGAAAACTATATAGAGCTAAAGAACGGCCACCCCCCTCTCCAGTACCCCGCGCGACGTCCTGCAAAGTGCTCGCATCACAGCGGCTGCTCGCGCGCCATTTTTATCTGACAGGTAAATGAAGATTTTTGCTAAAATATTTAAGATATTTTGTCACATTTGACGCGTAATCTTTTGTAGTCATGTAAACTTTTTATAAATACGCTATTTGCTATCAAGTGCAACATAATATCTAGTTTGTTATTTACTAGTGTTTAACTTGTTATGATGATGCTATAATCAACGACATTCATACAATTATCTTTCGATGGTTTGGGTTAAGTGTGCGCAGAAACCTGTCGTGTAAGTGTGCGCATGCGTATCTTTGTACATGTGTTGCTATGTTTTGTTTCAGAGTACAAATATAAATTCAAAATGCCTCGAGATTATCTGAGGAAAGCTCCGGAGAGATGCATTGTCACAGATGAACAGCTGGAAGCCGCCAAATTATTAATTTCGAAGGGTGCCAGTAAAAGAAAAGCTGCATCTCAAGTCGGACTTAAGGAAAGTACTCTGCGAAAACGTTTAAAAGCTGGAAAGACAGCAACCAGCATGGGAAGGTTTTCTTTGACATTCACTAAGGAGCAAGAGACTGATATATACAAATATATTAAACAAAGTGATGAATGAGGCCTTCCAAAAAGCAGCTTCGCTTAGCAATGCAGTTTCAGGTTTCAAAGTTTCTGGAATCTGGCCAATAGACAGATACATTTTTTCGGAGGAAGATTTTACGGCAGCTTCTGTAACTGACATGATTCCTGCTCAAAATTTAGAAAAGATGTTGCCAACTACAGCAGTACAGGAACCTTTCCAAGAAAATTCAATTCCAATACGCACACAGCATTTGACAAACTTAGTAGCGTCCACCTCTTCTACACAGCCAACACAAGAAGTTTTGGAAAGTGCAGGAACGACTTCACCTTCGATATTACATAATCGTTCTCTATCTCTTCAAAAACTCTTCTTTGCATAGCTCTACAGTTACCACATCATTCAGTCAACATGTGCAAGATCTGCTGTTGACTACTGAGCATACATTGACATCATCCAACGCTGACAAGCAAACACAAGAAAACTTCTTAGAAATCTCCCAATCATGTTCAGCGACAAACACAATTGTGACCAGTTCAGCCACTACTGCATTTTCACCAACATGTGTAGATTCAACCAGCAAAGAATTCATACCATTGTCGTCTATAGAAGCTCTGCCGAAAGCAACATCACAAAATCGACGACGAAAAGGCAAAAAGTCAATAATTGCTACTGATAGTCCCTTTAAATCTGAATTAGAAACTAAGAAAAAAGAGGAAGAAGAGAAATTAGCCAAAAAGAAAATACGACTAGATTTAAAAAAAGACTAAAAACTAAGAAAACTACTGCAAAATCATCTGAGACTGCCAAAAAAAAGACTGTGAAATAAGATTCTTAAGAAACCAAAAAATTACGAAAAAGAGTATTACTGCCCCTTATGTGGCGAAAAGTATTCTGATCCACCGACTGAAGACTGGATTGAATGTAGCTTTTGTGGAGCCTGGTGGCACGAACAGTGCACCAGCTTAGAACACGACACTTTTATTTGTGATACATGTATGACGAAGTAGATAAGGATTTCTAAGTTCAAGTTGATCTCATATTTTGATTTAAGATGATTATTATGTTGATTACTTTAAGTACCTATGATGAAAATTTTAATAATTATATAATATTGTTTATGTTCTAAAAATATATAGCTCATTATTTCTTTTTTTGTTGTTGCGTACACTTACCCACAGTGCTGCGCACACATACCCCTACACTGGGGCAAGTGTGCGCGTAAGGAACGGTCTTTGTTTTCTATAGTTTCTTAAAATATAAGCTACTGACAATACTATTATTGTGCCTAAGTTGATTGCAAATAAATAGTCTTACTAATTAACACAGTTTTGTTTCATTCTACAAATAATTTTCAGGTTTTTGAAGCGCCAAAGTTTAAATGCGCACACTTGACCCACATGACTCTAACTAAGCTAAAAGTATCGCCGAGTAGATTTTTTATTTAAGTTAGAATTTTTAAATAACAAGCAAAAATGTACCAAAATTTGCACTTTTTTGCACGTGGCGGTGCGTAAGCGACAAAAAGAGAGTAATACGATAATGAACCTTATTTAGTATGCAGAGCGTTCGAGTATGGCATATCAGGGCATCAAAATAAAATGGCCTGATACCACCTCGCCTTAAGTATTATAAATGTGCTTGTACTTATAGGTACCTATGTGTTATTATAATATATAAAATGTTTATTTTTGATATTAAACTTCTTTAAAAAATGTTATAATCTGTTATTCTTGTTACCTAACTCTTTTTGTCCGTAAAATTCATTTAACTCGTGTACAGTGGGCCTCACAGCATCCAGGGGAATTTGATCAGATTGGATCATGGTCACCACTTAGGTACTCGCGTGAATGTACCGGTTTCATCGCGATATCTACTCATTACTAGAGGGCGCCAGGGTGATGATTGCACCCTGGCGCTACATGAGCTAGAGACGGCACTGATTTTACCAGTAGGAAGAAGAGGGTATCTAACTTGCCATCTTTTGTGAACAAAAAACCAAGAATTGAAAGCAGGCAGAAGGCTAAGTATGGTCTCCCAGACAATCTACGGCTTACTGATGTCGGCTCCCACCTCCCAGGTCCACTTCCAACATTTAGAAGATGCAGAGCTTGCAGCAGCAAAGAGAACAGCAAGAAATCAAAAATTCAATGCACCCGGTGCGAAGTTCCTCTTTGTGCTGTCCCATGTTTTGCAGAATTTCATAAGGCATAGTAAGGCTCTGTCCAAATAGTGGACACCATGTTTTTTTTTTTTTTAATTAAAAAAAAAAAAAAAATTGAAATACACACACCGGCAAAATTAGGGGAACAGGCAAGAATCCTTATTTTTTTTTTAACTTTTTGGGTATTTTTGTAAGTGGATTATTTTTTTGTATTCCTAACCTCTTTGGAATGATGGACAAAAAAAGAATCCTGTTATTCGATGTTTAAAACTTAAATTATACCCACTTGAGTGTTTGTTGACAATTCTACGGTCATAAGTGCTATTTATCAAAAAAATGCTAACGTGTTTTAAACTGATTTTAGCTCATTCTACTGTTAATCTTTGAAGAGTATACATTGTATTGAATACAAAATGAGTGATTTGCCGGCACCTGAAGTTGCCAGAGCCGTAACAATGATCGAGGAAGGTCACACCTACCGTTCAGTGAGTAGAGTGTTGGGTGTGTCGGTATCTGTCGTCTATCGCAATGTTCAACGGTACAGACAAACGGGGTCTTACGTGCGTCGGCGTGGACAAGGAAGAAATCGGGCAACTGATGCATTAGATGACCGTTTTATAAGGGTGCAAACTCTGAGAAACCGTCGTCAAACTGCTGTTCAGACACGAAATTTGTTAGAAGAAGTCCGTAACACCCGTGTAAGTGAACGAACAGTGAGAAGACGATTAAATGAAGTTGGTTTGCAGTCACGAGTTCCCGCCAAAGCGCCAAAACTCGAGGTGAGCCATCGAGTAGCCAGATTGGCATTTGCTCGTCAGCACCGTGATTGGACAGACGAGTGGAGGCGAGTTTTATTTACTGACGAAAGCCGTTTTTGTGTAAATTTCATTGATGGGAGGGAGAAGATGTGGCGGTATCGAGGAGAACGCTATAATCCAACGAGTTTCACCGAAACAGTGGCTTATGGTGGGGGCTGCGTTATGGTGTGGGGTGGCATATCTTTTGGAGCCCGTACAGAGCTGGTGGTCATTGAAAATGGATCCCTAACTGCACTGCGTTACATCTCAGAGATCCTAGAGCCCCATGTAATGCCATTTGCCCCATTTATTGGCGATAATTTCGTGTTTATGCACGATAACGCTCGGCCCCACACAGCGCGCGTTGTGCGCGATTATCTTAATGAGGTTGCCATCACCCAAATGAACTGGCCAGCACGTTCTCCAGACATGAACCCCATAGAGCATGTTTGGGACGTCCTCGGAAGAAGGGTACATGGAAGAACCCCAGCTCCTAGGAACGTCGAAGAGCTCAAATTGGCCCTTGTCGAAGAGTGGGAGAATTTGTCTCAAGAAATGATTGATGGCATCATTGGAGGAATGGGAAAACGCATTCAGGCTCTCATAAGAGCCCGTGGAAGCAATACGCGCTATTAATTTTTTTTATATGGACGACTTTTGAAAAAAAAAACTGCATTTAATTTGTTAAGCCTAATTTCGTAAATGTGTTATTTCTTTAATTTTATTAAATTTTTCCTTAAATTAAAGGACAATCAATCTGAAATCATGTTTTTTTTATACCTCATATTCATAATTTTAATTAAAGAAACAACAAATAAAAAAGAATTTAAAAAAAAATGGGAAATTCGATTTTTTACCTTTGTTCCCCTAATTTTGCCGGCGTGTGTATATAGTTTGGCAAAAATGAGTAGAAACGGAACTAATTTTTTTGTATGCTGGCAACATTTAAAAAATGATGACGTTTGAATTGTTTGAAGTAAACAAAGTTCGGAAGTTTATACAATTTATAATTTGTGCCATAAAAGCGTGATAAAACTAACTTAAAAATGAATAAAACCATCCGAAGTGCTGGCAGACAAATTATTTATAAGGTTTATAGGCGATGTTTGGCAGAAAAAGAGGCCAAAACCATTCTTACCGATCTCAACGATGTTTACCAAAGAACCGCTGATATGACAGGTATGTAACTGTTTGTATTGTTGTTTTTAGATGAATTAAGTGTAAATTGATGAATGCTATTCTGTTTTGAATAGCTTGCATACGAAATAAGTGGAATTTTGAACAATAATCATCGAGCACATATGTTATGTTTACATTTTGTCTAACATTACTTTGGTATAGTGCGACAGATCAGTGTTGATACTTGAGTGGCGTACTTTGCAATATGTACCTAAATTTAAATTCGATTTCTACATAACTTTATTGTTGAATGAAAATCATTACAATTAGAAATTTACCAAAAATGTATTTTTATTAATATTTTGTTTGTATATTTATTTATTCACCTCGGGTAAATCAGTAAGCACTGTAAGAAGAGTCGTGCTGGAAGGAGATCGAAACAAAGGCGTATTTTCTACACCCGGAAAAAATAGAAAAGGTCGTCCTAAAAAACAGTTGGATAACTTTGACTTATGTGCCATCAGACAAAAAGTTCAATTTTTTTACACTGTGAGAAAACAGGTACATTTATCATTATTATTATTGGTATTAAAATTTAACTGAATAAATAATACGTACTAGCAGTGTTCATTCGTTTGACACGTCACTGCAACTTTCAAATTTAAAATTTTTACATAGTTATTTTATTTTCAGGTACCAACCTTACGAAACTTACTGCCAGTAGTAAGAGAAGATTTGGGATATGACGGAAGCCGTGAGCATTTACGGAAAATACTTATCGCCCTAGGATTCAAATATAAAAGATGTCAGTCAGAAAGAAGTGCATTAATTGAACGGCCGAATATAGCAGCGAAACGGGCAGCGTATTTAAATAAAATTATCAGCAATAGAAATTTGCCCGAAGAGCTTAGAAAGCCCATAGTTTACCTCGATGAAAGCTACGTTCACCAATCGTATAAATTAAAAAAGTGCTGGCAGTCGATTGATGTAAGTGGAGTAAAGCAGAATGTTTCAAAGGGTAAACGCTATATTATTGTTCATGCTGGCAGTGAAAAAGGGTTTATTCCTAATGCTTTGCTCATATTTACTGGAACAAATAAAAATGCCGACTACCATTCGGAAATGAATAAAACCAATTTTCAAAAATGGGTTGAAGATAGGTTGATTCCAAATTTACCACCTGCATCTATTGTGGTAATGGATAATGCGCCGTATCATTCCGTGGTATTGAACAAAGCGCCTACCTCTGCTACTAAAGTAGCCGATATAAAGGAATGGTTATTCAAAAATTGAATTCCATTTGATGTGTCGTTGAAAAAGCCACAGCTGTTGATGCTGGTCAAACGGCACAAGCCCGAGCCGAAATTTGAAATAGACGAGCTGTTAGGAGAACATGGACATACAGTGGTAAGACTTCCACCTTACCACTGTGATCTGAATCCTATTGAGCTGATTTGGGGAATAGCGAAACATAAAATTGCAGCCCAAAATGTAGGCTCGATCGACATAAAGGTACAGTTTGGCTTATTAAAGTATGATATTGAGAGAGATTATATTGATGTTTTACTTTTAATGTTGATAAAGGTTTAATTAAAATGTTTCGTCTTTATAGGAAGCAGCTGAGCGCGCATTCCAATCAATTACGGAGGAAGATTGGAAGAATTCATGCCAGCATGTAATCAAAATAGAAAAAGATTATTACGAGCGGGAACTAACTATGTACGAAGACATGGAGCGAATTATAATAAACCTCGAAGACGATAGTAGTTCCTCTGAATCGGAGAACGATTTAGACAAATATGCGGCTAACTCTAGCCAAGACTCGGATGAAATGGAGGGGGTGGAATATTTGGAGGAAAATATATTAGATTAATTACAATAACATTGTATCTGCGTCTTATTTTAATCCTAGAAAAAAATAGAGAGAAAATTTTAAAAACACAGTACCGTCAAACGGGGTAACTTGAGTCTGTGGTGTTACTTGAGACGAATGGCAACATTTATTTTATTTTTCGTTTATGTCAACATTATGACGTTTGATTCTTCGTCAGCCAGTGTCAAAAGTTTTCTGTGATCGTTAGTTGTTTTACAAATTCAATAAAATAGAGGTAAGTAATCTTGGTTTTCTACAATATTACTTTGAAAAGTGAGATAAAATATGGTAGAAAATATATGCGTGAAAACTTTGACTGTATCGGTTAAAGTTTTTACTGTTTCGTAGTGTAAATGATATAAACATAACCTCAAAGCTTTTGTGAAGATAGATTGGTTACTTTTTTACCGTACTACCAACATGGTAATAATATAAACGAACTTATGTAAATAATGGGGTTATTCGGGGAAACTTGAGAAACTGTCTCAAGATTCCCGCTATGTCTCAAGATACCGGATTGATTGTAGAATCTTGTTTTTTTTACATTTTAGGGTTGCCATGCCACGTAAACAACCGAAAACTCTTGGAGGTCGCCCATATGTGACTTATACTACAGAACAATTGGAAAAAGCTGTAGAGGCTGTCAAACAAGGCTTATCATTAAGAAAAGCAAGTGAAAAATTTGGAGTCCCGAGAGCTACAGTAAACCGACATATCAGAGGCAAAAACACCGGAAAGTATGGACGCCCACAGGTGTTTTCCGAACAAGACGAAGCTACACTTGTCCAGTGTATTTGCTTAGCTGGAGACTGGGGTTTCCCGTTAACGCAGCATGACATCCGTTTGATAGTCAAATCATTCTTGGACCGGAGAGGAGTTACTGAAAAAAGGTTCACTAATAATTTTCCAGGGCGCGATTGGACAGAGTCATTCCTTTCTAGGAACAAAAATGAACTAACATCAAGACTGAGTCAAAATATAAAAAGGGCACGTGCCGCTGTTGACGAAACACTTATTAATGAATATTTTGACCAACTGAATGAAACATTAAAAGACGTCGAGCCAAGTGTAATAGTAAATTACGACGAAACAAATTTAACGGATGACCCTAAACGAAAAGTGGTCATTGTGAGACGAAGTACTCGACACCCACACAATATAATAGACTCCAGTAAATCAAGAATAGAATAGAATAGAATAGAATAGAATAATTCTTTATTGTACACCAGGAATACTTAAAAAAAAAAACAAATTTAAGCTACTTAAATAAAGTACAAGTACATCGGTGATGTTTGCAGCAGCCGGTGATGGCCATCTACTTCCACCGTAAGTAGTGTATCGTGCAGAAAATCTCTACAACACTTGGGTAAGTGGAGGGCCTCCTGGCACAGTGTACAACAGGTCAAAAAGTGGATGGTTTACAATGGAAATATTTGAAGATTGGTTTACCAAAATAGTTCTGCCCTACTTCAGAAAATTTGATCGTGAAAAACCAAAGGTTTTAATTGGTGACAACTTGGCAAGTCACGTTTCAAAATGGGTGATTGAGCAATGCACTCTAAACAATATAAAATTTGTGTTATTGCCTCCTAACAGTACTGGAATCTGTCAGCCCCTCGATGTGGCTTATTTTAAGCCCCTAAAAACCAAATGGGGCCATTTATTGTCAGAATGGAAATTAAAACACAGAGGCACCATCCCAAAAGATACGTTTCCCAGGCTTCTAAATCAATGCCTCATTGCAATGAGTGACAAGTCAAGCGATAATATACAAGCTGGCTTCAGAGCTTCAGGATTAATTCCTCTTGATCGAGAGCAAATTCTTAAAAGGCTTCCAAAGCAAAGTGCTGAAGGAGAAAATGAAAATTCTCAAGAATGGGTGTCAAGTTTTAAAGAATTTCTGCAAGAATCCCGAAAAAAAGAGACTCAGCCACTAAAAACAAGAAAATCAAGGCTCAATTTGCTTCCTGGGAAAGGTATCGATGAGTCAATGCTACAAACTAGCACGCAACCAGGTCCAAGTGGACATAAACAGCAAAGAAAGAAAAAAACACAGGTGATGTCCGAATCCGATGATAGCACAATCACTCTGCACGATGAATCGGATGACGGCGGTGATATGTCGCAGTTTCTGCCAAGTGATGTGGAAGAAAATATATTTTCGCAGATAAATATTCCTGATAACTCTGATGAAAGTATGGCAGACGATTTCATAGAGAACATTGATCCATTATTAGAAACAGAAGTTAATGCCAGTAATGCGCCAGAAGTTAATGCCACCAATTTTCCTGATGGTTCATTCGTTGTCGTAAATTTTTTTTATAACTCTGACTCTAAAAAACCCGCAGAGAAAAGGTTTGTCGGCACAGTTATTGGAACGGTAGGAAAAGATGAAATGGATGTGAAGTTTATGCGAAAATCTACGAAAACTGAAGACACTTTCGTCTTCCCAGCGGTGGAAGACCTTCAAACTGTGACGCTGGATCAAGTTATTACAGAAATAAAGCCTGTTAAAATATCCAGGGGGCGATACGTCTTCCCGAAAGAAGTTAGAGAATATAAGTGCTCTTAATAACTTTTGTAATTTTTTTCTTAATTGTGTATTCAAATTTGTTCAGTTGTGGCAACATTAAACGAAATAAATATTATTTTTAAAACATTTTTAATGTCTCAAGTTACTCTTAGCCCCGTCTAACTTGAGTTACAGGTAGATTTATATGGTTGTCTCAAGATACCCCTGTTGCAGGGCAACTTGAGACACCACATTTTTTATTTTTTTTTATTTTCCTTTGTTCCCTAGGTGACTAGGTTACTCACTAACTTCTAAGTCCAACATCGACTGATGTAATGTGCAGAAAAATAAAAAAAAAGCTTTCATAATAGACCTTTGGCAGATGTCCAAAGTTCAGAATTGTCTCAAGTTACCCCGTTTGACGGTATTACCTACTAGCATAATATATTTATTTTTAGGTAATGAATTATTGTTTAATTAAATGATATTTACTGATTTTAATAAATAAACTATATGTACAAAAAAATAGTAACAAAAGTATCAAGACTATAGGTTGGTACGCGTACGCTATACGGTCACAGCGGGTTGCCATAAGAGCAGCACAGTGGCGGCCTCCGGATTTTCTACTCTTTTTTGCCAAGCTGTAGGTATCTTACTAGACCCATTTCTGTAATTTTTATTTTCATACCTTCAGCCACTTCCTCTGCCTTATAAAGGGTTAATGTGGTCAAATGTTACCTAGAAAGTAAACAAAACCGATAAAATGGGGTTTAAAGGTGAGAAAAAATGATGGTCTAATGTTACCCCAAAATCAATATAACTTTAGACCACGACTATTTCGGTCTCTATCTCAGGATTGACAAACAATTTGTACACTTTTTATTTTAATTGGTATTTAAAATATCAAAAGATCACATAAAACACAATTTCTGTATAGTAATTATATACATTTTATTTCCTAATAACCGGAAATTGTCTAGTATGTGGTCCAAAGTTACCCGGAATGACTGTACACAAAATAAACAAAAATAAATTTAGTAGCCTAAAAATCGGCAATTTTCAATAAAAAAATTAAAAGTCGAATATCTCGAAAAGGGTTAAGTTTAGGGTAGGGTGTTTCATAGTGAAATAAGTCAGAAATGATAGGTACTCCACGCCCTTAACGGATCTAGCACGATTTTTCCTGTAACCCTGTATAACGGTGGATATGACTTTGTCACTACCAAGAGTGATAACTTATAGTGGTCATTTTATTAGAGAATCACCATATTTCTGATAATTATATTAACGAGACAACCGACTTTGTGTTTTCTTATCAGCAAACGGAAAACAGAACTCCTTAAAACCAAAAATGATAACTTGTAGTTGTTATTATAAATAACATCCTTCGTATTTCGGAGACCAGAACTCCTTCAACACCAATAATGGTAATTTATAGCAACCAGCGTTAGTTATTATTATTTCATTATAAAACGGTGGATATGACTTTGTCACTATCAAGAGTGACAACTTATATTTGTAATTTTATTAGAGAATCACCATATTTTTGGTAATTATGTTAACAAGACAACCGACTTTGTGTTTTGTTTTATCAGCAAACGGAGAACAGAACTCCTTATGACCCAAAATGGTAAATTAATAGTGATTAAGAACAGAGGACAAAACTCCTTTAATATCAAATTGAAACAAAACAATTTTTTTAACTTATAACCAGATTTCAAGCAATACCTAAAATGAGAACTTGCTAGTAATTTCAGTAGGAGTTACCAGTCCGACTTCAATCAATCAGAGAACGTAACTTCTTTAAATCAAGTGGTAATAAGAAGCTGTAGTTATTTTATTCGTGGTCACCAGAACTAAATACATTAACCAAATGAAGGGCAGAGTTCCTATACATAATACTGAATCCAAAGTTCTTGTAATTTTTATTAGAGAATTGCCACTTGTTTTACAGTTAATTATAAAAGAACCGAATTAAATTGTAATATAGATATTTGTTAGATAACGCTTTATTGTACTCCACTTTTAAATTAAACAACAATACTAAAATAAATGGATGTGGGTGTCAATGGAAGAGACTTGCAAGGGACCGGAAAGAATGGCGTAATAGAGGGGAGGCCTATATACCCAACAGTGGGTGCAGACGGGCCGAGATGATGATCATGATGCCTAAAATAAAAAATAAAACACGCGCGCAACGCACGCAAGTGGCGGTATTATCGCTGTTTATTTTTCTGGATATACTGTGACAATTTAGAGAAATTGTCTGTTGTACATTTTGAACATGATTTTCTTGTATTACCGTCTCCAAGTTATAAGTACTATGTATTTTTACAAAGAATAAGAATATAAGTATTCTATCAGTTATCTGGTTGCTATAGTACAAGTTCTGCTTAGTTTGGAGCTAGATAGCGCTGTCTGAAACATCTTTTCTTTTCAATCGCTTCTTAAATGAAGGCTTTGTGAATTGTTGTGTCAGCTTATTTGAGTTCACCGATTGAAAGTGAAGAAAGTAAAAAAAGTAGTTCCACTAAAAGCGGTCGCTTCCAGCTTCATGTAGCGGTGTTCTAACGCTGTGGCGTGTGGCTCGTGCGCGGGCAGACTAGTTTGCTTCTAAACTTGCGACGGCCATTTTGAGCGCTCCCTCTCTAGTGACGTTCCCTCCGATGAATCCTGTGCTGTGGCAGAACACGCATCCATCGACTCCCGCCACTTCGCTCAGCAGCTCGTCTCTCACCCCCCACCAGTCCTTGTGCAGGGATTTCCTATAAAACAATTAGTTGGGTTATTTAATTCTGTTATACCTATTTCCGCCGCCAAGCAGCATTACTGTGTTTCGGTTTGAAGGGTATGGTTGCCGGTGAAATTACAGGCACATGAGGCTACACCTGTATGCCTCAAGTTGATTAGGGCAGTGCATCGTAGGGCACATTTTTAATGTGTGTGGCCTATGAGGCAGTTCTCTTTAATAGGCGATGGTTACCACTTAACATCAGGTGGGCCATAAGCCAAGTAGTATAATAAAAAATAACAAATAGGAATAGCAACAGCATACATATTTTCACATACACTGAAATTTGAACATTGAGTTCTAGGACTGATGTGTATGCTTATTATAGGAGTTAACCCTTCTATCGTGTCAATGGTAAACCTAAACTATTCTTGATCCATCATCATTATCTACGACCTCCGTGGCGCAGTGGATGAATTGCCGGCTGAGACGCATGAGGTTGCGGGTTCGATTTCCGCCGCGGAACAAATGTTTGCATGATTTACAGATATTAAAAAACTAGAAACACTACTAAAAAACTAGACGTTCTTGGCATTTTAAATTTTGTATCGAGAAACTAAATACGTAATTGACACTAATATTATAAATGTGAAAGTTTGGATGTTTGTTTGTTTGTTGCTCAATTACGTCGTTTTGGGGTTAAGGAGAGCATAACATCCAGCCCTCCAGCCAACCTTACCTGCACGAGGTGATCCTGCTCTGGCGACTAACACCTTATATACCTACTTACGGTCAATCCCTGTATAAATCAAAGCCTGTATCGGCTCAGCATGCGATACAGCGCGGCGACGTGACAACCCTTAAGGGCGTTGGCCAGGATCTATAAAATGGCTTGCGGTCAGTCACTGCACCTACGGGCCACCACTGGTCGTACCAGGAAACTGGCCCATGGACACTGGTGGCACGGGACGAGCAGTGGGTATGCACCAGCGCAACCGTTTATCCACTATAAATAACTTCACTCGCAGATGAACCGCGCTATTAAACATGGATTTCGAGCTAACAAGCGCGATGGATAGATGGTGGTGGGAATTCGGATCACGGTGTATTCGGTTCTTAGCTGTCGTCTGCACATAGGCGGTCAGGCGATGATGGTCGCTCCCAGACTTGATTGAGACGAGAGGATGGGTTCGGCAGCACGTCCGATGACAAAGCAGCCCTATTTAGGAACACTCTGCTTTCCCCTGTATGGGGGAGGGGCCTAGAAAAGGTGGCTTAAACATAGTTCGTCTCACCCCAACCTGGATGGCAAACTGCGGTCATCGGGAACCGTTTTATTCGCGGTCGAAAGCAACAGAAAAATAATATAAAAACCTTTAATATAGCTTCCTGGAATGTGAGAACCCTTTTGGGCAATCCTACTAACGTATGTCCAGAAAGGAAAACCGCACACATTGCGCAAGAACTGCAAAAATACAAAATTGGCATCGCTGCATTAAGCGAAACACATCTTAATGATAGTGGTGTACTTTGTGAGGCTGGTGGGGGATACACTTACTACTGGATAGGTAAACCTGCTGGTGAAAGGGCTAGTAGTGGCTTTGGATTCGCCATCAAAACCACCATTGCCAAAACTCTTACAGAATTACCAAAAGGCTTCAATGACAGAATCATGACTTTGAGACTCCAGGAAACATCTTCACCTAATAAGTTTATACGCTCCCACCATGACATACTCTGATGAAGACAAAAATAAGTTCTATGATGAACCAAGGGGGGTTCTGCGTTCTGTGCATAGCAGCGATAAAATCGTAGTGGCTGGAGATTTTAACGCTCGTGTGGGTACCGAATTTAATACCTGGAAATATGTTCTTGGCCGTCACGGAGTGGGTAGTTGCAACTTTAACGGAATGCTCCTTTTGACTTTATGTGCTGAGTTTAACCTCAGCATCACTAACACCTTTTTTAGACAGCCAGACAAATTAAAAATAACATGGATGATGATCTCTGTCCTGGATGTCCTATACGCTGATGACGTCTGTCTGATGGCCGATAATATCACTAGTCTACAAAACTATATTAACTGCCTAGACGAATCGGGCCGCAGATTTGGACTGGTTATAAGCATTTCTAAATACAGGTTATGAAGCAGCCGGCACGAGGTGAAACTGCCGATCACGGGACCATAACACTGTGTGGGAAACCCCTCGAGAAAGTTTCGACATTCCGCTACCTTGAAAGTATCGTTCGTAACGACAACCGCCTAGTTACCGAAATTTCCTCTCGTATAGCGAAGGCTGCTGCATCATTGGCTAAGCAAACGAGTTTGGGACTCCCACGACTTACGTTTACACACCAAAATCAACGTGTACAAAGCAATTATACTCCCCATATTGCTCTACGCCACTGAAACCTGGTGCCTTTACAAAGGTAATATACGCCACGACGTCTTCCACATGAAGTGTTTGAGGTCAATCCTACGTATAAAGTGGCAAGATCGTGTCTCAAACTCGGAGATTTTACGCCGCACGGGGATGACAGGCATGGAATCTCTGCTTATAAAAGGTCAACTCAGGTGGTGTGGACATCTTGTACGTATGAACGATTCGAGGCTCCCTAAACAGGACTCTTCTCTGAGCTCGCTCAGGGAAAGCGCAAGCCGGGGGGACAGTTTCTGCGCTACAAGGATGTCCTGAAACGCCACCTGTCTGCATGTGACATCCCATGCGAAGGCTGGGAAGAGCTCGCACAACGACGACCTGAATGGCGCAGGTCCGTCCACCAGGCTACCGTTTAATTTTAGGCCGTTCGTTTCGAGAACCTAGACGCTAAACGTCAAGCCCAAAAAACAAAGCCAAGGCCCATATACAATTACACCTACAACTGTTCTGGTCAGCTGCATTGTATATCGTGTGACAGAGCATAGGCAATAGCGAAAGGTTCGCCATCGACGGACACGTCGCGGAGGACTATATTACGTCGTAATGGCTGAACCGAATTCGATGAAATTTGGTGTTGATAAATTATAATTATTTAAATATAGACTACTTTTTGTTGACAAACAACGCGTGCAAAGTCGCTGGCGGAAACTAGTTTGAAATCAAAATACCGCACGATTGTTTACGAACGTACGCTTTGGTACGAATTTGTACGATATAATAATTGTATATAATACTTCTGTGTATAATTAAGAAAAGTGTAAAGAGGTTTCTACAGGGTTGGTACGCATCGACATACCCCGGGTGTTGCCGGGGTTAATAGGCGATGGTGACCGCTTACCATCACCATATATGTACTGTGTGTGTGTGATATACACTGCCGGCCAAAAGTTTGAGACCACTGTAAAAATCTTTGTCACCAACAAAATATTTCAAAGTACACATATGATAATAAGCTAATTTGAACACCTGCGTATTCTATTATTATTAAAGAATTTCTAAGAGTCATTATTTATGTTGTTGTTTAAGTTATCATCCTAAAAAGGTCTATTGTTTCAAAACATCAATGAGCGCCGCGCAAGGACCAGGTGGTAGAGTCATTGTAATATTTTATTTTTATATTTTTTTTATATTTTTTTTTATTTTATTTTATTTCCGATATCAGGGATTATGTTAGCTTCCTAAAACATATTTAGTACCTAAGTTTTTATGGAGTAAATTATTTTCTACCTTATTAGTCTGAGCTCGTCGTTGTTACAGTGAAGACATCTTAAAATGGGAAAAGTTCGCGAAATTAGCAGTGAAACTCGCTCTGCCATAGTTGTTTTATACGGCGAAGGCAAATCTGAACGTACGATTACCTCTCAACTTAAGTTGTCGAAGACTTGTGTTCATAACACAATAACCCGATACAAGAAGACTGGCAGTAATCAAGATCGTTCGCGTTCGGGAAGGCCGAGAACTACCACTTCTCGCGAGGATCACTTCATCGTCACTACCAGCAAGCGGAATAGACGCCTAACAGCACCAGAAATCCGCGTAGAAGTGAACAAATCCCGATCAGAACCTGTATCATTGACTACAGTAAAAAGACGTTTGAGAGATGCTAAGTTATTTGGTCGCGTCGCCGTTCGAAAACCACTACTAAGGCCACAAAACAAAAAGAAACGGATGCAGTGGGCCCTTACCCATCGAGACTGGACTGAAGAAGACTTTAAACAAGTTCTTTGGTCAGATGAATCCAAATTTGAAATATTTGGTTCAAAACGACGAATTTTTGTTCGACGTAACGTCGAGGAAAAGATGATGCCAGACTGTGTGGTGCCAACAGTCAAGCATGGTGGTGGTTCCATTATGGTCTGGGGATGCTTCTCGGGCCATGGAACCGGAGATTTGGTACGAGTCGAAGGAATCATGAAAAAGGAGCAATATAAACGAATACTACAGCAAAATGCCATTCCGTCTGGTTCAAGAATAATTGGAGATGGATTTTTTTTCCAACAAGATAATGACCCAAAACATAGTTCAAAATTATGCAGGGGTTATTTAGAACACAAAGAAACAGAAGGGGTTTTAAAAAACATGGTGTGGCCCCCTCAGAGTCCGGATCTCAACCCGATTGAGCTTTTGTGGGAAGAGCTTGATAGAAATGTGCGCAGTTGTTGTCCCACTTCGCAAGAAGACATGTGGAAGGCTTTACAAGAAAACTGGAACAATATATCACAAGATACAATCGACAAATTGATTGCTCGTATGCCAAGAATAGTGAAAGTAGTAATAAAATGCAAGGGAGGGTTTTTCGACGAAAAATCTGTATAAAATATGAGCGACATTTTTAAAGTAAATGGTTGATTTTTCTTGATTTTTTTGTTTTCTTCATAATGTATGTGTATTAGGAAATAAGTATTTTAATTCATAATTAAACCTCTTGCTTTGTATTTTGAGTTTTATTTCATTTTCCTACTTTGATGTAGGTGGTCTCAAACTTTTGGCCGGCAGTGTATGTACTGATGATATATGAAAAAAAAATATATTATGTACCTGGTAATAAAGCTTGATGGATTAATCGGCACAGCCTGAACCCTCCAAGAGTTAGGTTTATCATTAAACAGGACATATTTGATCTTATGTCCAATCCCCATGTCTGATTCCAGATCGAACAGGTGTTCCTTCCAGGGAAACCGTTCTTTGAACTCGATGATTTCTCCTGATTTGTGGATTTTGTGTCGTTCTTCTAATGAGGTCTTGACGTAATCTCTTGCTGGAAGCCAGACGGAGATGAAGTAGTTGACTGTGTGTAGAAACTCTTCGCTGACCAGGATCATAGCTTTCTTGAATACCTGTGGGAAATGTTTAGAATATTAAAACGGACAAATGTTATTATATTCTACTTAACTTGTTATAATTATGTATTATTAATTTGTTTATAAACTTTGGTTTAATTTTATTATACGTATTCGTTTTTTAAAAAAGATTAATATTATATAAATTTTTGATTCCATAATTTTAGATACAGATAGTCATGAAAAATGTCAATGTTGTGTTCGCCTATTAATTGACAAAGTATTCAAACAAAACCTAACCAATAATATAATACTTAAGCTGTTGGCGTCCCTATTACACTAATATTATAAACTAGCTTCCGCCAGCGGCTTCGCACGTGTTGTTTGTCAGCAAAAAGTAGCCTATGTTTTAATCCAGGTTGTAATACATATATGTACAGTCAACGCCAAAAGTCGCTGACCATTTACAAACTTTAAAGTCCTATACACCTAAAGATTGAAAGTCAGTGATCTGCTATGTCCACATTATTCAGTGAATATAGTAATTACTAAACGCATAAAAACAAACCACCCGTATCTCGGAAACTAAACGTTCTGAGCTAGTGGTGTCTTGGGACAAATGGTAGATATCAATAAGCTCTTCACACAGAGGGAGCCGGACATGACGGACTTCGATGATGAAGGTACATTATAATAGGTTGGGGAAAAAGTCTTTTCGCATTATAGTACACTGCCGGCCAAAAGTTTGAGACCACCTACATCAAAGTAGGAAAATGAAATAAAACTCAAAATACAAAGCAAGAGGTTTAATTATGAATTAAAATACTTATTTCCTAATACACATACATTATGAAGAAAACAAAAAAATCAAGAAAAATCAACCATTTACTTTAAAAATGTCGCTCATATTTTATACAGATTTTTCGTCGAAAAACCCTCCCTTGCATTTTATTACTACTTTCACTATTCTTGGCATACGAGCAATCAATTTGTCGATTGTATCTTGTGATATATTGTTCCAGCTTTCTTGTAAAGCCTTCCACATGTCTTCTTGCGAAGTGGGACAACAACTGCGCACATTTCTATCAAGCTCTTCCCACAAAAGCTCAATCGGGTTGAGATCCGGACTCTGAGGGGGCCACACCATGTTTTTTAAAACCCCTTCTGTTTCTTTGTGTTCTAAATAACCCCTGCATAATTTTGAACTATGTTTTGGGTCATTATCTTGTTGGAAAAAAAATCCATCTCCAATTATTCTTGAACCAGACGGAATGGCATTTTGCTGTAGTATTCGTTTATATTGCTCCTTTTTCATGATTCCTTCGACTCGTACCAAATCTCCGGTTCCATGGCCCGAGAAGCATCCCCAGACCATAATGGAACCACCACCATGCTTGACTGTTGGCACCACACAGTCTGGCATCATCTTTTCCTCGACGTTACGTCGAACAAAAATTCGTCGTTTTGAACCAAATATTTCAAATTTGGATTCATCTGACCAAAGAACTTGTTTAAAGTCTTCTTCAGTCCAGTCTCGATGGGTAAGGGCCCACTGCATCCGTTTCTTTTTGTTTTGTGGCCTTAGTAGTGGTTTTCGAACGGCGACGCGACCAAATAACTTAGCATCTCTCAAACGTCTTTTTACTGTAGTCAATGATACAGGTTCTGATCGGGATTTGTTCACTTCTACGCGGATTTCTGGTGCTGTTAGGCGTCTATTCCGCTTGCTGGTAGTGACGATGAAGTGATCCTCGCGAGAAGTGGTAGTTCTCGGCCTTCCCGAACGCGAACGATCTTGATTACTGCCAGTCTCCTTGTATCGGGTTATTGTGTTATGAACACAAGTCTTCGACAACTTAAGTTGAGAGGCAATCGCACGTTCAGATTTGCCTTCGCCGTATAAAACAACTATGGCAGAGCGAGTTTCACTGCTAATTTCGCGAACTTTTCCCATTTTAAGATGTCTTCACTGTAACAACGACGAGCTCAGACTAATAAGGTAGAAAATAATTTACTCCATAAAAACTTAGGTACTAAATATGTTTTAGGAAGCTAACATAATCCCTGATATCGGAAATAAAATAAAATAAAAAAAAATATAAAAAAAATATAAAAATAAAATATTACAATGACTCTACCACCTGGTCCTTGCGCGGCGCTCATTGATGTTTTGAAACAATAGACCTTTTTAGGATGATAACTTAAACAACAACATAAATAATGACTCTTAGAAATTCTTTAATAATAATAGAATACGCAGGTGTTCAAATTAGCTCATTATCATATGTGTACTTTGAAATATTTTGTTGGTGACAAAGATTTTTACAGTGGTCTCAAACTTTTGGCCGGCAGTGTATGTATGAACTTGTAATAAAATTTCTGGCAATACTATTTGTATCTGGCTGGTTTTGGTATCATTTAAAGTTTAAATTTTAAAGAAGATAATTCCAAATTCAAATTAAGAAAATGTGTGATTTTTATTTGTTATTCGTACTGTAAAGATGAGTGAATCTAATGAAGAAATTCGATACATTTTAAAATTTTACTACAAAAAAGGTAAAAATGCAACGCAAGCCGCGAAAAAAATTTGCTATGTTTATGGACCTAGTGCAGTATCTGTGAGAGTAGTACAAATTTGGTTTAAGCGTTTTCAATCCGGAAATTTTGATGTCAAAGATGCACGTCGCTCTGGTCGCCCTATTACGGATAAAATTGATGCCATTTTTGAAAAAGTGGAGCAAGATCGGCATACCAGTAGTTACGACGTAGCTGAAGAACTGGGAATTGACCACAAAAGAGTTTCGGCGCATTTGAAAAAAACTGGGTACACAAAAAAGCTCGATATTTGGGTACCCCACAAGCTCACTGAAATAAACCTAATGAAACGTGTACTCATTTGTGATTCTTTTTTACGACGTAATGAAACTGAACCATTTTTGAAGAAGCTGATAACTGGTGATGAAAAGTGGATCACGTACGACAAGAACGTGCGAAAATGGTCGTGGTCAAAGGCCGGTCAGGCTTCACAGACTGTGGCGAAACCCGGTTAACTCGCAACAAGGTGATGCTGTGTGTGTGGTGGGATTGGAAGGGCATTATTCATTATGAGCTGTTACCAACAGGCAGGACCATCGATTCTGAACTCTACTGCGAACAACTGATGAGATTAAAGCAAGAAGTTGAGAGAAAGCGGCCGGAATTAATCAACAGATGGGGTGTGGTTTTTCATCATGATAACGCTAGACCTCACACATCTTTAGCCACTCAGCAAAAATTAAGAGAGTTTGGCTGGGAGGTGTTAATGCATCCGCCGTATAGTCCTGACCTTGCGCCTTCAGATTATTGATATCTGAAGGTCAAAGACACCTGATTCGGTTTCTTCAGAATTCTTTAGGCAGTGTCAGGTTAATATCACGAGAGGACTGCCAAAACCACTTGTCGCGGTATTTTGATCAGAAGCCCCAAAATTTCTATAGCAATGGGATCATGTCCCTACCTACAAGATGGCAAAAAGTTATCGAACAAAATGGTACCTACATACTTTAGTTAAATGTAAATAAACTATATTAAAAAATGTTTTGAATTTTCTTAAAAAATGCGAAGAAACTTTTTCCCCAACATAATAGATAGCAAGCACTTCTATCACACTAATATTATAAATAAAAACAATAAATAGATAAAATTCGTTTATATATGTATATCGATGGAAGAAAGCGATTTTGTCGTATCTCAAAATATCTAATTGTACACCAGAGCCAAAAAACTATTTTAAAAAATCATAACTCGTACATTAATAAAGATAGAACGTTGAAATTTGGAATATATTTTTATCAATCTAAGTTTTATTTGATACAGTTAATTGGAATGTCCTAAAGTTACTGCTTCATTGATTTTTAACTAGTTACAGCAATTGATGTTTCAATATCGAACAGCGGAAATTTTTGAGATACGCCATTTCCGCTTTCTGCCGTCGATATGACCCACATGACACATACATATACTCTCCATCCAAAGGTATGCAAACATTTATCCCGTGGCGGGAATCGAACCCGCAACCTCCTGCGTCAGCCGACTACGCCAAGTATGGCATCAATTTTCATGTGGACTTACCTCGTCCATATCTGTCTCCTGGTTGGAGTTCCACTCCGGGTTCAGTCGACCAACTCTAGAACTCAAATGGGTCCTAATTTTGTACTTTGGTTCCTCACTCGTCATGGGCACCCCATTGTCAATGGCATCTATTTCTTCAATTAAACTTTCATAAACCTGTCGAATTAAAATGCACTGTAGTTTTATTCTTACCGTTCTATAAATAAATATGCAAAGAGAAAACTTTGTACTCCTTTTTAAAGTTATTGCGTGTACGGAGGTGTGAGATTCGGCATGGTTAAAGATTAACGAATGAGGGACGAAAACTAAAATTAAGCTTGTCTAAGAGGACCACTAACGCCATCTAGCGATGACCGGAGTTAACGCCGCTACCAGTGTCAAACACCAACGCGAAGATCGTGTGATACGTCATTATTCTAACTTCACTCAACTTATATCTCGTTCATCATCTACGTTTCAAATTATAATTCGTTTAAATAGTTTATAACCGAGAAATATCAAAAACACTGAAGATGTGGCAGCCTCCTCACAAGTAGGAACACAACTAGACTTCGACAAAGCTAAAAAAAATTGTGGTCCAATTTCGACCACTGTGAACTGGCAACTAGTAAATATAAATTTGCAAGCCGCACAAGATCGATCGATCTCTATAGGGAATCCTTTGTGGCCAATGTACTTAACTAATTTATTTTTAAATACTACGCAAAAAGTTGGCATGTACATTAGGGTGTCCCTTATAAACGTGAAAAAATTTTTTTTTCGGATATCGAAATGCATACCCCGTAATTCTTTTTAAACTACCCAGATCTACTTAAATACAAAATTTTATCTTCCTATGTCAACATTAACCCGTGCCGACAAGGCCGTAAAGATTTTGAAAATAGCTGCCTTTGACCCTTTTCGATATTCAACTAAACAAAATGAAATATTTATATTTTATAAAAACAATAATAAAAATTTAGTAAGAAAATAGGTATTTATTTATTAAAAGAACATAAAATTACAGATTAGCAAGGATATTTTCTTTTAAGGGTCTCTTTGTTACAGTCTGGATAAAGATTTCTGTGCTGTTGTACACAGCGTAGTAAAAATTGTTTCTGTTCTTCCTTTGCAGTAATTAAACCATGAAAATCTTGCATAAGTTTCACAGCTCTTTCAGCTGTATCATTCACTGCCCTTAAAGAAAAAAACCTTTCTTTTTGCCTGTAAATAGGCAACATCTTCTTCCCACGTAGAAACAGGTTTCTCCAAGAAGTTATCATCAATTTTTAAACGAGAAAATAATTTTCTGCTCTTGATAGACACAAAATCACTCAATGATTTTCCTGTAACAATAGACAAGACAGTATTATTATCAGTTTATTAAAACAATTCAAGACATAGTAAAGTAAGCTTAATGTTAGATCCTTTTACGTGTTTTTTTTAAATTAATGATTAATAGCTAACTTTAACATAAAATTAAGTATTCCCACTTACCATGCAAATAATCAGACATATCTTCCTTCGATGGAATGTATCTCTTCCCAGAATCATACAAACTCTCTCTTTGTAAGTTCTCTACGATACTTCTCTTGGTTGCTTCATCAACTTCATCATCAAAGAGTGACAAAACAGTAATTTCTTCTGACAAGTACCAAAGATGTTGACTAAACTTTTTCAAAGCTGCTTGGGAGATCTCTTTGTTAATAGTTTCGTATTCCTTAAGCCTTTTTAAAAAGGACAAATCTTGATTTGGTGCCTTCACCGCCAGACTACATCCCAGCCATGATTTCACATATACAACTGCAATGAATAAACAAATGTCTTGGAGTGCTCGTTTATCTTTGGCGCTAATTTTGAATTGAGATTGCAGCAAACATATTTTCAAACAGTAAATAGCTCTTGCCATCCACCTTGCTTGATGCATTGCTCCAGGAGGTCTTATTTTAATTTTTTTCTCACTATCGCCTCCTAAGAAAATAATAGACAGTTCAATCAGTTCTCGATAATCGTCACGTACAATAGATTTTTGCAGTTCTTCATTATAAAATGTCAAAAGTTCTTTAATTTTTGTATTACCAAAATGTTGTGTGACGATGTGGCTGTGTGTTTCAATAGCAGCAGAATTAATAGTATTCCAGCTGTCTCTAAACTTTTTAAACATCGGGATATCGGGGCTATTTGTTATTTGGTGGATTTTTGTTTCAAATACACACTTTAAAACCAGTTCGTAAACGTGATGGCGGCAAGCAAAGAGTAATAATTCCCTGTCTAGCTTTTGTTCCAAAAGTACACAAGCTCCTTTCAATCGCCCTGTATTAGATGCAGTTGTATCACAGCACATTATTTGTACTTTGTCCTCGAGGTTCCAGTCATAAAGTGCGTTTAACACAGCTTTAGCTTGATCTTGACCAGAAGAGCTCTCCAGCTTAGGCACAGCCAAAAGTTGTTCCTTTTCTTCAAATGATATAAGGATTGGCAGGCGTTCTTCTTTAGAACTTCTTACGTCCAGTCCAGGTAATAATTTTCCATCCCAATGAACGGTCACACTTTCAGGTAAATTATTCTGAAAATCTGATTTTATAGATTCCGCTCTATCTTTTCTAGTCTTTATACGAATGCGTTGAATAGACGACTTGTTTATCGGGAAATCATCACTACTAAGATCTAGGGCTTCCACTACAGCCTAAGTATATATACGGAATCTCTTATGCTTAATTGACATCTATCCAAAGCTGCAACTAATTTAGGAGTGATAAAATCTTTCCTTCCCCTTTTTGTAATACTTCCAGAACTTACCGTTTGAGATGTCGACGGTAAGGGTTCGTCGATGCTTTCATCAGAGCTGGTAGGTTGATCGGGATATCCTGGTGTCTCAATAAGATCTTGTGTAGTTAAAGATAAAGATAAACTCTCGGAACAGATTTGATCATGTCTTTTTTTCTCTTCTTTTAATTTTCTCTGTCTGGATCTTTCTTCTTTCTCAGCTAACTTTTTATCTACACCGGCTAAACATCCTGGACGCCCTGGTTCTCTTTGCTTTTGTAAAAAGATTTTATCTTCTTCTGTTTTCATCCATTCCAAAGCATTAGCGTGTGCTATGTCGAATAAATTATCTAAATTGTTTTGAAAGTCCTTCTCACGGTGATTGTAAATATCTTGTGTTTTTTTGGAATTTTTTTGCAACTCTCTCCAAGCATGGTGAAGATCCACAAGGTTCTTTACGCAGTTAGGAATAGCTCTGGTAGGGATTCTAGCTTTTTCCCAGAATATAATACACTCGAACGACGAGATTTGCGCTTTCACTAACACTCAATTTAACTTCACGAATGTTAAAAAAGAGGACTGCAAGAACTTGACGGTTAGACGGTAACTTTGCCCCAGTTATTTGATAGTTCAAGTCACCTACTAAGAAAATACTTTTTTTATTGCTTCTTAATTCCACTGCCATTTTTTAACGTAAAACAATATGTGTTCATCACGAGATTAACTAATAACAAATGACAAATACGGCGAGTACGCGCCGCTATTTCCGCGTAACTTGTATGAACATGATTCGATGCAAGTCGGCACGGGTTTCCGTTCTCCAAATAAGGTAAAAATTAATTCCCGAGTGTTTTAGGTACTAATAAACAAAACTAAGACCTATGCGTTAAAAAATATAAACTTTGAAAAATAAGGGACACCCTAATGTACATCATAAATAATTATTGCTGGAGATTTCACACAGCGCCATCTAGCCCCAAACTAAGCAGATCTTGTATTATTGGAACCAGATAACTGATAGAATACTTACATATATACTTTTTTTTGTAAATATAGGGTCTTTCAACAAGGACGGGTCGATGTTAAAATTGAATAAAACAAGATGTGTGTGAGATATTAACGAAATTTATTTTTTATTTAAAAGGCCTATTTATTCCATTATGGATGGAATATGACATCGTTCAAATGTCCGCCGCGGCTTCGTATGGTGGCGCGAATCCGAGAGGTCCAATTTTTAATGACTCTGCTGCATAGATCCGGCTGAATCCGAGCGATGGCCTGCGTTATGTTGGCTTTCAGGGCAATGGTCGAATGTGGTTTATTGGCATAGACCTGCGACTTCAGAAAACCCCACAAGAAAAAGTCTAGCGGAGTCAAATCACACGATCTTGGTGGCCAATTCACATCACCTCTGCGAGAGATAACTACCCTCAAACCGTTCATGCAGAATGTCGATTGTGTCGTTCGCTGTGTGGCAAGTAGCGCCATCTTGCTGGAACCACATGTCGTTCACGTCCATATTGTTCAATTCAAGCCAAAAGAAATTGTTTATCATTGATCTGTAGGTCTGCGAAAGGCCGAGTTCTTGAGCACGGCGAGAAATCGACTGCCTCGGAGTCTCCTGAACACTCTCACGTACAGCGGCGATGTTCTCGGCCGATCTGGCGTTCCTTTGACGTAAAGGTGTTGGTTGGTTGTTTACCGAACCGGTCGTTTTAAATTTAGTCACCAATCGTTGGAGAGTGGACTTTGAAGGGCCACCGCGTCTGCCGTAAAATGGGCGCAATGCGCGCAACGTTTGCACTAACGAACACTCATTTTGATAATAAAGTTTTATCATTTGCACATGCTGCTCAACCGTGTAACTTGCCATGGTGATTTGGCATCAGTGACTGAATAAGAAAAAACAGATTTGACAGATGCCGCCAAAACAAAATGGCCGCCACAGATTATTAACATCGACCCGCTCTATTTGAAAGACCCTATACATACTTATAATATATAGAAAAATATCCAGACCCGAAACAAATATCTGTATATCATGCAAACATTTTTGTTCCGCGGCGGGAATCGAACCCGCTACTTCCTGCGTCTCAGCCGGCTATTCGCCCACTGCGCCATGGAGTTCGTCAAAGCATGAAACACTCTCAGATAATTAGTGTAACATTTATGATTTTAGATCTGTACATAATGCAAATCTAACTTCAAAATTCCATGATTAATATTTTAAAACTTGGCATTTATGTGCAGTTTTTTTATACGACCTGGAGATGGAACATGTCAATGACCCACCTCATGTTAAATGATAACCTATAACAAAGCATTACCTCGTAGGTCACAAACCTTAGGAACGTGCCCTACAATGGCCTGTGTCCATTAACTTGAGGTGCACAGGAATAAAGTACTGCGTCTGTAATTTCACGGGCACCCATAACCTACAAACCGAAACACTGCAATGCTGTGTCTTCAGAAATGAGTATGGTGGCAGTACTTCCACAGGCCCTTTCACAAGACCTCTACTATTTATTTTGTTTGAATAAGTTCATATAAGATAAATTATTCTTATTTACCTTTTTGTAAATAATTTTGAGGTCTTCGCTGTTGAGGGGGACTTCTTTTGGTGCCACAGTTTGGATGACATCTTCTCCATAGTATGCGTAGACCAGGCCAGCTGAACTCAACCTGGACAAAAACAGAGATTATATTATACTATACAAGCTTAAGCCCGCGGCTTCGCACGCGAGGTTTGTCAATGATAAATAAATAGTTGAAAAATCTAAAAAAACACGCTTTTGTAGATAACCGAACTAGGTTTCTTCTAGGCAGGCATGTACCAATCGTAGACTGCATCATCGCTTACCATCAGGCGAGATCGTGGTCAAACGCTAGCCTATAATTTATAAAAAAAATAGTAGAAATTTATATATTTTAGTTAGACTAAAAAAGCGTTTTTTTATTGAATTATGCTATTGTCATCAATCCTTGATAAGTGTGCAAAATTTCAATTCAATTCAACGTTTTGAAGTGGTGGAATACTAAGTTCAAAGATTCCGTTACATTCATACATGGGTGAATCAACTTTTAAGGTACTCCTTTTGTGTCCCTGTCATGTAAATAGCAATAAAATCGGTATTTTAGTTTAGAATATGGTTGTTTTGATGTTAACGTAAAATTAGATCCGTGTTACGAAGACTTGTGTTCATAACACAATAACCCGATACAAGGAGACTGGCAGTAATCAAGATCGTTCGCGTTCGGGAAGGCCGAGAACTACCACTTCTCGCGAGGATCACTTCATCGTCACTACCAGCAAGCGGAATAGACGCCTAACAGCACCAGAAATCCGCGTAGAAGTGAACAAATCCCGATCAGAACCTGTATCATTGACTACAGTAAAAAGACGTTTGAGAGATGCTAAGTTATTTGGTCGCGTCGCCGTTCGAAAACCACTACTAAGGCCACAAAACAAAAAGAAACGGATGCAGTGGGCCCTTACCCATCGAGACTGGACTGAAGAAGACTTTAAACAAGTTCTTTGGTCAGATGAATCCAAATTTGAAATATTTGGTTCAAAACGACGAATTTTTGTTCGACGTAACGTCGAGGAAAAGATGATGCCAGACTGTGTGGTGCCAACAGTCAAGCATGGTGGTGGTTCCATTATGGTCTGGGGATGCTTCTCGGGCCATGGAACCGGAGATTTGGTACGAGTCGAAGGAATCATGAAAAAGGAGCAATATAAACGAATACTACAGCAAAATGCCATTCCGTCTGGTTCAAGAATAATTGGAGATGGATTTTTTTGCCAACAAGATAATGACCCAAAACATAGTTCAAAATTATGCAGGGGTTATTTAGAACACAAAGAAACAGAAGGGGTTTTAAAAAACATGGTGTGGCCCCCTCAGAGTCCGGATCTCAACCCGATTGAGCTTTTGTGGGAAGAGCTTGATAGAAATGTGCGCAGTTGTTGTCCCACTTCGCAAGAAGACATGTGGAAGGCTTTACAAGAAAGCTGGAACAATATATCACAAGATACAATCGACAAATTGATTGCTCGTATGCCAAGAATAGTGAAAGTAGTAATAAAATGCAAGGGAGGGTTTTTCGACGAAAAATCTGTATAAAATATGAGCGACATTTTTAAAGTAAATGGTTGATTTTTCTTGATTTTTTTGTTTTCTTCATAATGTATGTGTATTAGGAAATAAGTATTTTAATTCATAATTAAACCTCTTGCTTTGTATTTTGAGTTTTATTTCATTTTCCTACTTTGATGTAGGTGGTCTCAAACTTTTGGCCGGCAGTGTATGTGATAGTTATCCATACGCAGTGAGCAGCGGTTACCACCGAGTGACAGCATGGCAATACAACAAGGCCTACTGCTACGTTGCCAAGAACAATGAATTAGCAGGGGGATGAGTGTCCCTTCTTTACGTATAGTAATTAATATTCTTTGCCTTAGCTACAAAACTTTTAACAGTTATACGCACGACGAAATATCAAGCTGTACATCTCCAGTATAATCTGACCTCGCATTGTTAAGTGTGATTGCTTTAACATCTGCGTCGTGCGTAGGTATAATGCTAGTTAATAAATTCATATTCTTACTTGATCTTGTATTTATCACCGAACTCCGGTTTCAAAGTGCTCAGTGTTTCCGTGAACTCCCTTTGGTGATGGTCATATCTTTTCTTTTCATGGTCAAAAGATGCTCCAACATCCACAACTGTAAATAAAAATAAAAATTATAGCAACTTAATTAATTTTCAATCAATCAATATTAGTATTGATAGTCTCATCATGGGGTGTATTATACACTCCAATCAGAACATCAATCAAGATCTTATTTTTTAAGATAACACTACCCAATATAATAATATAATATCGGGATATTCAAAAACTCACAAATCATCCCATTTTAGTGATATCCCATTTTTAGTGAAAATAAATAGTGTCCATAACCATGATAGTTTTAAAACTTATGAATTAATGAATGAAAATTCTTTATTATACCTTACAAGCTGGACACGACAGATGTAAAAATAAAAAGAAAACAAATAAATGTAAGCATAATGGGTGTATAAGTTATACATACATTTTAAATACTAAACAACATTTTTGCATGTATGGAATGAATACAGCAAACTGAAGTGGCAGTGGGCACAGCACATAGCTTAAAGAACTGACGTCTGTTAGGGCAGAAAGGTACGAGTGGAGACCACACACTGGAAAACGCAGCATAGTATGGCCCACCACTAGATGGAAAAACAACCTGATAAAGGCTGTTGATAGCTGTTGGGTGCAGGCCGCACAAGCTTGGTCGCTCTATAAATCTATGAGGGAGGCCTATGTTCAGTAATGAAAGTCTTGTGGCTGATAATTATCATGAAAAAAATAAAGGAGCAACCTCCAAAATTGAAGTCTCTAGGATCAAAGGTTTTGGAGGTTGTCAGTCGTTGTCAGTCAGACAATCAGGAAAAGCCAAAGGAGGATATTACATACCTATGTCACACTCATTGAGTTTAGACATATCCCGAGTACGGATGATGGCCGCATCTTTGTATTGAGGTAGCCTCTTGAGCATAAAGCAAGCCAGGACTTCATCACAGTGGAAAACTCCATCATGTGTTCCGATCTGAAAGTAAAGATTTTGTATGCTTAATCGATGAATATTTTGATTTTCAATTGTTTATTTCATAAGTGTTGTTGGTGTTGGCAATGAATAAATACCAATATCTTAATTTAATGAGTATGTTGTTTATCTATATTAATATTAAAATGAGGAAAGTTTAACATTGCAAGTTTGTAAAGCTACACTATTCTGAGTGTTGGTAAAAATCTGTGCTCATCAGAAATTAGAAACATTATTGTTTTAACTAAGTCTGGACAGGTCAGCTGTTGTATAATACCTATACCAGTGTAAAACTTATTCTGCTTTCTGTTAAATATTATGAAATAAGCAAAATAAGACAAATAGTGGGTGGGCTTTAGAAAGCGTCTGCACGAATTTGTGGTTACTGAGCGTTGGACTAAGTAGGGGTTGCTTTTCCCTACCCCTTGGGTTCTTAAGCTAATAAATTCTCATATTAGCTTAAGAACCCAAGTAGGATAGGTTATGTTCAATAACAGTCACATAACCAAATCAGTCTTCCCTGAATAGAATAGGTTAGGTAAAATACGGACACAAAACTGTATCAGTCAACTCTGAATTGAATAGGTTAGGTCAAATACAGTCATAGAACCGAATCAGTCAACCCCGACTCCATGTAGTCTTGTCTAACGTATACTAGTGTTTTTATAAATTCGGAGGCTGCTCTCCCACCCACTTCCCGAAGTGCCGGAGCCGTTGCAACCCTAAGTCAGCTACCGAAAATTGATATATTAGTTAAAAGTTTGCCAATAAATGACAACATTTTGAGGTTAGAATCGAAATTTAAAGTTGATTTTCTCGAAAACTATACATTTGCTGGCGAAAGTAGTGGTACCGGGGGGTAGCCCTCTCCCCTCCCCCCTCTCCAAAAAACACGTATGGGTACAGACGCTTTCTAAAGCAATCCCCAAATAGTAATAAACGGCTTGAAGAACAGTATATAGTCAACCTTCTAATTAAATAAGTACATTCTTAACCTAGATTACTCATCGATGTGAACCTTTCTAGTTGACAAGTAAATAATTAAGTGTGGATTGACTAAATATGAATGCATTGCATGTTTTTCTGTTGTTCAGGACTTTTAGAAGCTCATGAGCACCACGTGGTATTTTACATACCTAGTGAATACTCAGCGCCATTGGTTTCATATTATTTATATAGGTAGGTAGGAACTCGATGGCTGTATCGAGCAAAACATACCACCAACAACCAAACTATACTTAGATTTCGATAAAGCATGTTTTATCAGAAAATTTTATGGAAATATCGGATCGGATAACCTTGATAAACATTTTTACAGAAAATAATCCAGAAGAAACTCAAACCTTCATGTTTTTCGTCGCACTAAATGGTGTTCTTAAATAATGAATTGATTTCGATAAATTATGATTTATAACTACACTAGCACTGTGTAGTACATTTCTCAACATAACATTTAGCACGTGAAACGCCGCGTACTTACAAAAACGCAGTATTCCACACACACCCCGTTGCCGGCGCCGCGTCGTCACGTCACAAATTCTGTAATCGCCATTTTGAAATGTAATTGTTTGATTGTTTTGTTTGCTTTGCTTGCTTTACTTGGTTTTGTTTGTTGTTGTCGTCGTGTTGACCAGGCAGTGCTGTGGAGAACGGATCTAGAATCGCTCAACTCGATTATTGTTCGAGTTTTGGAACGAATCGATCATTCTTTTATGAATAACTGTTGGCCGCGACTTTATACGTGTTACACTACTAAATGTGTAGGTAACCTAGAAATAAAACTAAACTCGCTGTTGCAACTTGACTAAACACCCCATTTTTATCCCATGGAAATTGACTATTGGGATAAAAGGTAGCCTATGTGGTTATACACGGTGTCCTTTAAATCACTGTTTTCCCAGAACAAACGTTGTTCAGACCATGGTTTACTACCGGTTTATATCATCAAATAAAAAAAACGTGTTTGGTTTTTTAAAAACACGAAAACTTTATGAATATAAAACGTCTGAGCGAACGTAACTCTCTGCAACACAGACACAGCGGGCGCCCGCCGTGCAGTGGCGCGGCGGTGTAGATACCTAACCCCCGCACGCGCAAAATAAATAATTGTGTAATAGGTAGGTACCAGGGCCCCAATTCTACTAAACGTATTGTTTCACTATGACAATGGTATCGTCGAAAAATCGCCACTAGATACCTTTTGGTATTCTACTAACACAATCTTTTTTCAATGACCGCCGTTGCTATGACAACCCCATTGAACATTTGGTAGTTTATGACAGGAATAACAATCATGATCGTTTACCAAAGGTATGGCTCCATAATAGTTTTTCTTAAAAATTAGCAGAATTGGGTCCCAGGTATCTAACAAAAGATTAGCTCCGTGTGCCGTTGACTCCAATTTTCCCTTCATACTTAGCCGGGCTTAGAACCGTCAGAAATTCTAGCTGTCGAAGTTAATGAAGTAGGTACGTACTTAGTTACCTTATTATTACCTTAGCTAAGAACGTAAGTAGAAAATTGATAGCAAGGATTTCAGGCGTATTTTAAAAATTGGAATCAGATTATTTACAACGATTAATTGGAATCAACTAAGTAGGTATTTACACGATTAAAATACAGTTACCTGTCAGTCACTGCCTACATGTATTGAAGCAAATGCTCAAAATGTCGTCCATTGTCTTCGATACATAGGCGAGCACGTTTTTGTAAATTGTCTTTCAGTTTTCGTAGAATGTTTGTTTCGCGTCTTATTTTATCAAACGCGCTCAATATTTTTTGTTTAAGTTGGTCTCTACTTGTGGCTTCATGAGTGTAAACCAGCCGTTTTACCTCCGACCAAAAAAAAAAGTCTAGTGGAGTTAAATCGGGGCTTCTGGCTGGCCATGCTACTGGACCACCTCTCCCAATCTACCTTTCACTAAATTCATCATCCAAGTACGTACGTAGTTGAACCGCGTAGTGCGCAGGGCAACCATCATGATGGTAGTAAAGTTCACGTAAATAAGCTAGGGGAACGCCTTCCAGTAGCTCTGGTATTGTTGTTATCAGCATGTCCAAGTAGGTAGCACCATTTAAATTTCCTTCGATGAACACTGGCCCGATTATCACTTCATTGATAATGCCGGCCCATACATTGACACTGAATCTAATTTGGTAGGAGTGTTCCTTAATCAGATGTGGGTTGTTAAACGCCCAATAATGTTCATTGTGAATGTTAAACATGTCTACGCGCGTAAAGGTAGACTCGTCCGTCCACAGAATGTTCACTTCAGGATTATTTAATAACCACATACAAAGAGAAATACGTTTTTGAGGGTCAACGTCAAGGAGTGCTTGCGTGTGACGAAAATGGAATAGGTGTTTTTCCAATCGATTCAGCAGGCGCCATACGTAGGATTTACTGACATTAAATCGCCTTGCTGCATCTCTGATACTATTCCGTGGCTTGCGTTCGAAATACTCAAGTATTCGTTCTTCGAATGTAGCTGTGTATTGAGGACGAATACCGCGTCCTTGGGCATGATTCGGCACTGTGAACTAGCCGTAATCTAACAGTCGCTGTGTAGCTGCCAGTATTGTAGCAGCCCTAGGAATTTGCGGGTTCAAAATCCCTTGCCTTCGCAGCGCCGCTAAATGACTTGGTTCAGCGTACAGGCGCCTAGCTTCCGCCAGATTGTCTCCAGCAATTGCGTAAAAACGCACCATATCTAACCACTCGACATTTTAATAGTTTGTAGCACTCATTTTCACTTCGATGCGCGTGGAGCCGTGCCATGCAGAGCGGCATACGTTCGGCGCAGAAAACGGTAAGCGTGGCACTGGCTGGTCGGCCTTCGAATGCGCTCTGCGGGACCTCCCGACCCGCGCCCCTGGTCAGTGCTCCGCTGTCCGGAGCCGGTTTGAGTTAGTGGTGTGCGCGTACGTCGCTAGTTGCTATGTTGCTGTGTGCTATGTCATGGTTAAAGTTTGAGCAACTTAAGACTTATTTGAAAACACCTAGAATTTTTATTTTAAATAACGTATTTATTGCTATAAACCGGTAGTATATGATGGTCTGAACAACGTTTGTTCTAGGAAAACAGTGATTTAAAGGACACCGTGTATACCACGTTATATAATCTACGTTTTTACCAAATTTTATCGAAATTGGTTCAGCCGTTACGACGTGATTGAGTAACAACCAAACAAACAAATATTTAAATAAACATCCAAACTTTCACATTTATGATAAAAATGTGATGAGAATGAATTAGGCTCCTACAATGAGGGTTAATCTAATATACTTAATATTAAATATTTTTAGCAACTAGGTAATAAGTACATACACTATCGAAATATTCAGTGGTATTTTAAAATTTTACGGTCTGGTCAGGCACGACCACGACCACAAACAAAAATGTAGTGTGTAACGGCGTTAGGGCATTTGGCATGACCAAAACCAAAAATACGCTTTAATGTAATATGGCCAAACTACAACTAAGAATAATTGAGTAATGGTCATGCTGGCTAGCTTTTTGATTGCCGGCAATGATCTACATAATATATCTATCATAAGATTTTGTCACAGAATCGGCTAGGTAGGTACATCTAAATTAGTCGATATTGGTTTCAATCATTTTAGTACATCACTAGAGTAGGTACTATAAAATTTTTGATATAAATCCGGTTTATAACCAAAATCATAGATGTCGCTACTAGTTGCAAAACTACAAATTAAAGTGCTGTGCCACAAAAACCTCTCTGACTCGGCGCGGCGTGGCGAAGACTACCTACCTTGTTTCCGGACTCTTGTCGTAGCGTAGTAATAAATCAAGGATTCCTTGAATCTAGGTAAGCTACCTTTTGATGAACGGTCTTTTGTACCTGATGTCGCATCAAATTTGTCCAACGGCACACAGATAATTTTTATTATAACAAAGCGATATTACCTACATACTTACTGTGTTGAAATGTCGCACACCACGGCCTTGTGTTAATGTAGGTACCTAATCAAGAAAAAAAAAATTAGAGCTATATAAAAACATTCGCGTCAACGCACCATTCAGAGAATCCTAGTGCGAATCATGCAATCATTAGCCCCCCACAAGAGTCGAACCCACACTCGGTTTGTGTACTTGGCTGAGCCACGGAGGTAATATTTTTTTCATATTCATACTCAGAAAGTTGGTCATTCGAATTCGATACGGGCTCCGAAAATGTAGGTAATTTCTAAATTTTGCAAATTGATCGAGCCTCATTCTTTATGCTATACTGTATGTAAAACTAGTGGTTCATCACTACACCTACCTACTTGTATACCAAATTTCACGATAATCGGTTAAACGCTTCGAAAGATATCCTCGGATAAACAAACATACATACATAAAACGTTGATTTGCCCAGTTTGCCCAAGTTGATTTAGAGATCTCGCTTCGCTCGATCAATAATCTCCATGACAAATCCTTATTTCTATTTAAAAATGGAACTGGCCACATTCATAATAATTATGCCCAGTATATTGAAATACAATCTCTATGAAAAATTCTTATTTCTATTTAAAATTAGAATAGGCTTCTAAAAAAAAAAGAGGTTGCACTGGGAACGCAACTTTTCTTTTCAGCAACAAGCTGTTATGAATTTTTTTTAAAATATTCTCGCATTCATGATGAAAAGTTATGTTAGGTTAGAACCTAGGTATTTAGTCGAGATAATTGTAACTTAGGTAAGTTTCTTTTCGTTCTTAGTCAAGCGCTTCACCAGTAACTCACCTGATGGTAAGTGATGATGTGGTTGAGCCTGTTCACTATGGACTTGTCGACTCCGAGATTGTAGAGGACCGAAAACAAACTGGAAGCGAGTTTTACTCGTACCAAATAATTCTAACTACGTACAGGTAATGAAAGCAAAGTATATAGGTACAGATAGCGTCGCTAACTGGTAACCCCTGGATATTTAAAGATTGAAATAAAAACCTTTTCCCACCACCTGCTCGACAATGTAGTTGGGAGTAAAGTACCTACTTAATTTTATTTTGCCCTCGCGGGCATAATGTGATTTGAATTTGGAACCTCATCTGTATTTAAATTTGTACCAAAGAAACTCACACAATAAGAACTTATTCGTAAATTGAACTAACCTCTGCACAGAATGCACCAACTTAGATTTGGTTTTTATTGTCTCGCAGAAAGTGTGAAAAGTAGAGTATTCTCCTCGTGAATAAAGCTGTCTGCATCTTGGGCGTGCTTGTATCTCTGTCTGCACTCAGGATTCTAGTAACTCCCGCGCTCCGCTCGTGAGTTAACTCTAGAATCTTTCTTTATCCCCTCGTTGAATAATCTACTATTAAAAGGATGATTTGCAATAAGTTTTTATTAACGTCATGTGTTAAATAAAATCCGTTTAAATAAACTTAATATACAAACTTTTTGGATTACAAGTTCCTTTTACAAGTTTTTATTTCTATCTTTTTTTGGTTTGTAAATAGTAAACTTAGAAGAAGTTTGATTGTAAAGCTTTTACAATCAAACTTCTTCTAAGTTTACTATTACACAGGCTGCGCATAAGGGGCCAATTCACGTAATGCAATTTAAATAAATAACGAAAGTTGCTCCAAATGATATTGAATCGAATATATTTTGGCATTCTGCTCCATTAATATTACAATATTCGTTTGAGCCAGTGCCACTGCGGGGCCACCTTACAAACAATGGCCCATCAACTCTCATGTCCCCTATGCCCAACCACCTGCACACGAGAAGATTTGTACCAGACAACAGAGAGGGGTGTGGAAGTTGCTCTCTATTCGGCTGATACAATTTAGAAGTCAAACAGCCATTGACATGAAAGAAGAAGATTAGTTTGATATAAATAAAGTATTTAATCGCATGCCAGTTAACTCATACATACATTTTACCAATGTATTGTCAGTTACGTGAATACCGTTTAGGACATTTAACATAACGAGACTAGATCGATACTAGAACTTTACTATTTCAAGTTACGGTAATTGTCCTCCTGTATTCAATACAGATCTGTTCGTAACCCAAGGCACTTAAATATGTTTATAGTTATTTTTGCAGATTCGAAAATCCATCAAAATCTGTTCATCCGTTGCGGTGCGATTCTAAACGCATTTTTTTTATTCAACCTGTGTCATCCCACTGCTGGCCAAATCCTACCAATCTGTCTCGAAGGCATCGAAATCACGCCAGCGTTTACTAGGCCTCCCTCGGCGCCATCGCCCGTCGCCCGTCTTCAGGCACCCACTGCGTGACGATCGTTTCCCCATCTGTCCGGGTGCATTACATGGCCCGCCCAATCCCATTTTAGCCTGGCAGACTTTTTCCTGCGTCTATTCAAATGCCTATTCAAATTTTTGACATACTGAAAAATATGAATACATATAACCAAAAGATTCGTTTATCGCACCATCAAACGATACAATGAAGACTCTAGTGTAGATGACAGGTCAATAAGTGGTCGCCCTCGGTCTGTTAGGACTCCAGCAGTGATAAAAGCTGTGAAGGCGCGAATTCAAAGAAATCCCAAACGTAAGCAGAAACTGTTGGCCCTTCAGATGGGGTTATGCAGAACCACGGTGAAAAGGGTGTTAAATGAAGACTTAGGGCTTCGTGCATATCGAAGAAAAACAGGACATCATTTGAATGCTCGTCTAATGGACCTGAGACTGAAGAGATGCCGCGCTTTGTTGAAGCGGTACGCGGGAAAAAAATATCGGGAAACTCTTTTTTCGGATGAAAAAATTTTTACCGTAGAAGAGAGCTACAACAAACAAAATGATAAGGTGTACGCATACAGTAGTGAAGAAGCGAGCAACCGTATTCCGCGTGTCCAACGAGGTCATTTTCCATCCTCGCTCATGTTATGGTTGGGAGTTTCTTATTGGGGCTTAACAGAGGTACATTTTTGTGAGAAAGGTGTAAAAACGAATGCAGTTGTGTATCAAAATACAGTCCTGACGAACCTTGTGGAACCTGTTTCTCATACCATGTTCAATAACAGGCACTGGGTATTCCAACAAGTTTCGGCGCCAGCTCATAGAGCGAAGAGCACACAAGACTGGCTGGCGGCGCGTGAAATCGACTTCATCCGGCACGAAGACTGGCCCTCCTCCAGTCCAGATTTGAATCCGTTAGATTACAAGATATGGCAACACTTGGAGGAAAAGGCGTGCTCAAAGCCTCATCCCAATTTGGAGTCACTCAAGACATCCTTGATTAAGGCAGCCGCCGATATTGACATGGACCTCGTTCGTGTTGCGATAGACGACTGGCCGCGCAGATTGAAGGCCTGTATTCAAAATCACGGAGGTCATTTTGAATAAACTTTAGTGCCATGAGAATCTATGTTTTGTTAAGTTCATTTTGGTATATAAATGGTTACATAATGAATAAACTTGTTTCAATTATTTTATATTAAACATGTGTCAGAATTTATGACCTGACTAGGTATATATAAGGGCAATACTATCCCTAAATAGATGGAGTAGCTATGGGATGTCCTGTTGCTCCCGTGGTGGCCAACATTTGGATGGAGTATTTCGATAATATAGCCATCTTGTCTGCCCCTTTACCAATCAAGTTGTGGAAGAGGTATGTAGATGAGTCTTCTGTATTTTGGAAAGAAAAACAGCTGAAGTGGAACTTCTTTTAGCACACCTTAACGTCGTACATAGTAAGATCAGGTTTACGTACGAGAAAGAATGTGATCGCCATTTGGCATTCTTGGACGTGTTAGTTCAGGTTCGAGAGAATGAGCCATGAGAAGTTTGGGCCATTATACGGACCGATACCTTCATGCTGATTCACATTGTTGTCAAGGGGGATGACCCTTGACAACTTAATTCGATGGTAACATTAACATCACTTACCAATCGTGCATTCGACCTGTGCGATTAGGATCACATTCAGGGTGAATTGGCACATGTCCGAAAAGTTCTGGTTAAGAATGGTTATAAATTGCAGTCCTTAAGTTTTTACCATCTCGACCAAGACTTAGATTCCACAGTTGCAGGGTGGAACGAAAACCTGCTTTTCTACATTGTATTAAAGTAGTAACAGATAAAAGAGCAACCATTTACAAAAATTTTCACTGAAGACAATCTTCACTCCTGTAAAGAAAATTACACACTACCTGCGCTTACCAAAGGATTGCTTTACACTAGAATCACTAGGAGTGTATAAAATTGACTAGCTGTGGGAGATCTTATTTTGGTCAAACCAAACATACAATAGCTTGTCGGGTGAAGGAACACATCAAGGCGGTGAAGAATGTTGACAGACAAAAGTCTACCATAGCGGAACATCTGCTGGACTCAGGCTCAAACCACTGGATCGAGCTACAAAACTAACAAGTAATCTCAACTGAGCGACATTACATGCCAAGACTGGTTTAAGAGGCAATTGAGATTACTAAACACAAGAATTTCAATCGTGAAGTAGGTTTTCAACTATCAGAAGCCTGGAATCCTGTGGAGAAAATGTGTAAAGACCCGAAGAAGATGATCGAGAATGAAACCGTTGGTAGTAATAGTATTAGTGAATTCATTCCTAGCAAGAGACTAAGAAAGAGGGTAGATCGTTATAACTGCCAATAACTACCCACTCGCAAAGACTTCAGTTTACCCGTGATCATGGCGCATGCAACTGCGTCGAAATATCGGGATACTCAAAAACTCACAAATCATGGTAAATATCCCGTTTTTAGTACAAATAGTGTTCATAACCCAAAGGACTAGGAAACTGAAGAGGCACTGAACAGACGGCCGTTGGGTCAGAAATGCTCTAGACTAGAATGTATAACCGATGAGTACGATTTTTTTTTATTTTATTGAGTTAACATGTATTTAATTGTCTGTATTTAATTACCTCCGTATGTTGTACACAGAATAAAGACAAAAATAAACTTACTAAAAGAACATGTACAAAGGCGAGCTTAACCCTAACAAGAGTTTTATTCTAGCAAACCTTTGAGAATAGACATAGCTGATTATAGTAATTTAAGTTTTTCAATATTTTAGCCACGCCCTTTTCATAGTTCGACGCGCAAATCTATAGCAAATATAGTATTTTAATTTTATAATGTTATCCGAACACATACGGAAAATTCCAAGATTTTAAAAATCTATAGCAAATATGTAGAGTATTAGCGTTCCTTGTGAAAGGGCTCGCCCGGGGAAGAACTACCACCATGCCTATTTTTGCCGCCAAGCAGCATTGCTGTGTTTCGGTTTGAAGGGTGTGGTTACCGGTGAAATTACAGGCACATGAGGCTTTATGTATGCCTCAAGTTGATGAACGCAGGGCAGTGCATTGTAAGGCACGATTATAAGGTGCGTGACCTACGAGGCAATACTTTGTTATAGGTGATGGTTACCACTTAACATCAGGTGACCCATATGTTTGTTCCATCTCCAGTTCGTATAAAACAAAACAGCCAATGCTGTCTAGCCCCAAACTAAGCAGAGCTTGTACTGTGGGAACCAGATAACTGATAGAATACATATATCTACCTATACTTTTTTTTAAATACGTAAGTACTTATAGTATATAGAAAACATCCAGACCCGGAATAAATATCTGTAGATCATGCAAACATTTGTTCCGCAACGGGAATCGAAGACGCTACCTCCTGCGTCTCAGCCACCTACTGTGCCACGAAGGTCGTCATATACAAACGTTGAGTGGCGATTCATTAGATACCTGAACAGCAGAAATGTCTAAACGTATATGTGTATCAAATCAGTTAGGTATGCCTAATTTTATTACTGTCGCAAAAACAATAAAATTGCACACTTTCATTCACAAATATCTAAGTATTCATATTTTTCACTTGTTTGAAATTTCATTAAAAAGTGGTTTTTTTCCGAATTATTATGTGTATTATCATGTCTATACCAGGTTCACTCACTCCTCTATCGCTTGCATCATGAAGACATGGCCTCCAGGCTGGCGGTAGAACCCATCCTATATCTCTCTTAAAGTTCGGCACACGACTTATTTCTATCGCCTCTCGGATCTTGCGATGAACTGTATTGCGTTGAATCCAAATCTAGGGCATGTTCCGTCAATGCAGAACTGTTAGAGTCGTCATTCTTCATTGGACATATTATTAATGTTACTACCTATTATTTCAAGATAAACTTTGTACTAACGTCATTTTATTTCAAAGTTCTACACTACTTAAATTTAATACTATGAGGATTAAACGAACTTACCAAGTTAAGAAGTTCGATCAAATAAATAGGCTCGCTTTTAAAACTTCGGCACCTGAGCTCCATAACTACATATGTATTTCATAAATTCATAATTCCGAGAAATTTAGTTGATCGAACGAAGCGAGATCTCCAAATCAACTTGGGCAAATCGGCGTTGTATGTATGTATAACTTTCGTAGCGTTTATCCAAACGTCATGAAATTTGGTATATAGGTAGGTAGTGATAGCACAATTTTGGTGTGACTCAATGAGCTAAAAATATTGGGGGGTTGTTGAGATATTGGTGTTCAAGAGGGGTAAAAAAAAATGAAAATGAGACTATTAGGTCAAGTGGGACGGCAAATGAAAGAGTTTTTTTTAGTACGTTTGAACCCCGTTTTTATTGTTAGTTTAATTTTTGTAGACTAAACTTTGACAAAATTCACAGGATACACCAGTGACCCCACAATGCTGAAATTTGGTATTCGTGTAGCTTTAGTGACACAAATATAGGCAAAAGTCTAAAATCCAGAATAACTGCCATTGTTACCAAAAAAAAAACAATTAACAAGAACCCCCGTTACATATAATTTAAATGAAACTGTAGGTCAAGTAGGTTGGTTATGCATTTCGTAGCACCCATTTATTAGTCAAAGATTAAAGCCGGCATGCACAAAGATCACTAAACGTATTTAGCGACTAAACATGTTTAAATTTGAAGTATTTGTATGATTTGACAACTCCTTAAATCATATTTAGCCACTAAATACGTTTAGGCATCGTTGTGCAAATCGCCGTACGAATAATATTTATTTTGGGAGATTCGCGAGATCTCAGTTCGGAGCGAACCACTAGTTTATTTTAATTAAAATATGTTTTAAAGTATTTAATAAATTCATGGACATGATTATTATGTTTGCAAGTGAGTTTAAAAGTTATAAATGGGAAAACCTCTCCATTCTTGGAGGAAAATAATTTATTGAATTAGTAATTGATTGATTGATTGAAAATACTTTATTGCACTTATAAAACTAGTACAAAGGCGAACTTAATGCTAAAGAGCATTCTCTTCCAGATAACCTTTGTGTATTGTAGACAAAGATGTGTAGGTAGTGCACAGAAAAGGTAAAAAAGAAAATTTGCACAGGACTAATAAATATAGCATAATATAGGTACATACTACTTAAATAAACCTACTTAAATACTTTATATGATAGACTAAACTATACCAATATCGAATTAAAATACATACATAACAATAGAAGAAGTGTTATGGAAATATTAAGTTGCTCATTTTTGGTCGGTTTGACCGAGAAGGTGCCTATAGATTCTCAATCTGAATGCTTCCACTGAAGTAGCCTCGAAATAGTTTGGTGGCATATTATTCCAGAGACGAGTAGCGGTTATGGTGTAAGAGTCAGAGTAAGTAGCCGTGTTATGCTGTGGAGTAATTAGTTGGAAACGACGAGACGATCGCACAGGTCTGTCCTCAGTTGATACGGATGCAAATCGCTCTCTGAGGTAGCTGGGAGATAGAGGGTTGCGAAGAATATTATATAAGAGGGATAGCATGTGCGCATCTCGACGAGCTCTGATGTCAAGCCATTATAGCTGCTGACGAAATACCGAGAAATGATCATATTTTCGTAGGCCGTAGATATAGCGAATGCAAAGATTCTGCAGACGCTCCAACCTGTTCAGTTGCTCTTCCGTAGCATCGGGATAGCATACATCTGCATAATCTAGGATGGGTAAGAGTAACGCATTAACCAGTGTGGACCTCGTAGATTGGGGCAAGAAATTTTTTAGGCGTTTCAGAGTATGCATGGTACCATACATCCTCCTACTAATCTGGGTAATATGGTGGTCCCATGACAAATTATGGGTAATGAAAAGGCCTAAATTCTTAACCTCCTTGCAGAACTGCAGTGGAATATTATTATATTTAACCGGAGGAAGAGTGTTAAGATTAATTTTGACAATCTGTCTGTTACCACCAATTATTATCACCTGCGTCTTGTTGGGATTAATTAGTAGACCAAATTTTTGAGTCCAGTCATACACAGCGCTTAGATCATTAGTGAGATTTTCAATTCCAGATAGAATTTGATCGGGATTACAACTGAGATATAACTGAACATCATCGGCATATACATAGGTGATAGGATGTGTGATGTATTACCGATACCAGGATGTTGATAAAAAGAGAGAAGAGGAGGGGTGAAAGAACGCCTCCTTGAGGTACACCTGCTTCGATTTTACACCAGTCAGAGGACAGATCATTACTTCGCACACATTGTTCGCGTCCGCAAAGATATGAGCTGAACCAAGTTAAAGAAGACTGAGAAAGATTAATAGAGCGTAAGACGGCCAGCAAAATTTCGTGGTCCACACAGTTGAAAGCGTTACTAAAGTCTAACAAGGAAAGAAGAGTGAGTTTACGGTTGTCAATAGCAAGCCTGATGTCGTCTGTAATTTTAATAAGGGCAGTGCAGGTACTGTGTGCAGGGCGAAAGCCTGACTGAAACGGACTAAGAAGATTATTACTGTGGAGAAAAGATGAAAGCTGGCGATGCACAACTTTTTCAAGAATTTTAGAAAGGAAAGGGTGAATTGATATTGGGCGATAGTCTTTAAGTTCAGTTATGTTAGACTTTTTGGGAATGGGTATGATGAAAGCTTTCTTCCATATAGTAGGGAAATTGCTACTTGTGAGGGAAAAGTTAATAATATGAGTGATATATGGAAGAGTCAGTTCAAGTATTGCAGTTAGCATCTTTAAACCGATTCCATCATGACCAACCGCCTTGCTGCTAATGCTAGCAATAATCTTTGCAACATCACCTTCATCTACCTGCCCAAAAGAAAAAGATGTAAAATTTTCTAGCGGCTGCCTAGCTAACTGCATTATGGTGTCAGCCTTAACAATGTTGTCAATTTTAAACGGAACAACTGAAAAATGGTTGTTGAGAGCATTGATATCGACCGTTGGGTTGACAGCAGCCTTACTCTTCCCAAATCCTAAGTTGTTGAGCACTTTCCAGATGTTATTTGGAGTACAGTTCTCAATGGTTCCGTAGATGTTACGACGCTTAGCATTCCTAATCTCCTGATTGCACCGGTTTCTCGCCTTTTTATAGCGAAGAAAAGTTTCTTCATTAGAGTCTCTCCTATATTTGCGGTATAGTTTATTACCTACGCCTAGCCATTAATTTGCGGATATATTCAGTCAACCAAGGTGCGGGAGGTCTTTTCATGCGAACCGCCTTGAAAGGAGCATGCTTATCATATAGCGATGTTAGTATGCCATTGAATATTGTGATTTTTTCATCAACATCGCTAGCAGATAAGAGTTGAGACCATTCAATGGCACTTGTATCAGTACGGAGCTTATCAAGATCCATAGCGGCAAAGTTACGTTGCATTATGATCTTAGGTTTTATTTTGTGTGTTCTAATTTTAAATGATGCAAATATAAGGTCATGATGTGAAAATCCCGGGGCTGGAAATTGACCATAAGTAGAAAGTAGTAATTGACGGAATACATGCCATAAGTAGGGTGCTCAGAATGAATAAGTATTTTATTTGCTGAAATCCGTGACCCTAAGGGCTTGACTGGCGGTGATAGGTATGACAGAGCTAAAACTTGATAGGGAAAACTTTTACAAAAAATATAAAAAGAAAAGTAGGTGTAACATAGGGAATTTAAACCCTAATCGTTAATTTAATTTGGACATGGCTTCGACATTGAAACTCGCCATTGCCTTTTTAATTGCTATTTTGCTACCGCAATTTGGATGTAGAGCTTTTGGAAGAACTGTATTGAAGTCGAGATAGCGAGGCGAGCCAAGCGAACGGTCCATCGTCGTCGGCCGCGCTCAGTATCGCGCGAGATCCCCCACGGTTCGGTCGCGTTATGCCGCTCCCGAAACTCGACAGAGCGCCGACCCGATCACGCTCTCGATAAATCGCACTCGGTAATACAAACATGTGATCCACCAAACAAACCGTACAGTAACCGATACGCGTTCGTGAAAAGTTTCTTTCCCGCTTTCACTTTTGAGGTTAGGATTTTTCCGGTTATTTTTCCTAAGTTCACGCGCACGAAAAGCCTCAGTTTTCGCTATTTGGCAGCCGGTGCAGCGTTTGCAATTGCATAACAATGCAGTGAAGGCCGCGTCGCGAGGAAAAGGCGGAAAATTGTTTTGTCATTTTCACTATCGGGGAATTTTCTTTCGGTGGCTAGACACTGCACGCGAGGTGTGTACGTGACGCCAGATTTGGGACGATTTCAGTGTAATGACTTGCGCTGCGGCTGGCCTGTTACGAAACGCTCACGGCCAAAAGTTTTGCCGAAGAAAAAGTTTTTTTTTCGTTTCTTTTAACGATAGTTATCTGCTAATTGCTTAACAGAATCTCTTTTGGCACGGAGGTGTAATATAAGTATTCGTTTGCATTCGTTCGACACGCGGCGGACCAATTATTTGAGTAAACACTCACGGTTATAACTTTTTTATCGTGTCCTTTATCGGTTCTCTTAATTTTCAAGTAGACATTACCGTTCATTTTTGAAATTTAGGCTTCCGTCTCAAGTAAAAGTTACTCTACGGTTAATTTGGTGTCGAAATATGTGTCACCTTTTGAAGTGAGCAATGTGTCTGTAACGTGGGTGATTTTCAGTTCACAGAGAAACGTCGGTGGGAAATGTTACTGTATCCATTACCTTCCCTGTGTGATGTCGATTTACACCAATAATACCAGTGTCCAGTTAGAGTTACGATAACCACAAGTGAACACGATACAGTGACTGTACGAAAGTGACACGACGACGTTGGGAAACTTACGCGGTTTTGAAAAAGCATTTGTGTGAACGGTACAACGAAAGTGTGACTTCGATTTTGTGTACGAAAATTTGTGTTAACTTGAAATTGTTAACGAAAATTCATCTGGTTTTATTTACGTTCTGTGACCTCAGCCAGTGTAGACCAGGTGAGTGATAGTAAAACCGTTTTTATGTATAGACCCCTCACACTACAACTTTGTAGACCTGTTTTTGGCTAGATATTTTTTCTATGTGGACTTTAGCTCGTGAATACCCACGCTGACCACGCTGTGCTAATTGATAAGATAGATTGATAAAACCGTAAAGCAAACTTCAGCACGCGGTGCAAATCTCTACATAAAATATAACCGACACTACCAGAATCTCTACTTCATATACCTACCTACTTACCTAGTAGTACAATTTTACTGTATTTATTAGTACCTTTACTAACAGCTCTGTAGCCACGTGTTGTCGGTCATTCATCACATCACACAGAAGATTGTTACCATCAATTTTACTGATTTCCATAAAACTATTTCAAAGTTTACGATATCTGTGATAATATTTTTTAAACGAGTTGTCTAAAACGAGATCAATCGATCGATAACCTACCAGCAAAACTACTCAAGTCGTAAAATCGTTCTTTCGTGTTTTTTATTTACTTTTTATATATGTAGTAAGTGCACCTCTCAATACGCAAATTGATTTGATTGGATTTGTAATAATCCTATGTAGGTAGGTATGTAGAGTAACTTATATTAAAAAACATTACTTAATCAAAAGTTGAGAAAACTTTACAACAATAATAACCAAATGATATATGTATTAAAACAACTTAAAATAAAAATAGAGACGACTTGAACAAAAAAAAAACCCATCTAAAGTTTCACGACAGTTATATTTGAACTTAGAAAGATACTTGAATCTAAATAAAAATCGATGTTGTAAAACAAACAATCAGAAATAATAAAACCACAAAATCAATTAAAAATAAATTTAATATTTGTCTTCCTAGAATAGTCCAATCCAAACTCTAAAAATAACTCTAAGGAAGCGAAGACATGGCCAAAAGTGATAATATAACTTTAATATCTGCTATTTTGCTCGTTATTTACATACCTATTTGCAGTTTTAGCAATCACCACAGAAGAAAATTATAAAATCAACTATCTTTCTACTTACCTATTTCAAATTATCGTAGCGACAAAAAATTTAGATCCGATAATACAGACACGTCAAACAATAAGGGTGAATCCACACAGCGATATTTCACCGCGCGATATTTATTCTTGCGAATTATATTTCGTGCACGAAATTATGCCTAGTACGCACCACGAATAAAATTCCGCGCGATTTTTGTCGCTTCGATGCAGCTTCCGGCTGAGATGGACGTAATGGACATCAGAAAAATTTTGATTTACCTGCTATTACGGTGGCGACGTAACAGAAGACGTATAAGTCATGAATACTGGATTCACCCTTTTACGGCCTTGAGACCTATGAAAAGATTTTTCTAATTAAAACATTAAGAGCTACGAAAATACAGTAAAAATTATTGATTAATTGTTCTATTTCAATGTCATCATTTTCTGCTAACTCCTGCTCGCCTGCCGATCGGGCGGGTTACGAAGCGCGCGACATTTTGTTAATACCGTTGCCAGTGCACGACTGAGTGAAACGCGCGAATTTTATTTCGCAGTGCGGCCAGTCATACTACTTCATATTGCACAAAATTTTCGCGCGGAAATAAATCCTTTTGAATTTGGATTAGATCACAGATTTTTTTCCGCGCGGATTTATTATCGCCAGTGCGGATACTTATGTAAGATTCAATGTGTTACAGGATTGCGATAAAAAATTCGCACGGTGAAATATCGCTGTGCGGACAGGGCCTAAAAACTACTCATTATTATAAATACGGGATTTATCACGTACCGTTTTATCCCGTATTTATAATAAGGATTTAAATAAATGACGAAAGTTTTCTAAGTAAAATAAAAACTCCTGTTTCGAACGATATTTAGTAGTTGGTAAATTACTGTTCCTAAAATATTCTGCTCTATCTTTTAAATTTCAAGATCACTAAGTTCATTAGCAGGGAGATTCCTCGTTTTAATTACGTTGACGCAGTTAGTTTCTTTTTTAAGTCACGTCACTTTAGGAAGTCTAGGTTCTCTAATAGTAGGATAAAGGACCAAAATTTACTAGATTATTCGAGTCTTATCTTTGCCACTGGCTCACGAACATAGATTTAAAACTATCAGGAGTAGGATTCAATAATCTTAATAACAATCTTTATTATGTCAATAAAAGCACATTTACTATCAATAATATTGTTTAAACGAAGATCTCTTAAGTTAGTGAGTAACGAATATGCAATGCGGATTCACGAGACATTACAGGGGATCAAATATTTGTGTAATCCCTTAAGTTTATTTCAAATGTTTTCCACAAGTGTTAGCCAGTGTTAAGCCAGTCTAATGCCTAATGTAAATCAGTCAAGGATCTCATCTTAGTTTATAGTAGACGGATGTGATCGTAGAATATGAAATCTACGATACCTACAAATTACAATGTTATACCAAATTAGTTTATAAGTGTTGTAGTTTATTGACTTTGTAAGGTTGGTAAAAATTTAAATATTTGTTACTTGTAAATTAGTAGGCTAATTTTTATTCAGCTACGTCGCGGACAATGACTAAAATGATAATTAGTAATATATAAAAAAAAAAAACGGTTTCTTTGATAAGGAGATAGGGATAAGGGAATCAGAGGGCTTAGCCAAGTTACAGTCGATTAGCGCTAGTCGATAAGTCCGAAAATGTTTGGGATTTGAGACATGCTATAGAAATACCACGTGATACAGCGACTACAAAACCTGGACCTCTTCTTGTTATGTTATCCTGGTATCAAGTGCCTACAATCTCAGATTAAAGATGTTAGTCCAAAACGAAGTAATTGAAACAAACACATTATTTTTCTAACTTTTATGGCTTTTGATATACTTACCTATTTTTTTAGAGGTTCATTGCCTAGAAATAAATTAAAAAGGTAAATATTTCGAAACCAACGTCTTTTAATACAAAACAGACAGTTTGCATAACGTCTGCATTTATTCAACCGTTTTGAATAACAATAAATTATGTAAACGCACATACACTGTATTGTTTCGGATAGTCGAACGTCACGCGGCAAGCGACGTGAAATAACTCAGAAAAACTAAAATTACTGGCTCTATTTTGGTATTATTACCTAAAAGTAAAAACATAACGTTAAGATGAGGATGATGTTGCAAAGATTTCTCACGTACCTGGAATCGAACCAGCATGCGTTTTGTATTTCAGTCGGCTATTTATATTAAATTGTTAGTGCTTACGTGAGATGTTGTTGTTGCGTTTTTTTTTCTTTTAAGTACTGTGTTTTTGAATAAAATATAGTCTCGCTTTCTTTCTTTTATTCGCCAACCGCGCCACCGAGGTCGAATAGAACGCCTACTCATAATCTTGCACTGATTTGATTAAGATAAACAAGAAAGTATACAATGAACGATAGTATTATCTTTTGTTATCTGTGGCCCTGTTTTGTTATCTGTACCAAAATGCGGCGGAAGTTATGTTACTGAAGTGTGATTGATCGTGTGGGACTTGTCTTCGTCTTTGACGAACAACGGGCTAAGTCCGTTTTCTGAGATGTAGAGATGATGGAGAAGGTAGAAAAACAGTTCTTTTTTTAAAGACAACGTATTACAATATTTTTAAGGCTGAACTGGGAGTCTATTTTATTCTTTATACCTACTTTATTCTAAATATATTAAGAATTTTCTTCCAGCAACCCTTTGAAGATACAGATAGTTAATTATAGTGGTGGGTACGTGAACAGAAAAGGACATTGGAGTATTTAAATCAAAAATTAGAAAAATTATACCTATCTGAAATTATCTTATCTTAAGAAAGTTTGTTAGTCGATAAGTATTTAGGTCATATTGATAAAATATACACTTAATTTCTATTTTAGGATTATTAAAGAGGTCTACAATATATCTAATATCATAATTATACAGCGTCAATTGAAACAAAATAAAAAAAGACTAATAGTAACAAATTGCAAAACGTTAACTTGAATAATAATTATTAAATCATTTATTACAGTTTAAAATCCTTAACAACTAACACAAAATAAAATACATTACCAAAAATTACATACAAAATAATATAATATTCCAGTTATTATAAAACCATGAAAAAATGCAGCTAAATAGATATTAAAATGAGTATGTAGCTGATAAATCTTAGTACAGATATGTAGGTACACAGCTTCGCAATCACACTAATATTGTAAATGCGAAAGTTTGAATGTTTGTTTATGTGTTAGGCTACTTTTTATTGACAAACGACGCGTGCGAAGCCACGGACGAAAGCTTAGTCATTAATAATGTAACAAATTACGCATCAGAGATGCCTATCGTTGGAATTGCTATATAATCGCGGCTAAATTACAATAATTGTCGCTATAGTCACACCTCGGGTACCAGAGCCATTTTTCAAAGTATAAACTAGTTTCTGCTTATCAAAAGTTGGGGACAAAACTTATACCGCTTGTTTTGTTATGTACGACATTAAAACACGGGTAGGGCTAATGGCTAGTATTGTTATAAAATATGTATGTTTTTTCAAATTCGTTACCCTAGTAAATTTACTATTTTTAAACAAGCTTAATATCCAAGTTCTACAATATTAATATCAATGAAACAGCCTGCATAAAATAGGTAAACAAATCATATTACAAATTATACTTTCACCGTCGTTGGCGAATGTTGTATACACCTGTAATTGGTGCATGTATCAGAAATGTGTTTATGACTATCGTCATAAATCTGGTAAAGTATATAGTGATTAATTATAAAACGATAAAATATGTGTACTGTTGGTGTATCTTTAAATAAATAAATAAATATTAATTAATCATGTAAGTAGGTACCTGTTAAACTGATTAACCGGCATCGTAGCAAAGGCGCCGCTGATTTACGTAAAAAAATTTTTATGGGAAATGTATCGATTACTGAATAAATATTCAAGCTACAGGTATTAAACTCACCTCTAAAATCAGCTAATACTATTCCGAGTCTGTGTTTTAAATTAATGTCGTTTATAACAAAACAGGTTGTATAATGCAAGTCTACCCCTGAAAGCATAGCATAGGTCCTGCCTGAAAACCACCGCCAATTACCATCCTCGGATGGCTAGTAGCACACACAGTAAAAATCAATTCAAATTTATTCATTAATAAATCATCACAAGGACAAGGATCATTTTGAAACGAAAATTTTACTGAATGTTCCTTTGCGGCTCAGCCAGGAAAGAAAGGCAAGAAACAAGGCTGGTTGTTCTTTTTAATATTTCTTTCGTCAATTTTACTGCCTGTTCCTTCGCGACCAAGCCAGGAAATAAAGGCAAGAAACAAGGCTGATTGTTTTAATCATCCTTTTAAAGTACAGAACAATAAAGAAAATAAATTATGTCTAAATTGTAACATTTTTATCGAGTTTGAGCAGTTTCAATCCCAAGCTTCTCTATCATCTAAATAATCAGTACGGAAGACTATTCTTGCTGCCTACCTACATACTATTTCTTTTTCTTTCTTCTGTGTTACCTGTGTTTTTCTGTTACCTAATGTACTTTGTGGTCGTTCCTGTGCTTGCCAAATAAACGATTTTTTTTTCTTTCTTTCTTTTTCTTTACTTATACTGACTAACTAGTACTAACTAATAAGGTTACTAACTAGGAAGGTAACCGACTATTACGTACGTAAATGGGAATGAAGCTTGATATTAAACGTCAACTACTAACCCAGTTGATATAATGCTGAGTCGAGGCCCTTTTGCTGCTATAGCACACAACATACCTACCTCATATTTAAAATTAATTATTTATTACACCTATTGTTTGTTTATGTCTTACATGTTGTCATCTTTTACATTTTAAATCATGTTTTGTAAATGTATTATGTGTGCTATTTAGCAAATAAATTATTGTCTATTGTCTATATTTCTTAAACGGGCTTTTGTATCAAAAATGTGTTTGGGAAACCTTAAAGTGTTTTTGAAGGCCTTTTCAACGATACCCCCAACGATAAAACATCACCCCCTACTTTCATAAAGGGGAGGGAAAAAACAAATTTTTAGATTTTTTATTTCAGAACTTACTAGGCGTCACTAAAACTTATTCACATGCCATTGTTTGCTCTACAGCAATAAAAGTTTACGAGTTAAACGGCTGCAACTGGTCGGACTGACACACAGACAGATGGACAATCGAAACTATAAGGGTTCGCAGTTTGACTACGAAACCCTAGAAAATGTAGATTAATTAGTATAATGTACTAAGGACAAATCCGGCCCCACATGGAGTACTGCTACAATGAGTACTACATCTGGAACAATGCACCGACATACCAACTGCAGCACATAGACTCCTTCCAACGCAGAGCCGTTCGTGGCGTCGGCGACCCAGTAGTATCTAAGGACCTCTAAGGAAACCGCTCTGCAGCATGTGTTATAAAATATACCATCGATTCTCCCGCAACCGGTCACGAGCTCAACATATTGTAGATTCGTGAAAGTCTCACACGGTGCGTTTCACCCGCTCATTTCTTCCACGTACCTGCAAGATTTGCAATGACCTTCCTCCGGAGGTTTTCCCGGTGGATTTTAACTTGAACACCTAATAGGTGTAAATAAGGCATTAAGTTTTAGGCAACGCGACTGCAGTACCACAAGTGCTGCAGGAGTTTAAAGGCATCAAAACACAACATCAGGAGGCCCGTCCGCTTGTGTGTCTAAATGTTTAATATAAAAAAGTGGCACTCCGGGAGTGCCTACAGAAGTGAAAACTTCAATGAGGTTTTCCATCTCAAAAAATGCCCAACGCGTTTAAAGAAGTTTTCACTTCAAAAATGTATTGAATTGATTATAAAGGTGAGTACTTCTATAAGACATGATTATGAGAAAATTATATTTTTTAGCGCCAAGTTACAATTAAAACAATGTTTTTTGTTTCCATAAACTCTTCAATACAATACTTCGTTAGCACAGGTGCCGCATACATTTAACCTAAAATAAACAATTTTATTAGCAGTTAACCTGCTAACGACTCCTCTTGGTTATCTACAAGATTGATAGACATGAGTTAACTAAGGCGAGACGTGTGAGAACGTCTCGATTCGGTTATTTTAAAACAAACATTTAGAGAATCAATAAAGCCGTATCAATTAGCCTAAATTTAGGGAATGTGATTAAAATGCTGCTGGTAATGAATAAGTTACTTATACTATAAATTATTTATAGATAGAGCAATGACTAGTCCAGTTAGTGTTGAACAGCAAAGACATTTATACGCGTTGCGAAATCATTTCGCTTGTATGATGAGGAATGTAGAGTAAGCTTTTGAAACTATCATAGTTACAAATAATATTTTCACAAAAAACGGGATATTACCATGATTTTTGAGATTTGACGATCCCGATATTTCGTCATAGTTGCATCGCCATGATCACGAAAGTTGTAAATGCTACTAGCGGTCACCCATTCAAGTTGTGACTGCGATTCTTTAAATTTTTATTTATCTTAGATCTACTTAATCACTTTTCCTTGAGTGTAAAGTCACGATGTCTCATATACTTAATATAAAAAATATTTTAAGTTATTAAGGCGACCTCTGTGGCGCAGTGGGTGAATAGCCGGCTGAGACGCAGGAGGTAGCGGGTTCAATTTCTCCCTGTGGGACAAATGTTTGATTACTGCAGCTATTTGTTCCGGGTTTGGGTGTTTTTCTATATATCTTAAGTATGTATTTACAAAAAAAATGTGTATAAGTATTCTATCAGATACTGGTTCCCATAGTAAAAGGTTTGCTTAGATTGGGACTAGATAGCGCTGTGTGAAATGTCCAATATTATTTATTAGTATCTATGAAGAAGAGTATCCTGGGTACCTGAGGATGGACAGCGACATCAGGGTCGGTCGGTCGCAAAAGCATTGGTGCGATGACTGCCAACGCCAAGGATCGCGATAGGTAGAGTTGGTCTTTGCCCGGCAGAAGGAAAATGTAGGCTGGCAAAAAAAATAATTGGGAAATATTAAACAGGATTAATAAAAATGATAACTAAAGATATTGTTGTTATTAATTAAAAAAAGATGTATTAAAACTCAGTAATGATAACCTAATATATCATTTTGCAAAGTTAATAAGTATGTGGAAGGACAGTCTTTTGAAAAGTGTTTACAAGAGCTAATAGTTCACACAGATAGGTTGAAAACACTTTATTGGAAACCATATAAAAAAACGATAAAATAATATGATATTAGTATAAAATGGATTATGATACTATTTTGCGAGGAAGCTAAAACTTGTAAAGTCAAGTACCTACATAAACCCCAAACGTTTGCTAGATCTGACCAAAATAGTCCCAATCACTTCCTAGTTCAAGGGAATCGTAAACTGTCAAACAGTTTCCCCATTTTACGACGTGGTTGCACTTACGACTATGTTTTATATTTGTCACATAATAATATCTCTGAAGGGTATCAGAGTAAGGGTCAGAAAGAGCCTATTTGCCAGCGCTGATAAGGATGTGAAATATGACATCACACCTAATTACTCAGTGCTTAATCAATATGATGATGCTTATGCGACCTTTGACGACCTCCGTGGCGCAGTGGTTGTTACGCATGAGCTATTAGGTAGCTAGTTCAATTCCCGCCGCGGTACAAATGCATGATCTACAGATATTTGTTCCGGGTCTGGATGTTTTACTATATTCTAACTACTATGTATTTACAAAAAATAAGAATATAAGTATTATATCAGTTACCTGGTTCTTAAAGTAGATAGCGTTGTCTAAAATGGTCAGTAATATTTATTTATTATAAACTTGACACAAAGTCGAAGACATTCTTAGGAGTTTTCTAAACTATTTAAAGATAAGGTTTATTTGCTAGAACATAGTAAATTCTATAGTAAGTCTTCATCATCATCATCATCAACAGAAACCTATAACAGTCCACTGCTGGACGTAGGTCTCTGCCAGGGAGCGCCATTGAACCAGCACGTCTTAGTCTATAAGTTTAAAAAGACTAGATAGTACTTTATAAGATAACTTTTAAGAACTACCGTACCTATAGCTTCATGTTTTTATTGAACGAGATGGAAGTAATAAATATATATATATAGATATATAGGTTATGTAATTTATTCAAAGCTACTCGTATCACGTCATCCCTCAGATATTCTTTCAACATTTGAGAATCTACACACAATAACTGTCTCAAGGTTGGCAATAAAATACCATTTTTCTTTTATTGTGTTCCAAGCGTCTCGTCAATTTGGTCTAAAAACGAAAAAGCACGAATGTAAATTATCATAAAGTAATATAAATTAGCGTCTTATCGAAACCCATTAAAAATCTATTCATAAATACCTATGTAGAAGAGTTGTTTTATTAAGCTCAAGGTATTTAATTTTACTTAAAGTGTATTTAACAAATTGCAAAAACAAAATCCCAAATGACATTCGCGTTTGCAAGTCGTTTCGTGTCACCTCCAATTAGCGCTTAAGCCTTGACAGACGAACGAATAGGCAGCATTTTAGCTGTCCAAAAAGTTGTAGAATGCACGTGCACATTTTAACACAGATGATTATATACTATTTTTATTCTGTGGTTATATCTAAGAAAGTTATATAAATGACGGCAATAAACTTAAAAGCAGTAGGGTCTTATTAGTCTGGAATAATCTACGAAATTTTCCACACACTTGCTGAGATTAGAACGAAAAGTAACAACTTTAATATTATACCTAGTCAGGTCATAAGTATTGTCACATAGTAAAAACTTTTCTTTTAGAATGCTGGCCACAAAAACGTTTATAGAATTCGAATTTCGAATTGTTCATGAAAATAAAAATGTATACTTTTTAGAATTTTACTCATTTTTAAATATGGAGCGGACGCTTAAAGAAGCCCGTGTTGCAGTTATTGCGTTGCATCGCTGCGGTTACGCGCCAATTCAAATTTTTGACATACTGAAAAATTTGAATAAAACCAAAAGATTCGTTTATCGCACCATCAAATGATACAATGAAGCCTCTACTGTAGATGACAGGTCAAGAAGTGGTCGCCCTCGGTCTGTTAAGACTCCAGCAGTGATAAAAGCTGTGAAGGCGCGAATTCAAAGAAATCCCAAACGTAAGCAGAAACTGTTGGCCCTTCAGATGGGGTTAAGCAGAACCACGGTGAAAAGGGTGCTAAATGAAGACTTAGGGCTTCGGGCATATCGAAGAAAAACAGGACATCGTTTGAATGCTCGTTTAATGGACCTGAAACTGAAGAGATGCCGCGCTTTGTTGAAGCGGTACGCGGGAAAAAAATATCGGGAAATTCTTTTTTCGGATGAAAAAATTTTTACCGTAGAAGAAAGCTACAACAAACAAAATGATAAGGTGTACGCACACAGTAGTGAAGAAGCGAGCAACCGTATTCCGCGTGTCCAACGAGGTCATTTTCTATCCTCGCTCATGGTATGGTTGGGAGTTTCTTATTGGGGCTTAACAGAGGTACATTTTTGTGAGAAAGGTGTAAAAACGAATGCAGTTGTGTATCAAAATACAGTCCTGACGAACCTTGTGGAACCTGTTTCTCATACCATGTTCAATAACAGGCACTGGGTATTCCAACAAGATTCGGCGCCAGCTCATAGAGCGAAGAGCACACAAGACTGGCTGGCGGCGCGTGAAATCGACTTCATCCGGCACGAAGACTGGCCCTCCTCCAGTCCAGATTTAAATCCGTTAGATTACAAGATATGGCAACACTTGGAGGAAAAGGCGTGCTCAAAGCCTCATCCCAATTTGGAGTCACTCAAGACATCCTTGATTAAGGCAGCCGCCGATATTGACATGGACCTCGTTCGTGCTGCGATAGACGACTGGCCGCGCAGATTGAAGGCCTGTATTCAAAATCACGGAGGTCATTTTGAATAAACTTTAGTGTCATAAGAATCTATGTTTTGTTAAGTTCATTTTGGTATATAAATGGTTACATAATGAATAAACTTGTTTCAATTATTTTATATTAAACATGTGACAGAATTTATGACCTGACTAGGTAAATTCGAAATTAACTCTAAGTCTCTCTGCCTGTTTGTTATGTTTTCACGACTAAACGGCGGGACCGATTTCCATTAAATTTGGTATATCGATAAATGATGATCGAGATTGGAACATAGGCTACCTTTTATCCGACTTCGCAGAAGGAGGGTAATGTTTTTATTGATAAACCATGCGTTCGAAGCCGCGGACGGGTCAGCTAGTATTCTATAAAAGAATGTCGTTTGAATGCTTTTAAACTAAATTACCTCTTTGGTAAAACATAAACATATATAAAGATGGACAATACTTTATAGTGCAGACATTACAGTTGCCTTACTACACCTTACTTCATACTTCACCACTTCACAGATGGGCCATAGGTATGCTTGTTTCAACTCCAAGTCAAAATCCAATTCTATTCTCTATCTCTTCCAAACTACTTTTGGATGGATAAAATAATACAAAATCAAAACAAGGCGATTTATGAACAATCCTTACGTCTATACTAATATTATAAAGAGGAAAGATTTGTATGTTTGTAACGAATAAATTCAAAAAGTACTAGACCGATTTCAAAAATTATTTCACAATTAGAATGCTACATTATCCCTGAGTAACAATAGGAGGGTAATGGCGCAGACGGAGGGTAATGTTTTATTTGAAAAACTACGTGTGAGAAGCTGCGGATTGGCCAGCCAGTATATTTAGAAATTTGAAAATTACTCTGTCTCTGTGTATCTGTTTGTTACGTTTGCGACTAAACGCCTGGACCGATTTTTACAAAATTTGGTTTAAATATAGATTATGACGGGGATTGACATAGGCTACTACCAAATTTCATTGAAATCGCTTCTGCCGTTTCGACGTGAAAGCGTAACAAGTAACAAATAACCAAATTCGCATTTATAATATATGCATGATACGTACTAAAGATGACCGAATGAACGAAAGTAATAAAACACGAGCCTAAAAAGTCTCAAAAGTCGCCGCTAAATGTTGCCATTGAATTCATGTTAATACAAATTCGACAAGTACGTTATTCTTCTTACACGAGATATTTTTTCTGATAAGTTTAGGGTTCAATCGTTTAAGAGTTTATTTATTAAAACGGAGAAATTCAGATCGTAAAACAACTTATAGTTAAATATTAATGGAATACGCACTATTTATCAGATTAGGAACAATTTGTAGTTACGTTTGCAGCAAGCACTTTTTCTCCATACTTAATAAAATACTCAAATTACGTACTTGCGTGTACACAAATGATCATCATTATCATCATATCAGCCACAGGACAACAGGTCGGCTTTCCATCTAGTGGGGGGCCGTCCTATGTTGCGCTTTCCAGTCCAGTACACAAATGGATTAATACAAAAAACTTACAACAATAATAGATCTCTTCCAGCAAACCTTTGATTTTAGTCATTTTAGGGATGGGTGTACTTACAGAAAAGAACAAGAGGCACTATTTATGAACTATTTTTTTAGGTTTAACATTATTTCATAAAATTTAAAACATAAAAACCACGACTAAAAGACAAAAAACATTCAGGAACCCATTCATCTAATAAGGTACTTGACCGCGTTTTTGGGAATTTTGTACTTATCTTGTTTTTGGTACAAATACCCGAGGGCGATTTTGCGAATGGATTCTCAATACGTTTTGATATTATGCAATTTTATGCAACAAATAATTCATTTACTTATCTTTGGGTATCTTATCTTATTTGTTGTACGCTTTTTTGTACGATTATTTATAGTTCAATCAATAAGTAGATACTGTCTCATTGTAATCAGTTCTTGGATTAGAAAATGTATTTAATTTGGTTTTTACAAGAAAGTAAGTCTTTGTAAAAGATACAAATAAATAAATAATTCTGGACATTTCACACATCTCTATCTAGCCCCAAACTAAGCAAAGCTTGTACTATATGGGTACCAAATAACTGATAGAATATATAAATGCATTTTTTTTGTAAATACACACTAATACATAGAAAACCCAAACCCAAAACAAATATCTGTAGATCATGCAACCATTTGTTCGAGGCGGGAATCGCACCCCCGACCTCCTGCTTATTATCTTTAGGTATTTATTTATGTATTAGGATTAAAAGTAGTTTTTTATTAAATATTTTTTTTTATTTCGCATCATTTGTTAATATACTCTGTGCACCGCTGTCCATTACTGCTTCATTCATTACTTTCCATCCTAAGGTCGCCTGGAAGAAATCGCCTTCAGTGATAATGCCGCCCATTGTACTATGTTTAGCGTAAACTGCACCGCGGATATTGTCAAAAGTAAATAATTGTTTATTCTTTCTGCTAATAAATGTATTCATGTATCTTTACGTACATTATTAATAGGTGAAAGTTTGTACATATGTTTGTAGTTGATAATCTCAGAAACTACTGAATCGAATTTGATAAAATTCTAGCTACTACGAGCGCTTCGATCGAAAAACGAGTCCTACTACAAAGTCACGATAATCAACTTCTTATAAGTCCGAATGCATTTATGGAGCTTGAGGAATGAAACTTAAAAAGTCTTTGAAATTCTACAACGAACTGCAAACTGGATCCCGAAAACGTGGGGTTGTATTGTGAAATTACAAGTTGTCTTATAAAACTGAAACTAAAATTGTATTAAACAGCTCTACTAAACGAGAATAGTATTAAGTATTTTAAAAACATCTACACCCTAAATTGTAGTATTGACAATTCTTGTAAAATCGTTTTTCGATGGCATTATAATCTAAATTATACGTAAACAGCTCGACGACCTCCGTGGCGCAGAAGAATAGCCGACTGAGACGCTGGAGGTTGCGGGTTCGATTCCCGCCACGGAACAAATGTTTGCATGATTTGCATTGCAGATATTTGTTCCGGGTCTGGTTGTTTCTCTATATATATTAGTATATAATATATATATATATATATAAAAATATTCAATAAATATAAAATATAATAACAAATAATAAATAAAAGATTGCATTTGTGTATTTCTATATGTTTTTGCATTATGATTTGAGAGTCGTTCACTCTCGGGAGATATCATTTTTAAATCGATACCTCCCGACTCGCTTTAGCAGTAGCCCCGCCATCCGGTTTTCTTTTCGCACAAGTTCCAAAATGAGCTCCAATTACTTGAACATGACATGATTTTTTTTTATATTAAAAGATGACGGCGCAAGCCCTTTGCCCACCTGATGTTAATCGATAACCACTGCCTTTAACAATTGAATAGCCTCACAGGTTATGTTATAATATATGTTATGTTATGTATATGTTATGTTAAGACTTGCCTACATGAGATTGCTTTTGCATTGCATCTGTCATCGTGAGTCTTATAGGTTTTTTTAATCTAGGAAATGGAAATGGAACAAGCTTAGATATGGCTTACCGTGACTTCTGGTTAGTTATACACAAAAAAAAATACAAAATGCGACATTTAGGTGGTATTACATTTAAAAATAATATTATTGATCGAATGGCCTCGGTTTGTAAGGTAATAGAATTATTGTACATTATTTGGTCCATCGTATAGAGTTGGTGATTAGTGCAGCAATCAGTCGTGCTATTTAGAATCGGATATAAATACTCTCTCTAGCCGTGACTTGTTTATACTCTATGTCACTATTGCCAAATAATACTACTATATCTTGTAGGTGGTTACGACTCGATCGCGAGGTATCCAGATAAAAAGTATCCTATATGTTATTTACGCAAGGTCTTGAAATTTAAACAAATTATATCAAAGGGACGGTTTCTACACAAAAAATCTAAAATACTTAAATATATATCTATAAAATGTTCTTGTTTTGTTATCAAAATCTCGACAAAATCGATAAAATGCTGCTCGACGAAATGTTAGAGAACTAGCGTATTGTGCGATGCCACAGATTACTACAAAGCTACTACGAGCCGTTCAATGGACCCACCTGGTCACGTTGACCGCGTGGTCAACAGTGTGTTAAGAAAAATTTAGTTATTTGAATAAAAATAAATATATTATTTAATGTCTTACTCCGTTATTATTTGTAGTTTTAAATGCAAGACCATAAATGTTATTTATTAGCAACATTTCGCTCAGGAACGAGACGAGTGGAAGGGTAAAGGGGATGCATTTGCCTAGAGTTATTTATTTTATGACAACTCAATGTAAAGGTTCAAACTGTCTACAAATTGTAGATACGATCTTGCGGTTATGAAATTAGGCTCCCATAGTTTCAAGGTAATAATATCCACTATCTTTTAATATTAAGTTATTAAGATTGTTTGATTAAAAGCTGCGTTTAAGATGACGAAAGTTAGGCCGTTATGTCAGCCAAGTGCATTCCATCCATTCCAACGTCATGTTTTATAGAACGTCTGAAGAACTGTTAAAATCTTGCATGTTTAGATGATATAGGTAAGGCAAACCTTCCTGACAGAATACCAGGTCATGTCATAAACGAAGAGGATTTATGTGCCTGGTAGCGAGTCCCAGCTTTAGCTGGTTTAAGGACACAGCTATTGTTGTGTACGGGACAGGATTTAAGATAGAGTAGCCTTGCCAAGCACCTATATCTATTATCCTCGCAGCTAAGGATAGGTCAGCTAAAGAGAAGCTCGTCATAACTGGCAGAGTCGAGGGAAAACGAAATCCAATCAATCTCGACTATAAATTACATGTCGCCGCCCACAGACACCGATGGCACAATATAGTTAAAGAGGAAATCACTCATGGAGGAGGTTCTAGAAGAGAGAGAGAAGGATAGGAACTCTTAAGTTAAAGTGTTGCCAGTTGAACACCATCTCCATACGCAGATCACATTTTGTTCTTCTTTATAAGACTTTTATACATTATTTTCTAGCCAATTACTTTATCTTCTGCTATTCGTAAGGATACACAATTTACATGAGTTGGAAGCATAGGAATTCCTTAGTGAATCATTTCGGAAACTTTTATTACAAATAAAATAAGATGTGTTTTGAATGTGAAATGAAATGAATGCACTTATAGCTGCTCTTTGACCTCCAGCTCAGCAAGGTATTTTTTTATACTACTAAGGTGCCACATAATGCGGTTACAGTAGCAAAATTTTAACACGCACTTTTGTAGAACCCCATACTATTTTACTGGGGTAAACTTTGGCAGGGAGAGCATTCCAAGGTAAGAATTCGCGGGTTGCCATAAAAAAGGATTGCTTAAAGGTTTTACCAGTGTGATGAGATTAACTTCCTCGGAGGCTCCATTCATGCAGTTAACATGTCAAAACGTAGACATTGTCCAATCGGTAGAAAACATGGCGCAACAGTAATCAGTATGTTATCTATTGCATTAGAAGTTAGAAGTTACCATTGAATGGTTCTTCTGACAGTTCCGTTAAGATGTGTTTGAATTTATGAAACTAGTTAATGTTTCCTGGGTTTATATAAGTGTACTCATATCCTATTTACTTATAGTTATTAGGGTCTTATGAGATATGATCTTCCAGCTTTTGCTGGAAGGGTGTTTTTATTAAGTGGACGATTTCAAGTTATTGATTTTTGTATTTAATGTATTTGATTATTTAATGTATAGTATTTCAAATACAATTCGTTAATTGTTTTATGAATTAATAAATAAAATATACCCCGATTCCAGTTCAACCAATAGATTTTTCTATTGTCAGTGAAAAAATATGTAGTCGTAACTACGCAATGATCATATCTAGAGATTTGGAATACTTATATTCCGTAACCTTGAAAGAAAAGCACTAAAATGCTTCGGCTTTGAATAAGACTAATTGATAACTAGCTTTCACCCGTGGCTCCGTACGCATAGTTTGTCAATAACTAGTAACCTATGTCTCGATCTACGTCGTAATCTATCTATATACCAAATTTCCTCGAAATCGTTTCAACAACCCAGTTAGTTTAGTCGTGAAAACGTAACAGACAGACAGATATAAAGAGAGACAGAGAGATAGAGCTACTTTTGAATTGGTAATAATAGTTTGGATCAGCTGTAACTGCCTGAAAGATGTCCATGTCTCTGTTCTGGACGTCCCTTAAAGATTTTAAAAACCATCACAAAAATATTCAAGACAAGACGGGACGGGACGGGGTTTTTGAGATGGCTCAAAAAGTAATATATATCCCTTACTTCAGATTTACTCTTAATACTATGACGATCGCACCTTCATCCACCCAATTTCAAAAAAGGCAGACTTGCATACTAAGAAAACATATTGTGAACACGTTGCGTTCAACAATTGACAAGGGCAGGTTTATTTTCAGTGAATTTGCTGGGAAGGTCATGCACTAAAGTTTGCGCCTGAACTAATTTTTATAGGAATTCTGCTATTGATGCCACTTTCGACCCAGCGACAGAAGTGCTTACATATTTCTAGTTATAAATACACCCTTGAAATCTGCGTCAGTTAAAATCAGCCACGCTCAGATTTAGCAGACGCGCCTAGGTATCTAGTTTAGGTCGCTAGTGATAGCGGAGAAATACTCTTTAGCTTCTTCTATTATTATAATTATAAACTAGAGGTTGCGTTGTGCGCGAGCTGCTCGCAGCTCGCGTGTTTTTCTTTTAGTCGAAGAAGTAATTAAAGAGGATATCGAGCTGTTAAAAGCCATCAAAGAGGATATCCATGTGTAAGAAGCAGTCAAAGACGATATCGAAATGGAAGAAGTAATCAAATCAAAGAGGATTTCCAAGTGGAAGCAGCAATTAAAGAGGATATTGAAGTGAAAGAAGCAATCAAATAGGATATCGAAGCAGCAGAAACAATCAAAGAGGAAATTAAAGTTGAGTAAGCAATCAAAGAGGATACCGAGGTGGTAAGAGCATTCTAAGAGGATGACGTAGTAAAAAAAGCAATCAAAGACGATATCGAAGTGGAAGAAACAGTCAAAAACGATATCGAAGTGGAAGAAGCAATCAAAGAGGATATTGAAGTGAAAGAAGCAATCAAATAGGATATCGAAGTAGCAGAAACAATCAAAGAGGAAATTAAAGTTGAGTAAGCAATCAAAGAGGATACCGAGGTGGTAGAAGCATTCTAAGAGGATGACGAAGTGAAAAAAGCAATCAAAGAGGATATCGAAGTGGAAGACGCAATCAAAGAGAATATTATTAGTGCAAGAAGCAATCAAAAGGAAATCGAAGATGACATCGAATTAGTAGGAGCAATAAAAGAGGATATTAAAGTGGAAGAAGCAATCAAAGAGGATATCGAGCTGTTAAAAGATATCGAAGAGGATATCCATGTATAAGAAGCAGTCAAAGACGATATCGAAATCGAAGAAGCAATCAAATCAAAGAGGATATCCAAGTGGAAGCAGCAATCAAAGATGATATCGAAGTGGAAGAAGCAATCAAAGAGGATATTGAAGTGAAAGAAGCAATCAAATAGGATATCGAAGTAGCAGAAACAATCAAAAAGGAAATTGAAATTGAGTAAAAGACGTCGAGGACAATGATAAAAATAAAAAAACGGTTCTACCAAAAACTTATACCAATATTTTGTAAAAATTTCCTCGATCTATCTCTTCCCGTTTAAAAGATACGAGCGATTTAAGTTTTGTATGAAAACCCATAATTTTGTATAGTGGAAATTGAAGTTAAAGAAGCAATTGAAGAAAATATATAAGTAGAAAAAGCAATTTAAAAGAATTTCAAAGTGGAAGAAGCCAAAATAGAGGATATCGAAGTGAAAGAAGCATTCAAAGAGGAAGACGAAGTGAGAGAAGCATTCAAAAAGGATGTCAAGGGCAATGATGGTATTAAAAAAAACTATTTCACCAAAAATTAGTACCAATATTTTATAAAAGTTTGCTAGGGGTAACTCTTCCCGTTTAGAAGATACGAGCGATTTAAGATTTCTATTAAAACCCATAATTTTGTAGAGTGGATATTGAAGTAAAAGAAGCAATTGAAGAAAATATATAATAGGAAAGCAATTAAAAAGGATATCAAAGTGGAAGAAGCAAAAATAGAGAATATCGAGGTGAAAAAAGCATTCAAAGTGGAAGATGAAGTGAGAGAAGCATTCAAAAAGGATGACAAGGGCAATGATGGTATTAAAAAAACTATTCCACCAAAAATTAGTACCAATATTTTGTAAAAGTTTGCTAGGGGTAACTGTTCCCGTTTAGAAGATACGAGCGATTTAAAATTTGTATTAAAACCAATAATTTTGTAGAGTGGATATTGAAGTAAAAGAAGTAATTGAAGAAAATATAAAATTAGAAAAAGCAATTCAAAAATATATTAAAGTAAAAATGCCATCAAAGAGGATTTCGAAGTTATAGAAACAATCAAAGAGGATATCAAAGTGGAAGAAACATTCGAAGACGAAAAGTAAGTGAGAGAAGAATTCAAAATGATGTCAAGGGCGATGATGACCGTAAAATAACGATTCCACCAAAAATTTGTGCGACCATTTTATAAAAGTTTGTTATGTCTATCTCTTACCGTTTAAAAGATACGAACGATTAAAGCTTTTTAAGGAAAATCATAATTTTGATAAGAGGATATCGAAGTGCAAGAAGCAATCAAAAAAGATATCCAAGTAGAAGAAGCAATTAAAAAGTATATCGAAGTGGAAGAAGCCATCAAAGAGGATATCGAAGTGAGAGAAGCATGTAAAAAGACTGTCATGACATTGAAAAAACGATTTTACCCAAAATTTGTACTACCATTTTGTAAAAGTTTACTATGCCTATTTATTTTCGTTAAGACGATACGAGCGATTAAAGTTTTTAAGAAAAATCATAATTTTGTTGAGAAGATATCAAAGTGGAAGAAACATTCAAAGAGGATATCGAAGTGGAAGAAGCAATCAAAAAAGATATCCAAGTAGAAGAAGCAATTAAAAAGTATTTCGACATTCCAAAATGATCATAGTGGATGAGGCATAATTAAAATAAAATGATGTTCCAAAATGATCACAGTGGAAGTTGCATATTAAAAAAAAATTGACGTTCCAAAAGTGATCTTTGTGGATGAGACATAATTAAAAAAAATTGATTTTCCAAAATGATCACAAAGGATTTTGCATAATAAAAAAAAATTGACGTTCCAAAAGTGATCATTGTGGATGAGGCATAATTAAAAAAAAATTGATTTTCCAAAATGATCACAAAGGATTTTGCATAATAAAAAAAAATTGACGTTCCAAAATGATCATTGTGGATGAGGCATAATTTAAAAAAAATTGATTTTCCAAAATGATCACAAAGGATTTTGCATACCAAAAAAAATTGACGTTCCAAAGTGATCATTGTGGATGAGGCATAATTAAAAAAAATGATGTACCAAAATATCACAGTGGATATTGCATAATAAAAAAAAATGACGTTCCAAAGTGATCATAGTGGATGAGGCATAATTGAAAAAGAATGATGTTTCAAAATAATCACAGTGGATGATGCATAATAAAAAAATAAAAAATAATTGACGTTCCAAAGTGATCCTTGTGGATGAGGCGTAATTAAAAAATGATGTACCAAAATGATCATAGTGGATGTTGCATAATAAAAAAAAAATTGACGTTCCAAAGTGATCATTGTGGATGAGGCATAATTAAAAAAATGATGTACCAAAATATCACAGTGGATGTTGCATAATAAAAAAAAAATGACGTTCCAAAGTGATCATAGTGGATGAGGCATAATTGAAAAAAAATGATGTTCCAAAATGATGACAGTGGATGATGCATAATAAAAAAATAAAAAATAATTGACGTTCCAAAGTGATCATTGTGGATGAGGCGTAATTAAAAAAATGATGTACCAAAATGATCATAGTGGATGTTGCATAATAAAAAAAAAATTGACGTTCCAAAGTGATCATTGTGGATGAGGCATAATTAAAAAAAATGATGTACCAAAATGATCACAGTGGATGTTGCATAATACAAAAAAAATAATAATTGACGTTCCAAAGTGATCATTGTGGATGAGGCATAATTAAAAAAAATGATGTACCAAAATATCACAGTGGATGTTGCATAATAATAAAAAAAAATTGACGTTCCAAAGTGATCATTGTGGATGAGGCATAATTAAAAAAATGATGTACCAAAATATCACAGTGGATGTTGCATAATAAAAAAAAAAAATTGACGTTCCAAAGTGATCATAGTGGATGAGGCATAATTGAAAAAAAATGATGTTCTAAAATGATCACAGTGGATGATGCATAATTAAAAAAAAAAATTGACGTTCCAAAGTGATCATTGTGGATGAGGCATAATTAAAAAAAATGATGTACCAAAATGAACACAGTGGATGTTGCATAATAAAAAAAAAATTGACGTTCCAAAGTGATCATTGTGGATGAGGCATAATTAAAAAAATGATGTACCAAAATATCACAGTGGATGTTGCATAATAAAAAAAAAAAATTGACGTTCCAAAGTGATCATAGTGGATGAGGCATAATTGAAAAAAAATGATGTTCTAAAATGATCACAGTGGATGATGCATAATTAAAAAAAAAATTGACGTTCCAAAGTGATCATTGTGGATGAGGCATAATTAAAAAAAATGATGTACCAAAATGAACACAGTGGATGTTGCATAATAAAAAAAAATAATTGACGTTCCAAAGTGATCATTGTGGATGAGGCATAATTAAAAAAATGTGGATGTTCCAAAATAAACATGATAAACGTTGCATACTAAAAAAAAAAAAAATTGGATGTTCCAAAATGATGATGATGACCTTTGCAAAAACTATGAAAGTTGTCTCATGCCCCTCCACCAACATTATATAGAATCAAGCAAATTTACAGTAATTTTATAGTACACACAAGCCATGGGCTCCCTACAAAAACAGTATGAAAATTACGGCAAACGAAATATACGGTTTACGGTATTCATACAGAAATATTTTGTATGGGACAATTTTTTTTTTGTATGAAAGACAATTTTTTTTTCATGGAACCGGATATAAAAAAATGTCCTCTGCAACATTAGTTTTTGCACCAACGCTGTAAGACCTATACTTTCCGAGATACGAGGTCGATGGGAGCGAATGGGGGACAAAAGGGGTACTTTAGGATTTATTCCCAACTCATCGGAACTCCCTCTATACGATCCTACCAAACATTTTCACCCTACGAGGTGGCATCTGGGAGAACAAACATGTCAATGAGTCAGTCAGTCAGTCAGTCAGTGAGTGGTAATCGAGCTTTATATAATATAATAAAAATACAAAAAAGCCCCCGACACATAAAAAAACCCGTAATTATTTCCAATTTACAGCTGAGATCCCTTCACCAAAGAATAATTCGGCTGACCTGAGGGCTTAGCCAAGTTACATTCGATTAGCGATGACGCTAGTGATAAGTCCGAAAATGTATGGGCTATGGAAATATCACGTGATATATCGAAAACAAACCTATGTAGAAAACGAATTATTTCGAAGCGAATGCTTTTTGGCTAAGCTCCTAAGTCTTTATCACACATAGCTAAGAACCACCCCATTTTTTTTTTTTTTTTTTTTTTCGAATGGACTAATCTCGCTGTTGGCCTCTGAGGCCGTGACAGCTTAACCGAACTTTTGGCGAGCGCAGATGGCGCTCAGCCCAGTAAGTTTTTTTAGGCAAATAGCGCAAGGGCACCACTTAGGTACGAACCTCGGCTTGGGCTGTTGCCGGGATGGGGATAGGAGAGAAACGCCCGGGTACATGTTTGTACCTCGTATAGGCGGCGACTGAAGGGATTCGTCGACCTCGCCGGCGAGATCGGTGTTTCTGTGAAGTGTTTACTCTGTCTGATGTAGATGATTCACCTTCCGCATTAGCGGAGGTGATTTCGTCATCCGGGTCTCCGAGAACGTGTCTCGAACGACGGAGGATTTGGAACCACCCCAATTAAACCAGTTTTCTATTTAATAAAACCGCGTCCAAAACGGTCCATCCGTTTAGAAACTACGATGCCTCAGTCGATTAAATTCTAATAAACTAGTGGTTTGCCCCGAACTGAGATCTCGCGAGTCTACAATAAAAACAAAAAAAATATTTTTCGTAATCTTTGACTGTCAAAATAATGCCACGAAATAAATAACCAGCGAACTTGATCTATGGTTTCATTCAAATTACAGGTAACGGGAGTTTATGTTAATTGGTTCGTCTTTTTTGGGATATAAATTGCAGTTATTCTGTATTTCACACTTTTTCCTATATTTGTGTCACTAAAGCTACACGAATACCAAATTTTATCATTGTGGGGTCACTGGTGTACGCTGTAAATTTTGACAAAGTCTTGTTTTTATTATGGCTAATAACTCAAAAACTACAAGGTTTAAACTAAAAATAAAAATGGGGTCGAAATGTACTCACAAAGACCTTTTATTAGACATGCCATTTGACTGGATAGTCTCATTTTCATTTTTTTTTACCTGTCTTGAACCCCAATATCTCAACAACCCCCCAACATTTTTAGCTCATTTAATCAAATCAAAATTGTGTCATCACTACCTGTGTATCTGTGTATCAAATTTGACGATGATCGGATCAACGCTTCGGAAGTTATCCTCGGACAAACAAATATACATACATACTTACATAGGTACATACAACCCGGATTTGCCCAAGTTGATTTGGAGATCTCGCCTCGCTCGATCAATAATCTGTATATCTTTTATTTTATTTTTTGTTTGCGTGCTGAGTTAAACGTTGATATTTTTGAAACTAACTAATCTTATCTATAAAACCTTTATACGACCATACTTCTAGGAAAATAAATAATTTCATTTCAAACGGAAAATCAAATGAATGATTTTTTGGGACTATTTTGTCTAAGGCCTTTCTAGATAAATTAAAAAAATAACTTTACAAAAATGTATGTGTCACAATATGTAAGTACCCTGGCGTAGCATTCTGAGTCAAACCATTTATTTTTGTATTTAATAATGATAATAAATATTGCTGGACATGTCACACAGCGCTACCAGATGGGAACCAGATAACTGATAGAATACCTATATACCTTTTTTTTGTAAATACATACTTATCATATATAGAAAAAAATCCAGACCTGGAACAAATATCTGTAGATCATGCAAACATTTGTTCCGCTGTGGGAATCGAACCCGCTACCTCCTGCGTCTTAGCCGGCTATTCGCCCACTGCGCCACGGGGGTAGTCAAAAATGTTAATGTGGAGGTTAATGAATATTATGTATGAATATATTAATATTTTTTGTCAACTTAGATGACCTTGGATACCTTTTATTATTATTTATGACCCATAATGACCGATAACAAGATAAATAAATTAAACAATATCGCTAGCACTCTTACCCCATCTTTTCTCGGCTCCCCGGTGCCGTTTCGGTTTTAGGTCGGCGTCTTACATAACAATTGAATAATGACAGTAGTGCGCCTGCGCACACTCACAGAAAAACCATTGGTCAGATCGTTGACACACAATCTCCCTAGTTTATTCCCTATCGAGGATATCCTCAGGACTTCTATCCGTGTAGATATCCTACTAGGGGAAAGCTGGGGAAAGGTCAATGTTTGGCAACCTTTGAGATTATGGTAAGCTAGACGCGTGGATTATATTTCAGGGAGACGAATTTATGCATGATCTGTGAATATTTGTTCCTGGTTTAGATGTAAAAATTGTAGTTATGCAACATTGGTTTACGTTGTCCTAAACTATTTGTTGTGTTTTATGTAATAGTAATGCATCATTTATCTATTCTGCTATTGTATTTGTATCCGAATGAAGTATATGAGTATATTTTATGTGGTTTCCAAAGTGCATAAAAGCTTTGCTTAGTTAATTTGGGGTCTGGACAGCGCTGTGTGAAAATTCCAGCATTAAGTAATATATATACTAGCTGATGCGCCGAACTTCGTACCGCTTTGACATGCATATGAAACACGGGCTGTCAATGTACGTCATCCCGGTAGAATTCATCATTAGCTGCATCTATGTATGAGAAAATGAATTTTATTCATAATTTCTTTTTGCGTTAATTTTTCCGATATTTTAATAGTTATTCTGCTATTCGGGGCGGAGACAAATCCAACAAATCAAAGATCATCTAAATCGGTCCAGCCGTTTTTGAGTTATAAATAATAAATGAGTCTAACTAACTTGACTTTTTTATGTATGTAGATTAATTATAATTATTAATTTAATATTATAATTAATTAATACACAACATAACGTCTTTAGCCTCAAGTAACAACAAAGTCTGATAAGGAAATCCAATCAGACGACCTAACCTAAGAAAATTCGAATTACATCACCATATATTTCTATTTCTAGATATTAAGCGTGTGTTTTCTAGAACAGTGTGTGGAGAGAGGCAAGCCCTTCTAAACTAGATTTGTGTTGTAGTGTGGGACGTTACTCTTATCGATAGATTTAAATTAGGTATTATTGTACGCCGCACTAGATATACGATTTAAAAAAACACATTCTTAATAAAATAAATTAATTTCATGGAATTAAGTAGTTCATATACAGGACGCTTAGGTATTATAATAAAATATTATTACATAGTGGAAACCGTGTAAGGCTATCGTAGCCAGGACGGTGTTGGGACCACCTTCTCACCAGCTATAGTTTGTTTGAGTCTTTTAGGTTTGATCGTTAATATAACTTCATATATCTTTTGAAACTGGCATGGTTATGAACACTATTTGTACTAAAAATGAGATATTTACCATGATTTGTGAGTTTTTGAGTATCCCGATATTTCGACGCAGTCGCATGAGCCTTGATCACGGGTAAACTTATAACGGTCAATACAAGGGTAAGTTGACCCGTGATCATGGCGCATGCAACTGCGTCGAAATATCAGGATACTCAAAAACTCACAAATTATGGTAAATATCTCGTATTTATTACAAATAGTGTTCATAACCCAAATGACTAGGAAACTGAAGAGGCACTGAATAGACGGCCAGGTACAAATAATATAACTTTGGTTAATTAGTCATTTGTATGTATATATAGAGGCAGCTTCACTTTGCATTACGTCAAACGTTGCAATATCATCGACATTCTATCGAAACTTTACCAACATATCATACCTCAATGCGTTTGCGTTGACTCTAATAAGTGCCAGATCTCGTCTTCGCTTTGACCATAAATTATTTTCAAAAATTATACTTACCTACAAAATCCAGTTGTGAACTTATGGACACCTTGGCTTGAAACATCATTCTATCGTCAATCTTTATTTGTTTCGATAATCTTAATGCAATCGATAAAAACCTTATCGATTATTTCAATCACTATTTTAAAACAGTGATTGGAATTAATAGGTAACTTCTATAGACCAGTGGTTGAATATCACACGGATCTAATGCTACCTAGATTTATAGGGGTAGGCAGAGAAGACCTTGGATTTCCTTTCTAGATATTCGAAAAACACAAAGTGATCAAAAATAGTGTAGTGAGAGAAGTGTACTAGATTTCTCTTAAATAGACTAGGAGACCAGGACAAGGATATCTAGGTCTTAGCAGTAAATGCTAAAGGTTATCATTAAGATTGTTATCCTTATGAATAAAAACGGATACAACTTAGCACTAGTTTCTTTTTAAATTTTTTCGAAAAATAAGTTTGTTGCTATAATAGATATATTAGCGATCTCAATGAGGGCTTGGTAAACTGACTTTGTAGATAGCGCGGACAAATTGTTAGTTAATTTTTGGTTTATTGTCAAAGTGACAATGTCAAATGTGTTTTACATTATTTTGGCACAGTATCCAGTTTAAAGATTATTAACTTAAAGAACTTAATATTAAATACAGTTCACTTAAATGAGTTTTATAATAGCTAGGTATTCTTATGGTACTTATTAATAGTTGCTGGTGACAAACAATGCGTTTTACTGAGCTATACTTATTAATATAGTAAAGTTAAAGATATACCATACAAATCACATAATTGCAATGATATTAATACAAAACCGGCCAAGTTCGAGTTGGACTCGCGCACGAAGGGTTCCGTAACATTATCCATAATCAATTGTATGAGCGTCCATACAACTCAGAGGACAATCTTAATTGGCGTCAACTATGTATATATGGAGACACCCTTTAATTTTCATTTTATTTTTAATTTTTTTGGAATTTTTCCTTTATTTGTCCTGCTTTTTGTTTTGCCTTGCTTTTTGCCAAATTTCGTGATTCTAGGTCAACGGGAACTACCATATAAGTTTTTGACCCAAAACCTATAGGGTACTTCCGGTTGACCTAGAATTGTCCTTACAGCCCAAGTAAAAGGAAAATTCCGCAAAAATAAAAAAGTTTAAAATTAAGATAAATTTTGGTACTTACAAGTTTTCGCGAAAATCTAAATTTGCCCATATCTTTTTATAGTGTTGATTCAGGACCTTGATTTTTATACACCTAATAGGGACTATAGACCTGAGTATCTGGTATAAATTTTAACTTTCTAGGTCTACCCGTTCCTGAGAAAATCGGTCGTGACACACGGACAGACGGACAAGAGAGTGATCTTATAAGGGTTCCTTTTTTACCTTTTGAGGTACTGACCCCTAAAAACAGAGAAAAATCGGGTGATGTCATCTATTTTAAACACAAACATTGTTTATTAATTAAGTAGTGCAATTGTTTATCCATAATTTACGATGAGAGTAAGTTATATGCAATGTGGTTACAATTGACATTATAAACAAACACGTTAAACAATCAATTATATTGGAAGTTACTTAAGTAATACTATTAAGATAAAGTATATCAACTAACTATATTATATTAATTAACAGAAATAATGAGGGGTGTTGTTTAGAAAGTCAGGGGCTTATTTTTATGTGAAATATTAGAAAGTACATTTATTGAAAATACTGTATAACTATATATGTTTGATGTTTGGGTATGGGTTATATAACCAATGTATCTTATTTTTTTCTTAAACTTTTCCTGCTATTTCTCGTGCACTACCTACAAAATATATATTTTTATACAGCAGCGTTTTTTCAAGCAGGTTTGCTCGACAATGTCAAATTATATGTCATGTAAACCTCACGCAAAGCAGGTGATTATATCCCTACGGCTGAGTCGGGAGTAAAGTTGTACTGAATTTCATTATACCCTCGCGGGTATAATGTAATTTGAATATAGAACCTCCTCTGTATTAAAATTTGAACCAAAGAGACCCACACAAGTTTTATTGTTTCGCAGAAAGTGTTAAAAGTAGAGTATTCTCCTCGTGGATAAAGCTGTCTGCATCTTGGGCGCGCTTATATCCCTCTACACTCAGGATTCATTATAGCGCCCGTGACGCAAGACACTGCTATATCCCCTACTATTCGACATTACGCCAAGGTTTGCTGGAATTCAATGCATGCTACGAGTAGCATTAAGTTCGCCTATGTACAGATGAATCAATTTTTGGGCAATAAAGAATTTTCAATCAATCAATCAATGTTATAAGATTGGCTTCTATGTCACACTGTATGGCATTATAGCTCTTAAACGGATGGACCGACTCCGACCCGGTTTTTTTAAATAGAAAGCTTGTTTAATTGGGGTGGTTCTTAGCTATGTCAGTTTTTAAGCTCCAACGGAAAAGGAGTCTGAGGTTTTTAAATTTAGTGAACATTAACTGTTTTTGGTCATATTTCATAATTAAGCAGTTCATTTTCTCATCTGCATGAGTGAATAGTATCTAACATAAACAATTGTTTTAAAAATTTTCTGCTTAAATGTAATTAGTTTATTTCTATTGTTAACTGACATTTGTTATATATTTTTGAAATAACAATTGCAATGTAATGAAATGGTGAATAAATTAATACTGAATACTGAATTAAAGTTGTTAACTTTGATGAGTAATTTCAGTTTACAAAAGTATTCATCTTACAAAGTATTAAAAAGAAAATCGTATCAAGTACTACAAAAAAATTATACATTTTTTTCGACTTAGCTTTTTTTGCTTCAGCGTTCGGCTTAAGCCTTCTAATGATTCTAGAAGTTTTTTGCACCAACAAATTAAAAGGTAATTAAGAAACAGATTTACCAGTCATCGCCTTACAAATTATGTTTTTGCGACGGTGAAATTAGAACATTTTTTATTGGTTCGATAGGCCATTCAGCAATCAAAATCTTTTTATTACTATTAGACGGAAGCGCGGTAGTTCGTAGACCTATATGGATAAAAAGTAAGTTTACTGAAAACCCTGCTTTTTAGGGTTCCGTATATAAAGGGTAAAACGAGACCCTATTACTAAGACTCCGCTGTCTGTCTGTCCGTCTGTCACCAGGCTGTATCTCACGAACCGTGATAGTTAGACAGTTGAAATTTTCACAGATGATGTATTTCCGTTGCCGCTTTAACAACAAATACTAAAAACAGAATAAAATAAATATTTAAGTGAGGCTCCCATACAACAGACTTAATTTTGTTTGCCGTTTTTATAGATTGTACGGAACCCTTCGTGCGCGAGTCCGACTCGCACTTGGCCTATTTTTTATTATAGCTCGGTAGTTAGTAAGTCATTGTAATTTTACCCTTGTAAGACAACATCAACGTCACATCCTGTTAGTCAATATTCATTTATTCATTAAAATCACAAGGGTCACTGTGAGACTTCAATTTTACGAGTACCATCAATTCAAGTAAAGCAACAAAAATACAAGCTCTTCAAAGTATTATATTGTCCACTCTCTCCTCCTTACCTCCGTGAGCCTTTTGAATTTCTTGTCCCTCGCAGTGTGCCATGCCGGTCCTCCAAGTCTCTTCTCCTCAAAACACCTCAACACACTTCTAGCCGCTACGGTGGCTCCTTCACCGTTTATGCGGTAAAAATTTGGAATGCCCTTCCTCATGAAGTTCGCGCTAGCCCATCACTCAACATTTTCAAACGGAAATTTAAAGAGCACTATCTTTCTCTGTAATTTTACATTATTATATATAGGTATATATTTATATTGGGTAGGTATATTATTCCATATAATTTAGGTATTTATTATAATTATAATATTATAACATACTATGAGTATAGTTCATATTAATTCTGGGTATATATATTTATTTATGTTTTTGTACACTCACCTACCTTTAAAATCATCTCTCTCTCTAGCCTCAAAGGTTTGCTGGAAGAAAACTCTTCTTAGGGTTAAGCTCGCCTTTGTACATGACCTCTATTTCTGTATTTTTAAATGTGTTTTCTTGTGTGCAATAAAGAATAAAGCCTTCCCTCGCGCCCGCGTCCGTTCGTTCAGTTTTGCCTCACTACTTTATTACGACTTCCGTGGCACAGTGGGCGAATAGCCAACAGACACAGGAGGTTTTGGGTTCGATTCCCGTGGCAGAATAAATGTTTGTATGATCTACAGATACTTGTTTCGGGTTTGTGCTTTGCTTACTTTGGGGGATAGAAATGTACAGGACTATTTATTTATTTATTATGCTAATTTAGACAAAGATTGTCTGAATTTGCATGATAAATAAATATATCTAATATTATTATATATAATATTCATCTTTCTACAAAGATTCTGAATTTCTTTATTTAAATCGGTGCAAAAAAGGTGCGACATAGTAAGAACAAACAAACGATTTTTTTTATAAATTATAGGCTAGCGTTTGACTACGATCTCGCCTGATGGTAAGCGATGATTCAGTCTATGATGGTACACGCTTCAAAAAATCAAAAAAAAATCAAAATCAAAATGTTTTTATTTCTGTAAAAATATAGAACTATAACAAGGTTGTTGGGATCTTCTTTTAAGTATATATACTTGTGTCAGAAGACCCCGCTCTTCAATAGCCATACAATTTTTTTATTTTTTTACAGGTAGCAAATGTTTACATATAATAGGATAATAGGTCATCCAACAGTAGCGAGCACATACGGTACGCTTGCCTAGAAGAAACCTATTCACTGGCGACTTGAAGCCCCCTAGGTTGTAGTTATCAGGAAACACAGATTCAGGCAAGGCGTTCCACTCGATAGCGGTGCGCTGGTCGAAGAGAACTTGGTAAAATTACATTTAATTCATTAACTATAATAATTATATTACAAACATAATACATTTAATTACTTTGGAACTCACCAATCTAAACATCGGGCTATTTTTTTAATACATCTTTTTAAAAAAATTTGGACTACTCATGATCACATCAGTTTGTTTATTACAAAAACGTCTAGTGACGTTTGTTTGGGATAATTGCGAAGTGTTAATTGATTCTTTCTCAAGAATTTAAATTATTCAAGGCTACTTTTTCTTGTAACTTTAAAAATAGCAGCTTAATAATAAACATTTCTTGAGTGAATCGGTTTTAAGAATCTAATGTGAAAGAATCTACCTGTAACAACTTTGTGTAACAGCATGTGAAAGCAAGAAATATATGAAGTACTAGCTGTTGCCTGCGACTTCGTACGCGTTACTTTACTAAATGTGTAGGTAACCTAGAAATAAAGCTAAATTCGCTGTTGAAATTGGCACCCCATTTTTATCCCATGGGACCTGATTTATGGGATAAAATGTAACCTATATGGTAATCCAAGTTATAATCTACGTATATACCAAATTTCATCCAAATCGGTTTAGCCGATACGACATGATTAAGTAACAAACAAACATCCAAACTTTCACATTTATAATATTAGTGTGATTGGGTATTGAAGATTAGCGTAGAGAGTTTTGGAGACATAGGGCCTTACCACAAAAACTTAAACGCCCGTTGAACACCTGTTTAAAATAAACCTGTAATTTTTTAAACAGTAAATTAACGGGTGTTTAATTTTTTATCCAATATATATAAATCCGATTTCTATTCAACTGATGGAAGGACACCTAATAAAGGTTTCTGGGAGCTGTTGGCTGCAGGCCACATACGATCTGTCGCTCTGGAAATTATGGGGAGGCCTATGTTTTGCAGTGGAAGTCCTGTGGCTGATATGATGAGGATAATAAAATCCAACTTACTTCTCTTCGATGAGGAATAGCTTTGTTCTTTAACAGCTACCATCATATTTTCACTAAAACCGGATATTTGCCACGAGTCTTTGGGAATCCAGATATTTCTGTATTAATAGTATTTTATTTTTATAGTGTTATTCGGACATCATCATCCAAAGCCCGACTTCACCACTGCTGGGTATAGGCCTCCCGAAGTTTGTGCCATCCGCCACATTCCTGCGCTAGTCTCACCCATTTGACCGCCCGCGACTCTAACAATGTCGTCCACCCGCTGCCCACAACGCTGCCGGATGTCCTACCTTTCTACAGCCATTACTCGGCCACCATTCCGTCGCTATCCTGCTCCACCTGTCATCCGAACACTTACGGAAAATTCTATGATTTTTAGAACCATCTCAAAAACTTTGAACTTTCTAAAACTGTCGCGTTTGGGCTTGAAAGTTTTTGAGATGGTATTAAAAATCTTAGAATTTCCGAATCTGCCGTAGCATAAGGCCGGTGTAATATGCTTTTCTAACTAGAATGTCATTAAATCTTGTTTATATAGGGTACATATTTGCCAATTATAAACGAGAGCATATACTTTGATAGGTTTTCATTGGAAATTTTTGAGCAATGGAGAGCTGAGCGTTGAAATGCTAGAAGTCCTTGAACCTGTGACCGGTGGGGCTGCTCACCTAAAAGAATGCGGCAATCGGCAGTGTTTGTAGAAAAGTATCTGTTTTAGCTCATCTTAGCTAGACCACTTAGTACCTACTCCATCAGCCCGTTCGCTAAAGTACCTACCTGATTCATGGTTTTGAATGTTTTAGAATAGATTGAAGGTTGTCTGAGTACATTTTACTTAACGGATTTGACTGGAATAGGGTTTAAGGGCATTCGAAACGTCGGAATCACACTAATATTATAAATGCGAAAGTTTGGATGTTTGTTTATTTATTTGTTTGTTACTCAATCACGTCGTAACGGCTGAACCGATTTCGATAAAATTTCGTATGTACGTAGATTATAACCTGGAACACATACTTATGCTGCTTTTTGTTGACAAACAACGCGTGGGAAGCCGCTGGCGGAAGCTAGTTATAAATAAGAAGGTAAATATTTTATTTTATTTATTGAAAAGACCAACAGCTATAAAAGAACCCATCTAAAATTATGTTTTTAAGATTATAAAGCCAATTAAAGGTATCTCTATAAGTAATTGATCGAGCGAAGCGAGATCTCCAAATCAACTTGGGCAAATCGGCGTTGTATGTATGTTTGTTTGTCCAAGGGCAACTTTCGAAGGGTTGATCCGATCATCGTGAAATTTGATACCATAGGTAGGTAGTGATGGTACAATTTTGGTGTGACTAAATGAGCTAAAAATGTTGTGGCGTTGTTGAGATAATGGGGTTCAGGGGGGGGGGGGGGCAGGAGGGTTAAAAAAATGAAAATGTGACTATTAGGTCAAGTGGGACGACAAATGAAAGGTCTTCATTGGTTCATTTCGATTCCGTTTTTATTTTTAGTAAAGTTTTTGTGGTTTTTGAGTTATTAGCAATAATAAAAACAAAACTTTGACAAAATTCACATGGTACACCAGTGACCCCACAGTGCTGTAATTTGGTATGCGTGTAGCTTAAGTGTCACAAATATAGGCTAACGTCTGAAATCCAGAAAAAACTGCAATCTGAACCCCAAAAAGTAATCAATTCACATGAACTCCCGTTACCTGTAATTTGAATGAAACTGTAGGTAAAGTAAGTTGATTATTTATTTCGTGGCACTATTTTGAGGGTCATAAATTACGAATAATATATTTTTGTTTTTATGGGAGACTCGCGAGATCTCAGTTCGGGGCGAACCACTAGTATAATGATGGATCCTACAATTTACCTATGTTTATCAGTGATAATTGATAACATCATAATGAGTAACTGAAATAGTTAGTTAAGTTACATGTTTTCACGTTTTCGTTTTATACAATCACGATTTTGTATAACGCGATAAGTACGTGAGGAGAAAATTTGGCATAGTTAAAGTTTATATGGGGAAGGAGAAACGAACGTTCAAAATGAGCTGTAAAAAAAGAGTTTCGGTTGAATTTCGACCACTGTGCAATGGTTGCTAGTAACAATAATTACTTATAAGTTTGATTGATATAGTGAATAATAAACAGATCTGGAACAAATATTTGCAGATCGTACAAAAATTTGACCCGCAGCAAATTATTATAATAGAAAACAGTGGTAATCTGTTAAATTTATAATTCGAATGCTACAATTGAGCTAAAAAAATAAGTAAAGGTCGAAGTTCGACCGCTATGGACTACAACTGGTATAGATAAAATTGTGTTTGGTTTGAGAATCTGGTAGGTACCAAAAATAAAGACGGTAACATAGGTAATAAAAAACTCTTGTTCCCTTGATTCTGAGATGGCGAACACAATTCGCTAATTAACAATATTTTACAATACAATACTAAATCAATTAATTTGAATAAATAAACGATAAAGGTAATTTTTAATGGTGATTTATCGCTTTTTGATAATATTAATTAATCTAAACAGAATTGTTCGCTTTACCTAAAGGCTAAGTTTGTTTTTACCTGTAGGAACTAAGTATTAACAAAAAAAAACCAGAGCGGAAATTCAGAAATTATATAACTGAAACTTGATAGAAACACGAGATAATAAAGGATATTGGGAGCTGTTGGGTGCCGCACAAGATCGGCCGCTCTGGAATCTATGATGGATGATGATTTGACTTTGAAAATAGTTTGTAATAATACAAAATGACTTTGTATGAGTTAGTGACTAACCTGTTGTCGGTATTTTTTTGGTTTTTAAGGCCTCCGACATACATACTTTACCAGGCTATCGTCTGGGAATGTATTTCTTATGTGTCAATTAAAACTAGACACATGTAAAATTCAAAACATATGTGTCACCATTCGCCGAACAGCTCATAAAATAAACCGACTGTCATAAATTTACTAGACGTAGTTTACACTGGAGAAAATATTATGGCCATTGATAAATGTTCGTTCATAAAAGGGGAAGAACATAAATAGATCTGCGCGTATTGAGGCTAATTCCCAGGCAATGCCTATTTTTTTCCTAGCCAATGCGACGGAATAATTGAATATCACTAACGTATTCAAGTTAGTCGCATCCAACAGGATGACAAGCAAGAACAGTCAACAACATCATACTTAATGCTACGATACTACGCTCGCTCGCTCCGATCATCTGAATATTTGCTGCTGAAAATCCCAGTTCATAGAACTAGCTTCTATGATTTTTTCACCATTTAAGCAACACGTCTTTGGAACAGATTACCGGTCTCAATACAGCAAGCTCCATCATTAGCTACATTTAAAAAAAAAGTAAAAAGCTTTTATCTCTCAGAAACGTCGTAGTATCACCATAGATATGTATGTATGTATGTTTATGTATATTTTTATTTTATTTGTTGTAGGTATATTATTGTCAATTTAGGTATATTTACTTATGTATATTGTGTTATTTTATTGTAAGTGATCAGCGCTCTCATAAAACTTTATTTTTGTTTTGTTAATGTACACCCCCCTCCTTTATTGTAATATTACAAAAAATCTCTCCATTCAAAGGTTGTCTCGAAGAAATCGCTTTCAAGCGATAAGACCGCTATTGAATGAATGATAAAGTGTTTTCATTCATTCATACTACGATGTTTTATTACTATCTCCCCTAGCTAAATTCCCCTAGCAATACCCAACCAACACTTGAGCACTTCGCTTCTATCAACGACGACAATGTGCTCGAACCTTAACAAGTCAGATGGTTCTCTATCAGGCAACGAGGCGGTGTCATCATAGATAATTGGTAACAGTCATAAAATTCGCCATCACATCACAATTATACTAGTTAAAAAACCAGACACTTACAGAAAATAAGTTTGATTTAAGCGCTATATTACGGTGGCTTCTTCTTAGAAACGCCTGACTCCAGCTGCATACTTTGTTATAATAAAGCCTCTAAATTGGTGAAACATTCTACGCTGCTGGTATCATTAATATCTAGATTTATCTAGCATTCGTTTTGGCATTTTTATTGGGATATTTAGCTCCATCCATACGGTCATAGTCTTTGCTTTTAAAGTCGCATCTAATTCTCTAATGGTCTAGTCTAGACTTCGATTACTTAGTGTATTTTATAGCCAAATTTTCCGTCATGTTAACTCCTTGATATAGAAGTGATGGCAGTATTATCATAATTTTGTCTTTACTGTCATAACTGCTAGGATTAAGAATATTACAAATACAAATAGGTGTGTGTTAAGATGTTGCATAAATACACAATTTATAATACCTGTGGCTTTGGATTGGAATGGAGGACGCCAGAATACTGATACGTCTTCTAACATGCAAACCAGACGGCCAGAGACCCCGGGGCAGGTCTAAACTCAGGGGGCTTGATGAATTTAATTAACCCACCTGGAGAAATTTAATTAACCAAGCCAAGGTCTACTCGTGGCAGTAGCGCCTTAGATGATGATTATGTGACTGGATTCTGTTTAAGGTTGATTATGACTAGAAGGATGGTATATGTAGGTTGACTAAGATAGAAGGAAAGATGGTGTTAAGCAAGTCTATTCCCAGGGACTATAGTATCTGCGTCCTTCTCCTAGCTAGACTTGCTGTATGTTTTTTTTAAATAAATGGCTAGCTTTTGACCACGATCTCGCCTGATGATAAGCGACTGAAAGGATCCTCTTTATCTCGACTATTGAGCTTCAGTTAAAAGCAGTTTCTTTATTTGACACTCTATGAACATAGTTTGTAGATTAGATTAGATTAGGATCTTTATTGTAGTAATAAAATTATACGTAGGCGAACTTAATCCTAATTAGCATTTTGTTCCAGCTAACCTTTGTGTAGTGTAGATTAAGTAGTAGAGATTCCCGATTTGCCCAAACACTTGACAATTGACATAGAAGTTTGTCTTATTTCTTTGACTAATCGACTCCTATTTCTCAATGGAGCGAAGCGATGAGTTGATGTAGGGAGGGCGGGTGCGTGATCTAGACTCGAGAATAGTTCCGATACTAGTGATGGGACTGTATCGGTAGAGAGCCTCGATAGTTCAATGTAAATATTTAGATTTGATGTCTGATTCAATTCTAGCCCACCGGCCTAGTATGTGATCTAGACTCCAGAATAGTTCCTATGCTAGTGATGTGACTGTATCGGTATAGAGCCTCGATAGTTCAGTGTAGATATTTGGATTTGATGTCTGATTCAATGCTAGTCTATTTTGTATGTGATCTAGACTCGAGCATAGTTCTGTTGGTAGCGATGGGATTGTATCGATGGAGAGACGGCTATAGATCAATGTTAATTTGTAGATTTAACGTCTGGTCCAATCTAGTCCAGAGGTCTGGATTGTGATTCACAGTCAATTTATCATATCAGTTCAATATATTTCATGAATGTTTTTATATTATGGTTTGATACTAAAATCCGCCAGCACCCTTCTAAATTTATACCAGCCGTACCCTCACGTTACAACCTTTGTAATTTAAATTTATCTGCCTGTAATGTAACCAGCTAAATTATTATCGATATATGTCCCATCACTAGCACTCAACGTGCGCGCGCGCAAAATATCGCAGCTAAATCCGTACCCAGCAGACCGGAGTTATGCATTGTCACTACCGCTTCTGGTTTTTGGACTAACGAACGACATTTTATTTTTGTGCTAACCTGTTTTTGAAAACTATTGAAGTATTGAGTGATAGGAACGACGTTAGGTGCTTTTAGGGGATGGCTTTATATAACATAGTGATCAACCTAGCTAAAGGAGCATTTAATTATGATGGTAATACGAGGATGAGCCAAAAAGTCCTGTCTCAGCGTAATGCTGCTTGAACGTTGTAGCAGGGTCTTAGCAACGCTTCTTCTTCTTTCGAGTCAACGATTCACTTCATAATCAAATTATGGATTAATAAAAATTTGCCACTTCTATTGCGTTGTCAGTTACTAAGTTTAATTAGTATTTTGTGCAGGTCGTAGGGCACAGAGGACAGATAAGCATGTGGGCTATTCTATGAATAGGTTCCCCGTATGGTATTGTCAGCGCTGATTTTCAGGGTCTACCGTTTTTCAGAAATTACACTCAACAGTCACACATAAAATATATGAAAAAGTATTCCTCACATGCTCAATTGTCTTTTGTGCCCTACCTCCTGTTCAAAGGACGATTTAAACTAAGCCACTAACAACGAAATACAAGTGGCTAATTTTAATTCATCCATAATGTGAATGAATGAATGAAAATACTTTATTGTACACCACACAAGAAACAAACAAAAAATATTAAAAAATTCACAAAGCAACAAGTACAATGGGCGGTCTTATCGCTTAGAAGCGATTTCTTCCAGACAACCTTTGGATGGAGAGGATTTTTGTAACATTACAATAATAGAGGGGGGTATATAAAGGGTGTTTTTTTTAGAGGTATAGAGCTTTGGAATGGAATAAAACAAGGATGAATATATAAATTGACATGAAATTGACTTTATTCAAAAGATTATCTTTTGGCATTATAATTTAAATATGATTTCTGGCATATGACCGCCACGGCTGGCTTGGACGTACTCTAATCTGGAGGTCCAATTTTCAATCACTTTTTCCAACATTTGTGGCCGTATATCGGCAATAACGTGACGAATGTTGTCCTCCAAGTGGTCGATCGTAGCAGGTTTATCGGCGTAAACTAGCGACTTTACATATCCCCACAAAAAATTGTCTAACAGCGTTAAATCGCACGATCTTGGAGGCCAATTCACGGGTCCAAAACGTGAAAGTAGGCGGTTATCAAACGTTTCCTTCAGTAAATCAATTGTGGCACGAGCTGTGTGGCATGTTGCGCCATTTTGTTGAAACCACAGCTCCTGCACATCATGGTTATTCAATTGAGGAACAAAAAAGTCAGTAATCATGGCTCTATAGCGGTCACCATTGACTGTAACGTTCTGGCCAGCATCGTTTTTAAAGAAGTACGGACCAATGATTTCACCACCCCATAAAGCACACCAAACAGTCAGTTTTTCTGGATGTAACGGTATCTCAACATACACTTGAGAATTATCTTGACTCCAAATGCAGCAGTTTTGTTTATTGACGTAGCCATTTAACCAAAAGTGAGCTTCATCGCTAAACAAAATTCTCTTATGAAAATCGGGATCAACGGCAATCTTGTTTTGGGCCCATTCACCGAATCTACGCCTTGTAAGGTGATCGTTTGGCTTCAATTCTTGCACGAGTTGGATTTTGTAAGCACGCAAACCAAGATCTTTCCGTAAAATCTTCCATAAAGTGGACGGACACATATCCAATTCCTGTGCATGATGGCGGATAGACTGATTTGGGTCTTCCTCTACGCTACGGTCTACAGCAGCAATGGCTTCTTCTGTACGCACTGTACGACGTCTCTGTGGATGCGTATTATCATTTAAAGTAAACGTGGTGCGAAAACGGTCCATAGTTAGTCGAATTAATTGCTCTGATGGACGATTATGTTGACCGTAAAATGGACGTAGTGCGCGATACGTATTTCGAACAGAACCATTATTTTCAAAATAAATTTGCACAATTTGGAAGCGTTGTTCAGGCGTCAGTCTATTCATTTTGAAATGCCAAACCAAACTAAACTCAAATCACTTGACAGCTGACAAAATGGCCGCCAGTTAAAACAGTGTTGCCAATTTAAAGTTCTATACCTCTAAAAAAAACACCCTTTACTAACAGAACGCTGATCATTTACAATAAAATAAAACAATATACTTAAAGAAATATTGACAATATATACCTACGATAAATAAAATTAAATAAAAATATACATAAACACACATACATATATATATATAGCGACACTACGACGTTTCTGAGAGATAAAATATTTTCACTCTTGGTGATTGTAGAGTTAGCGGTTCACTATAACGAAGAAGAACAAGTCACATATATTATTATGATCCTATACTAGGATTCCCTATATCGTAGGTAACTTCTAACACTATGGTACCAAAACACTCAGACCAGGAACAAATATTTGCAAATCATGTAAACATTCATAAAAATCAACGTAACCTTTTGCATCTCAGACGGTATGATATAAATTATTTATAATATACACAATATAGTCCTGATCTTAAGGATACTACGATGTGAGTCAGTACTGTACTCGTACGTCCCAAAATTTTCCGGCTACAGTCGATTTCTCAGATCAGGGTGACTATTCTTCTTAGAAAAGCTCCAGAGTAGCACAAAAGTCATTAAGGATTGTTTTGCTTTCTGACCTTGAACCCCACATCAGATCGGAGATCTATATACCTCCGGAAGCCGTTAAATACATTTATATGCAGTACAACACACACATAAATCGTGCCAAATTAGACCGATGGATCCTTTAAAAATTTTGAACGATTAATTAAGCCGGAAACGACTTATGATATACAGTAGCTGTCCATTCAGATCTACAGGTATACTGGTGATGTTCAAATGTTGCTCTCAATGGAAGCCGATGACATCTGAAATATTCATCATTACATGCTTTAGGTCATCGATCTGCAGAAGTGGGAGCGCTATTACTGCGACGTTTAGGGCTAATGAGAGTGAGTGAGTGTAACCCATTGTGCGTATGAAGAACTGGCAAAGAGCCGAAACTTCCCACCCTAGAAAGGTAGATGTCACGCGGGCTACATCAAATCATACCGATTGATGGAGAAGTCTTGTCCACTAGCTCATAATGAACTTGCCTGGTAGTAGGTATCTTAGTTGAGCAAATTCCTTCCATGCCTGTCGTTCCCCTCTACTTTCTACGGATTCGCGGAAACCAGTGGCAGCTTCTAGTCAGAATTGCTACAATGTACAGTAAATAAATAAATGAATATTGCTGGACATTTCACAGAGCTATCTAGATTCAAACTAACTATTTCAAAAAGTAACGGCCGCGTAGAGTTTCTGGCATAATTCCTTTTACATCCGACCGCTTCGACCAGGGTTTAACACCTTCTATGGCAGATTTGTCTACATACCCTGACATTCATGTCACACGTGCCACAACCAATAAAATTGTGACGCCAGGAATTGGTGCTATTTCTGTGGCATCCAGTTCAGAATCAGTAATGACTTGTCGAGCCAAATCGTAAAGAGACTCATAAACGTCATTATTGACTGCCTCAACTGCCTCTGAGGCGTTTTCGCCACTGTAAATATTTTAGTTTAGTTGCTGAGAAGTGACATGCTGTCTAAGCAAACGTTTTTTTCTAACGGTTATGAGCTCACGAGCTCATAAAATTTGTTTTAGATGGCGCAATCACAAAAAACTTATGGTCCAGTGGTTTAATGATCCAGATTTCTGGCAGTCTTTTGGAAAAGAGCTTTATAAATAGCAACGGAACAGAATGTATATTTTTCCTGAGCTGAGCTATCCTAGAGATAGCTCAGCTCTCCATAGTGCGTACAGTTTTTTGATCTTTGAACTTAATTATTCAATTTTCCAATTTCCTTGTCAATGATACTTTAAAACAGAGAGAACACAGGAACTACTCTCGTCGATACATCAAAGACTAAACACCTATGCCAAACAAACGATCGCTAAAAATGACGTAATGTAGTGCCCCTAATTGCTATTTCTTTACTTTGGTTGGAGAATATTTTTGTATGAAACGTCACGGGTTCATTAACCTTATCTTTAGGCCTTTAGAAAAGATGGAAAGCGCATGGATGGTATAATTTTTATAAACAATTGTTGATGTATTGCATTTTTATCTATGCTAGATTGAATTTCAGGCACGAGAGATTTTTACCTATATGCCATAGAGTGGGCAGCGCGAGTGATGCCTTTGGTGTTACAAACGTCCATCTACGGTAACTGCTTGCCATCAAATGGGCCACTTTGGTATAAAAAAAGTTTAAAATGTTTTATTGTAAAATATAATGAACATGCCATGAATTGTGAAAGTCTGGCAATAGTCCATCTTCCTCTATTCAATTTAAGTTTGTTCGTATTTCTTTTGAAGTCCTTGAATTAAATTAATAATAAAATACACTACATTTCCAATAACAAACGTCTTTGTTTATAATGATTTAAAGAGACTAAACGAAGCTTTCAAGAAGAAAGTTACTAACTTAGTTGCTACCAGAACTTTTGAGATAACCGTCCCACATAAACTTGGCTGTCTTGTATTATCGGTACAACGGTGCTACATTTTCTACAATTCCACTGCCTTGATATTTATAAACAGAGGTAAAACTTCAACGGTTCTTAATATATGAACGACAGGCTACTTTTTAGATATTTTATTACTTTTAAAAGTATTAAATTATTTTGCTTGAAATTGCGTAGTTTTGGGTATATGGTAATTTGAAAGTTCTTTGAATGCTAACGTTTTTCCTAATACTCAAATAAACAAGATGGTTTCCTAAATACTCTCTTACGGTTTAGGATTTCCGCTACAGAAACTTTATTTATAATTATAAATTATAAGTTAAGTAAGTTCCAACCTGAAATCTTATGTGTTGTTTAATCTTGTTAGTTTTTAGGTGATTGAGTTTTCGGTGTCAAACAAAAGGTAGAACGGGAACTGTAATAAATAGATAAGTTCATATTAATAACTTGTAAACTTTAGCTTGTCTAAATGAATGTTACCATGCCTAAAGATGAATAAATGATATGAATACAGATACGACTCAATTTCACACCCGGTGGTTATCATAGGCTTCTAACATCAACTAGAGATGATTTAGCGACGCCTGTTGTTAAATAAGTAGGCACTTAAGTTCATGGCTTATAATATTCTGCAGGTAAAAAAGGTAAATTCCCTGTAGTCGGCAAGGAAAGACCACCGTCTTGGTAGTATTTTTCAAACTTTCGTGATCACTGTATATAATTACTGATTTAAACGGGTATTTATCGTATATGTACCTTTTTTATTTGTTATCCCTACGTTTCGACTGTGTTGCAACAGGTAAAATAGGTAACAATAAAAAAGTTAACAATGAAAAAGGTATATACGTGACAAATACCCGTTTAAATCAGTAATCAACACGTTGGTGTCAACACCAACACACTCCGTAGGTATATTATTATTATAGAAAAAGAAATATGTGCCAAGTTATAAATTAAGATTAAACGTATGCAAACCAGCAGCATTTTTATAGATGTTAGGTAGTAGTGGCATGTTTAACATTTTACTGATAAAAATAAAATTTAAGATAATCTAATAATCTCATAAATATTTGGACAAATCTGAGATGTTAGTTGGCTAATACGAGTATGTTACGCGATAAAAATATGACAAAAGATGTATAAATATTTAAACTACTAAGACTATAAAAGAACGCACCTAGAGTATTTTAATATTTTTATATTATTCTTTATTTCTTCCATGGTTTGACAATTTATTATCCTACCATTTATATGTGTAGTAGAGTTCCATGTGATGTAATATCACTCACTTTTTTATCTAGATTTTGATCGTGATATTCACGTTATCTCCCTTCTGACCCACCGTACCATCGACCGTACACCCAGTGGTACGGTGGGTAATTATTTTTCCCTTCGATACCACCGTAGTGCTGTGACACGGATTGTGATTACAATTTATATAATCTATAATTTATTATCAATTATTTTATCATAATACACTCATTAAGGAGGGTATCCCCTTTTATCTCCATGCAATGCATTAAAATATTATGATCAACATAGAGGACATCTTTTCTAAATCCGTAATCTTAATTAGAACTCTTTACTTGCATTTTTTTTGACTGCCTCCTTGGGCAGTGGGCGTATAGCCGGCTGAGACGCAGGAGGTAGCGGGTTCGATTCCCGCCGCGGAACAATTGTTTGCATGATCTACAGATATTTGTTCCGTGTCTGGGTGTTTTTCTATATATTATAAGTATGTATTTACAAAAAAAAAGTATATAAGTATTCTATGAGTTATCTGGTTCCCGTAGTATAAGCTCTGCTTAGTTTGGGGCTAGATAGCGGTGTGTGAAATGTCCAGCAATATTATTATTATTTATAAGTATATAATGTCTTGTAATTTGACGTTGAAAATGTACTGACAGAGAATTTTATTAATGTGAAAAATATTTCGAAATTGAAAATTATATATCTAATATTTCTAATGGAGGCTGATGAGTTTAAGATACATAAGAAGAGAGATTAATAGTGATAAACATCACTATTAATTGGTGGTATTGTTTTTAATATTTTTACCCACCGTACCACTGGGTGTATGGTCGGTGGTACGGTGGGTCAGAATGGCTTCCATTCTGACGGTAGGGCTTCGCCGTCAAGAACAAACTGTTACCGGGCTGCGCTGACTGATTGATAAAATTATACTGTTTAAAGCGTTTCTCTCTGAGATCTTTCTTTCTTTTTCCAAGGATCCCAATGTCATCCGGACCTATTCCAAAGTTAAATATTAAGCATACAGGGGGAATTTTTGAGACGGGCCAGTAAGGGCAGGTACCTTAACCGTTATAGTTACAGGAAAACGTGTTTAGGAGACTATCCTTAAATTTTTAAAATATTCTGAACTGCATTCACAGATTTTAGAAAAAATGTACAGTCAGCAAGAAAATGGCCATTTTACACAAAAACTTTTTTGATGCCAATCGATCCTGTTTCTTATAAGGATCAAAAGTCTCTAAAATAAATACAGCATCATTTATACTCCTGTGACGAGAAAATTCTGCTCTTTCCATCCATATAAAAATGTAATAATGGGCATTTTAAGGTTTCGAGAATGAATTTAGACTTTTCTGACCAAAATAATGATGAAAATGTTAAAGTATGGTAAAAGTAACCACAGAGGCTCTCTCCCCATGTAAGTATTTACATTAGATAACGTGAATATCACAATCAAAATCTAGATAAAAAAGTGAGTGATATTACCGTGAAAGGGCTCGCCTGGGGATGTACTACCACCATATCCTTTTCTGCCCCCAAGCAGCATTGCTGTGTTTTTGTTTGATTGGTATAGTTGCATCAAATTGATGGACGCAGGGCAGTGCATCGTTGAGCGCGTTTCTAAGGTGCGTGACCTATGAGGCAGTACTTTGTTATAGGCGATGGTTACCACTTAACATCAGGTGGGTCATATGCATGTTCCATCTACATGTGGTATAAAAAAAATAATGTGGATTAAAAACAGAAACATTGTATTTATGTAAGGAATTCCTTCAGTCGAGTAAATGGATTAAAGTGAAATGCAGATTAATCTTAAGATCACTTAATTTCGGTTACTTCAACATTTCCGGTGCTCTTGTACACCAATTACTAAAATAAATTCTCGGAATGCTACCACATAGATTCGATCTATTAGAATCAATTTAGTCGCATTTTGTGAGTTTAATTGTGTAGTCTTTTTCCGAGTTTCACGAGACTGGGTAGATTCCAACCTCATAAAAAGATATTGTAATGTTATGTATCGTACACCATCTCTTTATGGAAAGCTTTCGATAAGAAACAAATATATAACCGATTTTGAATGAAATCTGATATCTGTACGGATTCCAAAGCGTGTTAACACAGTAATGAGGATCATTTAGTTTATTTTACGGTGGTATTCAAAATTGGTATTTGATAATCGAAATCAGAGAAGTGGTAATGGTAGACCACATGGATTGCAGAACTGATAACCTTTTGCTTCAATAAGAGTTTAAATAAATAAATAAATATTGCTGGACATTTCACACAACGCTATCTAGCCCCAAACTAAGCAGAGCTTGTACTATGGGAACCAGATAACTGATAGAATACTTAGGAACATACATTTTTTTTTGTAAATAACTTACTTATAATATATAGAGAAACAACCAGACCCGGAACAAATATCTGTAGATCATGCAAACATTTATTTTGTTACGCGGCGGGGATCGAACCCGCTACCTCCTGCATCTCAGCCGGCTATTCGCCCACTGCACCACGGAGGTCGTCAAAGTCACGGAGTCGTCGAGTTTATTGTAGTCGTTTGTTTTATATTTACTTTAAATATTTTTTTACGTCTGTCACATTTCCGTTATATCATATATACAAAATGATTTATCTTATTCAAACACGAATGTTTTTTTTTATTGGTTTTGTTATTCTTCCGATATCGTAACTATTTTTAACATGCCTTTTATTTTCAAATAAGTATGTTAGGATCGTAGCAAGGAGATCCGTGGTCTCTGCCTACCCCTTCGCGTTAAGGACGTGACAGTATGTATGTATGTGTTGCATATCTATACTAATATTATAAAGGGGAAAGATTTGTATGTTTTATAACGAATAAACTCAAAAACTACTGGCCCGATATCAAAAATTATTTCATCATTAGAATGAATGAATGAAATGAATGAAATACTCTTTATTGCACACCAAATAAAAATACAGTAACAAAGGAAATAAAAAATAAATAACGTACAATGGGTACAATGGGCGGTCTTATCGCTAAAAGCGATCTCTTCCAGACAACCTTTGGATGCACAGGATAAACAAAAATCAAAAGGCGGCGGTGTAAGAGTACCTTTCAGCATACATAAAACATACATAAACAGAACCCTTAAAATATAATATACCTATTGATTATGTATAATAATAAACATAAACTTAAATACATACAAATAAACTACACTACATAATATGAAGGATAAATAAAATAAACACTTACTAGCAGTTACGAGACAACGAAAGAAAATGGTAGACTTTGAAAATAGGAAGAGATTGGGACGACCTTATGGACGTTGGTAAGGCGTTCCACAGTCGCACAGCTTGTACTGTGAAGGAGTCACCGTAAAATTGTGAACTATGGACGGGAGTACGAAGCTGTAGCTGTAGTAGTAGCTGTAGGGAGTACGAGTAGAAAGCTATATTATCCTTGAGTACATAGGCTACTTTTTACCCAACTGGGTAAAAGGAGGGTGATGTTTTTATTGAAAAACAACGCGCGCGAAGCTGCGATTGGTCAGCTAGTTTTTTATATATTGCAAGGTATTACAAAATGTAGTAGAGCCTCAGTGTCAGATGTATTGTATTCCTTACTAAAAATAAGACTTTTGAGTTCAGTTTTGTGAGGTTAGATTCTTTTTGGTCAACCTCTGCGTTGATGATTAAGTAGAGATATAGTGATCTTAAAATGCTTTTGCTGGCAAAATATCCAGATTCAGCGCATCCCTAGAGACTATATCTTGTCTCAAACTGTGAAAATAAAATAACTTAACTATAAATCAGGAAAGCGTAAAAAGAAATCATTGTCATGACTCTAATGCACACCAATTGTGTTACCGTGAATCGGAAAATTAACTGCTGGTTGACCACAATAGGTAATGAATGACGGTTCAATGCTTCCTGTTATTTAAAGACAGATTGTCTCATTATGTATGCTTTCAAATTTCAAAGTAGATACAATAACAAATCGCAACTTGCTTCTCTTCAGATTTCTAGGGCAAACTGATGAAAGATTATCAAGCTGACCACTTAATTAAATACTAGCTTACCTGTCCCGACTTTACACGGATTAGCTTCCACCAGCGTTGTTTGTCAAGAAGAAGTAGCCCATCTTTAAATACAGGTCATAATCTATCAACACACCAAATTTCATCGAAATCTATTTAGTCATTACAACGCAATTGAGTAACAAACAAACAAATAAACAAACATCCAAACTTTCACATTAATAATATTAGTGTGATATGCTAGCACTCAGAAATAGTGTAAGCTTTATATGTATATGTGTAAGGATTTTCAGAATCGGTTTGGATTTACTGAGATTACACCTTCAAACATACAAACCTGTACATAAGTTTGTATGTTTGTCTTCGGTTTAAAGAGTTTATTCTGATAAGAACAATTACAGTTCACTCAAAATTAGATTAAATATTAAGATTAGGTTTGGGCTTGTATCTAGGATTAGGTGGGCAGAAACTATTGAAGTACCTATATAAATCAAATGTTTTCTCTAAGACTTATCAACACACTCAAACTAAGAAAACTTTAGGTAGGTAGTTATAATTAAATGCTGTCAGCACTGACTCGTTATAAATTAATATTGAAAACGTATGTTTTGATGCATACAAATATCAAATAATACTAACTATTACTACGCGTAAATATACAAAAAGTTTAAATGAACATAGTTTCTAAATTCTCTTCTTTTCCCACCAGATCGTCCTTCTCGTTCTTCTCAACATCTTTTACTCAAGACGCCTGAGCATAAAACTTCTTTCTTCACTAACTCTTTCACTGTGACAGCTATCTGCTTGTGGAACTCTCTTCCAATGAAATCCGCAGGGTATCCTCTATGGGAGTCTTCAAATCCAAACTCTTTAAACACTTCATCTCTCTTCAAGATACCCAACAAAATTGAGCACTTTATGTAGGTATTTTATGTATTTCGTTTATGTAAGTTTATTATTATTATTAATTTTTGTCAGTTTATATTTTTTTAAACCAGCTAACGATGTTTTACCTATTTATTTTCTATTCTATCTCTATTTTCGGGCACTACCACTTTCTCTACACTACACAAAGGTTAGCTGGAAGAAAATGCTAACGCCTATGTATTATTTTTTTAGTGCAATAAATAATTTTCTAATCTAATCTAATCTAAATGGCTTAAGTACGTAAGCTCGAGACTTCCATATTTGTGCCGCTTGAGATCTTCGGCTGAATCAATTTTCAATTTTACCAAATTGAATAATATTTTATCTATTCTTTGTTCCTAATTAGTGATAGCATAGCATCAGGTTCTAGCTAATTTTATATGTGATCTAAAATTGCCAGAAGTATTTATTAAAACACGGCAATGAATTTGTGAACGATAAAAATTTCGATAACGTGTTACAAAAAACATTGATTTTATCATTAATTTAATTCTTTGATTCGCTGTGGCCGGTAAAAGAGAAAAATAAAATTAGCCATCATTAACAAGAAAGGTAAAACGAGTTTAGAATGCATGCCAATTCAGATCGAGATCGTTTGAACGGAAAGATTCAAGTTTTTATACTCCTGGATGAATTGTATAAAGCTTTTATTTATCCGTGTTTTAATGTGACAACATTTTGCTAACAAATATAAAAATAAATAAAATTAAATAAAAAAAAAACCATTTATTTGTGACAGCACCGAGTATAAGAGTAAAATAATACGATAGCATGATCAAAATCAACACACACAGGAGACATTAAAAAAATAAAGAAGATCGAATTAACATAGCATAAACACTTATCCATCAGGTGAGGTAGTGGTCAAGCGCTTGGCTATCATCAATAAAAAAAAATCAATATGATCCAATTCACGTTATAAATTGAAATTTTAATTGGTGTAGGCAATTCTACGGTTACTAACTTTAATCTTTTCTAAAAAAAATACAGTTACCACTCAAACAATCCAAAAGATAATAAAAATAAGATAGTTTTGTCGATCATACCTGAATGCGGATGGATTGACCCGGAAATTAACTGATTGGGCGACCGTTATGGTTTTTACTGTATTTTTCTTTCAGTTGTTAACTGGAACATTATTATTGTTTTTTTTTGTCTGGCTTTTAAGTGAGTAAATGGTTTATATACTTATTCAAACAACGGTAGTAATCTTATAAAGATTTATAACTTTTTTATTGTTATATTGTGATCACTATTTATGTAGTTGGGTTTATGTTGTTTTTTATATGTAGATACTTGTTGTTTCACTACTTTTATTTAAATCATCATCATTTCAACTCAGATTATAACCCATTGCCCATTGCATTGATGATAGGGTCCGGTAGACAGTTGTAGAATTCTATGAATAATTTTGTTGTTGTAACGGCCCGGCCTGAAATGTGTTCTATTAAATATACGTAGCGTGACGTAAACTACCAAAGCTCTTTCATCTGAATTTAAACTGTCATTATAACTCAGAGTTGCCAGTTTGAGTATTATGACTATGACTATGAGCGAAATCTGTTATTATTTTTATGCATTGTCTTTTGTTGTGATTGAGAAATGTAATACGAATAATATCAAATGTTTACCTAAACGAGCATTACGTCGTGCCATAAATTGTCACTGTTGATACATTATTACCGCTACTTGCGTTACAAGATCCAAAGCGAACCACAGACCCAATCATATTTCATCAACAAAACTGCAATGAATAACGCATGTTCATTAACGCGAGCCCGTATCGATTACTTTGTACACAATCAAAATCTATTAATAACGCGAAACCATTATTTGTTCCAGATCAAATCCGCGAAACGGATAGTCTGCGGCGACCAAACCGACATGACATGATGCAATGTGTTCAGAGTTGAGGGTTTGAGTGAGAATACCGCGTTAGGCGCCAGTACCGTGTTGGGCGCCAGTTCAGTAATTTTGGCGACGAGGTAGTTTGCTTGGGGGGATATGCGCACGGGTGTTGTGTGACGGCGCCCGGGCGGCTGCCATGGGCGCGGCGCGCCATGCGCTCGCGCACGCGCCCGCTGCGGCTGCTCCTGGCGGCCCTAGCCCTGGCCTCGTGCGCCGCCGCCCCCGCGCCGGAGCCGCGTGCGCAGCGCTCGGCCAACCTCAGTCACATCACGGGCACCTCGCGCACAATACAGATGTTCCTCAAGAACCGCTATCTTCAGCTGATGCCAGATGGCACCGTCAACGGCACCATCAACGAAACCAGCGTTTACAGTAAGTGCTTCATTTATTTAGCGTTCTTTACTATAATTCCTGGCATTCTTGTCTCATTTAAATATAAGTTAAAGTATGTCAGAGCTTAACTCTGGTTATAATCAGAAAGTGATATAAACTTGAGAGCAAAAAAATCGCACATCATGATTTTTTGACATAACTAAAAAAAAAACATAAAATATTATGTTTCTGTAATGCAGATTCATAGTCTATTTTAATACCTATCCAGTGGTATCTGATTTGTCTTTCAATCATTACATAAAAATGCTTTTGTGGATCAATAACAAAAATGCATGTTTAGTAAAAAATTCTTTATTCAAGTATTGGTGTCAAAGTTATGAAATTAAAAGATAAAATTAATTTAAAGTTTGTTATTAATACCGAGTGTTCCCTCCCCTAGCCTGAATCACTGACTCCATCCGTGTTTTCATTGATGTTACTAGACTTTTGATAAAGTCTTGAGGAATAGCCTCCCATTCCTCTGCGATCGCCTGTTGCAGCTCCTGTAGAGTCGATGGAGGAGCATCTCGGCCTCGAACTCTTCTTTTCAGCTCGTCCCATAGATGTTCGATGGGATTGAGGTCTGGGCTTCGAGCTGGCCACTCCATAACGGTCACATCCACCTCTTGAAGGTACTCGATCACTATGCCAGCAGTATGCGGTCTTGCATTATCTTGCATAAACAGAAAGTTTTCGCCGATAAAACCAGCAAAAGGTACGACGCGGCTCTCGAGTACTTCCTCAATGTATCGTATGGAAGTCAATCCTCTTGATTGGCGACCAGTATTCGGTCCGGTGATGAAGGCAAGCTCGGTTTTTGCTTCCATAGACATGCCTCCCCAAAACATGATTGATCCACCGCCATAGGCGACACGTTCTGTTATGCAGCATTGGGCAAATCGCTCTCCCGATCTTCTATACACCTTCCCCCGTCCGTCGTTGCCATGCAAGCACATCCTGCACTCATCAGAGAACAGGACTGCACTCCACTGCTCTGTAAAAATGTGCGGATGTGCGATTTTATTGCTCTCAAGTGTAGGTACTTCCACACGCCACAAATGTTAAAACTGTAGGAGCTCCTTTTTTACACCGAAACGATCGTGGATGATACTTATTACAAGAAGTATGCGGTCGTCAGTCATACTTGCATTGCAAAAGGAAATAAAACTCTCATATTCATTGAACAATAAGGTATAATTTTGTTTGCAAATACCTACAGTTAGTTTAACGGTGCGCTCTGAGAAATTACAAGGAAATGCGAGCAAGTAGTGAAATGTGAACAAAATGTAATGTTTACGTGGACTTTTTGCTTAATAACTTTAAATCAAATCTGGGGTACATACGATACGGCAATTATAACTCACGAATATATGCTTTTTCAAAGAATATGTGAAGACAAATGGTATTCTCAGACAGTATACCGAAACTTATTGATTTCCTTGTCTGCAAGCTATTAATATTAAAAATCGGTTTAATATATTACTCATTATTTATATTTTACTAAAACGAATGTCTCTAGGTAAAGTAACAATTTACGGTCTCATTTATAATGATTTTAGATACTATAGGTAGATATATAGAGAGATATAGATATTTATTTCATCCCAAGTAACAAACACTAAAACACAGTAACTACGAGACCTGTGGCAAAGAAGGTGTATCATGGCTCAGCATTGTGATGAACAATATTGCTCAGCGCTGGTTCTAAGCCAAGAAATCTGGTACACAGGCGACAAGAAATGCAAAGGTGGATAAATAAATACAATAGATTTCATAAAATCATAATGAAAGTGTGATTTACCTTTTTTTTGCAGAGGTCCAGTATTTAATTGCCCAATTGGGGTCAGATTTTGCGCGGCAAATATTTTGACTACCCTTTACCGCTAATCCATCGTGATGGAAATTTGAGTTTTATCCGCCGTCATGGCCACCACACGCAATTCTTTGAACTTTATTTTTAAATTTAAACTGTCTTTGGCACATGTCATCAAATGATTATTGGATTTTAGTATTTTTTCACACCACCTGCTCGACAATGTCAAATTATATGTTATGTAAACCTCGCCGAAAGCAGGTAATTGAATCCCTACGGCTGAGCCTGGAGTAAAGTTGTACTGAATTTCATTAAGTGATTTGAATTTGGAACCTCATTTGTATTAAAATTTGAACCAAAGAGACCTACACAATAAGAACTTATTTATTAATTGAACTTGCCTTTCTGTATAGAACGCAAAATTATGTATTATGTCTTCTTAGGTTCTTTTAGGTATTTTTAGGTCTTCTTGTGTCTCCTTGTGTCTTCATAGGTTTTCTTTTTCCTTCTATTTGTACTTATGTCTTACTTATCTTATAAATCAAATGCCGTGAAACGCTGTTACAAATACAAATTCTCGCAGAAAGTGCGAAAAGTAAAGTATTCGTGGATAAAACTGTCTGCGTCTTGGGCGTGCTTATATCCCTCTCTACATTTAGGATTCTAGTTACTCCCTCGTAAGATAGCGCTCGTGATGCAAGACACTGCTTTATCCTCTCTTTTAATAATCTACTATTATTTAGTAAAGATAGATAGATAGATAGATATAGACATTTATTAAAGGTGTATTTCTATTCCCTCTGATAATATCTAAACAGTAAAACATTTTCAAAACTCTTTTACACCATCAGAAGTCCTTACATACTATATAGTATTTTTCAAACTTTCACGATCACTAGGTACACATTATTATTAATATACCCTTACAATTTATATTTTGTCAAGGGGCGCCTATAAATTTTCCATTTCGTTGAATCACTTTCAATTTAAGTAGGTATTGACACAGAACAAATCGTCGCCTCTTAGAAGCAGTACATTCTGTGATCTGTCCTATTTGTCACAAATGGCGTTATTAATTCGATGACGGACCGACGCACGTCTCAAATTATACAAAACACTTCAATTGGAACATGTTCATAAAGATGGACCTAATTTGTAGACGCGTATAATTTTGATAGACATTCAAGAACAGCAATAAATACCTACTTTATTAATGTTTCATTTTTAATAAATAAATAAATACAATTAGTAATGCGGGACATTTCACACAGCGCCATCTAGCCACAAACTAAGCAAACCATAACTGATATAATACTTGTATATACTTAATTTGTAAATAAGTACTTAAAATAAATAGAGAAAAAACCAGACCCGGAACAAATATCTGTAGATCAACATTAGTTTGACGACCTCCGTGGCGCAGTGGGCGAATAGCCGGCTGAGACGCAGGAGGTAGCGGGTTCGATTCCCACCGCGGAACAAAAATGTTTGTATGATTTACAGATATTTGTTCCGGGTCTGGATGTTTTTCTATATATTATAAGTATGTATTTACCAAAAAAAGTATATAAGTATTCTATCAGCAATCTGGTAACCATAGTACAAGCTCTGCTTAGTTCGGGGCTAGATAGTGCTGTGTGAAATGTCCACTCATATTCAGCCATATATTCAGTTCCGCGGCGGGAATCGAACCCGCAATCTCCTGGGTCTCAGCCGGCAGTTCATCCATTGCGCTACGGAGTTCGTCTATATAGGTATCAATATATATATATAGGTATTCATGTTTTTCTTTCGAAATTTCGTTTTTGATTTACTAATGTTACTAATATATTTATAGACGGACGATTCCCGTAATTGAATCAAGTCAAACTCAAGTTTATGCAACCGAAACTGCTTTAATAGGTATCGTAAGTTCAACAAAATTAAAATTATAAAAACTGGCCTTGTACTAAATACTTTTTGTGTTATGAAACAAAGAGACATTGTGCTCGCAGCCCAGATATAAACTATACGATGGTCAAAAACTGTTAAAAGATTTCCTATCGATGGAGCTAACGGCGCGCTTTGAGTCGTAAACTGAATCATCTCATTAATTTAGACCCTGGCACGACAAGAACCTGTGGCACAATTAGCAGTGCATCCTCGTATCAAGAGGTAGTTTGCGGGAAGTCCCGTCCGGCTTGAAAGTTTTTGAGATAGTTTTAAAAATCTTAGAAACTTTACTCATACTGATTTGTTAATTCAAACCATAGAAACACAGTTGAACACAACTACGTCATATGGTTTATGATTTCATAAACCCATAAACAGCAAACAGGCACCTAAAGATGACCAAGGAAAAACACCGACAGTAACATCCAGAATACACTAGGAAACCACAAATATTAGCCAACACATGTTTTGTTCTACAGTAGCAAGAAGGCAATAACAGTTTTATTGTGATAGCAACTGTCTCTATCAGTATACGAGATCTCACTTTACAGTTCATAAAATAGTTATTATATACTCTTATGATCTCAATCTGGACCACCTCTGTTAATGCTTTGGGCGATTCAAATGTCTATATTGAGTCATTACCCTTAGGCCTAGTCTCCACCAAAGCGTCGCACACCATCATGATATTTAAGAACTTCGCTTTTGTCTGTGTTGAATATTGATGTGTAATTGTAATCACACTAATATTATAAATGCGTAAGTTTGGATGTTTGTTTGTTACTCAATCAAGCCGTAACGTCTGAATCGATTTCGATGAAATTTCGTATATACGTAGATTATAACCTGGATTAAGACATAGGCTACTTTTTTTGACGACCTCCTTGGCGCAGTGGGCGAATAGCCGGCTGAGACGCAAGCGGTAGCGGGTTCGATTCCCGCCACGGAACAAATATTTGCATGATCTACAGATATTTGTTCCGAGTCTGGATGTTTTTCTATATATTATAAGTATGTATTTACAAAAAAAAAGTTAAGTATTCTATCAGTTATCTGGTTCCCACAGTACAAGCTCAGCTTAGTTAGGGGCTAGATAGCGCTGTGTAAAATGTCCAGCAATATTTATTTATTTTATTATTTGTTTATTCTATAAATCAGTTCCCATGGGATAAAAATGGAGTGTCAAGTCAAGTTGCAAGAGCGAATTTAGCTTTATTTCTAGGTTACCTACACATTTAGTAGTGTAATGCGTACGAAGTCGCGGGCAACAGCAATTTTCACATTCTTTGTGAAACTTTATCTGTTCAGCCGTTACGGCGTGGTTGGCTAACAAACAAACATCCAAACATTCGCTTTTATAATATTAGTGTGATGAAACTGCATATGATGCGATCCCCCATTTATCTATTTTACCTATACGACATTTTTTTTATAAATTATAGGTTAGTTTTTGACCACGATCTCGCTTGATAGGAAGCGAGACAGTAATCTTTTCCTTTATTTGGCACGTGTATCATATTAACGGCCTTCGTCTTTTTCATCGCATCATAGATACTTTCAATTGTATACGCAATAAAAGAACACCCGTAGTGTAACTTGTTTAAACACTGTTTACTTAGGGCATCAAAAGCAATGCTACAGTGGATAGTAGGTTTTACTACTCTAAGTTGACCATACATGTAATTATTTGGTGTATTAGGAGCACTATTACAGCGTTCTAGCCTATTATCGAGCGATTTGATTGTCTTTGAGATAGTAATCATCGCGTCTTCATTTTTGTTAGAAAAAAGACAGCCGTGCTGTCATGATTTATGTCAATGTCAGAAATAGAGCTAGGAGAGTGTCAGGCGCGACTATTAAACGCGAATTTTGGCCCTACGAGTATGTAATCATATCATTCGTAAATGCGGCTACAAAATGTTTTAGAAAATGTATCGTGTTTGTCGATGTGATAAAGCACTATTTAGCTATTTATTACATATATTCGTTTAAGAGGATTTGACTTATGTTTGTAGGAAGGTTTGTAACTAGTTCCATATCTCATACAAAACAACAAAAATCAAACGCAAAATAAACTTTCTATATTAAAAATGAATTTCCATACAGCCTAGGCGTATTGAAAGCGGAACTCTGTAATTTAAAAATCCTTTTTCATTTAATAAAGCTTCTATCTACGATTTTAGAATTATAGTCGCAACAGAGACTTAAAGTCGCTACCCATACTTTTCTAGCTCTACGCCAGTTTCAAATTAAAACCTGGTCTAGAAGGCGTCTGGTTAGCATAAATATAGTACTTAAGTCGACACGATGGTTTAAACGTGTTATTTATTTCTTTAGAAAGAACTTTACTTTTTTATTCACATGTTAATTCATTGTATTTGGTGCCGCGTTTAACATGAGTTTTTGACGTAATCGAGTCACTAGAGAGGATAGGCCAATTTTTTCTGGATTTTGAGATGGTGGCTGAAAGGCTTGGCCCTTGAGGTTACCACTACCTATTACAATTGCATTACCTTATTCGTTACGGCCGACTAATGGCGATTTCCTATATCCGTCGGTAACCGACTACGACTCGTTTCTCCTTGAAAACGTGTCAAAAGTTTGACACTACTTTGACACTTTTTCAAGGAGAAACGAGTCGTAGCTGGTTACCGACGGATATAGGAACCCACCATAAGACTTTATCTAAATGACATTGCATTACGCCCGCCACCCTGAAGCATACAAGTGAAAGAAATGGGAAGTTCTACTCCGGTACTCTTTTCTGGAGGAAGTTTCGTCCGGACGAACCCTTTCAGATGGAGCTCTACTACTAGATACAAATATCTAAAATACATCTAGCATTTATTTAAAAGTAAGTCTAAGTACAGTCACAATAGAGTAACTTTATCTGGGCCGATGTCACTAGTATTGAGCCCAGTTTAGTACTTGTCGATAAATAAGATAAGGTGGCATTACAAATATTTCAAGCCACAGTGACGTCACTAGTTAATTTTGACATTTGTTACTATCTGCGATCGATAATTACAGAAACAGGTGCTAGACCGTCGTATTTATAAACGGATATCCTTGGAACTGGGCTTTTATAGGTGTTATACCAGAGAGACTGTGATTGGTACTTCATTTTTTTTATTTTTTATTTGCAGCAGAATGTGGACTAATGTACATACAATTGCACTGACAATGATGATTCCATTCTTGTATTTTTTCTTTACGTGTAATGATTTGTTTTCAAATTCTTGTATTTGTTTAAAGAATTGATCGATTAAGCTCTAACTGGCTGATTGGTCTTACAAATACGGATTCGTAATGACTTGGACTTATTTACTTATTTCAAATGCATAAGTTTGGAATAAATAGATAAATGTATGGATGGATAGACCCATATAGGTATCTATCATCTTTATTTATATCTATTACTTGAGCAGAGTACCTGACGTAGCTCTGTTTCTCACACTAGGTCTCCGGCGAGCCTGTGCTGTGAAGTTAAAGTGATTCGCTTCGGGCTCTCGCCTCTTCGAAGTCCCGATAAAGTTTATGTATTTGAGCCATTTGGGGTAGAAACTCCCTTCGCCCTTCGTGTTTGCAAAATTAACTCTGGGCATCTGGTCCAATCACTACGTTATAAACACAGACATAGACAGATATTTGCTAGCATATGAAAAAGGAATAACATCAAAGTAAAGCACAAGTAACCGAGACCTGGTGCTTATTTGGGTCAACGTCAGCAAATGTCTTGGGGACACAACCGCCAGGTGATCAGGAGCAGTTGAGCTAGCCATAGATCGTTTCCAACGGTCTTCAGATGACCTAATTTTTATTGTAATTTATAATTAGAACTTTGGGAAAGTGGTTCACAATCTCAGCTACTTCTTGTACTCTCGGCTACTCATGGAATAGTATTCCGCAAGAGTTCCGGTATGTTTCCTCCGTTGAGGTCTTCAGATCCAAAGTGTACAAGTACAACCTCACTCTCATGAAAGAAGCCTACAAAATGAGCGGTATCCTGTAATACTCTGTTATATCTTTTATACGTTATATATCTATATGGTTTCAATGTTTAAATCTATGTAGTATATTATATTATAACGATATTTATTACTTTATGAATTGTATTACTAGGGTTTATTGATGTTTATATATTAGAAAGTAGGTTTATTGAAATACCAATTATTTGTCTAGGATTAGTTATATTTATTTAGTTAAATATCTATGTATCTTGGAATTTAAATTAAACCTCTCTCTCTACCATAGATGCACTTACCTATAATAACTGTTTCTCCGCTTTTCACAAAGGTAGAAGAGAAGAAGAAAATGCAAGAAGAGAATGCTATCTAGCATTAACTTCGCCTATGTACAGATTATTTTTTATTTTGTGCAATAAAGATTTTTTTATTCATTCATACTACGCGTGCAAAGCCAGAAATAACTTAGGTATATTCGAATAACCAGGATTTACTTTTTATCTGTTTGAGATCGTTTTGATTTTACGATAACTAATTAAGATTTATGCTCCGTGAAATGATCAGAACATTGACTCGTTAGGACTTCATTCATAAAACTGACGAACATCTCCATAAAACATAATAGGACCGGATTTAGAAATTGTTAACTGCACATCAAATAGTTTTTACACACAGCTACGTAAAGTGAACGGAATTTGCCACAAAATAGACGAGTAAGGCTCGCGTGTAAAAGAAAATGAAACGTACATTTATATGTGCCAATTTAGAGGTGGAAAATCGATCTCATTATAAAAAGATAATTTATTCGAAGATTTAAAAAAGAGTGTAAAAGTTTTTATTTATTTATTATTTAGACGACCTCCGTGGTGCAGTGGGCGAATAGCCGGCTGAGACGCAGGAGGTAGCGGGTTCGATTCCCGCCGCGGAACAAATATTAGCATGATTTACAGATATTTGTTCCGGTTTCTCTATATGTTAGAGAAGTAAGTAAGTACTTATTATTCTAGTTGATGGACGCAGGGCAGTGCATCGTAGGGCACATTTCTAAGGAGCGTGACCTACGACGAGGCAAACTTTGTTATAGGCGATGGTTACCACTTAACATCAGGTGGGCCATAGGCTTGTCCCATCTCCATATTATAAAAAAAAATCTATATAAGTATTCTATCAGTTATCTGGTTCCCATAGTACAAGCTCTGCTTAGTTTGGGGCTAGATATCGGTGTGTGAAATGCCCAGCAATATTTATATTTATTTATTTTATTAGGCAAGGGCAACAGAACACATAATAAATACAATATTACAAAGCATTTTTAAAATAATTCTATAAAATGTGTGGCAATAACAGATACACACTAGGCATGCACAGCATTTACAATAAAATTTGAAATAGACAACAGTTAGATAAGTACTTAAATAATAACACAGAAAAGAAAATAACAGGTACTTCAGTACAAACTAAAATAAAACACAATTCTTAAACATTAAAAAACTAAACTTAACTTTTCTTTTCTTTATGTACCTAGTATCGAAGCTTTTTTGTTTTGCCTCGTATCGCTTGCCCTACAGTTGGAAACCTCAACAAGAGAAATATTCGTTAGTTACCGGTGCCGGTTGAGAACGCATATAGTAAATCCGCTTAGAGATAAATTGGAGACATTATTCATATCCTGCTGCAGATGTATGTCATCGAATCACCGGACCAGCGGCATTCCTGTTTCTAATCACACAGAATATAGCTCTGCATTCAGTAGAGATACTAGTGAAGAATAATCAAGTACCAAGTGACCAATGTAGATTTTTGTGGTAATACATTAGTAACAATCCTGTTGTGACAACACCAATAGTACGAACAGAACAAACACACACAGGAGAAAAGAGCAAAGTAACAATAGCTTAAGAATAAAAGATTAAATATAAATACAAAATATTGTACTGCATGTGTCAAATAAAGGTTCTAACTCAGCATGTGCTGACTTGCACTGGCTACCCAGTGCTGGTTTTCCGTTAGATCATTTTGAACCTAAAGGATTAAATTTAAGAATAAAACTTTCAGTTTGAGTTTCTAACCGGTGCTAATAAGGACAGTTACATCAATCAATTAATGATTATTTATACAGCACTTGGTGGCCAGCACACTAGCATGATTAAGGATAGCCGCTGTAGTGTCTGTACTTATACCATTCTCTCAGCTAAGTCAATCTTGGTGCCTGCAGGTTCGTTTTATAATCGCACCGCGCGTGATAGAAAAGGCAATACAGTCTACTAACAATTTAATATACCTATCTAGAAATATAAGTCAATAGCCAAAGTGGCATTGTGCTGGACTCGCAATTCTACTTTTACAGCTACTATGCCTCAAACTATATATAACCTAACGGGGATATGTTAAATTAAATAAAGAATATGTAAGGAAATAAACACAAATTACTTCAACAACGTCTATTCATTAGTTACTCACTATAAACAAGTATCAAATTGAAACAAAAGGCTAATAAAATTATGCCATTGAAAAATATCTAGATTCTATTCCATAATTACAGGCATAATTACCTACACAAAATAGGCTGGGTCGGCGACAGTGTAACTGATACAATTTTAATAACTACACGGTCTATTATAATATTCTGAATACACGGTAACTTACCCAAGCAAACAGACAATACACAGAAATACATTACAAGTTTACCAAAAAGATATTACAGCAATATTAGAAAATTGGTTGGTACTTAACTTGCTCTGGCTGGATGCAGGAATCCCAATGAAAGTGCCCGTAAGGCCTTTACATTGCTATTTTTTATCCACCCAAAGTCGTAAGAAGCCATGATATCTTTGGCCAATGAGAAGCATTGGTTGTTTACATGATAATATATTCTTATATTGGCTATAACAACAACATGTAATGAACTTAAAGTCTGTTAAAACATAATTAATGATTATTACAAGTCCTAACAATCACAAAATCGTAATATTAGAGCCACATTTCTACTTTTTGGGCGCCACCAATCACAGCCATCCTCTCATGTCGTCCATCTTTACAAAATCTGATAAGTAATCATTTAAAAACTTATATCTTAGGAACAGAGAAACAAAATGTAAACACAACTTAAAATAGCATTAATATTATTTCTATAAATTATTGTTCTAATGTACTATCTTAACATTATTAACTAAGCTTCAATTACTCGTTATCATTATTAAAAAATATAGCCATTGACCAAACTTTTCGTTCGGAAACATGTTTAACATAATTTCGTTCTAAAAACTCTTCAAGTCATCGAATTATTAATTTAACTTGTCACGCGCCATCGGCAGGGAATCCATTCTCACACCTTGGAGACGATCTGGTCGCGTACCGTGAGGGTCCAGAGGAATTTCCTCATGCGAACACTTCGCTTGTGAAATGGTCTCCCAGCCGAGGTTTTCCCTATGGACTACAGTATGGGGTTCTTCAAAAAGGGCGTTTTTAAAATTTTAAAGGGTCGGCAACGCGCAAGTGTGTTTACATACCTTTGGTGTTACAAACGTCCATAGGCTACGGTAACCGCTTACCATCAGGTGGGCCGTATGCTTGTTTGCTACCTTAGTGGTATAAAAAAAAATCTTAATCCCCAAAAAAAAAACTTGTTCAATACATGCAGATTTAACTAACGCACGTGTTTCTTCATGAAGTTTCTCTACACCGTTTTCAGCCCGCGTCATGCGCACATAAATTAGGGGTCATCCATTAATCACGTGATGTTTTTTTAGCATTTTTTTAAGGTTGCAAATCACGCGTTCAACGAAAATGTAAATACACGTTATATCTCACTCTCCCCTCTTGTGATATTTCGTGATTTTTACCGAACCCCCTTTCCCTCTTTCGAGCCTCACGTGATTAATGATCGATCGCTTATGTACAGCGCTCCACACTCCTTACTGCTATTATAAACTCTTTGATAATGCAAGCTACAAGTATACAGCTGTTCGTATTCGTGGTGATCTGATGTTATAATCACATAAACCTCATATTGCTATATAATTGATAAGTATTTATTTGTTTCAATCTTTGTTCAGGAAATACAAATATTCAGAAGAGCGATACCAGTCTCTTGTGGTGAACTACCAGTTCCGTAGGATGTCCATTGCTGAACATAGGCCTCCCACATCATTTATGCCTATGTTCCAGAGCGACCGATCTTGTGTGGAACACAACGGCTCCCAGAAACCTTTATTACGTCATCTTTCCATCAGTGGGGGCCGTTTTATGTTGCGTTTTCCAATCCGTGTTCTCTACTCGAGAATCTTTCTGCCCCAAAGGCCGAACTGGAAAACACAGTATGATACTTTTATGCAGGTGATACTTGAAGCCGTTATAAGCTAGTAAGATGATATGGCAATTTTCATAGCAAAGCTCCATTACATAGATTGTCCTATTGTTACAAAGATAGGAGTTCGGAACCGCGGTGAATGAGGCCCATTGATTAGTATTATCTGTGCAGAATAAAGTGATTTCGAAATGATTATACTCGTAAGATACTTTAAGCTTAGATGAAGCATTATTGTTACAGTTGATAATTCAAAAATATAAAATCTTTTGTATGTATACGCAAACCGTATAGTTTGCGTATTTACGAAATTTTCATCATTGTTATTTAATAAAACATAAATTAGTAAATCAAATGAGTAATTTATCTTTTACGTTTGACTTACCTGCGTAACAAAAGTAACACACAAAAAACGTAGATACTAAAATTTATTGAGAAAGTAACCATTTCTGTACTCCAATTCTCGTAATTTTACTATTGGACATCTCTTAGTCGCATTACCATCTAAAGAGGAGCAGAACCCTTTACTTTTTTTTATACAATCTGGTGAGAGATCAAGCTCATGCCCCACCTGATGATAAGTGGTACCATCGCCTATAACAAAGTATTGCCTCGTAGGTCACGCACCTTAAAAACGTGCCCTACGATCCATCAAATTACATCAAAGATAGCATGTAGAATCGTAGACAGACCCGATTGCAGAAATTTGCTGGACCAGGCCAAGGCCTACTCGCGGCTGGAGCGCCATAGATGATGATGAAATGTAGCATCTGACATGCATTGAGATTAGACGAAACATGAATTTGGGTAGGCCTTCTGACATCACAACATCTGTCTGTGTTAGGTTGCACAATTAATTTTCAAAATTCAAGGTTATCCGTTTTGAGGTTCGAAACCTTGAACCTCAAAACAAATAACCTTGAATTTGGCAGATGTTGCGCAATTCAGTAATGGAAACATTGTTAATTTTACTCAATAAATATACTTTTTGGGAGTGAGCAGTTTCATTGTTACCACATGTTTCGTCTGGCACACTGTGGAGCCATAGGTTTAGAGAAAAATTTACTTTGTCAAACATATCGTATAAAAATTTGTATTGAATCAGGTGTTTTAATAAAATTCAATTTAATTAGCATTAAAATAGGGGGGGAAGGGGAGGACGTCCGGCAGCGAGATGGGTTGACGACATCGTAAAGGTCGCGGGCCGTCAGTGGGTGAGACTAGCGCAGGATAGTGGTGGATGGCACAAACTTGGGGAGGCCTTAACCCAACAATGGGTGAAGTCAGGCTGTAGAGGATTGATGATTGACTGATGGAGCATTACAATTTCGCAAACATTGAATTTGAATTGGTCTATTCTCGAATTCCCCACCGCTACGTCCCCACCAGTGCGTAGAGGTCTTGTAACTGGACAATTACTACAAACATACGAGTACATACTTTAACACGAGAAATTTCTTATTAAATTATTTGAAAACAAATTGCCCGTGTGTATGTTTATAGTAACTGTCCCGTTACAAGGCCTCTACGTACAGGTGGGGACGTAGCGGTGGGGATTTCGAGAATAAAACATTAGTTTTAGAAAATTTAGAAACACCAAATGGCGAATAGTATGATGGATAGGTAACTATTTGCAGAATACTTTTTTGAAAATATTTATAAATGCTACAATCTTCTAAAAACCTCGGACGGTAGGTAGGTAAAAAGTATAACACGAAAATATTCACATGAAAATGTGTATTGTTCTTCCCACACAAGATTTCAGATACTATTATAGTTATCTTATGGCCCATCTGGAGCGATGACGGATTTATTGGGCCTAGCCTAGGACATAAATCGGATGGCGCCTTCGATATCGCATATGGACTCATCGAGAATTTTATGTGCGATTTGGCGTTCAGCACGTTTAGACTATAAAAATTTACCCTAAGTTGCCGGGAAAAAATCCAACGGCAAAGAAGATTGGCAAAACTAGACCCAAGCAATATATTGCCATTTGTAAATTACAATGTTAATACACATTGTAAATCTAAATACATTATAAAACAAAGTCGGGTTAGTTACACCATTTATTTCTCATGAACGGCTGGACCGATTTCTATGAAATTTGGTATTGAGATAGATTATGATGGGGATTGAGACATAGGCTATTATTTACCCAGTTGCGCAGAAGGAGAGTAATGTTTTTATTTACAAACCACGCGTGCGAAGCCGCGGGCGGGTCAGCTAGTTGTGAATAAAATACGCAATGTAAATTGTTAGTGAATTTTTCATAAACTTATTGTATACTAGCTCCCGCCCGCGGCTTCGCACGCGTGGTTTGTCAATGAAAAGTAGCCTTTGTGTCAATCCAAATCATAATGTACCGATATACCAAATTTCATTAAAATCCATTTAGTAGTGTTTGCGTGAAAGAGTAACAAACATCCACACATCTATTAGAATACACTAATTATAATATTAGTGGGATTTAAAAGTCAGAAAATAAATAACATTATCTACGTTGGCCTACAAAGGAAATGTCTAAACTAAATTACTGTAAAACCTAAGATAGTTAATAATATTTCCGTGTGGTAGAAAAAAAAACTGAGACTTATTATACGACTTTAGCTAAAAAAATGATTTAAAATAATGTGTCAAAAGTAAGTAATTTTAGAGTGAATGGTCTCACGTTCTTAGACGTCAATCTTCTTCACTTTGTCACTGAAATTTCAGTTGATTGATAACCGGATATTTAAAACAGTTTTTTGCCGTAATCACAAAAATACGAAATGCTGAAATATTTTTAAACTTATTTTTTATTTGTTCTTAACAGAAGCTTTTATCCCAAAAAAACTGGATTTTAAATGTTATTAAACCAGTATTTGTTATTTTCCGCAACAATACAAACTTGAAGCTTGTTTATAAGCCACGTCTTATTCAAATGAAACGGTATTCACTAATCTCTTACGAAATCGAAATGACCACTTCAACTTAAACTTAAGTAATTTGCCCAGCGTCGCTTCACTTAAGTTATGTTTAAGCTGTGCTTATCATTCACGTTATTGATACCAACTTACGTCATGTCACGTTAACATTTGAACCGTTATCAGAACCGGTTTCTGCTAGGAATGGAACGTTTCACGAGTAGCTTGTCAAAAATCATATGATTTTAAAAAACATATGTCACCTGCTAAAAATTATTCGAATGAAATCACTTTCGGTTTTCATCGTATATCGGTCGCAGTAATTCGTGTCACTACAAACCACGGCCGTTCGTATTTCTTCGGAATTCATCGGGCGTTTTTGTTGTTTTGTGATTTATCACATGTGAAATAGCACTAGCAAGAATAGCATATGTGACATTACAGCATCATAATAAAAAATAATTGCTGTGATTTTTTACATATGAAAAATAATCATATGATCATATGAAAATGATTTAAAATAGCAACCATTTCCATGCCTAGTTTCTGCGGGAAAATGATATTTTAACTTGTTATTTGGACTCGTAAAATAGTGCAACCCAATATTTTGAAGTGTTAATGTAAACATGTAAGAGTGTTAATTTTAATACTATAGAAATAATCACGTTTTGTTACAATTATGACACATTGCCCTTTTCTTCCTTTTTTTGATTATTTATTTCATGCTTTAACACAAAACGAGATAAAAGTTTTATTGACGCTTAATATAGGTACTAATCACACTAATATTATAAATACCAAAGTTTGTATGTTTGTATGTTTGTTACTCAATCATGTCATAACGGCTGAAGCGATTTCGATGAAATTTGGTATGTACATAGATACTATCATCATTATCTCCTTTTCATCCTGGGCGTCCCTTAAAATTATAATTGATTTATAATGGTGTGATTATTTTTGAAAATTTAATATTTTATTTAAGTTGATTGTTTTTCATTTGATAAAAAATTGATATTTTCTAAACAGCTGCGAAAATAAAATGTAACACAATCCAACTGGAGCCAAAAAAACAAAACATTTGTTGACATCGGCTAACAACAGATTTGCACACTTGTTAGCATCAATTTAGATAATTTCGTAAAACAAACCATTTTAAAACTGCCTTTTTTTATATCACCTAGCTATGGAACAAGCATAGGTATGTATATCCTAGTAGGGACATGTTACCACCACGGAACAAATTACAGATATATATTTTTTATACCACCTGGAGATGGATCAAGCATTTAGGTTAACTGATGTTAAGTGTTAACCATCGCCTATAACCTCGTAGGTAACGTACCTTAGAAACGTGCTCAACGATGCACTGCCCCGCGTCCATCAACTTGAGGTATAAAAGTGTAAAGCCTGTCAAACCGAAACAGCAATGCTGCTTGGCGGCAGAAATAGGTATGGTGGTAGCACTTCCCCGGGCGAGCCCTTGTTCGTTTTCTTTTAACGAGAAAAATAATATATAGATCTTTGTGTAGCCACCATGTTTACTGTTTATATGCATAGATGCATAGCAGTCAGAGGTTCGAGGCAGTTGGAGAAAACCATTTCTTACGGCATGTCCATTCCTAAATTTTACTTTATATTGTCTCAGAAGCCTAAAACTTAGTTTTTGTTTTATTAATGTACACCCCACTTCATTATTGCAATATTAAAATCCTCTCCATCCAAAGGTTGTCTGGAAGAAATCGCTTCTAAGCGATAATACCACCCATTGTACTTGATGCTTGGTGAATTTTTATTTTATTATTTATTTCATCTGTGGTGTATAATAAAGTGTTTTCATTCATTAGTTCATTCGGAAACGCACTTTAAGGCACTAACTAGCTGATCCCTCTTGCCAACTAGAAGCCTAGTTAAATAAAATAAAGCGCGGGCGCAGTTGCCTCTCCCGTATAGGCCTTATAAGCGATGAACATGAGTACCTACTTACCTAACAATAGGTGTCACCTAATCATCTCGTAGATGTTCGGGTTGATCGCAATCATGTTACAAAATGCCGAACACAAAAAACTCGTTCAAAAAATTCCTGAAACCCTAAAAAATCGGTGTCAAGTCAATTCGTTTTAAACAGTATTCCAAAAATGGTAAAAATATATGAGTTATCCCTTTTAGGAGGTGCAGAGTTGTAAGTGACAGTGCACTGTATCATTAAGCAGAAACAAACGAGAGATGGCCGAAAACTTGAATTTTAAACGTGTTGGGTGACGTCCGAACCGGAGTGTCATGTCGTGTTGGGCTGCTCCAGACGGGACCACATGTAATTTAAATCTGTTCGTTTTTCCAAATTATTGTAAGCTCCGAGTCTCCCAGTCTAAGAACAGACCTGTTAAGCTAGCGTGCTTTATCTTCGACGACACTTACCAGTACCACTTATCAGATGAGGAAGTGTTAGACATAACCTCGATGAACACTAGACCGACGGTCAATTATTCGACCTGCAGTAGACCGACAGAACACTAAGCTGAAACAATTTATCTCGGCTGAACGCTAGCGATCACCCATGCAAGGAGAAATCGCGAGGAACCTTACTTATACCTGATCTGCAATAAATTGCTGAGACGGCTAATGTGTAAGACATCTTGAGTGAGTCAATAATTCCAGGAAGAAGGTGGATCGAAGCAGTTGAATGTCATTTAAAAAGGAAAATTATAGAAAAAAAGAAAAATATGTGCAGAGTTTATATAGATAGAATATTTAGACGACCTCCGTGGCGCAGTGGCCGAATAGTCGGCTGAGACGCAGGGGGTAGTGGGTTCCTTTCCCGCCGCGGAACAAATGTTTGCATTATCTACAGATATTTTTTCCAGGTCTGCATGTTTTTCTATTTATAATTTCATCGAAATCAGTTCAGCCATTACGACGTGATTGAGTAACAAACAAACAAAAATCCAATCTTTCGCATTTGTAATATTAGTGTGATAGCTAAAAGTTTCTATAATGAAATTATTTTAGTAAAACTTCAAGCTCCAGAGCCAAACGTAAATTTCCGTACTGACTACCTATACATATGCATATTATGCATGTGGGATGCGCCGGCGCAGCGACGACAGAGATTGATCGCAGCACTTTTAATACAGCAATTTACACCTGTTATGATTTTAACAACTTCCTTACACTTTACTTTAATATTTATAGGTTTCATAACGCGAGGAAAGGTAATTTGAATGATGATGATTTTATTAATTTAGCTTGTAATTTACATTTTGAGTAGGCTTAACGTAAGTTTTGAAATCAGCTGATTTTTACAGACAGCTAATTAAAAATTTTAAAAAACATTTCTTACATTTGTCTTTGAAATAACTTTTGAAAATCTTTTTGCGCCAACAGCCGTCCTTGAGCTATTTATTCAATTCAATTCAATTTATTTAGATATTACATCTTATAATTTGTTAGTAAAAAATAAAATCTTTAAACTCTGTTAGTACAATTGGTAATATATACTATACCTTATTATCATAAAGAAAAAAGATTTGTATGTTTGTAACGAATAAACTCAAAAACTACCAGTCCGATTTCAAAAATTCTGTCACTATTAGAATGCTACATTATCCCGGAGTAACATAGGCTACATTTTACCCAACTGCACAGAAGGAGGGTAATGTTTATATTGAAAAACTACGCGTGAAAAGCTGCGGATTGGTCAGCAGGTTGATTATAAATATGTGCTACGTGATCATCTGATCTATCTCTCTTTAATTTTTCTACGGATGTCCTCATTTCTGATTCGATCTCACGCAGTTTTAAATACTTTCGTATTAAGACATTGAGCCATCTTGGACAATAAATGCCTGGCCTAGTTGTCCTCTTTTTAACACGGTAAGCTTTTGGTAGGACACTTACCCGACCGTGCATTAAAAGACCGTAAACGCAACCGGTCATATCTGATATGCGTTCCGAATTTTTTATAGAGTATTAAATTACACAAAACCATAAAATTAATTTCAATCTCGTTGAGCACCCATGTTCGAGATTTATTATGATTATGATAATTTGACTTTGACATTGAATCTGCCAATGCGGTTGATATGGTCAAAGATAAGTTGACAGATATGAAAGATTTGACAGCTTTGGTAAATTTTGACACAGCAGTTTTAGAGTTATACAGGTTTCCTATGATAAATTGTTTTTTTCGATGTCTGACTGTGTGTTAGTAAATAGTTACGACAATCTAGGCTTAGATCACTGGTTTACTTCTACTCTGACATTGGAGATTTTAGCGATGAAGTTACCTGTACTCTACCTGTACCTCATTACAAATGTAGAAATTCTTCGATGTTCTTCACAATGGTGTGCAATAAATGTATAGTCTGACTATCTATCTATCTTTATAGTAATAACTGCATACTACTAAAACAGTAGTGGATCCGAAAAATGGCGGTTTATATAGGACAAATTAATCATTTAATTACATACAGATGTACTCGTATCAAACACTTTAATAAATCAAAGTAATAAATCAGTGCGTTGCATTTTTGTTTTACCCAAATAATTGCCAAGCCCGTAAATATTGCAACAGCTTGTTTGTACTTTTAATTTATTTTCATTTTTGTGCCAATGTTCTGTCTCTCTTGAATTCTGAAACGTATATAGGTAGTTCCCTTTTTAGCCGCCCGGAGACAAATTCGAGATTCGATTAGCCGTTTGACGCGTGTCCCGTCCCGTCCTGCCTGCAGTGTTTTGGTACCATAGTATACCAGAGTATAGTTATGGTACCAAAACGTTATCATCTTACATAACCCGACCTCAGCCACTGCTGGGTATACCCTAGCCTTGCCTAAGCTTATTCCATCCTTGGTGATCCTACGGTAGTCCTACCCGTTGACGGCACGCGACTTTGACTATGTCGCCATATGTTGTAGCTGACAGACGTTACGTTTCTACAGCCCCTCCTGAACCACCATCTATCACCACCATGCCTCGCGTTGTGCACTAACATACCATAGTACTCGAACTGACTGATGCCATCAATGTGGCCAAGTACGTATCTAATAAAATATGAGTAGAACTATGAAAATGAAACTCGTAGTTCAAAAAACTGACGACACAGAATCCTCGTGTGGAATCATGCCTAACGAGACAGTTTCCATGATCTAGAAATGTAGTTCCTTGTGAAAGGGCTCTCCCGGGAAAGTGGTGGTATAAGGATTTGGGATTTGAAGAGTATGGTTGCCGGTAAAATAATAGGCACACGGCTGTACACCTGTACGCCTTAAGTTGATGGACGCAGGGCATCGTAGAGCACGTTTCGTGCGTGACCTACGATGCAATACTTTGTTATAGGCGATGGTTCCACTTAACATCAGGTGGGCCATGTGCTTATTCCATCTCCAGGTAGTATAAAAAAATATATATCTGTAATTTGTTACGTGGTGGTAACACGTCTCTACAATCCAGGAAATCCTAGTGGAGGGTGAGGATGAAGGTGAGTGTTGGTTATATGAAAAGGTACTAACTAGAACATTTATCACGTCTGACCTCCATGCTGGTGGCCAGTCTGAATCGTATCAACCATCACGGAATTGACCTGCAGAACTTCGCTAAATCACTTCTATTTAGCGAACATTTAAATTAATATACACATTATGCTGCTATTGTGGAAGACGCTGTGATATAAATTAATGTCTTGGAGAAAGTTGCTTTATGGTGTAAGTTACTGGATTTACCTTGTAATCCGTAATTATCGTACTTTTTACTTGAGTTAACCGAAAGGTCACATTTCAACTTCATGAGAGTAGATCGAAAAGCATATGTATTTGAGTACATTTAATTATTCTCCTAGAAATTAGTCTCCGTAAAAAGTGGCCTATTCGTAAATCCAGGTCTACGAGTCTTTCTTTCTCATTGTTTGTTATATCACACTATAAAGAGTCATTTAATATATGGATTTATATAGACTGTGAATGAATGAAAACACTTTATTGTACGCCATATAAACAAAAAAATACAAACAAAATAGAAAGCACAAAGCAAATAGTACAATAGGCGGTCTTATCGCTTAGTTGCGATCTCTTTCAGATAACCTTTGGATGGAGAGGATTTTGATAATACCTACCAAAGATAATGGCCGTGGGTATACGTTTATGGCTAAACTATTTATGAAGAGAGTGAGTCTAATACCAAAATAAAAATATTATTTATATAATATATATATATATACGGAGAAATGGTCCGGGGCATGCCGTCCGGTTTGTCCGATATGATCGAAAGCACAGAATAGCAAATGAACTTTTTAGTGTAATCGTTTAATCACCGATCACATTCAAAATAAAATCAATTCGCAATACGATTCCAAAGATTTATTTGAATAGACGAACGGAAATGACGTAAGTTCAACACCGTAGCTTTTTGGGACTACCGATCACATTGCTGGTCAAAAAGAAATTGAAGTCAGTCTATCCGTCCTCAACCGGAATGAATGAATGCTCATACCTCACAAACGAAATGAACAAATGAATGAACGATCGATCAGGTGGCGCCCTCTAGCTCCGTGTCGACTTTACCCAAATGACATATGACATCTACTTGACGTTTCCAAACAAAAGTCGTTGATTAACTATCCGTTGTAAAGACCAGAACACTCGGAGTCATCAACGCTCCGACATATATATGTGGTTATATAGAAATAAAAAGATATAGACACGTTTACAATTGTCTTGTGTACGTTTCTAACTATTGTAATAAAAGGTGTGTAAACACGTATTTGAAAGTAAGTAGGTATCTGTCATTAGTTATTCTCCAGAAGGCCTTTGCACGTAAATTGCGGTTTCAATGCCCGGTATTGTGAAATAAATAATGCGGCTCCAATAGCTACATAGGTTTTTAAGCTTCAGCTAAATATCAGTCGGTTACTACGATGAATACTAGAATTGACGAACAGTTCTCATTGCAAACCAGAGTTGTAGAGTTTCTTGTGAAAGGGCTCGTCCGGGGAAATAATACCACCATACCTATTTCTACCGCCAATTAGTTTTATTAGTTCTTATTTTGTGATTTGTAATAATTTTATCTATGTTTTAATAATTTGCATGCCTCTGTGGTAGAAATAAGTTGGATCTATAATAATTTTAAGAACTTTGTTTAAACCCTTATTTGATGCAAATAAATGATTTGATTTGATTTGATTTGTGTTTTGGTGTGAAGGTTTTCGTTGAAATAACAGACAAATGAGGCTTTACATATGCCTCAAGTTCATGGACGCACGACAGAGCATCGTAGGCCACGTTTCTAAGGTGCACGGCTAAGGCAATACTTTGTTATAGGCGATTGTTACCACTTAACATCAGGTGACTCATAGGCTTGTTCCATTTCCAGGTAGAATAACAAAAATACTGTGTCTCGAAGAGTAGGCAGACCACGGATATCCACTTGTGATCTTGTTTACCTCTTTTGCTCCGTTCACTCTTAATCACAGTATTCATACATGTTTATCACTTAAGGTTGCTCTTGACTTGGCCTTTCACTCTCTACTTGTACAAAAAGCTGTCTGTGTGTGTGTCTTTAGGGCAAAATTTCATAATAGAAACACAGCTGAAAATTTAATACTTTTAGGTACACTTTATACAAAAAAGTTGTCATATCTACATTACTTATTAGCCACCTACATCGCAGAATTCATAAATGACATTCTACAAAAACAAATATTAAAACCATAAACCAATTAACAAATGTACTCTAACCGCTCGTAATAAGTGCGATATGAAGTATCACAGAAGCGGTTGTGGTCGATATGTACATTCATAAGTATAGTTATCTGAGTATTGGCGTATTAATTGAATAACGCATAATATTTTGTTTTGCGGCGGGTTATCTCAAATTACTTTGTATTTAGGTTGAACGATCGGTATAAGTGGTAAGGACTTGCATTTTGTTTTGAATTAAATGCGTAATCTTTGAAATAAGTTAGGTACAGTTAAATATCTAACTACGGCGAGTTAATGTACTAACTAAAACTGTAATAAGACTATATTTATTATACTTAATTATTTACTTACCTAAGTTAAACTATGTATCTATGTGCATTTTATATTACATATTTTTTTTCATTTTCAATCAACAAAGATAGGTAATATAGGTCTACTATGGAGTCCTAGGACAGCTTAATGAAAAAAGCGACCTACAACCTCCGATACCAGTTTTATCTCAAAAAATTAAGGTAGGTATTAGTTTTTTTTATTATTTTTACAATAGTCAGAGATTTGGCGAAACACTTTAGGACATCGAGAAACTTTAAGTACAAGGCTAAGAAAGGAAAAGAGCTTAGCAACACGCAGATCTTAAAGGCTGTGTTTAATCTAAGTTAACCTGGGCTACCACGGTCTCTAAACATTGTCGTACAACGGAATGAAACTGTAAGAAGTGAAATCTTCTTTAGGCGCGTTGGGCATTTTTTTGAGATGGGAAAAAACCATTGAACTCGCGACACTGTTACCGTTATCGTTACCGAAACCTCTGTGTATAAGTATATGTAGTGTAGTCTGCTTATAAATTTTGAATACCCAAACATTGAGCGCAAAATTTTTCACTTCTGTCGGCACTTTCGGTGTGCCACTTTTTTAATTTAATTACTTTCAGTACCACTTGGATATGGAATAAGCGTATTGCCCATATGATGTTAAGTGGTTACCATCGCCTATAACAAAGTATTGCCTTAGCCACGCACCTTAGAAACATGCCCTACGATGCACTGCCCTGCGTCCATCAACTTGAGGCATACAGATGTAAAACCTCGTGTGCCTGTCATTTCGCTGGCAACTATACCCTTCAAACCGAAACAGAACAATGCTGCTTGGCGGCAGAAATGGGTATGTAGCACTTCCCCGGGCGAACCCTTTAACAAGGAACTCTACTATTTGCATAGCATTTTTCAATGTTTCATATATGTATTTATATATGATACAAATGACAAATGATTATGATTCTGTTCTTCGCTGTACAAAACCTGACAAGCTTCAAAAAAGTCTCTATAATAGCAATCGCGAGATTGGATTCGATTTGTTATTTCAAAAGGCCGCAATCAATGTCATTCAATTAAATAATTCTAATCGGTATAAGATTGATTGCATCGTGTAATTGCTCACTAGTAACTTATCTATTACTAGCTGTTGCCCGCGACTTCGTACGCGTTACACTTTTAAATGGTAACCTAGAAATAAAGCTAAACTCGCTGTTGCAACTTGACATCCCATTTTTGTCCCATGTGACCTGATTTATGGGATCAAAAATAGCTTTGTGTTAATTCAGGTTATAATTTACGTCCACTAAATTTCATCGAAATCGGTTCAGCCGGTTCGTGATGTTATGTTATGTTGGTGGACTCCTTTTTCCGCATTCGAACTCTGTTTGTGGTCCATTATGTGTGACAGAGTTGACTATATGGATAGCTAGCCTAACCCCGACCAGAAGCGCAGAAGTTTCCTGGGGTGTTCGCAGGCTTCACGGAGTTTCACCTTGGATTGTCTAGGATTTCTGCTCGTTGTGCTGTTACCCTCACGCATTCCTGGACTACGTAGGCAGCTGATTCTTCTTCGGTGAGATATCCCCTGCAGAGTGGGCTATCTGTTGCTCCAATGATGTGGAGGTGTGTGTTCAAGGGGCAATGTCTTGTAAGGGTCCCCTACGATGATTCGAAAGGTTGAGCAGTCGACTATCTCCAGTCCATGGTCTGTGCCTAAAGTTCGTTGTGTAGGTTTAAAGTACGATGTGTTACGACGTGATTGATTGATTGAGTAACAAATGAATAAATAATCAAATAAATAAATATATCCTAACTTTCGCATTTATAGTATTAATGTGAAGTGTCGGTAAAAAAAGAATTTCGTTCCCATTCCACTCGAATAGGATTTTCTTCGAAATAAATAAACCGATATTAATTATACAGTTTTGATACAAGAATATTGAAAGTTTTTAAATAGTCGATTACTAACAATTAAACCATTATTTTGATACTATTCCCCAATTCTCGTAATTTTGACTTCAGTTTCTTTCGGGAAATCTAGTTCTAATAAGATTATACATCAGAAAGAAGAAATGTATGAAACTTACAAAAATCTCTTAGCGCCACGTGATGATGTCGTAAAATGGTGTCCTCCAGGATAATCTATATATTTACCTATCTTGATTTTAACTTCATTGAGGTATTTATAATGTTTCACACAGCGCAGCGCCCCAAACTAAGCTAAGCCGTGCAATGCAAATATGGGAAACTAGAAATCTGATTTTATGGGGTTTTATATTTATTATGGGGGTTTATATTTTTCCCCGACTTTAAAATAGGAGGAGGTTTTCAAATCGGATGTTTTTTTTTTAATGTTTGTTACCCCTGAACTCCGTCATTTATCATTCGATTTGGAAAATAATTCTTCTTTCATTTGAAAGGATATAATTTCAGATTAGTCCCATTGAAATTCGAAAATCGGTTCAGTACTTTGTTTTTTTCTGTAATCTGAAGTCGGATAGATTGTCATTTTACGTTAACTGAAATTGTCGTTATATTATTTTAATTTCAACAGTAGAGTAATAATAAATATTTTTTATAAATAATTAGGATTAAGGAGTTTTTAATCATCATCCACAGCCCGAGTTACCCACTGTTGGGTATAGGCCTCCCTAAGTTTGTGCTATTCGCCACGATCCTGCGCTAGTCTCACCCATTGACGGCCCGCGACTTTAACGATGTCGTCCACCCATCTTTCTGCCGGACGTCCTACCCTTCTACAGCCATTCGTCGGCCAACATTCAGTCGCTATCCTGCTCCACCTGCCATCAGCACGTCTAGCCAAGTGCCCCGCCCAAGACTATTTGAGTTCCATAACTCGATTCCCAACGTCATGAACCTTCTAAAAGTTGTTAATGCTTTGAGTAAATTATTAACAACAATTTCTAAATATGTTAATAAAATGTTTCTACTATTCCTGAGAAAGTTGCATAATTATTAAGTACTTTGACCTAGGGTAAAACAAATATCTTATAGCCTTAGCAAATTACTTAGTTGAATATCACACTAATATTATAAATGCGAAAGTTTGAATGTTCGTTTATTTACTTATTTGTTTGTTCCTCAATCACGTCGTAACGGCTTAACCGATTTTAATGAAATTTAGTGTGTACGTATGTACATAGATTACAACATGGATTAACACACAGGCTACTTTTTATCCCATAAATCAGGGCTCAAGGGATAAAAATGTGGTGACAAGTCAAGTTGCAACTGCGAGTTCAGGTTTTTTTTTATAAATTATAGGGTAACGTTTGACCACGATTATTTATTATTTCTAGGTTACCTACACATTTAGTAGTACGGCGTACGCAACAGCTAGTTGAATTATAAATTTACTACGTCTGCGGCACTCCGGGACAATTGTTTTCATAATCTGCAAATAGTTGTTATGGGTGTACAATATGCTTCATATTATAAGTAGTTAGTTAAACAAAGGTAGGTATCGTTTTTTTTATACGTGGTCAAAACGGTAAAAGAGAACATCGCTACAAAGCAACGATTCAATTAGTTTTTTGAAGGTAAAAAAACTGTTTCATAAGATACCTCTGGCAAATACTCTTTGGCCCTTTTAAGAAGGTGCATCTACACGAGCGAAATGTTTGCGACCCCTAAGATCCCCTAAAGATTTCCGTTTTTTTTTTAATAACTGCCGTAAATGATTTCTAGCCTTAAAGATATTTTAGGATTAACTAGCTCGCTGTTGTACATGTATTCGTATTATAAAAAATAAAAAAGGAGATTCCGACGAATTGAGAACCTCCTCCTTTTTTTGAAGTCGGTTAAAAATGTCCTCAATTTCTATATTTCTAACATATTTTATTGTAAAAAGAAAAATTACTTAATTTCGTATCTTGAAATTAAAAACGTTGACAAGCATTTCAAAATGTAAATGAAAACAATTATTTATTTTTTTACTTCATCGACAGTGCTTAATAGTGAAATTGTTAATTAATCAAAAGATCTAGGATGATGCAGCTGGCTGAACGACACAGCAGCTGTAGTACCTGTGACATGGTTAAATATGAAGTAGGCTTGCCCAAGCACCTAGTTATATCATCCTCTCAGCGGGCATGAGCTCAACATGAGCAAATGGAGCTTTACCGCAGACACGGTGGCGCTGTGATTGAAGCATCGATTCACAATCCATAGAACATCTGCTGATCTGCTCATTGTGCCCCAACAGCTACACCTTGAGCCACCTCTACCTGTCATCCGGAGCGCCATAGATGTGGCCAAATACTAGAAGCACATCATTTGACGCAACAATGTTTCTATCATTGACACGACGAAGAAACTAACATGGAGTAATGCTCACCTTTATCATCCAGTTAAAATAAAGCTTCATTGCCCCAATTTAATTAAGAAACTGCTACCGACAACAACCAGTACAGCAGTTAAGTTTTCCACAAATAAATCATTCTTAACTTCTTACTCGTAAACATAATGTAATGAAAAAGCGTCTAAATCATTTAAATGTGTACAACCAATCAACATTACCAAAGTAGATGGAAAAAGCAGAATATCCACTCACAACGCTTCTGTTGATTGAGTAGTTAGCATGTCAATACTAAACAGGGCAACTGTTTCTGGAGCGATGTTTAGGAAACTATAGGTCTGAATAGGCCATTTCGTTTGACTACCGCAATTGTCTACCTTATGCCAAGAGCTTCCATTGCCTTGTCCTTTTTATTATATTTTATAAATAATATGACATTCTCCATTGCCTTGTCCTTTTTATTATATTTTATAAATACTATGACATTCCCTTGTCAATACATCTATGAAAATCTGATGAATGTTCACAAAAATATTAATTTGTTTGAGAAAAATAGAGATAATCATATTTTTAATACTAGAAATAAAGATAAACTCGCTGTTGCCACTTCTAGACTCCATACATTTCGTAAATCGTTTAAAGGGCAAGGTGTACGCTTTTATAACAAACTCCCAAGTGATGTACAAAAATTGACAATTAATAAATTTAAAAACGTAATTAAACAAAATCTTTATAAAAAAGCCTACTATAACGTATCGGATTATTTAGATGATAGAGAAGCTTGGGATTGAAATTGCTCAAACTCGTTCAAAAATGTTACAAATTAGACGTCATTTATTTTCTTTATTGTTATGTATTCTAAAAGGATCATTAAAAAGAACAACCAGCCTTGTTTCTTGCCTTTCTTTCCTGGCTTGGTCGCGAAGGAACAGGCAGTAAAATTGACGTTTCAAAGTGTTCCTTGTGATTTTAATGAATAAAAAGATTTTGAATTTTGCCTTCCTAGGTATAACTCGCGCGACTTTTCCGGCCATCTGGCTGGTAGCTTGCTAACTGGTTTACACCCTTCACGTGGCCACTAATTGGAGGCTCCCAATTTAGACAAAAGTTTTGTCTACAGTGGAGAAGACAAAAATGGTATTTGGATGTAGACTTGAGGAAGATTCCATGTTTTTTTGCGTCTATTATCAGTTTACCTATAAATATTACTACTGTCTCACATACCATGATTGCCTTATGCCCACCATACTTTTTACGAACTATTTTCATGATTTTATCATCTTTATTCTTTTTTCTCTGAGGTTCTTTTAATGTTTGCTTCTGCACTTGTAAAGCGCGTCATTCACGATGAAGATGCTATAATATTTTATGTTAAAATAAACTAGTGGTTCGCCCCGAACTGAGATCTCGCGAGTCTACCATAAAAACATACAAATATTATTTTTAATCTTTAACAATCAAAATAGTTCCACGAAATAAATAACCAAGTAACTTGACTTACGCTTTCATTCAAATTACAGGTAACGGGAGTTCATGTAATGTGGATACTCATTTTTAGGGTACAAATTGCAGTTTTCTGTATTTCAGACTTTTGCCTATATTTGTGATACTTAATTACAGAATTACAGCACTGTGGGGTCACTGGTGTACCCTGTGAATTTTGTCAAAGTTTAGTTTTTATTATGGCTAATAACTCAAAAATTACAAAAAAATTACTTAAAATGAACACCTTTCATTTGACGTCTCATTTGACCTAATAGTCTCATTTTAATTTTTTTTTACCCCTCTTGAACGCCAATATCTCAATAACCCCGCAATATTTTTAACTTATTTAGTCACACCAAAATTGTGCCATCACTACCTACCTGTGTAAAAAATTTCACGATGATCGGATCAACGCTTCGAAAGTTATCCTCGGACAAACAAACATGCATACATACAACGCCGATTTGCCCAAGTAGATTTAGAGATCTCGCTTCGCTCGATCAAATATTGCTCGCCATGCAATCCACCGGACCATCACACATAATATATTTTCATCTTGGATTGGATTGTATGGTGAGCGATATCTTAACATAAAATATTAAAGCATCTACATCGTTTGTGATGCACTTTACGGGATAATAAGATTTAAGATCTCAAAGGATTTACATAAACCACACAGACGGAAATTACAAATTATTATTAGAGAACAATGGCGAAAAGCGTAGTAGTATGAACGATACTTGGCTATCGCACTAAATTGCTTTCGTTCATAGATTAGTTTAATGTTTATTTATCTACCATCTATTTTATTGTCACTCTACAATGACTAGTACTTGCATTGTTACGCTTCTAAACTAATGCGATTAAAGTGGTGACTTAAAAGGAAATGTCATAATTACTGGTTTTACTTGGACTTAAGTTTAAACGGTAGTTTAGTATTAAAATGTTAATGACTAGTAATATTCTATCGAATAGGAGAAAATTATGACTTTTGACCGAGTCGTTTCATTTTAAAAGCCTTTCAGGGCTAAAACTTTACTGTTCCTTAGTAAGCTGACATTATGTAAAACAAACTCATTTAGGGTACATAAAAATACGATTTTATGTACGAAAGTGAGTTTTATTATAAGAAAGTAGCCTCTAATCTAAGTGCTGTTCGGAATTATTTAATAATAAAGGGGGGTTATCTGATTTTCAACTAATGAATATTTTCTCGGACTTCGTATAGAATTAATTTTTGAAATGTCAAGTTTCACGTTCAGATCTTATTCTGATTAAAAGCTGTACCTACGTCCTTGTTCGAACCGGGGCAAGTCCTTACTGAAAGAAGAGGGGCTGATGTCATCTATTGACATTTCAGTATCTTCTCTTTCTCGTGTCAATGCCTCATTAAATCTACCAAGATTCAATTAGATTCTATCTCGGTACTGGATAATCGTAGATCCATTTCATTTAATAATTTAAAAGTGAGATATAATCGAATTATAACAGTAGTCTTTGGAGAAAGAGTTCGAAGAACTATTTCGACTGCAACTGCCGACTGTACGTGCAGCTGCCGCGACGGTCGGAACGTCTGTGATAGCAATACATACAAACCTGGAGCAAAATTTTGCTAATTTATAAGAAAAACTATTATGGAGCCATATCGTGCCATTATGGAGTCGTTTAACTATCATGATTGTTGTTCCTGTCATAAGCTGCTAAAGTTTCAAGTGTGTTGCAATAGCAACGGCGATCATTGAAAAAAGATTGTGTTTGTTGAATACCAATAAGTATCTATAGTGGCCATTTTGCGACGATACTATTGTCATAGTGAAGCGATTGGTTTAGTAGAATTGGGCCCCAGTAGTGCAGCAGTGGCACTTACGATTGGCAGTTGCAGTCAAGCAGAATCGTTGTGTCTTAACAAGTTTTTATTTATTTCTGTTTTGGGCCGACCTTGCAGATTAAGTTGGATCGAATTTGGCAGTAGCTTCGACCACTTCGTTACACATGAGCTTGTGCCCGCGACTTTACTTACTAAACCCGGGGTTGTCCTACGCTGCGCTTTCCGGTACGTGGGCTCCACTGAAGAACCTGTCTTTTTGATCAAATAAAATAAAAAATTAAGTTCTTTTATTTCAGACAAACCAGGTCCATAATTTGTTCGTAACAATTACTTCTTACAGCTAATTTAAGTTAAGTTAAGCTACAACCAGAACAAAACACAATATCACACTAATATTATAAATGCGAAAGATTGGATGTTTGTTTATTTGTTTGTTTGCTACTCAGTCACGTCGTACCGGCTTAACCTATTTCGATGCAATTTATTATGCACGAGTACGTAGATTATAACCTGGATTAACAAATAGGCTACATTTTATCCCATAAATCAGGTCCCATGGGATAAAAATGGGGTGTCAAGTCAAGTTGCAACAGCGAGTTTAGCTTTATTTCTAGGTTACCTACACATTTAGTAGTGTAACGCGTGCGAAGTCGCGGGCAACTGCTAGTAATACAATAAAATACCAATATTAAAAATATTAATAGTAAAGTATTATTTTCCGTAGAAATTACGTTTTGTTCGATAAATTTAGAACCATTCCTGATAAAGTAAAATACATCGGATTCCATGTGTAATCAAGAGTACATTCTACAAAAAAGTTTGATAACCTCAAGTTCTCTTATAATATAATAACTTTGATAAAAAGGTAGGTATGTTCTTACTACAATAAATCACTTTGATATGTCGTATTTGGGGACTAAACGAAACATGAGTTTAATTTATGGGCGTTTTGTATCTACAGCTGATAAGTTACATAGTTGCATTCAGATTTTAATTGGGTTTTTGTATTTGCGTGCCAAATTCAGTTGATAAAGAAATTTGAAATCACTGCGGGGGTTAATTGTAACTTAAAATTTACGATGTGAATAAAGATGTGTTTGAAAATTTAATATCTTGTAGAAAGGTAAAAAAAATAGTTCTGTTATTTTTATACAGAGGAGAGATTTAGTAAATTTACGATAACATCAGTGTACTGACAGTATCACAACATCAATAGCAAAAAATCCGAACATTAATCATAATCTCGATGTCTGACTGTCTCTACCGTAGAGCCTAGAGCGTGCAAATCGGTTAAATATATTCCTAATACACTAAAACAATGTTTATCGTGTCTGTCTGATCGTATTTTCCGAATAACTACGTTTTTCTAAGCACTGATATAAATCATCATCATCATAGATCAACACGTCTACTGCTGAACATAGGCCTCCCCCATAGATTAAGCGATCGGTATTGTGCGGCATGCACGCAACGCTTCCATTGTTATATAGATAAAATAAAGATAAAAATCATTCTAAAAACTACGAAGCAGACGGTATTTGAACCCGCAACCTTCCCTTTGACACGGGGACGCCACACCAATTTCGCTACGGTCCATCTAGTGTGAAATTTTAGAGATGTGATTTAAAATATTATAATAAACAGAGATAATAAACAATTATTTCCAAGGCTATAAAATACATAAGAAACATTTGAATCAACATACCATGGGCCCAAGTGGTAACAGGCCCATCGTGTTTTCAAAATTATTTACGGGCGTCTGGTAGTGACGTGTGAGAGAGCTGGCGCTTATCTGGGTCAACGTATAGGCATTGCAATTCAGTGGGGCAATGCAGCTAGTGTCTTGGGGACACATCCGCGTGGTACTGATCTGGAGCAGCTGAGCTATCTATAGATCGTTTGCAATGGTCATTAAAACCGTAATGACACGTACGTTCATGCGACGAGCAAGTGTGTGTATGCACCACTTTTAATTTTGGTTTTGCAGCTTTAATATCACTGCGGCTACGAAACCTATTGTGATCGCCACCTTGTGTCTATGTTGCCCCTAGTTCATGGGGGCGTTCATAGTTCACCACTAAGCCCTACAGCTGTTAGATACCGTAGGATATTCTTAGGGGTGATAAAGCTCCTCCGGGCTAAGAATGTATTTGCCCAGATGAATGCTATGTTTGCGGATAAGTGGACCACACTCGTCTAACGATTATGGCGCCGCAACGTTTAGACGTTTTGTCAGTATTTCGGTTCGATTTTGAACATTAAGCCCTTCTTGCATAACGATCCCTAAACGTATTTAGCTACTAACATGTTCAAATTTGTATGATTTGACAACTCTTTCAATCATATTTAGCCACAAAATACTTCATTGTTGCGTAACACGTCCTAAGTTTTGAGTTGTAAAGGTGTATACGTTCTATCTTGCTCGATTGGACGCAAAAACATCGAACATATACGCACGTAACCGTAAGTGTCGGATAATACTTTAAAATAAAAATAATACATAAAGGTAACATATCAGTAGAAAATTTTCGAGTTTGCACATTAAAACAGAAAGCTCTCAAGATGCGGTCACACCCGTGGACGATAGCTAGTCGTTAAATATATTCCTAATACACTTATATCTGGTTTTCCGAGCCGACAAAGAGATCAAAGTCTAGATAGACGTAGAATCATACAGATACGGCGGAGTCCACACTGGGCAATGTCTAGGTTAGGTTTGCAATTCTGTAGTTACCAACTTGCGGTAAACAGTGGAATCCATAATTACATCAAGTTTGACAGGTACCTACAATTTGACACTTTCTGAGCTAACATTTTCTATTTTATTACATAATGGTTTTGTCAGTGATACGAGTACCAGAATCATTATTTTTTATTATTATTCATATAATTCTTCGAAATGCCTTTCTTCGAATGATTACATGTTGCCAATATTCGCATACCAATATTGGTTGAATTAGTGGAACGATAAATATTTTAATAACAACTACAATACACTGTTTTCTGCGAATTAATTATTCATTCATTCATTGCAACGTATTAAAGTACATAAAATAATACATATATAACCTCTACGATTAAGTAAAATGATAATTATACAACGTGTTTTTTAATACGACATTAAATGGAAACATTGGCAGGGCTAATGGCTAGAACTGTTGTAACACAGGTTTTTTCAAATTCATTACTATTGAAAATTTAAAATTTTTGAACAGACATGATATCAAGTCCTAGGAATATCAATGAAACAACCTGTTTAAAATAGGTAAACAAATCATATTCATTCATCATGTAAGTAGACTGACTAAGCGGCATCGTCGCATAGGGACCGCCGATTAAATATTTAAAAATGTAAAGAAATGTTTATTGGAAACGTATCAATTACTGGATAAATATTCAAGCTACCAGTATTAAACCCACCTCTAAAATCTGTAAATACGATTCCGGATGTGTGTTTTAAATTAATGTCGTACATAACATTACAAGTCGCATAAGAGTTGCAGAGTTCTTTGTTAAAGGGCTCGCTTATGAAAGTACTACCTCCACCTATTTCTGCCGACAGCACCATTGCTGTGTTCCGGTTTGAAGGGTCCATACCCTGAAATGGTACCTTACCGGTGAAATTACAAGCACATGAGGCTTTACAGCTGCAGTACATTGTAGGGCAAATTTCTAAGGACCTACGAAGCAATACCTTGTTATATGCGATGGTTACCACTTAACATCAGGTGGGCCAAAGACTTGTTCATCTCAAGGTCGTAAAAAAAATTTAAAAAAACTTTTTTAATTTAGGGTTCGGTCGCCAGTGAGCCGCAGACCTTAGCCGCCTACAAGCTACCGTCTGTCCGTTCGTTAGCCGCGACGGAACCCGTTGTAGATAGATTTGTAGCGCACAAATAAATATCAGAAACATGTTTATGATATTATTTCTCTTTGAACCTGATTTAACAGACGGCTGGGATTTAAGCCTTCATTCTAACATAAAGGACTCATTTAGGAAAACTTTTTTTATATATTTTTTATTGATATAGTCAAGCGCATGACCACTCCCCTTTTTTTATTTACATAAGTATAACTGCATGTTTTATTTTTTATTTCTGTTTGTAGTAGTTATAACGTATTGGTATTGTACTGTAAGAGTGCGTTTACACAGACCGCCTCAGAGAGGGGAGTACATTTTTATCGCGTTTAAAAACGCGTTTTGGGTCATTGAAATAAGGTTGATTTGTCTTACACTAAGCGCGTTAGGTCGGCTCCATTTAAAAAAGAAATTAAATTAAACTAACAACCTTATTTCAATGACCCAAAACTTTTTTTTACCCCCCTCTCCGAGCCGGTGTGTGGCTGTGTGAACGGACACTAAAGTTGTACGCTATTTTTGCTGAATTAAACTGAACTCACCTGATGGTAAGTGATGGTGTTATCAAAGATGGAGCACGCTTGCCTAAAAATAATCTGTTCACTCTGGACTTGAAGACTCCGAGATTATACTAGTCCGAAAAAACATACAAAGTTACGAAATTTTAGACAACTAGCAACTTCAGCTAGCCCCGGCTTCGCATGAATTTTTATCAAACTAAAATTAAAAGACACTATAAATAAAGTAAAAGATACTTTGTTTATAGTGTTATTTAGTTTGTGGCACAGTAAGAAGTGCTATTAAATACATTCAAAGTTATAATTCCGACTAAAAACTAAACCACGTTCTAATAAGTCTATACTTAGCCAGATAGTAAATACTTAATTACTGATTTAAACGGGTATTTATCGCGTATGTACCTTTTTTACTTGTTATCCCGACGTTTCGACTGTGTTGCATGCTATGTCGCGCGGGCATAACAAATAAAAAAGGTACATACGCGATAAATATCAGGTTATCTGGAAGAGAATGCTCTTTATTAAGTTCTTTGTACTAGATTTATAAGTGCAATAAAGTATTTTCAATCAATGAATCAATAAAATACCCGTTGAAATCAGTAATTATGTACAGTTGTCGCAAAAGTTTGAAAAATACCAGATATATAAACTAAGAAAAAACCAAAATAAAGTAGGAAATGTCCCCTCACTAGATAACTTTCACCTGACAATGGGCGATCGACAGGTCCTACTGTCATTGTATGCAATCGAATTCCGGACAAGTGCATTGTTACGTATCATACTGTGTTACATAAACCAACAAGTCTTAGTCTTGTTACTTTATATGTTCATTTATTTTGAAGTACTGTTGACAAAAAAATATTCTTCTTAGTCGGTCGCTCTTGGCAGAGTGGTCGTGGTTATGTCAGGTCTTGGCTCTTGAGTAGCGAGTCTAGCGATGCGTCTTCATGCAGCTCTATTGAAGACATTGCGAGAACAATTAGTCATGGTGGAGTATACGATGGACTTGATGAGGTCTGACCATCTCACGTTGGAGAGCGACCACGCGATATCTTGCCATCCTCTCTGCCTTCCACTGCTAGACGTTCCATTGAGTCCTCTTTACGGGCAACATGTCCAAAGAACTTAAGCACAGTAAAAATTAGTAGATTAGTTTATATGAGAAATACTTTAAAACTAAAAATTCTAAAAAAGAGGCAAAATGCCTTAAATAACAGAAAGAATATACAATTATTTACAATAAAATACAAAAGTGAAATACAGTTGAATAATCTAAAGACCGTCGCAAACGATCTATAGATAGCTCAACTGCTCCAGATCACTACCTGGCTAAAAATTCTTAATACTACGTGGGGATTAATAGAAAGTTATAGATTTACCTGTAACTAAATAGGTCAGGGTGTTGAGAAAATTATATAAAAAAAAAACTTGAGAGGTGTCAAGGGACACCCGGATGGAACGAAGTTCCTTTCATAATTCCTTCCGTTAATAAAAAATATGATTTATTATTTACAAAAAACCTGTATACACTCAACAAAAATAATCGTCGCGACACCACACTGTTCAATGCGAAATAGAAATGAAAATATCTGGTTTGCTTTCTATAAGAGAGAGAGAGAGAGAGACAGAGAAACATGCGACGCCGAAATATCTGGCTTGTTTTCTATAAGAGAGAGAGAGACAGACAGAGAAACATGCGACGCCGCACAGCTTACAATAGCTTACTATAGCAAAAAGTGTCGTGACAACTTTTCGTAAGAATTTTTTCCATCTAGCCCCCTTTCACAACGCGCGATAAGGAACTTCGTTCCAAAAAACAACAGAGATGGTATTTAAAAAAAAACTACCTCAAGAATTTGATTCAACGACCTATTGCGACGATGATATTGGGTTATTGAAGCTTCATCACTGAGTCTTTCAAAATGAGCCTGTAAATACTCTGTTATATCTATCATACGTCATATATCTAGGTATATGGTATCAATGTTTAAGTCTATGCAGTATATAAATATAACAATATTTATGACTTTATGAATTGTATTACTAGCGTTTATTGATGTTTATGTATTAGAAAGTAGGTTTATTGAAACATCTTGTGTTTGTCTAAGTTTAGTTATATCTATGTCTTGGAATTTAAATTAACCCTCTCCCTTTACCTACCTAAAATAACTTATTTATTTGTTTGTTACTCAATCACGTCGTAACGGCTGAACCGATTTCGATGAAATTTGATATGTAAGTAGAATACAACCTGGATTAATACATAGGCTACTTTTTATTGACAAACCACGCGTGCGGAGACGCGGGCGGAAGCTTGTTTATAACAAAACTTGAAGATAAAAAGCATTCTTTAAAACGCCCTAAATATCATGTGCTTCTGACTACCCTACTAAGTACCTACCGTATAATTTAAATTATAACGATATTTTAATTAGGTGTTGTCTAAAACAGTAAGGTGTAGAAAACTTGTAAAGGGAAGGACTCCCCTTAATTATTTAAGGGGCACCTCCTCTTTCTGTTCAGTTAAAAGCCCTTACAAATTAGTTTTGTAACAGAATAATTGGAAACCTTACCTTTTTTGTATGATTAGTAGAAAATATTTGAGACACAGACAATTTTTTTCTACTTTTCTTTTACTTACGGTTTATTTTGGGGACCAAATTGGCTTGCCAAGAAAAACGGGAAATGAATATTTTCAGATACCTTAACCTACAAGATTCTGAAGGATAATTCTCCTACCTAAATGGTACATTTTAGATTGTCGACTAGGTCGATGTGCGACAGGTACAAAAAGGCTCAGAAGAATTAGACCGAAAATTGGCTGGAGGTTACGAGATTATGCTGAAACGCATACGGGTGGTATTCTGTCTTTATTAACAGTTAAAGATAGATAGATAGATAATATTTTTATTATACCGTTTAATATAGCCGTTGAAAAAATACAATTGGCGACCTCCGTGGCGCAGTGGGCGAATAGCCGGCCGGTACGCAGGAGGTTGCGGGTTTAATTTTGCGCTGCGGAAAAAAATATTTAAATGCTTGCACAGAAATTTACTGCGTGTTTTTCTAAATAAAAGTATACAAGTATTCGAGCAGTTATCTGGTTCCCATAGTACAAGCTCTGCTTAGTTTGGTGCTAGATAGAGGTGTGGAAAATGTCCACCAATAACGCATTTTCACAATTCTTTCTGGGCGTCTGGTTGAAATGACATCCGAGAGCTGGCGCTTATTTGGGTCAACGCATAAGCATTGCAATTCAGCGGGACAATGCAGCCAGTGTCTTGGGAACACTTCCGCCTGGTATTGATCTGGAGCAGTTGAGCTATCTATAGATCGTTTGCAACTGTCTTTAGATTATTCAACTGTTTCTTATGTATTCTTATGTATGTATATCAGTCATGTAAATAGTTGTACATTAATTCTGTAAATTATATATTTTTAAGCAATATTTTATTGATAACGGAAGCTATAGTGGGCGAGTTAAAGTTGTAGACTACGAGTATTAATTCTAAGAAGGGTCAAGGCTATGTTATAAAATTGTAGGATGTCATATATTTTATGTATGACGTACTAAATGCTTGTATAAATTGCACACTATATCAATGCACTTTAATTAAATTTATAGTCATATTATAAAGTTAATTACATCTTGATTAATTTAATAGCAATTTGAATGGATTTTGTATTGCAATGTCGCAAAGTCATAAAATATTGTTTAAATATTCATAGCATCATAACCCACCTTTTATGATTGCAGTAGGTATAGTATTATGTCTATAGTTTATAAAGCTAATAGTAGTAATTTGACCAAAATCAATAAAAATACATCGTATTCGTACACTAGTTTTGTTTTTCAATAAATTTTTGTAATATTTCCTAAAAACAATATATTTGTATGAGAGAAAAATTACTAAATTCTGTCTTTTACATTTTATAAATAAAAACGGAATGAAAACAAAACAAAAATAAATAAAAACTCATAACATACGTACAAGACAAAAACGTTTAACCTAAAAAATCAGTGTAAACCCTCCTCTAGATGGCCTCTATCTAAGTGCAGGAAATAATCGTTATCTCCCTGGCGCTTGTCCGATAACAGAGTATCACCTCGTGCAGTTTTTATGCGAAATAGATATGCCATAATAATTTGCGTAAGGTCGCGCAGCATGCTAAGGAAAGACCTATGCTTGGTATTTCTCTATGAGATCGAATAAAAAATGAGGAGTTTCGTAAACAAACTAAAGTCAGTGGCATACTTAGAGGATTCTTCTTCTTTCCTATTGTAACGCTCTTGACAGAGCGGTAGTGGTCCTCATGTTGTATCATTATTTCTGGGGGCAGATGTTACACGCCTCTTTACTATATTTCGCCATTTGTCTCTGTTGACAGACATTATCGTGCATTCATGCAGTTTGTCGCCCACTGCAGCTTTTATTTGATCGGTCCACCGCATGGGCATAGCCAGAGGATTTAGCTAGCTGAAATGTCAGAGGGTGGGGCACATAGCTTGAAGAACTAACGGCCGTTGGCACAAATGTGTCGAGTGGAGACCGCTGGAATTGGCACTGGATGAGGACAGCCCCCACTAGATGATAAGACGACTTGATATAGGTTCCTGGGAGCCGTTGAGTGTAAGCAGTATAATATCGGTTGCTCTACAGATGTATGGGGAGACCAGTGGGCGTCATATCAGCCATAAAGAGGTCTATATTTAACAGTGTACGTCAAATGGCTATGAGCCATAAGAATTCAGCTGCTAAACATCTGATAATGATTGTACTTAAAAAAAATTCGTCATTTTATTTCAATCATTATTGTAAATAGGGGATTTATCACATACTATTTTATCGGTGTTACGACAGACAAAGTTTCGGTTCAATACGTGAGTTCATCAAGGTGAGTGCGATCCGCTCCGCACTGCGTCTCGTCTCGGACTACGCGCAGTCCGCAGTCCTCTGCGCGCAAATAGACAGTTGCGGTTTTGGGGGTCGTTGAGATGCTGCAACAACTTCATCACTGCTGCTCTCTTCGGCAGTTCTCGGTACAAGCAAAATCGCAACGTTAACGATAAGACGGTACACGGTTAATCCCGTTTTTACAAGCTTTTTATTAACTTGCAATGTATGTATGTGTCCGGGTGGATTCTTGCAACTGAATTTTAAACCCGTTCCCCTCAACCGATTAAGCTGAAATTTGGAATACATATGTAACATATATGCAAATATGCAACATATATGCATGACAATGCAATAATATGGTACCATGGAGGTGGTCTCATGATGGTGACGGATGCTTGATAATGGAACTTCTGAATGGATTACAGTAGGCTACTAATGTTGGGGCTCATTTGAATCTGCTTCGGTTCCGATTATGAATTTTATAAAAGCTTGTTTTGATAAAGTAATTTTTCAACAAAATTATTATAATAATGATATGATAATTAATCTTTTGCGACATTAACCATTTGTTTTCCACCAGTCAGGCTAGCACCCTAGAAAAGTTTATCTCTCCGGAAAAATAGAGTAAAATATCATTGAGAAAGAGTTTGTTGTTACAACACGCGTAGAAATGTGTAAGCTAGCAAGTGTGGAATGTAGACACATTTCTTGGGGCTGTGTATATTTTTATTGATGACATTTATGTAGCTTAACCTTGTGATACCTGTTGTGATGAGTAACCTTGTGATGAGCGCCACTGAGGCTTCGATATTTTCTACTAATATGAGGATAATAGTTTTGTATGACACATTATCACATAGGTCATGGCTGAATTAGCTCATCATTAGCCGTTTGCTATTTTAAAACTTAGTACCAACTTACTCTGTTAATGTAACTTAACCATTTATTGCTATTCTAAAGTTAATGTATTAAATGCACGTAAAATAAGCAACGTCTTTTGAAATAATACAATACTTCAGACATTCTAATTACGGAATTACCGCATGAATTCCAAATTAATTGATACGGGTTAGAATCAGGTAGGTAATCTAAAAATCAAATAGTCTCGGCATCAACTTGTCGAAAAATCATCTGGACAAATTCGCAGCAAGTCAATAATAGGCCTATAAAGCAACCCAAAAAGGGAAAAGACCAGATATCTTCGGATCGGCTGACCTGATATTCATCACACATAGCTAAGAACAACCCAGTTAAACTACTTTCTATTAAAAAAAAAACCGCGATGCCACAGACAAACACGTAATAGGCGTAAAACTTATACCTAACTCACTTTTTTGCCGTTTACGTACTTTTGTTTTTTATGTTATCTATGGGAAAACAGGCTTACGGCCCACCTGATGGTAAGCGATCACCATCACCTATTGACACCGGCAACATCCGGGGTATTGTCGATGCGTTCCCTACCCTGTAGAAACCTCTTTACGTTTCTCTTGAAGCGTGCCATGTCGTAGCATAATGGGTAAACCTCAGATGGTAGCTCATTCCACATCTTACAAGTATGGGGTAGAACAGATCGCGTGAAGCGTGTGGTGCGTGATACCCAATTGTCGACGATTCCAGACACCGGGTTCTCGATAACGTGGATTCTGCTCAAGAATATGTTAATCTTAAAAATAGGCATTTTTTATAATATTTGATGGTCTAATCTAATGGCGTGCGAGCGCACACATGCACGCGGATAACAACAAACTCGTCAGTTCAGTATGTTACTAGGATCAAGCATAAAGTCGAAACTTTACGAGCATACCTATCATTCAACCGTCAAAGTAAACCAAAAAAGACCAGTCAAATATTTGAAGCATGCTAGTTTATTTAACAGTGGGACAATCTATCCCATCTCCGCTCGTAAAGTCCAGTAGTTGAGATCTAATTAATTACAATTATTTATACAAATAATAAATTTACACAGAAATCGTTTTCTGAATTAATAATGGATGGGTCACCATTTTACTCTCGTCTCTTGATTGGACGACTTGCTTTTCCCTGATAATATCATGGCGCGGTCGCGTAGTAACAGGTGATAATGTTGAAGTTTCCAAATGATCCTTGTGATTTAAATTAATAAATTAATATTAAAGTTATTATATTTGAAAATAAACATTACATTCAGCGGGGCAATACAGCCTGATTCTTGAGAAGTTGAACTATCCTAAGATCGCTTGCAAAGGTCTAAGTACAATGCTTGTTTATTCTTTGTGTTATTGAATGTCCCATAATCTCATTTTCATGCAAGATTTATCTGATCCATGACTTTTTAATCGTGCTCGGATTCTGCCTTAGTAGTTAAACTTTTATTAGATATCTTATTAGGAAGCTGTTAGAGTAACAACAGGACATACTGCCTACTTCGATTTATTGAGTTGTAAAGTAGAATTTTTATATTCTTTTGTCCTGCCGGCCGCGTGGGCTTATAATGTCCCTAACTTCTTTATAGGTCCAATAATTGGTAGGAATGTTACTAATTTGGTGGTCTCCTTCGTTCCTCTACGTAAATGTTGATTAATTGTTTGTCAGTAAGTTAGTAATTTAGACGTATTTCTTTATTGGGTACTAGCTTCCGCTCGCAGCTTCGCACACGTGGCTTGTCAATAAAAGTAACCTATGTTTTAATCCAGGTCGTCTATACCAAATTTCACCGCAATCGATCCAGCCGTTACGACGTAATTGAGTAACTAACAAACAAACAAACATCCAAATTTTATCATTTTTAATATGCATGTGATTTGTATGTTACTTATTAAATATAAATGTAAATATTACTACACATTTCACACAGCGCTATCTAGCCCCAAACTAAGCAGAGCTTGTACTATGGGAACCAGATAACTGATAGAATACTTATATACATTTTTTTTTAATATATATACTTATAATATATAAAGAAACAACCAGACCCGGAACAAATATCTGTAGATCATGCAATCACTTGTTCCGCGGCGGGGATCGAACCCGCTACCTCCTGCGTTGCAAGAAAAGTTGAAGCAAATCGTTTGGTATGGCAAGGTGGTATGCCAACCAGGTATGGATGGAAGGGGGAAGGAGGGAGATTACTGTTACTGTCGCTGTTTTTAGGTAGTACGTCCCATGGGCTGGGTTTTGTTTACACACGCAAAACCGTCGACAAATGTAAGTATCTCTAATCCTAGCTCCCAATCGCAATTGGTTGATGATGAAACAGAAACAGTGGGTGGCTTCTATAAGAAGCTGACTTGCCTAAATATACACAATAAAACCATATTCGTTTACATGACAATAAACATCATATTTTGGTATACAAATCGGCTCATTTAGTAAAAATACATTTATTCATGGGTTTACATGGTTAACGCGCATAATTTTGCATAAATATACCTATTATATGCATATAGACATGTTTTACTATAGATTTTTAATAATAATAATACGAATCTTCCTTATTTGTATATATTTGTAGTAGCTACTTCATTAGCACAACTAATAATAATAATGTGTTGCACCAGTAATATGCTTAAGTACCTATATAAAAAAGTGGCACTCCGGGAGGGCCAACAGAAGTGAAAACTTGAACAAATACGAGATACTTATATACAGAGGTGTCGGTAACTGTAACGGTAACGGTGTCGCGAGATCAATGGTTTTTCCCATCTCAAAAAATGCCCAACGCGTCTAAAGAAGTTTTCACTACTCGTATACAGGTGTCGGTAACGGTAACGGTGTCGCGAGTTCAATGGTTTTTTCCCATCTCAAAAAATGCCCAACGCGCATAAAGAAGTTTTGACTTCAAAAATCAATCGTATTATCGAACCGGTTTCAAATTAAAACTGATTGCAACGAAAGTTACGTTAGTCCCTACTGGGGGCTATTGACAAGTAGGTCTTTGACTCTTATCAAATGCCTAAAGTTCCTAACGAGAATTTATGAATGGTCATGAGAAGAAATTTTTCTGTCATGATTTTCGATCAGAAAAAATAATTTGAAGATGTTAAGAAAGTAGACGCTTTGAATTAAAAAAAAATGGCACAGAAGGGCAAATTTGTATATAGTTGAAATTTTTTAAGAAACTTCTTTTCTGTTCAAAAATATAATAACTGATTTAAACGAGAATTTATACCATTAGTACCTTTTACATACATTTAGTACATACATAAGTACCTTTTTTATTTGCTATCCAAAACTAATTTGTGTACCTATTTTAAAACAAAAATGTAACGTTATCAGAATGGGTCACATAGCAAAATAGAGAATATTTCATAAATTTTTAATAGTAACCCATATCTTTCTAATAAGCTCATTAATTAGCTATCAAAACAAACATTAAACCATCAGAAACTAAACAGTTTTAATTACTATCGAAAGTTATAAATCAAAATAAACATCTAATTAAAACTTCGATTAGTAATTATGTCGTGTATTTCGAAAGACTTATGTTATAAGGAATTTATGAAATGGTAAATTAAGTGGAGTGATTTTAGCATAAGGCGCTGGTCAGACAGAAGAGACGTAAGGCGAGGACGGGGCAAAGACGTGGACCACTTTCATCCAAATGTACAAAAGCGTCGGACCTGCGTTCAGTCCTTTAACGTTCTCGTAAAATCCAGAGATCGCTTCTAGCGATAAGGCCGCCAATTGTACTATACGCATCTAGTTATATGCAGTGCCGGATTAAGGTAACATGATGCCCTGAGCAATCTTCCCCTGTGGGCTCCCCTATCCTTAGGTGAACTACAAAGAATTAATTAAATAAAAATATTAATACGTATCGTAGGTAGAATATTTTCCTATGTGTTGTTCCTCCTGCCCTTATCACATGCTACGAGTAGGTGGGATCGGCACAACATGATTTGTCATAACACAGAACATGTTGTCCTAAGATTCGGCTATATTTTTTCGACCGGCCGCCTACCTGATGTCAACTCACCTCGGGAACATCTTACACAACCAACATATGTGTTCGTCACATTTGACCGTCTCTGGTGCCTCCCTAGACGGGATGCCCTAAGCAATTGCATAAATAGCTTTTAATCCAGGACTGGTTATATGTTTTAAATATGATTTGTTAATTTAAGAGTGGTGTACACTAAAGCGTTTTCTATTCTATTCTATGTTTTACGTCTTCAGGGCTCTACTATACCTTTTGTGTGATGACCTCTGTGGCGAAGTGGGCGAATAACCTGAGGAGGTTGCGGGTTCGATTCCCACCGCGGAATAAATGTTAGCACGATCTACAAATATTTGTTCCGGGTCTGGTTTTAAATTCATTATTATAAATACGGGGTTTATAACGTTTTTTCGGTGTTTCGACCGACAATGTTTCGGTTCAATTCGTGAACCTTCATCAGGGTAAGTGAGATTCGCTTCGCACCTGTATGCCTCAAGTTGATGGACGCAGGGCAGTGCATCGTAGGGCACGTTTCTAAGGTTCATGACCTATAAGATAGTACTTTGTCCTAGACGTGCGTTACCTACCACTTAACATCAGGTGGGCCATGATTATTCCACGTCGTATAAAAAAAATCATAACAAGTGTAAAATAATTAAAGATTTTTTATCGAGTTTATAGGCGAGTAAAGACGTACGCAGTAGCTGGTAATCTATAAAACAGTATTAAAACCAAAACTTTATCGTTTCACTTTCAAATTAAGTATTTACAGCAACATGGCGATAGCGAAGTGAAAAGGTTGTATTGAAAATATCTGGCGGCAATTATAGAGAAACATGTACGGAACCTTGTTCTTTAAACTATGCAGGGTGTCTCAGAATGTGTATCATCATCATCATTACCACTTTATGGTATCCAATAATTATTTTTGTCGTCACTTTGATAATTTTAGGTTAAAGTGTTTTATTATTAGCTGGAATCGTCGTCATCGAAAAAGATGTGGAGGACTATTTATATAAGGTGTCCATTACTGTTCTCCAGAGCAACTTATTATAAGCAAGCTGCACTCAATGCCTCTCAGCAATGTTTTAAGGCCAAGGATATATAATATTATGTCAACCCATGAACAATTTCACACATAATTAAAACTCAAAAGAGTATGGTTCTAAAATTAACAAAAAAAATAAGTCGAAATTCAGCATCAGTAAGTTTCCGTAAGTTTGATCTTAGGACTTATCTAGATATTAAATTTCATATCATCCGATAGATAGTTAACTCATTATTAAATTACCACACAAACGGAAATAATACAAAAATAAGTACTAGGCTAGAATAAATAAAGCAATAAATGGGCGGCCTTATCGCGATATAAAAACTGAATAAAATTTAAATTAAATAATAACAGAACAATCTAGTTTGCTTATAGCAAAACCTCTATCATGTTTCACGTATTGTAGAACACCCTGTATAGTTTATTAGCTCGAGGCCATGTAACTGGCGTCCTGCTTGTAAAGTAGATACTAAAAGTAAGTTTTATCTCTGGTATTAGTAGATAATTATGGTACTTACTGGTGGCTGAATAAATACGGTAGTTTTTATAGCAACCCGTTTTATCCAATCGCATATTTACATAATCTATTTAATTTCATTATTAGTCTTTGCTATTATTAATAATAAATAAATCTCGGATAGATTAGATAGATAAGGCCGAAAACTTTTAGAGTTTCACGCAAGAAAAGCGCAGTGTAGGACGCTCACATTAGATATAAACACGACCTAATGAACGCACAAGTTCAGTCTCTCTGGCCATCGTAGAGATCGAGTAGACGTCGTATGGCTGATGCTATTACGATTCCTCTTCTTCCTGCCCTTTTCTCACATTACGTGGGGTCGGCACAACATGTATTTTTCTTCCATACTCTATCAGCCGTCATCTCCTTTGTCACTTCTTTCTTACCCATATCATTCTTCACACAGTCCATCCATCTATTCTTCGGCCTTCCTCTACTTCTATATCCATCCACATTCATATCTTACACTCTTTTAGTCTTTTAGGCTGATATGATGATGATTATCAGCCGAATATAATTATGCTAGGCAATTCCACCGCATGCCGGATGATTTTAGCGCCAAAATAATGAGTTGCTAAATAATAAATAATAAATGCTGAGTGGGCCCCATGATGATTCATTTGTAATGGTTAATTGACTAAGCTATGGGTTTGTGCAGCCATTTAAAATCTATCCTAGAAACTACAGAGGCTAACCCTTTACCCAGCCAGTGGAGCAATTTACCACTGCGCTGTATAAATCATCTTCATATAATGTAAAAGGCCGTTTAACTTAAATTTAATCGTCTTTCTTCTTTTCTCTTTCATTCCTAGCTCAAATGATTGAGAAAGACGTAGTGTAGATTTTTTAAACTATTTCTCACCTTCCAACTTAGTTGTCATCAACATGTTCAGCATATCAGGCATTGGACGACAATCTGCTAAAATAGATATAATATTTTATCCATAGATTTTCAGTTGGTATTTCCGACAAGTGCGGGGAGAGCGTAGTGCACGTTGCGTCTTCCTGTGCTCGGTTTCTACTTAAAACCTTCCAACACCAACGTCCTTCAACTTAGATACTCATAGTTGTACCTTTTTGAAAACTCGAATACCTATACAGTTTGATTTCTCTTCTAAACCCACCTAACCTTACTTTGCCTACGGTACTTTCTGATAGTCCCATTATTTTGACCCACACCAAAAATCTAGAGCACGGAATTAAAATCACGGACAAATTACAACAGTTTCTACCTAGGTATATTACATCGCGGAATATCTAACAGTAAGTATGCAAAATGCTATCGAATGGTGCTAAAAGATAACATTATCAGCTGTCTTATCAAGTAGGTGGGACAGCCTGAGAAACAAGTTGGGTGGTCGATTTTGATAAGCGATTTTAAATCTTATGTTGTCTAACGAATGTTCAGTTTTGTTATCATAGGTGTTCATGTAATTGTTTTTTGTTCGTGTCTGTTTAAAACGCATTTTTTTGTAATCCTATTAAATTTCTTAGCGTGTTATCACAACAGTCTTAATTTGAAACGGTCGCCAATATACTACAGGTGACATTTTGTGTCATATTTAACTGAGAGGTTCTATGTGGCGGCGGACACTATTTAATTTTAGGTTTTAGTTTCAGCTATTGCAATCGTTACACCACGTTGGAGGTCTTGAGTGACCTATTAATTCTGACACCAGATTTGGCCACTATGAAATATGAACATGTATGTTGACATGTAATTTATGGGTTTAGTTATGGTATAATACCCACAGATATGTATATTAGACCCTATTATCGGCAATACCCTTACAACCTTAGCCATAAAAGTATCATAAAAGTTTTAGCAGATTTGAAGCGATAACTCAAACACAACATTTATGGCATCTTGCGTACTATTCTGCCCGCTAAAAGACCATTGTATCGGAATATTCTATTAAATTTCTAATAAAAAAGGCAAAAATACCAAGGAATATGAGTTTTATTTGATTTATGCTGGCGTCTGCTAATAATTAAAGTATTGTGCTCTAAATAGAATTCTAGTTTTTGAACGCACGTAATGTGTTGTAATGGTGTCATGTTGTTTGATGTTTATGCGCGCCAAAACAATAAAGAGCCGATGTGAACAGACTATTTATTTATTTTAATAAATGAACCTATTCTTCTAAATGAATACTTAATTAGTTTTTGTGGAAATAAAAAAAAACTAGGCGCAAGCAATTTAATATGTACCATTCCTTCCTCCTCACATGAAGAAGACTATCCTACCATCCATAAAGAATATTAACTCTTTGCTTTCTAAATTAACGAGAAGTACTACCACCCGGTATACCACCTTGTTGTACCAAGCGATTTGGTTTAACTTTTCTTGTTAGCACAAGTAAGGAGTGGAACTTACTTCCGGTGTATGTTTTTGCGGACCAGTATAATCTCGGAGTCTTCAAGTCGAGAGTGAATAGGTTCTTTCTAGGCAAGCGTGCTTCATCTTCGATCACACCATCTCTTACCATCAGGTAAGGAAGTGGTCAAGAGCTTGACAATCATCAATAAAAAAACCATTTTCATTAAAAACCTTCTACACCATGTTGAAAAAATACGAAGCACTGACATTTTACTCCACAATTAATTAAATTGTAAACGTAATCGTTGTAAATTACTATACTCTACGGAAGCCAAGCAGCATTTAATAAAATTAAGATATTAATTCTACCTCGTTACGATCTGACGTGTTGTAATCACTCTGCCTACCCTCATGATGATGATACCTTTATAATTAGTAGACGTCCACTTCCGAGCGGACCACCTGGCCTTTCTATTACAAGATGGAAATGATGGACTTGGGATAATTTTCATATGTTTTTTGCTATTATAGATTTAAAAAGCTGTCAAGAGGCTGGTAAGCTGGTATTCCAAGAGCACTTCGATTCTTCATATGGATAGTTAATGACAAATATTTATCTATTTATTTTTATTGTTGGACATTTCACACGGCGGCATCTGAAAAAAACTTATCAAATAAATTAATTAAATATATTATTATGTAACAGAAATAGAGAAACAACTAATGCTCAATGGTTCTTAGTCAAAATTGTTGCATATTTATCAACTTAGTTTTGGTTTTATTATTACTTTTTATGGATAGTTTTTTTCCGAAATACCTGAGTTATTATCACACTAATATTATAAACGTGAAAGTTTGGATGTTTGTTTATTTATGTTTGTTTGTTACTCAATCACGTCGTAACGGCTGAACCGATTTCGATGAAATTTGGTATATACATACACTATAACCTGGATTACCACATAGGCTACCTTTTATCCCATAAATCAGTTCCCGTGGGATACAAATTGGGTGTCAAGTTACAACAGCGAGTGTAGCTTTATTTCTAGGTTACCTACACATTTAGTTGTGTAAGACGTACGAATTCGCGGGCAACAGCTAGTTAATAATAAACCGCTTTAAAGTAATCGTGTGAATTACACGTGTACAAAACGAACGCATGTAAAACCGTTACGTAATAAAATAAAGCAACGCTATAATTAATGAACGAATGAATGAACTGTTAGATTGAAGTGCATTTGCATTGTTTCAATAATTACTTAGAGTGCGGAAACGCTTTAGCCGCTAATTCATTACAAAATCATTGTGCAATTATGCAGTTTATGAACGCAAAGGCGTGAAAAGGCGGCATGGAAGCGAAGCATGCTAATCCATCCCACTAATATATAAATGCGAAAGTTCGGATGTTTGTTTGTTACTCAATCACGTCGAAACGGCTGAACCAATTTCGATTAAATTTGGTATGTACCTAGATTATAACTGGATTAACACATAGGCTACTTTTTGTCCCATAAATCAGTTTCAATAAAAATGGGATGTCAAAGTTTCTATATGTATTTTTGCACCCCAGAACAACGTGGGCGAAACTGCTGGCAACAGCTACTGATATCTATGTATGTGTGAAAGTTTAGATACCATCCTCTAATATTATAAATGTAAAAGTTTGGATGTTTTTATATGAATACATATATATTGCTAGGTGACATGCCCGCGGCTCCGCACGCGTGGGTTTTTAATAATCACATTGCCCTCCTGCGAAGTAGGGTAAAAAGTGGATTATATCCGAATCCTGGTCATAATCTATCTGTATACCAAATTTCATCGAAATCGGTCAAGCCGTTTAGTCGTGAAAACGGAACAAGCAGACGGAGAGAGAGTTACATTCGAATTTATAATATTATTATGGATTGTAAAATTATATGGAGCTAACGGCGCTTCAGCAACATCCCAATTTCCCAACCCCGAATCAAGGGGAAGGAATCCCGTCAGGTTTGTAATTTTGGGATATATTTTTTATTAAAATTAATAAAACGTCTATCTTTAATTTTATACAGTGTTCGGTAATAAGTTGCAGCATTAACTCGATAAAGGGAACTAAGGTGGTCATTCAAGCTGGTTAAATCCGGATAAAACAGGTACCATCAACTTCATCATCATTATCATCTCAGCCACAGTACAAAATTAAAGATAATTAAATCGACAAAGAAATACAAAAATAAAGCTTAGTAGAATGGGCGGTCTTATTGCTAAAAGCGATTTCTTTCAGACTACCTTTATATGGACAAGACAAAACAAAATCAAAGAGACATAGATTTCCAGAGCGACCAATCTAGTGCGGCCGCACCCAACGGCTCCCAGCAACCTTTATCACCTTAACCATTACAAACATATACTTCGTTTTAATTTCAATTCAAGAAATAATAACCCTTTTTGTAAAATACATATAATACGTGGGCTTTAACGCGAAGGACGTCGGCATCCATCATAGAGCCAACGCGAATGCATTCCGCTACCTTGTATGTAGGTTAAGACGGCGCGGCGTCGAGAATGAACGAATTATTAGGGCTGTCACTTTAACTAAACATTTTATTATGAATTTAATTTATCCCAAAAAATAGTTTGTTTAAAATTCATCATTCACAGCCCACTGGTGTAGGCACCCTTCGAAAACCTACACACATTCACATAATATGTAATACATATTCAATTATATTTGTTTTGTTTTTATACGTCATTAAATACACTTGACTGTTTTTTTTACTACAAGAAGCTATCTTACGTACTTTCGGAAAAAATCAATGATAAGTGGCTTTTTATATTGTTCGTCAGTGTATTATATCATTCGTAGGTATACACATATAAATAAATAAATAAAATATAAATATATTTAAGCTTGAGTTTGTTACAGCTTCTCTTACAGCAGCTTCTTTTTTACATTAATTTTAACTTGATAACTCCACGCGTATAACTCAACGGCTGCACCGATTTTGATGATCTTTGGTTTCTTGGAGTTGTCTTCGCCCCGAATAGCAGAATAAAATATCAGAAAAATTTATATAAAAAAAATATGAAGTAAGTTCATTTTCTCAGACATAGATGCAGCTAATGATGGCCGATTGACAATTCTACCGGGGCGACGTACATTGGCTGCCCGCGTCATATGCATGTTAAAGCGGTACGAAGGTCAGCGGGTCACCTAGTATTTTATAAAGGATAATACCCGTCTGAACCCACAAATCAGATCCCATTGAATATTTGTTGCATCTGAACCCACAAAATAAACTGTGTTTGAACTGAAACGGTGAGCGAGTGTTTAAAATGTCTGTCTAGTTTAGAAATCATAAATTAAACTAATGCGCAGGAAAATAGTTTGCGCCATGTCATAATAAGCATTATTACCATTTTTGGAAACACATAATATTCAATATGTATCAAGTTAAGCTGATTATTATTTGATTTGAATAAGATAAGACATAAGTCTAAGTTACTGTAATATTCTCTTACTTTTTGAAGCGTCTAACTTGAGAATGTAACTTTGGATATTAAAGTCTGAACAGGTTCTTTCTAGGCGTGCTCGATCTTTGATAAATCACTCACCAGTAGATATATAGTATAGTCCTTGATATCGGTTTCGATGACGCCTACTCTAACTAAAAGAAACACTAACCTATAGTTAATAAAGTGACGATAAACAAAACTAATAACAGCCATACTAATAACAACTAATAACATAAACCAGGACATTGTTTACATTTTTATAAAATTAATTAATATACATACAAAATTAACTGAATAGGAAAAGAAGATGGAGAAGATAGATAAAGAAGTGGTCAAGCGCTTGACTATTCTCAATAAAAAAAAACAGGATAAGTGCGATTCTGAGTCACGCAACAAGGATTTTATATTTTTTTTAATAACTACTTATCAATGCTTTTCTGTTTTTTTCCTTAACTTGTGCTTCTTGCCGAATTGCGTGATTTTAGATCAACGAGAAGTACCTTAATGTTTTGATTTATTTGCGGGTGTCAAAATATGCGGACTAAAATGATGTATTCTTTGATTGCGTTGAATTAGAAGCTTGAGTTTTTACAGCTTCTCTCACAGCAGCTTCTTTTTTAGATTAATTTCAACTTGATAACTCCAGGCATTCCTGAGATAAAAGGTCTTGACAGACAATTGGACAACGAAATCATCCTGTAAATAACATTTTTTTCTTATTGAGGTACGGAACCCTAAAAAAGATTGTTTTTATTTATTGTTTAAACCACTAGTATCTAATGAAATTGAAAAGTATAAAATATTATATAAATAAATAGATGGTCTTATCGCAGAAATGTCTTCCAGAGAATCTTAGGATGGAGAGGATTTTATGTAGTGATGCTCTCCACCATTCATATAAACGTAGTGGCCAACCTTGATGTCGGAATATATAGGCTACTAATATGGTTTATCGTTTAAAACTAAATAAAAATACTATTTTGTGCTTGACAAAACAAATATTTTCATTTGAAATTCCCAGTAGTATGTGTAGTGATAACCCTAGGTGTTAGGGATTATCTGTTCGCAAACAGATAAGGTGATGGATGCGCGTAGCAGGTGGATTACACTGTACAGGTGGATGTATCATGCAGTAATAAGCCATGCATTTAAATTATGTTAACCTATGCATGCTACTGCGTCGAAATATCGGGCTACTCAAAAACTCACAAATCATGGTAAATCTACCGTTTTTAGTTAAAATTATGTTAACCTACTTTAAAATTGGGATGTTTTGGGAAGTCTTTGGTCTGTAACAAAAGGATTAAGTTGAAGGCCTTTGGGTGGCCTTATAGCGTATACTAATTTAGCGGGAAATTCTACTTCTAAAGTAAGAGTTTCAAATTTCTTATATTTCATTTAAAAGTTCACCGGAATATTTAAAAGAAGTGAAAAAATGCGTTATATTTTACCGACCCAAAACGGAAATGAAATTCATGTAAAATTTATATTAATTTATGGAGACGAAAGAAATCTGCCTAATTTGCCTAATTTATGACATTAAATGATTCTATTAATTAATATTAATATATAAGCGCTTTGATTACTCGTTAATTTAGGTAAATACTAATTTATGTGGATAAATGGTGATTAATAATTGATTGATGAAGTAATGGTTATTTAAAATATCAAAAGTTCGCATTCGGATCCTTACCTATAAACAATAATATTTCAATTTAAATTCTACTGTATAGTGGCCCACAGCGGAACTAAAATTTTAAATTATTGATCCGACAAACATTTTATTATACAAACATGTAGGGACAATGTTTAAAAATCCAATAAAACTAATTAAATAAGATCTTATTTCGTAACTTTCACCCAAAAACAAGAAGCTAGTATGTAAATTGTAATTCTAATAAAACGAAAGATGATCCGAGCGGACCATTTGTTTTTATTACATAGATAAAGTTAGTACTTGAATCAGTAACAATTTTCTCGTTAAATTGAAACATTTGTAGCATAGACGAAATAATCGTCTGAGATCCGACCCACGCGTCTGAGTCTGAGAGGTGCCTGTTTTAGAACACCGATAAAATATTATCTTCCTAAGCCTAGAACTCCGACATGCAGTTAAACTTACATAAAACATAAGTACTTAGATATTTACTTGTGGATAATACCTCTGCCTGCATAGAGGTTTTAGGCAAATGCAATCAAGGAATATTTTTACCAACTTCAAAAAAAAGAAGAGGTTCACTTGATTTTTTTGTTTGTTACCTCAAAACTCCATCAGTTGGTCATAATTATATATAAATAATTATATTGATATTTTTATTCCACTTGAAATGAAGCAGAGGGAGCACAGCTGCCTATCATACAAGATTTTCGGTCTAGTTTAAGCAACTTAGGCTCATTACATAATTGTGTCACATAATTTTTGTTAAATGTATTTCAGTAATAGGTTTTATCCATTGCTCTTTACGGGTTTACTTCAGCATTGTCAGTGGTAATCATCGACTATAACAAAGTATTTCCTCGTAGGTACCTTAGAAATTTGCCCTACGATGCACTGCCCTGTGTCCACCAACTTGAGACATACAGGTGTAACGCCGCATGAGCCTGTAATTTCACCAACTACTAAACAGGGTCCAAAGGTTCGTTTTTAGCGAAAAGACCGCCAATTGTACTATCGCGTATCACACTAATATTATAAATGCGTAAGTTTGTATGTTTGTTTGTTACTCAATCATGTCGGAACGGCCAAACCGATTGCGATGAAATTTGATATATAGATAGATTAAGAACTGCATTGAAACATGGTAACTTTTTAGTGACAAACGCGTGCCAAGCCGCGGACAAAGCTAGTCTTGTTGTTTTAAATATGATTTGTTAATTTAATTGTGGTATACAATAAAGCGTTTTCTATTATATTATATTCTATTCTACACAAGTAAATTTAGAAGATCGTAACATCATACTCTGATGGAGCATCATACTCTGTGAGCCAAACAATCGCTGAAAAAAGTAGTTTTAAGTATCTGTTTTATTGCGATCCCTTCGAAGTAAAAAGGTCAAAACGAGTCGCATAACGGGCGTCCGTGTCTGATGACAGACAGACGACAGACCGATGAGTGTCGAGTTACGTCGATATTTGATCTTCATTCGCGATGCGCTTCGCTGAAGAAAGTTCTTAGGTTAATAAATGCAATTTGATGGGATTCCTTTCTACTTGATAACTTTAATTATGTGCGTGTTTTGAGATTTGAAAAATCATGCGAAAATGAAACCTGTATTTAAAATATCTGTATCGAAGTTTTGACGTGGCTTGATTTGAGATTCGGTGGCTCTGGGACCTATTTGGCCCTATTTGACGACCTCCGTGGCGCAGTAGGAGTATAGCCGGCTGAGACGCAGGAGGTATCGGGTTCGATTCCCGCCGCGGAACAAATGTTTGCATGATCTACAGATATTTGTTCCGTGCCTGGGTGTTTTTCTATCTTCTAATATATAAAATTCTCGTGTCACAGTTTTCGTTGCCATACTCCTCCGAAACGGCTTGACCGATTTTGATGAAATTTTTTGTGCTTATCCGGTATCTATGAGAATCGGCCAACATCTATTTTTCATCCCCCTAAATGTTAGGGCTAGTCCACCCCTAAATTTTATTTTTTATTTTTTAGACAAAATTTTCAATTTCTATTTTTTTATGATACAACATACAAAAATACATACAATCCCCAATTTTCACCCTTCTACGATCAACCCTTATTTTTTTATATGGCAAAACAACGTTTGCCGGGTCAGCTAGTATATTATTTGTAGTATTTACAAAAAAAAAAGAATATAAGTATTCTATCAATTATCTGTTTCCATAGTACAAACTCTGCTTGGTTTGGGGCCAGATAGCGCTGTGTGACATATCCAGCGATAAAAAAAAATATCCTCGTATATTTTTTATCATATTTTATTGCTATGTTTTAAATACAGTACTACAATAATTTAATAGTTACCTATTAGGTTATTAGTAGCCGCCACAAAAAGGTTCCAACTCAGCATTTTGCTGTGTCACAGCAAGGACGACGTCCGTGGCGCAGTGGCCGAATAGGCGGCTGAGATGCAGGAGGTAGCGGGTTCGATTCCCGCCGCAGGACCAATGTTAGCATGATCTACGGATATTTGTTCCGGGTCTGGATAATTTTCTATATAATATAAGTATGTTTTTACAAAAAAAGTATATAAGTATTCTATCAGTTATCTGGTTCCCATAGTTCAAGCTCTGCTTAGTTTGGGGCAGGATAGCGTTCTGTTAAATATCCAGCAATATATATTTATTTACTTATTGATAAGGTATCACAACGCTTGTCTTCCTTTGGAACCTTTGTGAGTAAGACACGAAAATCTGCTAACAACAATAGCAAATATTATAAATGCGAAAGTTTAGATGTTTGTTTATTTATTTGTTTGTTACTCAATCACGTCGTAACGGCTGAACCGATTTCAATGAAATTTTGTATTTAAGTGCGTAGGTACCTGGATTATTATATAGGCTACTTTTTATCTCATAAATCAGGTCCCATGGGTTACAAATGTGGTGTCAAAGTTTCTATGGAAAAATGATTTTAGTCTTTGCGCGTACGATGACGCTGGCGGATCAACTTGTAGTATAAAAATAAACAAGTAGGTAACTAATATTAAAATCCAGCTAGCATAATAACTAAATGCAAAAATATATAGTCAACATAATTAAAATTAAGGTAGGGTAGGTAAGTAGACACCTAAATTGTTCAAGGGAATGATTACAAAAAAATCGCTAGTATGGAAGGTTTGTCTGTAGCTGTAAGTTTGACAGTCACTTCAGAAGAATGAATGATTTGACTCCCCATTCACTCATCTGCTAGGGTTTACTGGCGCCAACCACTGTCTAAACATAGCTCGCCACACGCTGATTAATCGATTTAGTATGTTCTAATTATGTTCTAGTTAGGCGAATGGGAAGTGAAATAAATCGTAGCAGCTAATTCCTGAATCGATCCACGTATCGCCCGGCGATCCAACATACATCAATGTTGGCTGTTGATTCAATTAAATGAGGTTCAAGATATAGGATACAAGTTTACATTAAAAAGTTAAAAAACGACATATAAAACCCATAACAAATTTTAATTTTACAGCTGAGATCCCTTAACGTAAAGTGATGATAATCTTCGGATCGGCTAACCTGATTCATCACGCATCACTAAGAACCTAGCTTACTAACCAGTTAAATAAGCTTTCAATTTAAAAAATCGCGTCCAAATCGGTTCATCTGTTTGGGAACTACGATCCCACAGACAGACAAAAAAATAACTCATAACACCCCCTTTTTGCGTCGGAGGGTTAAAAATAGGTTCTGAAAGCTAAGAAAGCTAAGCACAAGCATGTCCAAAAAAGATGTAGTAATGTCTGAGAAATCTAATTCTTTTTTTGACATCTTGTTGCACAGTTTTTTTTTCAGTATCCTTTTGTATTTAATTAATTTTGTTTCTTTCTTTACAGGTAAGTTCCTGGCTTTCTTCAGCTTGTGTTCAATCTTGGTTCTTCTCGCTATTTTCGGTGAGATGAACATCTATTGCAATTTTTTCTATTCTTTAACGTAATAAAACTGTCCAGTTTCATAACAGATACTTCAGTAACTAATGCTCCTCATGAGTAGAATCACCTTGCAGACCTGCTACCACGTGCATGCTTATTACATTTTTCGCTTATGTTCGCATAGCACAATGCAAAAGAAACAGTGGAATGTTTACGAGAATTTCTTACATGGAAATAGTTTACTAAAGATGAATGCTTTGTGTTACGCTTAGGACAAACCTTCTAAGGGTTTCTAGCGTATTTATTTTATAAATATGGGTTTTAAAAATAAAACATTTAAAAAAAACAATTTAGGTAAATATAGGAAAGCTCGGTGAAACATGTCGAAAAAACAAGCAACTTACTGAATTGTGGGATTTAATATCCCATTAAGCAGATCGTGATAGGCCTTCTGACCAACTTAGCCAAAGTCCTGCTCGGTTACTTCAAGGAGCTAGGATGGCTGGGGTAATGCACAAAACCCCCCAATGCATCAGTGCAGACTTTGTTCCCCCCACCCTAGAATTAGAATTAAGCATTCTGACCTCGAATCAAACGTTATATGTATTTAATAATGAAATTCACACAACAACAGGCAGTATCTTTAATAAAACGGAAGTTCAAGGACGTTACTATCAGGGCTGTCAACCGCTCCCGCTCACTCCCCAAACCGAGACGCGACGCGTCACGTCTTGTGCGTGGGCGCAGCTTCCTGGCCGCTGACAGTTGACAGCGGCAGCCCTGAACGACCAACACAATAGTAGTCTTGTTTAGCTCCTGTACAATAAGAAGGTTGTTACTTGTAAAGCTCGTGATACATGTGCTAGTCTTAGATGTCTAAGTGTGTTAGTAACTCGCATGTTATCTACTGGAATATTAACAGAAGTTTAACAAACCCCTATTTTGTATTATAAAAGGTGTGTCGTAATAAAGTAGTTGAAAACAACTGATATTGTTTGCAATAAGGTTTTTTGAAGTTATACTTCTTTTGGCGCGATGGAGAAAATTGATGAGAGTGAATTTTTACGATGCGCGCGCACACCGACACCTAAATTTAACAGCATGAAGTTAGTTCTAGGTGGTATGAAAATTGATAACTATGTTCAAGTTGTATATTCTAGTATTTTTATATGTAGAACACGTGTTTCGTAAGGGTACAATTAAACAGTGTGAATAAATAAATATTATTTTGGTGTTTTTATTAAATCAATTTCATATACGACGGTGATACTAATAATTTATTATTTATTTAAATAAAATCTTTTTGATTAATTTTAATATTTATCGTTAATCACTACTGCATTTTAGTTATTTTTTAAGTATAACTTCTAACGCGTGTACATAAGTACACACACTCTTTTTTTAATTAACTATTTTACCGTTGTACGAGTACATACGCAGATTTAGCTCGGTCGTACTTTTACAGATACAAATTACGTAGGTCCTACCTAATGGCATGCGAGGCAATAAATCTTACGTATCATAATTTTCTGGGCCGTATCATCTATAATCAATATCAAATACTTAATACCGATATCATTTGATACGTTGATTTGTTTGGCTATTTTGATATTATGATTCACAATAATATTGCCTTTTAGGTTACGTCACTCGATAAGATGTTGACTTGTGGCACGCCAACAATGTATACCACTAAATTTGGCTGGTAGAAAATGTGTAAGCATAAAGCCTACCTATTTTTACATTTTGTGTGCAATAAAGTATAAAATAAATAAATTACCCGAATACTCAATACACTTATTACCAGAAAGAATATACGCGTATTTAGATATATCTTTATTTATTACAAAATAATAGTTGAGCAATCTAATAAGATGAATGTCTTGACAAGTTTGAAAAGAACTAAACCTTTTAAGTTGATAGTTGTATTAATAAAGAACACAAGAACGAACGAGTGAAGTGCCAATGGTGTATCCATTGGCACTGACAAAAAAACTAAGTAAGCTTTAAATTACTTATTAGCCTACTTGGCTAGATTGTAATAAAATTAGAGAACTTTGGGAATGTAACCTAAAAAAATGTCTTGACAGTTAATAGCACGCCAGCTAGTGGACTTGCCCTGTGTAACACGGCCTGTCATGTTCGTTCAGCTCCCGTAAAGAGATTGCTATGTGTAATAGTGAAAGGACCGTTTGTTTGTGTCAGCCCTAGTACTTTCTACACTTGCTGGGCAATTTGGATAATTGTTTGACACTTGTTGTTCTGTTATTTATTCCGTGACAAGGCGGTGTTGTGATAATCTATACTTCTGTAATAATATTTTATAGAGGTAAGTTGTATGTTAGTTTGTATGTATGTAGTCGAATTAGAAATGAGGAGATTCGTAGACGAACCAAAGTCACCGACATAGCACAAAGGATTAGCAAACTGCAGTGGCAATGGGCAGGGCACATAGCTCGAAGAACTGGCGGCCGTTGGGTCAGAAAGGTTCTCCAGTGGAGACCACGCACCGCAAAGCGCGGCGTAGGACGGCGCCCCACTAGATGGAAGGAAGACCTGATAAACGTCGCTGGGAGCTGTTAGGTGCAAACGCACATGATCAGTCGCTCAGGAAATCTATGGAGGAGGCCTATGTTCAGTGGACGTGCTATTGCTATATTTTTATTTTTTTATTGAATATTTTAATATGATGATGATGATGTGTGGTATGAAATAATAACTTGTGGGTTTTATTGAATGAGCGCGGAAACAATAATAATAAATTAATTTGTTATACTTAAATTTTGTTTTTTTATTGAGAATAGTCAAGCGGTTGACCTCACCTGGTAAGTGAAGGTCGATAGAGCACGCTTGCCCAAAGAAAATTGTAAATTGAAAGCAGACTAAAGTTAACTCACGAAAATTACTGAATAGAAAATCTAATAGATACGACAAAGTTACAACTATTAGAAAGAAAGAAAACATTTTAATCAAAAAACCACACAGTAATAATGAAAAATAAACACAACTAAATAAAATCTAACCTAAGCACTAACAAATTAACAAACTTAACAGCTCTGTGTGGCGATGAATTGGCACTCAGCTCAGCATGATGCTTCGGCATGTTAATATGCCGCAGCACTGGTCTTCCGCTGAGTCCAGTTTGGATTACCTCACGTCTCGTCGTCATTAGACATGTTTTCTTTTCAATACAATTACTGGTAATTAACGTTATCGATAAATACTCGGCGCATCACTACCGGCTCCTGTAAGGGCTGCATGAGTGAGATAGCAATATCATCGTCGCTTGTCTCACGTGTTAAGACCCCGTCTGCCAGGAGCGTTGGCGTCTAGTATGAAGAAGAAGAAGAAGTTCTCTTTGTCGTATCTGGCAATGGCGAACCTGGCTTTACTTAAGTATGTATTATACTTAGGCGTCCAGTACAGAGAGCTAATAATCTACTAAATATAGTCATTCATTCCAACAATATGATATTTAGAGACGTTTTCAGTCCAGGCCGAATGTGGGCCGAGGCGGAAACAATGTCGGCACAGATTAGAGAATACGAAGTACTATGAGTCATTGTCTAGTCTGTATCGAACTTTACTAGAAAGTAACTTAGGCGAAAAGATAATATCTGGATATTAGTTAATTATATTGGATCAGTTTTTAATATTTTTTAATTTTCTTATCAAGATCTTCTCTTCGATACTAAATAGATCAGGCACCATGGTTCAAAAGAAGTGGGGAGGACACCCCGAAATACCCCCATATATATATGTATGCTCTACATGATTTTTAAATTTTTTCTGTACTGTTTTCGAAATGTAAACATTTTCTTTTGGAAAATTTTACTACGAGTTTGTAGTGAAGCCATTTGAATAAGTTAATGTAAATTTCAGAACAATCAGTTACCGAATTGTCAATGTTTTTGAAAACAAGAATGTAAAGATATTCTAAGGTCGTTTTTGGAAAAAAATGGGGCTCACATTATTTCTGTATCTTAATCTAATATTTAATCGTATGTTGAATGAATGAATGAAAATTATTTATTATACCTTACAAGCTAAACACAAAAGATGTAAAAATAAAAAATAAAACAAATAAATGTAAGCATCATGGGCCGTCTTATCGCTTAACAAAGCGATCTCTTCCAGACAACCTTTGGATGGAGAGGATCATTGCCTAATGGAAGATTGGCCGAGGTGTAAAAATAATAAACTTAATAATATAAAAAGAAAAATTACTTAACCTTAAATACTTAAATTAAATATTAGGTACATACATAAATAATTGAAAATAAATAAATATCATATACCATAAAATAAATAAATATGTACTTACATACATACATATATTAATCATATTATAGAACTGATGAATGAATCACGACTCTTCATGGAGATAAAAGTTTTTGAGTCTAGCTTTAAACACGGAAGGTGAGGGGGATTTCCTAATGGAGACCGGCAAGGCATTCCATAATCGTATGTTATATATTCTATACGGTTTCCACGGCACAGTAAGTACCAAATAACACATCATAATTAAAAGAGTGTTTATAAAAAATTATATCATAAGTATGTATGTATATTTCGAATCGCCCACTATGCTTATCTGTCCCGGGTGCCCTACCACCGGCACAAAGGATGACTTAAACCTAGCCACTGTTTTATAAGTATGTTTGTATATAAAAAAAAAATAGTGGAAAATTTTAATTCATCCATAGTTTGATTGTGAAGTGAATAGTTGACTCGTAAGAAGAAGCGCTCACTAAAATCTATAACCCTCTTTGGCAGTCGGTCAAAGTACTAAGTCGTCTAATTATGCCGGCTCTTAAGGCTAGTAAGGTATTTCCCAATATTTCGGCGACTTTGGACCACTAGTTTGCCTTGAGTATTGCGTTGACGGGGTATATAGTAGACACAACTGTTTAAAGTGTATTTAAGCCTACAGGCAGTAGGCAAGCCTTTTGTGACCAAATACCACTCTGTTTGGTCACCGACCTTTAAATATTTAATTGGAATCTATATCTATATACGATATAGCTTGGTAGCTACCGTACTATAAAGTTCTCGTGAAATCAAGTCCATCCAAAGGTTGTCTGGAAGAGATCCCATTTAGCGATAAGACCGCCACTTGTATTTCCGCGTATCTTGTTATTGGTTTTTTACATTGTTTTTTTTTTATTTAAGTGTGATGTACAACTAAAGCATTATCAATCAATCAATCAATGTCGGGATTAAACGTTAGGTATACCTATCATCTACTATTTTCTTATAAAATGGACTTACGAGATTTACTTTTTCCATTTAAGTACTTAATTTAATGTAGTAACCTATAATGAAGGCGGTCTGGATGAGATCGCTCTTAGCGATTAGACCGTATTGTACCGTTATTTATTGTATACTAATAAAAAAACATCACCCTTCTGCGGCGGGTAAAAAGTAGCCTATGTCCTAATCCCGTTCACAATATATCTATATACCAACGGTACATAGGAAGTGCATCTAAAGAATACCTCATAATTTTAACTCCTTACTTTACCCCCCCCCCCCCCCTAATTTTGCAAAAAAAAACCTAAATATGAATTTTCAGATCCCTAACTTAACGAATTATGGATTGCCCCTACAAACTTTCAACCCCTATTTCACCACTTCAAGATTATTTTTTAAGACAAAAGATAGCCTTCTCCTTCTCGATGATATAATCTATCTCCTTGCCAAATTTAATTACGGTCCTTTCAGCTGTTTATTCGTGAAAAGGTAACAAACAAACAGAGCTACTTTCGCATTTATAATAGTAGTATGGATTTCCTTTGTGAGTATTTTTATATGGCGAGTATATAGCAATAAAGAGTATATTATTGTTTAGTTTACGTATAGTAACCGGAGAAATTGCTGAAATGCACGGACCTAAGCCAAGTGCATATAAGTATTATTATAATGCCTTGCTAAATAGTGTGGAAATATAGATATAATAATATATTGCAAACCAACCAGATTCATTGCCTGAGTCTTCTCGTTGATTGGTCGAGAGGAACAGGGGTAAATAAATATATAAATATAAGTAAATATTGCTAGATATTTCACACAGCGCTATGTAGCCCCAAACTAAGCAGAGCTTGTACTATGGGAACCAGATAACTAATAAAAGACTTATATACTTTTTTTTTAATATATACTTATAATATATATAAAAACATCCAGCCCGGAACAAATATCTGTAAATCATGCAAACATTTGTTCCGCGGCGGGAATCGAACCCGCTCAGAACCATCAGAACCTGCGTCTCAGCCGGCTATTCACCCACTGCGCCACGGAGGTAGTCGTAGGGGTCGGAGGGGTAAATTGACGATTAAAAATAATCTTACAGAAAAAAATATCTTTACGAACATTCTTAGGCCATAATATCTTTTTAAGCATGGAAGCGCTCAGTTTAAAATGCCACCCATCGACAGCGGTCCTATCCAGTTTATTTTTAACATTATACACACTGGATAGGTAGATTAGATACATAGATGAAATACTGAAAAATGCAGTAAAACTGTGTCGTACTTTCCAGTGCCCGCCCTGACTAAAGGAGACATTGACATTCAAGAGTTTACCATTATGTAACCGCAAAATATTGACCGCCATGTTAAAAACTCCTATTAAAAAAAAAGGAAAGTAAACACGAAAAATTACTCTAAATAAATTAACTACACCTACTTAGGTACATGCGAACGCTACATTTCCCTCCTTTTGAGATGGTGGTTAAAACAGTGCGTTGCGGAAACAGACTGCATTTTCACGGTAAGGTCAAGTGATAACGGGCCTTGGAGAGCAACGTGTTGGAGATAACAACATTTTATGTGACCCAGAAAGCGAGGACCAGGCGTAAATTCGCCTTTTGCATACCTGTCCTAGTTCCAAAGACAATACCTACTTTATGGGGACGGCAAGGGTCTGATTATGGAGGTGGAAAGTGGTCGAACGACGCTACAAAAAAAAAGTCTAAATTCATATTTCGTTAGTAACAATTATTTCTTACAGCTTACTTAGTGCCACAACCAAAACAAAACGAAACACAATAATGGAACATAGAATAACAAAGCTATAACATGGATGGATGACAATAAACTAACTTCCACTGCGAGCCAAATGTTTGCATGATCTACAAATATTAGAGTTTGGATACCATGGAACTCGTATGAATGAATCAATAAATGAAAACATTTTATTGTATAAGTCAGACGAAAAAAAAATCACAAGTACAATGGGCGATTTTATCGCTTAGGAGCGATTTCTTCTAGACAACATTTGGATGGAGAGGATTGTTTTAACATTACAATAATTGAGGGGGGTGTACATTAACAAAACAAAAACTAAATTTTAGGAGAGCGCTATAAAATAAAACAATATACATAAGTAAATATACCTACAACAAATTAAATAAAAATATACATAAACATACATACACACATATATAGCGATACTACGACGTTTCTGAGTGATAAAAGCTTTTCACTTTTATTCTAAATGTAGCTAATCGTAATTCTTTACACTTGCAACACAGGTTATTCTAAACTCTTGGATGTTGTAAAAGCTTGATTTAAAATACGAAACCTTAAACTTGTTACAATTTCTAGCCTCTTAACCTTTTCAACACTTAACTTATTTCACTATTATTGTATTTAAATAACATTAAACAGGACACTGCCTAAAAGCGAAGTGGGTAAGTAACAGATTTTATTTTTAAGTTATTATCTCGGGTTTGACCACGATCTCGCCTGTTGGTAAGCGATGACGCAGTCACTTTACTGGCACGTGAAGACCCTAAGGTTATAGTACATCAGGAAATTAAGACTCAGGCAAGGTGTTCCACTCTTTGGCGGTGATTATCTATATATTAATATGAAAGCGTATGAAATTTTGCATGTTAAAGAAATAATTACGGTCGAATTTCGACACTGGTAATAATATTATTTTTTTTAAAGTTAAACTTTTATTACATCGTCTCAAACTTTTTCGTCTGTGTGTTGCATGTCGCGTGACGGTCGGCCGCGGAGTAAGGATAAATTGAAAGGCGCTCGTCAGAGCAGCCGAGGCAAATATGGCGGCGCCTATAGTTCGCATCAGCTGACCGTGTAGTGTATAGATTATTACTCATTTGTGCCAACGAAAATTTTTAGTTAAATGTCTATAATGTGAAACAAAGTTTCAGTTTTACCGTGGTTTCATAAAACCACACAAGCTGACGGGCCTTCTGATGGCCCGTCATTTTACCTACTGTTACTTTGAATTAAATTTATTTTAACGCATAACCTACCACACGACATACAGCTATAAATGTTATGTCTTCATATGATCACTCTGTAGAGATAATATCTCAATTATAAATCTCAGAACAATTTAACGGGAAGTAACCGAACACCCTTGACACACCGCCCTTAACCTTTCACGTTGTAAAACTAGGTTCATTGCGCACCTATGAAGTGAGGTAAAAATAATTCTAGTGAGTGTGTGGCTATGAGTTTGACGTCAAGAGAAGAGATAGCGATTATATTGATATGTTTCCGGATGTTCATGAAATCCTGGGGGTGTGGCTTAATATTTATTCATCTGTGGCGCCGTCCAAGCTTTAACGTTTGATTGATATTAATATTTTTTGGCAAAAATTTCATATTTTTCCCAAAAAAGACTATCCTATGTCTTTTTTCTAATTTTCGAAATCATACAAGACATCGCCTAAGATCATTTCTTGCGTGAGATTCAAATTACTATGCTGGTTTCGTTTTGAAATACAATTTTTTACCCAGTCTTCGATTTTTTTAGTTTTTAGCGCAATCACGAATGCCTGTTATAACGACAGCTGCTTTTATTCTGTTATCCATAGTATCTGACACAATTATCCTCCACAAACTCAACGCAGTACTAATATCACACTCTAATATTATAAATGTGAGAGTTTGGATGTTTGTTTATTTATTTGTTTGTTTGTTACTCAATCACGTCGTAACGGCTGAACCGATTATGTTGAAATTTCGTATATACGTAGATTATAACCTGGATTACCACATAGGCCACCTTTGATCCCATAAATCAGTTCCCATGGGATAAAAATGGGGTATCAAGTCAAGTTGCAACAGCGAGTTTAGCTTTATTTCTAGGTTCTACCTACACATTCAGTAGTGTAACGCGTACGAAGTCGCAGGCAACAGCTAGTCGTTAGTATTGATAGAAACTCTGCCATCAATACTGCCATGTTAATAATATCACGCAACTAGAATCGCTATGTCTGTAGCCTCATTTAATAACGCGGCATAATCACAAGATTCCCTGAAATGCCGCGCACGACACAGTACAAATAATGACAGGAAGAAACATTCCTGTTCACGGCTCCTATGTAGTTTAGGGAAACAGGAGTCTGTGTAGGATTATGGTAAATTTTCCATTATTCCATGTAAAACAATGCATCATTGTCCTACCTCAGAATCGTAAGAAGGAAGTAACATGTCTGGAGATTGAACTTTAAACTAGCGCGTGCTCAAAAATCCTATACAAATATTGCTAAGGATTTTTTTAAACGCGCGTTAAATGGTTGTTCAACTTTTTTTGGTAACAAGATTTAAGTCGTTAAGTGGTGGTCCTAAATAAAAAAAATGTTTCGAACAATTCTCTCTTCAGAATCGAACTGATGGCTTTCACGCCATCATTCGGAAGAAAACAACATATCTGATGAGCAGGACATGGGACGGCCACAACCAAACCCTACAAACTGTATCAGGGCGGTGTGTGTGTCCCATATGGACACACTTCGTCCGGTGTGTTGCTCCAGCATGTGCATACACCGATGCCTAGTAATAATTTTAATTCTATTTTAGTTTTCAAATTTATAATTTCATATTAAATTTATTATTGAATTTCTATGTTATCTTAACGTGTTTTGTTTTGTTGATTTTAATTTACTTATATGATATTTATAATTTAATTTTAATTTATGTTGATGATAATATATTATGGATTATTATTATCCCTCTTTCATGTTCCTTTCAGTCACATCAACTATGATCAAAACTCTGTTATCTGTCGCACGCTAGATAGCTACAACAAGGTTTTTTTTTTCGTCAATAGATATCTTTTTAAATAGCAAAGCATCTTTTAAGAAACAAATTATATCTGTTCTTAATCATATAGCGCATTTCATAAAATATTCAGAAACTCACACAACACACACCTCACGTATACACAGCATCCCTCCCACCCTTATATTCTTCAAATGCGTACCTACTAATTTCAATAAAAATTTAATACAATATTGTGTTTTTAATGATTTTCTCTAGGTGATTAATTTCTTAAAAGTTATATCTTCAAAATGAGAATCTGTTATTGGCATTAAGCATTATCTATAGGAGTTTGTTTACATTGATATCAAGTGCTGTTGATTCTGGAATGAAAAAATAAAAAAAAGAAATAAATGAATACAAAACAATTCTGATACTTTTAAACAAGTGTGGGATTAAACCCTAAGACCGCGTTCAAACTATACGTATAATAACCGCCGACAAAATAAAAACATTTTTGGAAAGTAAAATCAAGTATCAAAAGTAGATCAACGCAACGTTAAAATAACTGACCAACGTTTCACAAATTACAATGATGTTACCTATTTATGGTTTTATTGCGGAAATAATAAGAAGTAGGGATGTTTGGCTTCCGGCTTTTTCCGACCAAAGGTCCTTTTCCATCCGACCAAAGATCCTTTTCCATCCGACCAAAGATCCTTTTTAATCCGACCAAAGATCCTTTTTCGTCCGCCCAAAGATCCTTTTTCATCCGCCCAAAGATCCTTTTTTATCAGACCAAAATTCTTTTTCATACGACCAAAGAGACTTTTCCATCCGACCAAAGATCCTTTTTCATCCGCCCAAAGATCCTTTTCCATCCGACCAAAGATCCTTTTTCATCCGACCAAAGATCCCTTTCCAACCGACCAAAGATCCATTTTCATACGAGCAAAGATCCTTTTCCATCTGACCAAAGATCATTTTTCATCCGCCCAAAGATCCTTTTCCATCCGACCAAAGATCCTTTTTCATCCGCCCAAAGATCCTTTTTCATCCGCCCAAAGATTCTTTTTTATCAGACCAAAATCCTTTTTCATACGACCAAAGAGACTTTTCCATCCGACCAAAGATCCTTTTTCATATGACCAAAGATGCTTTTCCATCCGACCAAAGATCCTTTTTCATCCGCCCAAAGATCCTTTTTCATCCGCCCAAAGATCCTTTTTTATCAGACCAAAGATCCTTTTCCATCTGACCAAAGATCCTTTTTCATCCGCCCAAAGATCCTTTTTCATCCGCCCAAAGATCCTTTTTCATCCGCCCAAAGATCCTTTTTTATCAGACCAAAATCCTTTTTCATACGACCAAAGAGACTTTTCCATCCGACCAAAGATCCTTTTTCATCTGACCAAAGATCCTTTTCCATCCGACCAAAGATCCTTTCCGATCTAAGATCGTTTTTCATCCGATCTAAGATCGTTTTTCATCCGACCAAAGATCCTTTTTAATAATTCTAAAAGTACAACGGGCGGATTTATTGTTTAGTTATTTCTTCCTGTGGACCTGTGGATAGAGAGAGTTTTTTTTGTAATATTGAAAATACACTTTTATTCATTACATAAAGAATACTTTCCCGGTTTTCCACTCAACTCTAGATTAGTAGGTGGCTTGGGATTTATCATTGACACTAGTCGACACTTTATTATAACGATTATGAAAGTTACAGGACAATCGGTACCGGGAATAACAGTTTCTATTGTCATCTTCCGGGATATCGTTTGCAATAAGTATTGCATTCTCGAGAATGAGCTGGTACATTGTTGCACTTGTGTGGTCGATTGTACAGGGAGGCACAAACTTGCCAATTTCTTAAGATATGTTTAGTTTAAATGAGCTACAAAATCGTAGCAAACTACTGAAATCTGTATTTAAATGTAGTCAAAATTGGATCTTATTTCGATATTCGGGAAATTAACTGCTGAAATTTAGGTAAGTCATACTTTCACGACCCTGACACTTTTTTCGGCAAGTGTACACAACGTACTGTGTTTGTTTTTATTATGTTAGAATTGGAGCGACGCGCGTCGTCTGAATGTCTCTAATGAAAAGAGTTTATGTTTCGAGGCAAGCGCTTATGGACGCGAGTGTCCATTGTTATCCGATACTACTAAGTGGGACGGAATTGTATAATCGAATTACTTGCTAATATCGATACAATGACCATGGAAATCAATGAATTTGTTTTTGTTCGCATAATTTTAGGTCTTTGTGGTACACACAAAGTACAAAGTCACACTTTAATATACTAGTGGTTTGCCCCGAACTGAGATCTCGCGTAATCTTTGACCATCAAAATAGTGCCACGAATAGAAAACCACATAACTTGACCTACAGTTTCATTCAAATTACAGGTAACGGGAGCTCATGTTTGTTGGTTTTACTTTTTTGGGGTACAAATTGGTATTATTTTGGATTTCACACTTTTGACCTATATTTGTTTTACTAAAGCTCTACTTAAGGGGGGGTAGAAAAAGAAGAAAAAGGTCTCCCATACCTTTTTTGCTTCATTCACTCAAATTACATTCTTATTTATTTAATACTTTCACACAAAACATAATAGTGCTAGGAGGACTTAATGCTAATAGCAATATCTACCAGTCATCCTGCTCGTGCTAAAGGAAGGTAAGGCGTGACACAGGAAAACAAGGTATTTCAAAGCTAATTATAAATACAGACCCTAAATTACTAAATAATAATAATAATTCTTCATTGAATAGAAGCGACGTACTCTTAACCGGGTCTTTCAGCAAGATTTAACTATCTTGGTCAAAATAAGTTCGCCAAGAACTGTCTCATTTACGCTCGCCTTATGAATTATATTTCATCTGCAGATATTCTGCCATTCGCTCAAACTTACTTAATACCTGCATTAAAACAATGAAAACACACAACATGTTGCAGAATACCTGGTCTGTACGTAATGGGTGCTGTTGTCAGCTCCCCGCTGGCGTAAGTAAGTCTTCTGTTTTATACATCGTCTTGTCTATTTGTTGCGTCTAAACATAAACGCTATGCTCGTGAATTATTATTTTTCACTAATAATGAGAATTTTACCACGATTTGTGAGTTTTTGAGTGATTCGCACTAGAGAGAGTGGCGGCCCCGCACTAGATGGCGACCTGAAAAATGTTGCCGAGAGCCGTTGTGTGTAGACATACAGACATACATAATAACACATAAAAAGACACTTATCAAACAAAATTATTGTGATCATAAATTGGCCACAGTTGTAGAAGCGTAGCTCTGCTACAACGCGCTTCAGTGGCGCGTTCATCATATTATTATATTCATCACGATTGTTATATTTTAATACACACGCTGATAATTAAAAAATACAATCAAAAAGTTAACAAAATAAAAATAATTAAAAATAACAAGAGAGAATAACCCAAGTACTTAACAAATATTTAAGGAAGTTGGTTAACATGAATATACCGGGGATGCGACAACTTATAATTGAGGATTTTGGAGGTTTACAGGTATTTCCTTAAATGTCTTTGTCAGCAGTGGACGTTCTATGGCTAATACGATCATGATGATGACGACGTGGATTGCTCGTCACACCAACGCGAGCATTGACGCGAGCAATGAGCGAATGACTATACGCCATAGGCCGTAGGCTTTTCGTTTTTATTTTTTTATACCAAGCCTATGGCCCACCTGATGTTAAGTTAACATGCTCTAGGATGCACTGCCTTGCGCCCATCATCAACTTGAGGCATACACCGGTGTAAAGCCTCACGTTGCTTATAACTCTTATAAGTCTTATAACTTGCGCCGGAGCAGTTCAGTCAGTCGTCCATTCTAAACGTATCGTATTGAATGGGGTACAGGACCACAGTGCGTCTTATTTGCCCCACTAGACTGCAGTTATATGTGCTACAATTTTATGGTAAAACATTGTTACTTTATTTGCATTCGTTGTATCTTTTTAGGGTTTTAAATGTTTTTATGCGAAATGAAGAAGAATATATTATTAGTTAGCTTTTTGTTGATAGAATAAAAAACACATTATTGTACACCACAAAAGAAAACACAATTAACAACAAAATCAATACTTAAAAGTTATCACGTAGTAAAATTGACTGCCTTATCGAGCAATCTCTTCCAGACGACCTTGGTGGCGTTTTTGGGATTTCATTGCATATCTATCACCTATACAAATAAAAAGTTGAATTGTCACTTTTATAATAAAAAAGGATTGTGTGGTTTTATGAAACCACGGTAAAAGTGAAACTTTGTTTCACATTATAGACATTTAACTAAAAATTTTCGTTGGCACAAATGAGTAACAGTCTATACACTACACGGTCAGCTGATGCGAACTATAGGCGCCGCCATATTGGCCTCGGCTGCTCTGACGAGCGCCTTTCACTTTATCCCTACTCCGCGGCCGACCGTCACGCGACATGCAACACACAGACGAAAAAGTTTGGGACGATGTAATAAAAGTTTCACTTTTAAAAGTGTTTAAAATCTTGAGTATATGACGACGGTCTTTATATCTCTGAGCTTGAGTGTATGGTGTCCTTTTTTCTGTTAATTTCAAATTAAATTAGACAATTTTTATCTTGTTCTAAGTTATAACTACACAGATTAGATTACCATCAAATACTCATCTAATGTACAACAAAAAGCTACAGCCTACCACTTTAGAGTTGCGAAAGAAAACGCACAAAATACTAATAATTATTCTATGCATTGTAATTACCGGGCATTACAACGTGAGCTTCTAATTACAATTCACTAATTACAATGTTCCTAACTGTAACTGTGTAATTACCATCAATTTAAATTAAAGTATGGCAATAATTTAACTGAGAACTTAACCGTAAAAATAGATCATTTGCCATCTGCTATTACTTATCTCAATTACCTATGTAGGTATATTACGGTGACCAACGTACCTGGACTTCGAAATATGTGTTTTTACAATTCAAATTGTTAATCAATTCGATCACTGTACGAGTAGTGTAGCAGAAGTCTGGCCATACAACAGATATCGTGGAATTAAATCTAATACATAAAAATCTCGTGTCACGGTTTTTGTGGTGGCTCCTCCGAAACGGGTTGACCGATTTTAATGATTTTTTTTTATTTACCTACGTATGAGAATAGGTCGTAAAGTATTCTATGGGGAAACTCGACTTACATTAATAAAGATTTTATAGCACAAAGAAAAAGTGTTCACGCATTATGTGGAGCCTGGTTTACTGAAAGCTGTAGTCTTATTTTTAAGGAACATAAAATCATGACTATTGCCTGTATGTACATAAATAAACAAATAATTAAAAATATTGGCTGGACATTTCACACAGCGCTCTCTAGCCCCAAACTAAGCATAGCTTGTACTATGGGAACCAGGTAACTGATAGAATACTTATATACTTTTTTTGTAAATACATACTTATAATATATAGACAAACATCCAGACCCGGAACAAATATCTATCAGATCATACAAACATTTGTTCCGCGGTGGGAATCGAACCCGTTACCTCCGGCGTCTCAGTCGGCTGTTCGCCCACTGTACCATAAATGTTATAATTATGTAACTTAGTTAAAGATAATTCAGAAGGATTTCTAAAACTCTGACAAAATGCAAAGGCATACAAGGCATCATAATAGACTTTATCTACCACATTGTAAACTTGATATTTATAAAAATAATGTATATGTAATGGCTGTAAAAATATTTAATAATTAACCAAAGGACATTCAAAACCTGCCACTTTTTTAATTTAGGCACAAATTAAAATTATGGCTTTTATAACTTTTATACATTGAATAAATAAATAAATATAAATATTGCTGGACATTTCACACAGCGCTATTTAGCCCCAGCAGAGCAGAGCTTGTACTATGGGAACCAGATAACTGATAGAATACTTATACTATACATTTTTTTTTTGTAAATACATACTTATAATTTATAGAGAAACAACCGGACCCGAAACAAATATCTGTAGATCATGCAAACATTTGTTCCGTGGCGGGAATCGAACCCGCTACCCCCTGCGTCTCAGCCGGCTATTCGCCCACTGCGCCACGGAGGTCGTCATTAGACATAGAATAATACTTAAATAAATAATGACATGATTAATTTGACAGAGAACAATTATAATTGAATACTAAATGCTTGACATAAATAGTGTAATGTTACTAATATTATCGTTATAAGTGAACAAATATGAAAGATTTACAAGTGACATCTTTCTGTATAACCTATATTCTGGCAATAAATGATTATTATTTTTCACCCCCATTTTTTAATCGCGATTTAAGTATTTTCGTCTGAACCATATATATATATCTATATAATTTAACAGTCGTTCATTGACTTGAAGTCATTTATATGAAGTGTCGCGTCACTTTGACAAGAGTATTTTATATAGTTTTTATCCCGAAGTTCCCACGGGAACGGGAAATTTCAAGCGTGTGAAACCGCGGGCGGGTCAGCTAGTAAATACACAAAAATGTACGTCCTGCTACCCTCATTCTACAATTAACACGAGCTCAAAACGGTGTTAAAATGCGAAAATTTTGTGCTGATTGTCAAGTTAACAAATTCAAGTAACCATTTAAACCAACAATAGCCTCAACCGGTTATTGCATCGTTATGTGTCATAGCTGTAGCATTTAATGATTTTTGTTACTTATTTCATCCTACTCTTGAGATTGAAAATCTTCAATATCTCAACCATAGGACGTCTATGCTAAACATAGGCCTCCCTCAGAGATTTCCAGATGAACCAATCTAGTGCAGCCTGCACCTAACGGCTCCCAGTAACCTTTATTAGGTCTTATTTCCATCACAAGAGTCCTAAACCGCTTATCAGTTCATGGTCTAATTACAAATATTAAAATGTACTCTTAAGTCTGATCTAATCTTGATGTCAACTCAAAGTTTGACGTAACTGAAAGGTAATGCTGCCTCTATAGATCGAAATGCAACCGATCATTTACGAAACATATTTGCAATACAGAAATAAAATCAGCTCCAGAGATCAAAAGCATCCCGAAAATAAATCTGCAATCTCAAAACTTAAAAAAGATCTTCAGATAAGTCGGCAGATAGGCTCAGAGACCGCGCCTAAGATACAGTGATGTCTTATTTATCCAACGTATTAGGTACCTATATAGAGCTCTGTGGCCACGCCCCATTGGACTACATCCGTTCGTTAGGCTTTATAAGCTTTATTGAGATCCTGAGAAGTGATTTTAATCGAGATTACGAAACTGTGCACCTTGCTTTAAGGGCCGGTTACCCTTAGAATACAGAGAGGAAAGTAGCAACGTAGATGACGAGATACAATTTTGACTTGATTTTATTGGTCGAATTTACACATCTCCTGGGCGAACACATTCATTAATTTGGGCAAACACATACATTCATTTGGGCAAACACATTCATTCATCTGGGCAAACACATTTTTAGCCGGGAGGCGCTAACAGTTATCACCCCTGAGAACATCCTACAGTTTCTAACAGCAATGCGAACTTACTTTTTTGCGACAGAAGTACGTACGGTAAGGTGGTAGTACCTCCCCGGACGAACTCTTTTACAAGAACCTCTACTACTACTTTGTGATAGTGGAATTCTATAACCTACAGTTGCTCAAAATAATGGAATCGAAATAGAGTCGCCACGTTAGCGCTCGCCACGAAGCGCAGGTAACTGGCAAACGTAAATATTTGTGAATTAACATCGCACTGACTTCAAACAAAACTAGGGATGCGCTTTTCTATCATCGATGACATTATAAAGTAGGTAAATATTATATTAGATTATTAGTTAGTCCTTTTTTTAACACTATGGTGGAATATATGGCCTTTTGTTACACCAAAGGTATCATTCGCGCATTGTCGCCCCATCAAATTTCGTGATTTGATAACAAGACACACACTAATATTATAAATGTGAAAGTTTGAATGTTTATTTGTTACTCAATCACGTCGTAACTAAAACGATTTCGATGAAATTTGGTGTGTTGATAGATTATGACCTGGATTCAAATATAGGCTACTTTTTATTGACAAACAACGCGTGCGAAGCCGCTGGCGGAAGCTAGTAGAAACTATTTTTTTGTATTACTTGTAAAACTAAATAATGCTTCATGTTTTCGCGCTTCGTTCATCGCTTCATAATGACAGGGTGATTTTATTTATAAAATTCTTAACATTGACGTCTAGAATATCAATTTTTTTTAATGTAACCTTTTGATGGAGCAAGCATATGGGCCACCTGATGTTAAGTGGTAACCACCGCCTATCATGCCTTCTAGAAGTACCAACTAATTATCATTTTCAATGCTATGCTGCCTGTGCTCAACTAAGCAAAGGTCCAAATAGATAAATAGATAGATTATTATGTATTGAACACAAAAAACAATGCAATTTAAAAAGAACAACGTAAATCTGTGACAATTGGCGGTCTTATCGCAAATAGCTTTGCAATGTACTTAAATTTTATTTTATTAATTATAATTCGATGTAGGAAATTAGCAAATTAGTATAATACCGATAAGTTTAATACATTAAGCCATCACTACGTCAAAGTTCAATGTACTTGTTGCATAAGCAAACTCCGTCAAAACTCGATCAAGGTGATACCTCATATTGGAGCCATATGCACTAAGCCCCGCGGCACTAACAAACTAAAATAGATCATAAATCTTACAAAATAAAGGCGCAATTTTATTAAGGTATATCGTCTATGTAACTAAAGAGTCGGGACGATATAATCGCGACAAAATTAATTTCAGTTTCCGCTGGGATCATTAGTTTGGCAATCATTTTGTAATAATAAAGTAGTGTATTTATTCGACGGCCTCAGATTTTTATATCGATATTTTGTACAGCTCAATTTACATATTTAAATATCTGATATTTTCATTTCAAAATTACAATTTATTTCCAAAAGAATGAACGTGTGCCAAGCTTGCTAGTTTTTTGTTAATTTATATGTAGAAATGAACGAAGGAATTAAAGTAAAAAGATCGAGGTTAAATATATTTATTGTACAGTCCTCGATAAACATTTATATATATATTATATAAATCGATTAATCGACATAGTGGTGTCTATTTATCGATAACCATTCATCATAGTTTATTAAGGGGCGGTTATAAATCGAATCATCCTACTTAAGGGATTAAATAAATATATTAGGATAATAAGAGGGGTCCCTATGTATTATTAAATTGATTTATAGACTTAAGTTCCTATTTTACCACCTCTAACGCTATCAAATGGATAAAAAATATATATGTCTTTTGTTTTCACATGAAAACAGATAAAGAGAGAATTATTTTTAGTAATAGACCCTAATTCTACTATATGAAAGCGATAGGATCTGGTTATCTGGTAGATGGGGGCTGATTCACCCACGTTTGGGGGCTGATTCACCCACGTCCGTGGGGGCTGATTCACCCACGTCCGTGGGGGCTGATTCACCCACGTCCGTAGGCGAAGACCCTAAACTGAATCCCTACACGTAGTCCCCGGGTGGTGCCAATCAGGTGAAATCGGTGGTAGGCTTCGGCCGTGGCTGATCACCACCCACTGGCCAAATTCGTGTCGCCAAGTAGCCTTGCTGCGTTCCGGCATGGTGGCCGGTGTAGCCACTACAGAGGACGGGTCGATTTGATGGTCGTATTGTTGGCAGACCGACCTGAAACACATTGATCAGGACTCACAGCATCGGAAGACTAGTCGAGGAGGGTAGCGGGATCCGAGGCACGGTGCACCGCTGGCCGACCGCAGTTAGTAGGGGGCCCAAGTAGCGAGAAAGCCACTCGTGAAAGGCTGCCCCGCCAACTAGCGAAAAATCCCGAGATGCGCCATAGTGCCGGTTGGCGACCGGAAGAGAGGGCCCTATGGACATCCTCGGGGGGGCTCGGGCGTCCCCGCAGTCTCCAGACTAGTCCTCGCAACGATGTGATAATCTGTGTGTGTCTGAGGGTCACCAACATGAAGCCTCATTTCACTGTCGTCTTCTAACCTCAACTCACTCCAAAATGAAAATTAAGCACAGAAATAAGAGAACGGTTAAACAGCGGCTGCACTCCCTCTCTCTCAAGGTGCACCTGAGCAATATCCGGGGTCTGCACTCAAATCTCGTCGCAGTCCATCACCACCTAGAGACTGAAAAACCAGCTCTCTTGTTCCTGTCGGAGACGCAGATAGGGTGTCCGTCAGACACAGCGTATCTCTCTTACCCAGGGTTTACCCTGGAGCACAATTTTAAACCCCGTGCAGGGGTTTGCGTGTACGCTCGAGACGATATCTGCTGTCGGCGTCTTCGTAACCTTGAAAACCCTAGCTTCTCTGTTATTTGGGTTATGGTGGATACGGGCCTGGAAAAAATCCTTTATGCCTGTGTCTACCGCTCGCACAGCGGAGATCAGGAGACGACCAGGCTCACAGCTTACCTCAGTGAGGCGGCAGATGCCGGTCAACAGAAATACCCGACAGCTCAATTAGTGTTTTTGGGGGATTTTAACGCCCATCACCAAGAATGGCTCTTCCCATACCGATGCACTGACCACGCTGGGAGAGAGACGCGAAAGCTAGCTTTAGCGCTAAATCTCACCCAGCTAGTCCAAGGAGCAACGCGGGTTCCCGATGTTGACGGCCAAACAGCCAATTGCTTGGACCTTCTGCTGACGACTGATCCAGACCGCTACTCCGTTTCGGTTTCATCACCCTTGGGTAGCTCCGACCACTGTCTGGTGAAATCTGTGTCTGTCTACTCTCCGCCCGATTTTAGCCCTAGAGGCAAGCGAAGAGTGTGGCGGTACAAGTCAGCAGATTGGGATGAAATGCGCGCATTCTTTGCATCTTACCCTTGGCAGCAAGTTAGCTTCTCATCTGAGGATCCTTCGGCTTGTGCGGATGCTGTGACCGATGTGCTGCGCCAGGGAATGGAATATTTTATTCCATTCTCTGACGTAGCAATGTCAGGCAAAGCTCAACCATGGTTCGGGGCCGAATGTAGACGTGCCTGCGCGCAGAAGCATGAGGCATTCCTGGCCTGGGCTGAAGCTCGAAACAGCAAAGCCAAGGACTTATCTCAAATGAAGACACTATATAACAAAGCTGCCAAGTCCTGCAAAAAGGCTTTAAGAAAGGCACGATTTGACCACATAGGCCGAATAGGGAACAAGTTAGCTTCATACCCATCGGGTAGTAAAGCTTTTTGGTCCCTGGCTAAGTCAGTCGAATTGAACTTTTGTCGCCCCACACTACCACCACTGCTGAGACCTGACGGCACGCTAGCCCACACCGCTGAAGAGAAAGCGAACTTGTTCGCCACTCTTTTCGCGGAATCTTCACGTTTAGACGCTGCAGGCGGGACACCTCCGAGTCTACCTGATTGCGGGGTACTTATGCCGGAAATACGCATTCGTCAGACCGAGGTTCGTAAAACGCTGCGGAGTTTGGACGTGAATAAAGCTAGTGGCCCTGATGGGATTCCAGCAATTGTACTTAAATCCTGTGCGTCTGAGCTCGCTCCTGTACTGACACGCCTCTTTCGCCGCTCTGTTGAGGCTGGACATGTGCCGAAATCATGGAAGCTGGCTAATGTGCAGCCTGTGCCCAAAAAAGGTAGTCGTGCTGACCCATCAAATTATAGGCCCATCTCGGTCACGTCCATAATTTGTAAGACTATGGAACGTGTTCTGAACAACAGGCTCCTGGCACACCTAGAAGCTAATAACCTCCTCAGTGATCGCCAATACGGCTTCCGCCGAAACCGTTCAACTGGGGATCTTCTGGCGTATGCCACGCATTTATGGAGCGAGGCCATTGAGAAATACGGAGAAGCGCTTGCTGTTTCATTCGACATCTCAAAGGCCTTTGACAGGGTCTGGCATGATAGCCTTATAAGTAAGCTTCCATCTTTCGGTCTACCCACTGGTCTTTGTGTTTGGATCTCGGACTTTTTGAGAGACCGATCGATACGAGTCGTCGTTGATGGCTGCTCGTCCGATCAATTGGCGATTAACGCCGGAGTCCCTCAAGGGTCGGTACTCTCTGCAACTCTCTTCTTGCTGCATATCAACGATCTGCTAAAGCCTGGAACCTTTGGGTATGCGGACGACAGCACAGTTGTGGAGAGTTACACATCTACTGCACGAGCCAGTGGGGCGCAGATTCAGTCTCACAGAGAGGCCATGGTTGAGCGCTTAAACTTGTCCTTAAAGGCGGTCTCCGACTGGGGCGATGCCAACCTGGTTAAGTTTAATGCTAATAAAACCCAGGCGTGCCTGTTTTCTGCGAAACGGAGCCCATTTCATCTGGCTCCTACTTTCCGTAATGTACCCGTGCCGATTTCTGACCACCTCGAGCTTCTTGGTGTCTCATTAACACCCACTCTCAATTTTGGCTCATACATTGAGTCGAAAGCCCAGCTGGCCGCTAAGAAGCTTGGAATACTTGCAAAGGTGAGGCAATACTTCACACCGGGACAGTTGCTCAACTTATACCAAGCACAAGTCCGATCATGTCTGGAGTACTGTTCTCACCTCTGGGACGGATCAGCGAAGTACCAGCTAGAGGCTCTAGATTCAATTGAGAGAGAGCTCATTTGCAATGACGAGTTAGCAAAAGCAAGGCTCCACAGCCTCGAGCATCGTCGAAAGGTTGCAAGCCTCTCGGTTTTTTATCGGATACATTTCGGAGAGTGTGCTGCGGAGCTTTTCAACCTAATCCCACCATCCCCATTCTATGATCGGACAACCAGACGCTCCGCGTTGCGCCACCGCTACATGGTAGACATACCTCCCATACGCACAAAGCGGTACTCTTCCACCTTTATTATGCGCACCGCCAAGGAGTGGAACGCCTTGCCTGAGTCTGTGTTTCCTGATAACTACAACCTAGGGATCTTCAAGTCACGAGTGAATAGGTTTCTTCTAGGCAAGCGTGTACCATCGTAGACTGCATCATCGCTTACCATCAGGCGAGATAGTGGTCAAACGCTAGCCTATAATTTATAAAAAAAAAAAAAAAAAAAAGATAATACTATTAGCATTAAGTCCTCCTAGCGTTATTCTGTTTTGTGTGAAAGTATTAAATAAATAATTAGGAAAAGCATTAGTGTATGGGCAAATAGTAAGAAACAGAAAGGCAATATACAAAGGTTTTTTTTAATAGTTCTACATATTAGTCGAGAAAACATGGCACCTTGTTGAAAAATATTTGCAGAATACTTACATCTAGGTTTTGTCGAACTATGCTGAATCAACATTGCATAATTTTGCACAACGATCCTTAAACGTATTTAGCGACTAAACATGTTTAAATTTGACGTAGTTGTATTATTCGATAAGGCGTCGTTGCGCAAGTCGCCCTCAATGTTTAGTTTTTTAGGATGAAAAAATCTAAGTATTTAAAATTTTGATACAAGTTGAACCCAAAGTGTTCAGAAAAAAATCTTTTTTGGAGTTTACATAAAAAAAACAATTGATGTCAAGTCACCAACCACATTTTCATTAACAAATTTACATAAATAGTTCAATATAATATATAAATAAATTAAACTAAACAATAAAATAAATAGATTGCAAAAAACTATTTCACAATAATAACCAATCTTGACCCCGGATCATTAAATCTTTATCAATGAAATGAACAACTATTTGCATGATCTACAGATATTTGTTCCGCGTCTGGATGTTTTTCTATAAACAAGTATAGATATTATTATTCTATTAGCTATCCAGTTCCCATAGTACAAGCTCTGTTTACTTTAGGGCTAGATAGCGCGTGTGAAATGTCTAACAATATTTATTTATTTCCTAACTACTAATGATTCTAACTTCCTACTTATAAGATTTCTCCCGGTAGCATTCCCTAAATAATATTTCATGTTCGTTAAATTAAAGTGAATTCATTGAGTAGAACATTTTATTGCCTAACAGTGATAACAAGTACAAAATATAGCGCATTAAAGTTAATTGAAAAGATTTGATGACAACAAGACAAGTTTCTTATCCGCCGTTTATTGGAAAAGTTACATAAGTCATAAAATAATATAAAAAAGCGGCCCTTGTTACTACGGCTGAGCACTCCTCAGCCACTAGCTTGGCGCCATCGCCAGATTTTTCTTTTTACAGGAGTGCATTTATACTTTTTAGGGGGACACATATTCTTTATTGTACACAAGAAAATACATTAAAAAGTACAGAAATAGAGGGCATGTACAAAGGCGAGCTTAACCCTAAGAAGAGTTTTTTTTTCCAGCAAACGTTTGAGGCTAGAGAGAGAGATGATTTTAAAGGTGAGTGTACAAGAATCAAAAATATGTACATATATATTAAGCAAATAAAACGAAATATACTTAAAGTAACCAATAATATCATGAATATAATAAATAAACTAATACATACAACAATAAATATATACCTGCAATAAAATAAAATTACAGAGAAAGATAGTGCTCTTTAACGTTCCCTTTGAAAGTGTTAAACGATGGAGTAGCGCGGACTTCATGGGGAAGGGCATTCCTTCACTGCATAAACGGCAAAGGAACGCATAATAATAGCAATATAATACATATATGTATGAACCTTTATTCGCTACTGGACCGTTTGTTTGTTTTTTTTTAACAATTTGTTGCTGGATTCTTTGTACTCTCTGTTTTATGTTTTATATTTCACTTTCAGTATTTTCTCGTTTAAAGGTCGACATACTCTTCACTTTAACTGCTAACGGGAAGTGACTATTAAGTAATTCGGAATATACCGTTATATCTGTTTTTTAATAACTTCTATTCAATTTTATCGATTTGATTAGAAATAGATTGAAATTGGTTTTTATACCTCTAAGATTAACCCACTTATTTTATTAGTATAAATGTCAACTTCTCGACTTACTAGACTAGAAAACATTATCACATGTTATCTTATTTTAGGGTGACGCAGTATTAAACAATAAAAAGTCATTTTTAAAATTTTTTTCGCTGCTGTAAAAGTTAACCGATCATGTAAAGTAATTACCAAAATGATGGTTAAGACATGATTAATGAAATAAATATGTTTTGTAATTGCTGAGAAAAATTCAGATCCCTGCCGCCAAAATGTTCAATTCGTCGTCTTAAAGCGGTTTTTGAAAATGACTATTGTCATATAGCGACTGCAATACTTTATACTTATTTCTACATACGATATTCGAGTTCTACATGAATAGTATGAACAACATAGATAATTTTCTCTCACCGGAAGAATAGAGTAAAATTACATTTAAGCGTAGAATGTAGAAACATTTCTGCGGACCATAGAGCAACCAACAGAAAAAAAATTCCTACATAATTGTGTTCATTATCGCCCGGAGAGAGTAACACAACAATTATTATTAGGCTGTTTTATGACAGTTACCGCTAGTAGCAACCAAAGAATACCAGAAAATGTGGCAAGAATCCACATTTTTATATTTATAACTCACAGTTAAAGTCAAGATAAACTAGACTGCGCTAATGTCAAGAGCATGCGTAACAAAAGTTATAATAATGCAAGATGTATTATCTCATTTAAAGATGAATAGATCATGCGAGTTTGACCGTTCTAACGTAGCCCTTAAAGGAAGCCGAATAAGTTGATTTATTTGAGATATGTTGTATTGCTAAAGATACGACGACGGTATAATACAGTCGCAGTAACTCAAGTTTTTAATAAATAAATATTGCTGGACAATTCACACAGCGCTATCTAGCCCCAAACTAAGCAGAGCTTGTACTTTGGGAAGCAGATAACTGATAGAATACTTATGTACTTTCTTTTGTATACATACTTATAATATATAGAAAAACATCCAGACTCGGAACAAATCTCTGTAGATCATGCAAACATTTGTTCCGCCGCGGGAATCGGACACGCTACCTCCTGCGTTTCAGCCGGCTATTCGCCCACTGCGCCACGGAGTTCGTCGTTAATAAGATAGATAATATATTTACGCCATGAAAAATAAAATAAATAAAATAAAATACACTTTTATATCATAGCCATAGTTGGCCTATTATCAAATAAAATCAAAATGTTTTCAACCATCAAACCAATCAAACCAACCCAGGAAAGAATTTGTTCTTATTAATGATCTTTTTAAAATACATAACAATAAAGAAAATAAATTACGTCTAAATTGTAAAATTTTTGACCAAGTTAAAGCAATTTCAATCCCAAGCTTCTCTATCATCTAAATAATCCAATATATTATAATAGGCTTTTTTATAAAGATTTTGTTTGATTAGGTATGTTTTTAAATTTGTTATTTGTCAATATTTGTACACCATTTGGGAGTTTGTTATAAAAGCCCTTATACGAGTACCTTGCCCTTTATATTTAAAGCACGTTATTAGAATACGCTATAATCTCAAGAATACGTATAAAAAGTCGTTAGAAAATTATATAAACGATCTGATTTATAGAAGAGTAGATTAAAACGTTTCATCAGACGTATTATAATCACAAAATACACAGGAACAGAAGTTAAGTTTAGTGCGAGTGAAAACAGGCGCACGCAGATATCGTACATATAAAGTCAAGTGCAGCCTCTGGACGAGAGGAGGAAAACGCTAGAGGAGAGAGGGCGCCACATCAATCACGTCACTTCAGTTTCTGCCCCGGTTAATAAAAATTCTAGATCCGGAGCTGGTCAGGTGGGCCATATAATGTTCCATGACCAGGAGCTATAAAAAAAAGGTTGGAGGTTCGAACAAATTATTCTGAGATCCTCTCACGGGCGCGTTTATGTGTGCATGCAGATGTTTTCACTTGTACTAAACTTAACTTCTGTTCTATTCTGTGTTATAATTTTTGATATATTTGTCACTTTGCTAAAGTTACGACGGCATAGTACAGAAACAGTAACTCAAGTCTGTCGTAATCATTTTGTTACAATGTGCAATGTCAAGAGCATGCGCATTACACGTTATAGTTAGAAGATGGATGACAAAATTTATAGAAGACTAAATCATTGCGAGATGGACCATTCTATCACTAAGTCCATAGGGAAGCGAAATAATTTGATATATTTGACGGCGCTAAGGCATGTTGCCTTAGTAGAGAGATAGTAGAGTTAGACCTTAATAAATACTGATTCTAATGAAGATTTTATACTAAAAATGGGTTGGCCCAGAACTTTTTTTTAATTTTTTTACACCATCTGATGATGGAACAAGCATATTATGCCCCACCTGATGTTAATTGGTACTCGTAACCATCGCCTATAACAAAGTATTGCCTCGTAGGTCACGAACTAGAATGTTATCCTAGATTCTAGACACGAGAACAATATGTGTATGTTCTACGAATTTTGTTAATTCTATGATTTTCATTGAAGTACCCCTTAGTAAAATCAGCTGATTTCGGTTAAAATTCTGTTTATCAGCTTTTTTAGGTCAAGGACCTCAAGTCATACAATACGTTTATTTAGGGAAGCTCTAGAGAAGGCACAAAAACTGTTAATTTTCATTACCCCGTGAAGGGTTAAAAAACTAGTTCCGGGACACCTGTATAAGATTAACAATACGAGCGGCGATAGGCTTGCAACCTATCATGCTTAGTTTCTATGCAAAAAGTGGGCATGTATCAAACGTTATGTTTGGACTTGCCTCTGACTACCCCCTTGTGAGATATCTTCACGGGTATGCGTACTGAGTAAGATATCGGAGGATGTCCTGATGTTGTCATGAGCTATTTTACGTATTAAAATAACTATTAGAATGGTTTCCACCAACCTTGGTTTTATTGAGCAAAAAAAATGCCTCCCGTTTTCCTAACTTTATAAGTAAAAACACACAAAAAAATAGTGGCACTCCAGGAGGGGAGTGCCGACAGAAGTGAAAACTTGAACAGAGACTTCACTACAGATACATATATACAGAGATGTCGGTAACGGTAACAATGTCGCTAGTTCAATGGTTTTTTCCCATCTCAACAAATGCCCAACGCGCCTAAAGAAGTTATCACTTCAAAATTTAAAAAAATACCTAAGGTAAGTTGCCACTAGCTTATACGAATGAACATAATTTTTAAAGTTGTTTTCGACTATAACAGCGGAAGGACTTAAGTAACTGTTAACTTCCCTCTACTTAGCTCTAACTTATAATAGAGATGTCTCGGCGAATGAATGAAAAACGAATAAACTTGAAATTAGCAATATATCTCCGTTTATGGTGTAATAAACACCTGTATTTGGTTCCGTATGCATTAATATCGTCTTATTTCATGCAGTTAATATACTGATTGATTTATGTTACTGGTATTTATTTGAAGATCAAGATCAAGTTATAAATTATATATATTTATTGAGCTAAGTAGTTATGACACTGAATTACTGTTTCTGTTCAGTTTGCATTGTTGTATCATAGTTTTTTATTTTGTATTTAGGCCTGGGTTTTTTTAATATTATTTGGAATAAGCATAATATGGCCCACCTGAAGTTAAATGTTAACTATCACACTAATATTATAAATGCGAAAGTTTGGATCTTTGTTTGTTTGTTACTCAATCACGTCGTAACGGCCGATCCAATTTCGATGAAATTTGGTGTGTTGATAGATTACGACCTGGATTCAAACATAGGCTACTTTATATTGACAAATAACGTGTGCAAAGCCGCTGTCGGAAGCTAGTCGCCTATAAATATAAATCACACTAATATGCGAAAGTTTAGATGTTTGTTTGTTACTCAATCACGTCGTAACGGCTGAACCGATTTCGATAAAATTTGGTATGTAAGTAGTTTATAACTTGGATTAACACAGGCTACTTTTTGTCGACAAAAGTCTGCGAAGCCACTGGCGGAAGTTAGTATTAATTAAATAATGCTGGATATTACACACAGTGCTATCTAGCCCCAAATTAAGCAAAGCTTGTACTATGGGAACCAGATTACTGATAGAATACTTATATAATATTTACTTATAACAAAGCATTGCCGCGAAGTTTACCACGATCATTATTATAAATACGGGATTTATCACGTACCGTTTTACGTGTTTCGACCGACTCAGTGTGAGGCGAGACGTGGTTCGGAGCATATCGCACTCACCCAGATGAAGGTTCACGAATTGAACCGAAACATTGTCGGTCGAAACACTGATAAATCCCGTATTTATAATAAAGATTGAAATAAATTTCGAAAGTTTTTTGAGTCAAATTGACCAAGATGTAGCTATCTATAGATCGTTTGCAATGGTATTTAGATGATTCAACTGTTTCTTCTGTATCTTTCTTTTAAATAATTGTACATATATTCTTTCTGTTAATAAAATATGTATTCGACATGTTAATTTTTGATGTGTAACATCTTTCCTCTCGGTTTGTGGGAGTGATTTTGACAAAAGGGATGGAAATGTGTAACAGGAAACCGGGGTAGTGCGCGCTACTTGATTTGAGCAATGAGCGCGCGCGGTGGTTAGATGCGACTACTAAATCTCGTTGTTTTTTGGTGGTCAGATGCGACTACTAACTACGTAAAGCTCGTTGTTTTATGTCAAGATGTTTCTTTTGCGTCGTTTGAAAGTATCAGGAAACCAAAAAACAAACTTGAATCAAAGCTTTTCAACCCACATCCAAGAAACTCTCATTATTCATTAACCGAACGATAAAATTAACAAAACAACCGGTGGTACCTAAGGTGTCGGTTTTGGATCAACTCCAAAGTATAAGTATTGGTTATGGAAAATCCTTGGTTCAATTAAAGTACTTTGCATATTTAAGAGACAAACAAAAGTTTGTAAACCATTTATTTGAAAGCGCTCCTTATGTACTGTTTAATTTAAAAAAATGTGGCTTACCTAGTATTTTGTGTTTGTTGCCGAAAAAAGCTCTAAATTTGCTTTTCTATGCATATAAATATTTTTTGTTAGCCTTTTTTTAAACCCTTTCCTTTATACACAACCTTGCGTATTCTATTACGCAATAAATACCTCAAAGTTCAATGACTATCCATCTATTTTATAGCAAAAATAAACAACTGAGACGGAATATTTATTCGTCGATGACATGGTACACGATTTCCTAAGATTCGCACATTTCTCACGTCGATAGACAGGTGGGAAGTGCCGAAATACTTGTTGAATAACATGCTTTGGAAATAGATGGAGTTCCGTTTATTAAACCTTACTAATATGGAGAGCCATCCTCGCCATCGAACTCTTAGATCGAGTTCTAAACGTCGAGATCCGTAGACCAATGAAGGTTCATGACTTTGGTATCGAGTTATGGAACTCAAATGGTCTTGGGCGGGACACTTGGCTAGGCGTGGTTGCGTGGTGATGAGAGGTGGAGCAAGGCAGCGACTGAATGATGGCCGAGGAATGGCTTTAGAAGGGTAAGATGCCCATTGCAACGTCGTTACCATTTTACATCAGGTGGACCATAAGCTTGTTCCATCTTCATGTAGCATAAAAAATACTAAAGGTCAAAGTTTATTAGAAAATGTAAATCGCGTAAAGTTGTACTAACTAAATCAATTAATAATAATTCGTTTCTACACTTTATTACAAGCAATTTAATTATAATCATTAATTGGGTAAATATTCAATGCACAAAGGGCGGTCTTATCGCTAAAAAGGCGATCTGATGATGCAGTCTACGATGGATCACGCTTGCCTAATAGAAACCTGTTCACTCGTGACTTAAAGACACCCAGGTTGTAATTAATTAATTGTTGTTAATTATCAGGTTAAAATAAACATAATGTGAGTGTTGCCTGTGCGCGGTTTATTTTAAAAGGCCGAAAAATACAAAAAAATATGTGCTTTACTTAGTTTCATAATGGATCGTAATTAAATTTGTCCGCTTAAAAAAAATAGATTAAATGCGGGATGGATGAAAGGGCGACAGGTTACAGAAACAACGTGCGATCCTCGAATGCCCCTTAAACTTAAAAGGAAAATTTATAAGACGATCATAAGACCTGTCGTAATATATGGTTCTGAGTGTTGGGCCACGAAAGGGACGGATGAAAGAAGAGTGCACGCGGTGGAAATGCGAATGCGGAGTACACGCGGCGAATTTGTGGGGTAACGAGAATGGACTAGTTAAGGAATGAGTATATTAGAGGAAGTTTAAAAGTAGCGCCAGTGATAGAAAAATTGAGGAGTAAAAGGCTAGCGTGGTATGGGCAGAAAATCATAGAAGTAGAGGAAGGCCGAAGAAGAGATGGATGGACTGAGTATCTTTTGATCTTAATACTAACTATTTTATAAGCAATACTGATGTTACGCTACCCTTTCAATTAGCAAGTGTTAGTAAAATAGTAGTCAAGTTTTCCCTTAATTAGGTGGTGATGGACGGACTGATGGTGTTTTTAACCATCATGTAGGTAGGTAACTATATCTGCGCTATCATATAAATTTTACGCTCTTAAATTTTATTACCCCTCATTACTTTTCTTCTCACCACGCTAGTCATGTGAAATACTATCTCGAAGTAGTGATGGGAAAAATTCGATATAGACCCTGCTCTAAATATCGGCTATCCTTTATTTCGGCCCTCGTAAAAGTTTTAATATCCCGCCAAGGTTCGCTATTCATGGCGCGACTTTGTGTTTGCGTCTTGCGACTTATACCCGGTTCCTATATGTAACGTATCCGTAAGTTAATCACCATAGCAACTTTGTTTTTCTGCCATGAATTGTTTGTATCTTTTAGACAGATTAACAAAGTCGCGATGAATAACTTACGTTCACCCTAACGTTAAATGTAAGAACCATACGTTATTCTGCTATGATAAATATCTTAAGTAACAATAAAAAATATCATAAAAATAATAATGATCATCACCATCCTCAGCTCGACCCTACCCACTGCTGGGTATAGGCCATCTAAGATTAAATCTCAGTTTGTGCCATCCACCACAATCCTTTTTAATAATAATACCTAATAAAAATCTATTTTAATTATTACTTAAGTTTATTGCAGATTATTTTTAATTTATTATTTACAAAATATTTTAACGTGAACTCCTTTTAAATGAAACATGTTTGTCAGTTTGCACAAGAGATCTTTCATGGCTAAAAATATTTATTCGGCAGCGGCAGCCATGATCGCACTTTCAACAGATAAAATAAGACCCCTGTAAATAAACAATCATCATATCAACCATAGCATGTCCACTGCTGAACATAGGACTCCCCCATATATTTCCAATCTTGTGCGGCCTGCACTCAACAGCTCCCAAAAACCTTTGACAGCCGCCCAGTGTGTGATCTCTACTCGGAAACCTTTCAGTCCCAACAGGCTTCTGTTCTTCTATTTGCAACAACAATGTCGCAGTTTGAAGAGCCACCTTTAAGGTAACCCTGTGATCACCAAGGCGAATCTCAGCAAAATTTTAGATTAGGCAGTAGTAAAATTTTTATGTACAGAGGTTTTTGATTGCCCGGACCCGGGTGGAGGCCAGATAAACACGCAATAAACTTTATCAAAAAGGGTTCACCCGCTGTCGGTGCGTTTTATGTGACGGTGATATTGTTTTAATAGTGAATTAATCGTGTTTTTATGTCCTGTAATGATATTTCAGATTGTAAATAAGCGAAAATGATTGTATTGGAGTGTAGATTAGGTTTGTAAGGGATTGATACTGTCGCGTTCAGAAATATATTGTGAAATATAAACCAATTTTTTTTTGTATTAGTTACCTACGCAAGTTACCTTCCAGTTTGTTTGTACAGAATGTAAAAAGATGATTAAGTACTTGCTTTTGTAATCTTCATGGGGTGAAATTTTCATAAATATTTCATTAAATACATAATTACATAATAACACTGAAAGCACTAAGAAATATTTAACTTGGGTAAATATTCACTGTTACACTATTTAAGATGTATTTTGTCAAACATTTCATTTTTAAGTGTTAATCCATACAGGAAATCTTAGAGTTTAAGGATTGATTCATTTCATCACAAGCTTTCTAATAATATTTTTCAATCTTTCTTTAATTGAATAAAACTTTAACACTATTAATTGGTATTATTCACGACGTTTGCAACAAAGTCAAAACTATAAATACTCTTTGAGTAACAAATATTTAGCTCTTTTTTCACTAAAAACGGGACCATGATTTGTGAGATTAAACGTAATAATCAAAAATCACAAATCATGGTAAATATCCCGTTTTAATTTATATATTACAACCATGATAGTTTCAAAAGTTATAATTATTAAGCTCTTGAATAAAAATTTCTAAGTAGGACCCTAAAGTTTATCATTTCTAAGGATTACCGCTTCTAATAAGCTACCACTTTTTATAAACTCTCACACTTCCAAATCATAAACCAACAAAATAACATAGAAAGAAACCTTAAAAGGCTAATATTTGATAGCAAACAGGACATTATCAAACCCTTAGAAACTGTAAACGAATCTTTGTCAAACCATAAAAACAACCAGTAAAATTAGGGTTTCGCGCGTCACTTCCAGAGAAAACATCGTTTAAAAGGGTTCCGTTCCTTATCAGCGAGGTTTAGGGACATAAACCACTCACGTCGCTTGGCAAACAAATTTCGTAATAAATTTTATTGAAAGAACTTTATGGATAAGACTGCAAATAGTCACCTGGTGCGCACTAGGCAGCTTGGCTGCGGTAGCCAATATGATACAAGACGGCTATGTGCGTGAATACAACTTTACTTATCTCAAATTGAGCAAGTATTGATTTTTAAAAATATGTTGTTAATTCAGAATTCAAGAAAGAAATTGTTAAATATTTGACTCTAATATGTATACATAAAATAACTTATTTCACTCTTGGGGTTCATAGATAGGAAGATAATTGTACAATAAAGAAAATATAAAATTAGAAAGTATAATGCTGGACATTTCACACAACGGTATCTAGCCCTAAACTAAGCAAAGTTTGTATTATTATATCACAATATTTATATATAGTATGGAAACCTTATTAAAAAAGTTTTTACCAAACTGGTGCCCACTGGTTAGTTTTTGGTCAATTTTGGTTAAAATTTATGAGCTTGTATGACTGTTTTTTTTTAATTGTCTTTATCAAGTCTTTCAAGGGCATGTCCACATTATGCATCCGACGATCCATTAACAAAACTGTTATCTCCCGTTCACCGCGCAAAGGTGCCGCAGACAAGTCTCGTGTGTATACCCCTTAGGGTCAGCATACGGAAGCGAGATAAGCGAACTGACTTCCAGCACGAAACAAGCGTTATTCTAATCTGCAACTGCAGACCGATAACCATTGGGGTAAACGTGTTCTGGACACATCTGGAGTGGAGACCACGTCTAGGCGAGCGAAGTGTAGGACGCCCTTCGGCTAGATGGAGTGAGGTTTTGCGCGCTGTAGCTGGCAAAGATTGGATGAGAAGAGCTGAAGATCGGGCTCAATGGCGTACCCTGGGAGAGACCTACGTCCGTGGACTCTTATAGGTTGGTAGTGATGATGATGAACTGCAGATGATCTGGCATTGCAAAATCATCGATAAACGTACTTTCGTAATAAACAGGGGCCCAATTCTGCTAAATTATAATAAAAACTATTATAGAACCATACCATTATTTCACGATCATGATTGTTGTTCCTAATTCAAAAATTAGCTGCCAAATTTCAATGGTGTTTTCATAGCAACGCCATTGAAAAAGTTTGTGTTAAGTGTTAAGTGTAGAATATGTTTATAGAATTGGTTTAGTAGAATTTCGCCGTAGGTTTTAGCTAATAGATTGGGTAGTAATGTCATATCATAACTTTCTTCAATACCCATCATGCGAACACAAAATCTCATACATGCGATATACGTAAATGAAAATAATATGACATACCGTCGTCGCTAGCATTAAAGAAAGAACATATTTATTTTGCAAATTAAGTATTAGTAAAGATTAAAAAAAACCTGAATTCGACAAAGTTGGCAAACTTTGCTATAGTGTTTTTGACAAAATAATTTAACGCCTATACATTTAAATTTTTAAAGATAGATGGATAATTCCTTATTGTTTTACCAAATTACAATAATTTAAGGACTAATAATACATGGTGGTACAATGGGCAGCCTTATCGCTTAAAGAGAACGAGATCTTCCAGGCAACCTTTGGATGGACTTGATTAACTAAAGGAAGTTAACCGTTTAGCTTATCACTAAGCCCTGCACTTCACCTCATACAATATGTATAACTGACGAAGTTATTGAACATGTTCCGCGAATCAAATAATAAAATATCAAAATATGTTAGTTTTGACATGAGAAACTGTACTAAGCTGGAAGAACTACAAATACTAAGCTAGTCTTCAAAGGTACAAAGGGTAGCCTAATCGCTGAGATCGATATCTTTCAGCCAGCCTATGGATGGAACAAAATTAGCTCATCGTTTGAATGTAACATAGCCGATAATTTTATGTCAAATTCCAGGAACTGTCGGTTAGTCCACTAATTAATTAAAAGATTTCATATTCAGGACGGAAAGTCCCAGATACAGTGACATCATCAAACAAATAATTCTGTCATCACTCGATTTTAATCAGAGCCTGAAATAATATTTGTGATATCATGTGGTAGGTATTCAAAGCAACTGTCGCCAGTCGCACTACCTCCTAATATCCAGAATTGTATTTATTCAATCCAACTCTGACATCCGCAAAATTTAAGTGGGACTGGGCTGGACACGTTTGTCGTTCGCCTGAGGAACTATGGGCGAAAATCACTACAGAATGTGTTCCAAACGGACGGCGGCCGCGTGGTAGGCCCAGGCGGAAATGGAGGGATGAACTGGATGCATACTATAAATAGTGGCCCCAATTAGTCAATAACCGGAATTCGTGGACTCTGCGGCTGATAATAATAAGTGCCTGTTTTGAATACGTGTAGGATCGTGAGAAAGTTTCTACAGACTGAGCTTCCTTGTGAAGTTCGGCCCACTGAGGTGCACTTGGCTTAAGCCCGTGGCCCCCAGTTATTACCGATTCTTAGAAAATCGAGTAGAGAAAATCTCTGAACACCATAATAATAATAATACATATATTTATTAAATGAGCTGAATAATGTAAAAGGAGGATATAAGTATAGTTCATACACAAAAGCAACCAAATAATCAGTAGCGCACTTTATGTAACTGTATATTTTTACTGATAATATATTGTACTTATAAAATGTTACTGCTATGGCTTTTTTAGAGCAGTATCTTTTAATGCAAGCATATTTTTGATAACCTTAATGTAAACTATATAAGTTACCGAAATAAACAATATACATCTTTTTTTGTTGCTTTGTCTTCCACCTAGTTAGTGCTACACAGATGTCTATGTACCTATGTCTGTCTATGTCTATGGACAATTTTCAATAGATGTATGTAAGGTCTCAAATAATTTAACATCATTCATTCAGGTAAAGCTGAAGTGGCTATAGCCGGGGTATACAGTAATACATCAAGATGCATCATTATTATAAATACGGGATTTATCACGTACTGTTTTATCGGTGCGAGGCAAGACGTAATTCGGAGCGGATCGCGCTCACCCTCGATGAAGGTTCACGAATTGAACAGAAACATTGTCGGTCGAAACACCGATAAAACGGTACGTGATAAATCCCGTATTTATGATGATTGAAATAAATCACGAAAGTTTTCTAAGTGAAATCAAGATGCATTTCAAATCAAATAACCACGGGACAACGCGAACTTAACTATCACCTCTTGAAGACTGGACTGAGGAGGAGACTATGGATCACATGATGCCAGACTGAAACGGGTCTGCAGGGGTTCATCTAATCTTCATCTTCTTCTAACACTGCTACTACAACATCCACGAGGGCGCTGCCATCAACCTAAAGTCCTATACTGTTATTTTTTATACGACCTGGTGATGTTAAGTGGTAACCATCGCCTGTAACAACGTATTGCCTCGTAGATCACGCACCTTAGAAACGTGTACTATGATGCACTGTCTTATGTCCATCAACTTTATATCAAGGAGTTAGGAGGGTCAGGTTAGAAGGGGGATAATGCACAATAGGGGTGTATTGTGCATTATAATGCGGGACGTCAGTGCAGATCTTATTCCCCCCACACTAGAATTAGAATATGCATTCCTCGCTGGACGCTGTAGTGCTTTGGACATGATTTAGGATAAAGAACTCTCCCACCACAATACCATTCCTTCTTAGGTTACCCAAATGTTGAGAAGACCAGGGTAAATACAAGTATGTGCTGATCGAGCTAGGTATTCGGTTTACGAACGAATTGAATTTATAAACATTGTTGTGTCTGATGACGTGAGTTATATCACCTGTTGCGGCCCTCTGGCTTGTTCTGCAGTGTTCCAATCTAGAATTTGCTTTCTATCCTTATTATTTACACATTATCATCGACATCTTGATTTTATATACTGCTGAATTTATAACTTTTTAACATATGAACATTTAAACACAGTTCCAAACGATCTATAGATAGCTCAACTGCTCCAAATCTCTACCAGGCGGAAGTGTCCGTAAGACACTCCATTGCCCCGTTGAATGAGGGCTTTTCATTTTCGATTAAAAAAACTCGTTCCACTAGCGTACCTAATAGATGGCGCTGTCTGGAGATACGCTGCCAAAAACTACAGTTTATATGCCAAAATCTCTAAGACACAATACGAAAAGTCTAAAACATTTTCACTTCGTCAAATATACAAACACAAATAATGTTTTTTGAAGTGAATACTTATTTAGGGGCGTTGGGCATTTTTTGAGATAGAAAAAACCATTGAACTCGCGGCATTGTTACCATTACCGACACCTCTTAAGTATCTGTAGTTCTCTCTGTTCAAGTTTTCCCTTCCGTCGGCACTCCTGGAGTGCCACTAATTTTTTTTTTCTAGTTGGAAAATAATGATAACACGGCAATTGACATTGACAATTTACTTTTCTATGATAATCAGCGTATGACAGAGAAACGCCATCTGTTAGCAGTTACAAAAATATGGCCGTGAAAACCACTCAATGCAATGCTTTGACCCAGATAATCGTAAGCCCGAGAGTTTACGATAATCGTAAGCTCTCGGATCGCACATTGTCGCTTTAACAACGCCCAAAAATAAACTTAATGACATTATCTGGAGCTCTTAGGAACAAGCTCTTTACGGATAGCATGCGCTGAACAATAAACTTCGCTTAGCTTATTTGGATTACAGGGTGTTTGTTTGAGCGGGGTCAAAAGATAATTATTGTTTCAAGCTTTTATTTAAATGAAAGATTTGTTGTACTTCATAATGCGTTACTGAGAGTTTGGCGTGTCCTTCGAAACATTACAAACTTACTTTTTACCGTAAGTCTTTCAAAACACTGATGCTGCAAGGATTTTTTAAATTAAACTTGGAGATAAAACAAGCAAATGGCCTACCTGATGGTAAGTGGTCCAACTCCTCCCCTTTCATTACAATCGTTTTCATCTTCAAGTTGAGAATCTAGTTTATAAAATAAAGAATCTTAGCTTAATTAATTGAAACAAATTCCACAGTCATTCCTTCCGGGACACTAGGCTCGCATGCGCGTACGCAGCGCTCCGATCGATTAGCGGTTATTTGTGTGCCCCCGCCCTAACGGAGCCGGTATAAACCAGCTTACACTGATTTTAATTTATAATGTTAATGGGGTGGAGGACTAGTATGGATATGCGGGGAATTTCTAACTTAAACCGTTAAATTGTCTTTCATTTTAATTTATTTATGTGATTTTAAGAAGCTAAACCGGTTAAGTACATCTAAAGTTTCGGCGTTTTTCTCTCTTTTCTATTCTTTACTATACAGATAAAACGAATATCCTAAACTTACTAAATAGCAACATCGCACAAGATCGGTCGCTCTGGAAATATATGGGCCTTTGTTCACCAGAGGACATGTTATGGCTGATATGACAATAATGACGTAGATGTACCATGATGAACAATGATTTAAAATAAAAGACATAATTATACGAATCAAAATACGAATCGAATAAGCAAGCTTTTTCATAATACATATCAAAATTTGCCTTAACTTAGTGGTTTATAGATCGATCAAAGGTCGATCGATTAGAATGTATATGTCAAACAACTTCTTCAAATATATATAAAAGTATTGCACCAACTACTTAAGTAGCCAGTAATGTTCATCCATACTAACTTATCCTCAGAAATACCCTATTAAATCACAATAAATGAAAATATTTATATTTATTAGTGTATTACAACTATTTAGGGAGAATTATATTATCATGAGGTCTATAAACATACCGTATTAACTGTTAGTTGGCCACCCAGTATACGTCATAAAGGGTGTCTTAAAATTTGACGTGGGATGCGCCACAATTGTCACGAATGATCAATGACTTTGATATTGAGATATTATTGGGTGGTTGAAATACGATTTTAAAAGGGAAAAACAAGTTTTTTTCTTAGAGTCGGATTGTTATAAGGATATAAAGACGCAGCGATGTGTGGCATTGCGTTTCTTTTATACCTATCTATACACACAGAACATTAAAATACGAAAAACTAGCTCTGATGGTATCAGAGATTGTTATTTCGTAATTTTTTTTTACTAGCCTGTACTGTAACTCTGCTGGGCAAAGGCCTCCCCCTCTTCCTTCCACTTATCACGGTCTAAAGCAAGATCCCGCCAGTCTCTTTGGAAGACGTCCAAGTCGTCGCTCCAGCGCGCTTTAGACAAATTAATCTTATTTTTTTAAATGGCGTGTAATTTGCACGCCTAGAAGGCTGGATTTAGGCGCTACAGTGGAACATAGTAATGGTAGTACATACGTAGACTGCTAAAACATAACCCTTCCTTTTGGCTGTAGTCGGATAAAAAGGCGGGTTTAAACAAGAAATACTTATGTCGAATCTTGATAATTACACCCATGTTCGGGCAAATAAATAAATACAATACATTGGTTAAGCGCGTTTGACCACGCACTGTGAAGAAGCTTAGATTCCGATGACTAAGTCATTTTAAAATACATGTTGATTTTGGTCATTTTGTAAGAACATTATATGAACTATTTACAAACCTAAATACAGAGATAAGTTGAGACTACTAGTAGAGGATACGATTAAGCACTATTTTAGTAGTCAAAGATTATAAATATTTTTTTTTTGTTTATTGAGAGGCTCGCGACATCGATTGTAAAATAGTGCCACGAAATGCACAACCAACTAACTTGACTTACAGTTTCATTCTTCGGGAGTTCATATTAATGTTGTTTTTAATTAATCATAGTTTGGCGAGGAATTTTTTAGCAAACCCATTCACGATATTTTTTTTTACATACTGTACTTGATATAAAATACTTTTCATGAATGAAACAGATGGGTGAAGGACGTTACTAATCAGATCTTAGACTATACTCAGCTTTGATAAGTCTTATTACAACTAAAGTATATTTGCTACTATTGTGGACACATTTTAGGTAAACAAGAAAGTGGTTTGGCTGGGAGTGGGGGACACGATAACAAGTATTACAAAAATGACCACTTTGAAGCTTTTTATTTCATTTTCTTGTATCAAAAAAGTATTGAGAAAACATTACTGTTCTTGGAACATCTATCAAATGAAACCCCACATTATGGAGGTAATGTAGAATACATAAGAACACTATAGAATATTACATAGGATTAGGTACATTAAAAAAACATGTTTTTTTTTTGTTTTTATTTCATAACTTACTAGGCATCACTAAAACTTACCATCAAATTTTAGCTTTAGAGCACTATATATACCTATATAGTCTATGAATAAAACTACTGGAACTGGTTGTACTGATAGAGGACACGGCGAACGAAATGGTTCCGGTTTGACCGCGGAACCCTAAAAAGGGTCGATTAAAATCATTAAAAATATTACAGAGAAAAAAGGTAATTAGAAGCGAAGCGGGTCCAATTCCCGTTAAATCAGAAGTTGTGAATCACATTCAGACAGAAACATCTCGTTTGTACAAGTCATCGTGCAAAACCAAACAAGTAACATAAAAACTATAATTTCCTCCAATATAATCACTAAACTACCCTATAATGAATATTTCCGACAACTTGATGACTTAACAACAATAAAATAACCTAAAACCTACATGCGTTAACTGGCAAGGACGAAACCGCCAATTCCCCTTTGAAAATTTTGATAACTTCATCTGCCTAATGATATGGTCGGACGAAATTAGGCCCACCAATGGCGTTTGAGAACGTTTGAATTTCGAACGCCGACGTCAGAACTCAGAAGTAAACAGACCTTTGCAGCGAGCAGACGTGTGTTTAAGTGTAATTTGCGTATAATTTGCAGTTGAATTTTGAGTAATTTTGCTGAGTTCGGATGTCGGTGAACCCAGTAAATGAATAATCAAGTAGGCTCATGAATAAGGCTTTTAGCGAGGCCAATGAAACTGAAATGGCTTTCACTTTTCGTATTGTCATCGGGTGTGTTTGCTTTGGGAAATATCCCAGGGCCCTTATCTTATTTGAACAGGTTTTATGTTCAAAGGGATGCCTGAATCAGGTCTTTGACCTGCTGTATAAAGTCTAGGTTTTGTTACCTTACATAATTTATAATTAAATGAATAAATAATTAAATGAATAAATAATTAAATGAATAAATAATTAAATATTGCTGAACAACGCTGTCTAGCCCAAACTAAGCAGAGCTATATGGAACCATATCACTGATAAAATACTTATATAAAATTTTCTTGTAAATGCATACTTATTATATATAGAAAAACCTCCAGACCTGAACAAATATCAGATCATGCAAACATTTGTTCCGCGGCGGGATTTGAACCCACTACCTCCTGCGTCTCAGCCGACTGCGCCACGGAGGTTGTCACTTCACTTCTTTACTGTACTTTCAGTATTGATCTCTATAGTTATTTCGATGGGTTCAGTAAATGTTCTACGCGGTCACTCCTCGGATGACCAATCGCTAGCAGCATTTTTACCCCCGACTTACCCCCCTCCCCCCCCCTTATTGGTTAAGTAAACGTCTATCTATCAAGTTTCACTCAAGTAATCATGTCGTAACAAAATTTATTGTTGCAAAACAGTATCTGCAATAAAATTAATTAAAGTTACTGCAACCAGCAGAAGTTAAATTACATTTCTCCGTTTTCTCTCATTCGCTAGTTGCCCCTGCGCATGCAGCGTATAACTTATGTCGACATTGGCAACTAATTGTAATTACTGGTAGATCGGTTCAGTTACTTTGATTCTGTTATCTTTATCTGATATCTACAGATCAGGATTGCGTAACACGGGGTGTTTTGGATTTGTATGTCTAACAAAAAAAACTGGAAAAATCATACGTTTTTCTAACCGCATAGAGACTAACCACCAAAAATAAATTGATTAGCTAAGTTTTTATCGTAAACAGCTGACTTTTATTCGTCAATTAAAAAAAAAATAATTCGCAAAGTCCTTGGAACTTTTTCGTAATTGTATGAGAATCACCTCTTTTCGATTTATCATACAATCCAGATCACCCGGAGTAGGTTCATAGTGACCAATAATGAGGTCCAAAGCTTCAGAAATAATGTCAAAATTGTCGGGCCCTTCAAAGCAAAACATTGCTCAATTTTACATAAAAATATTAATATCAGATTTACACTGCCATCCTTAATTGTTCACATAGATCTAAAGGTTGCCTGGAAGAGTTCGCTTTTAGCGAAAAGGTTTAAAGTGTACAGTAATACCCCGGACTTACGCGATAGGTGGGACCGAGTGATAATCGTGTAAGTCGAATTCGCGTAAGTCGGGGGGAGGGGGGGGGGGTCAAATCTTTTGTCCTTTTGGATGACATAATTAGAGGTTATCAATAAAACGCACTGCGTACGTAAAACAATTGCACGCAGAACACGTTCGAACCTGTCGTAAACGGAACACTAACAGGGCGGAGTGGGAAAGCTGATGCGCGCGGCCATCGGAAAGTAAAGCTGCGTATCGCCGGATTCGCGTAAAACGGGGTAGCGTAAGTCGGGGGTGTTACCGTATTTTCTTTTATATGTTTATATTTAATGGTGTGCAATAAATACATTATCTATCTATATATATTACGTACTGAAAGTTGAGACAAGATAAACCTAGCCAAGTCTCGAATTCTTTATAACAAGTTGCAAAAATCCATATACTCGTAAATACAAATCGAGATTAGTTACCTATCTCGATTTGTATTTATATGAAAAAAATGAAAAAAGTGGATTTTTTATGGATTTAGAGATCAATGAATGAACGTAACAATTTTTTAAAGAACGACTAAGAGACTACACGATGAACGTTCATTGTATCAGTTTCCCGAATTGTCAGGGCCTTTTAGTACGAGTTGACAAATTACGCAAACATCGATAGTTTAGTGAGCTTGCTTAGGGGCGCTGCATGTAAATGTATGGAAAAAACCTAAACGCACACGATGACTTTTCACAATTACATTAACTATACATACGATTGACGTTTACATAATTCTAGTAATTTGAGAACTCGTACCAAAGGCCCCGGTTGATCTAGAGCGGTAGTAAATATTGAATTTAAGTCAATCTAGTCACTAGCATAACGGTTAGGAAAGAAGTCTAAGTAACCACGTTATTCGCGTACCTCTACGTTATCTCGATTTATTCGTTTTCGAGAGTACCGCAGTAGAGTCTGGGTAATTGCAGTCAAAGTTCAAGCGATATTTCACAGACGCTAAACGCTTCAACTTGCACTAATTTATTGACTCACTAAATACCCGTTTTACATTCTGAATGATAAACAATTAGACAACTATGCGATTCTTTGCGGTAAGGAGATAATATTCCGTGATACAGGATAGGAGGTAAAATTGACGATTTAAAACTATCCTTGAAATTTTAATGAATAAATTAAATGCGCCTGGAAGAAATCGCTTTCAGCTAAAGCCCACCCATTTTACTATTTTTTATGCTAGTTCGTTAAGAAATCCGGGTGAAAAATAAAGAGATAGTCTAATCAAATTAATATTGAACCTGGGTGTTGCAGCCTGCGGCAGGTTTGATACAGTTAATGAAAAATGTATTAAGTATAAAATATTTGCAGATCCCAAGGGAATATTTTAATTTTAAATTCATTTTTAAATACCGAAAAAGATTTTGGGTGAGAATCCATTGTTGATGAATCCAGATTCGTAGATGTAAAGTAAAGGTCCTTAATTCTCAGGAACTAATTTGGCTGTCCATGTTTTTAACATTCTTTCTCAATGGTTTTTAATAAGTACCTACTCTTGATGAGTATCCTGTCGCGTGAGGAGACGCTGTGAAAGTGTGAAGTGAGCTAGCAAAGATCCACCTTCTCTAGTGTTCGGTTACATTATGGTGCTATGTGTGTGGTGTATAAGAGACGCGGGTGATGTAGCGAGTAACACTAAGCATCGCCGTACACGAGCCACGCGCCAGTGCTTCAAAACGCCACCACTTGAAACTAGAAGCGACTAGTTACGATGACTTGACGCGCCTAGTCGCAGTTGAGTTTTTATCATAAGCTCCAAAAAGATAACATAAAAGTGTTTGGATGGGTACAGAATTTTATAATACTCCGTCTTCGGTTTATTTAATGTATGATAAATTGATAATACACGAATTTTAGAAGTGTTTGCAGTTAAATCAAACTGCTTAATGAATGGACTGAGATAAGATATTAGATGGTACCTACTCCTAGGCTTGATAACCCCTTTGTCTACTAGGTTACTAGACCATAAGACACACGAGACGGAATCTTCTATCTTTATTTAGTCATACCTACTTCTAAATCTGCATCATTACGAAAATGTACGCAAAAACTGTTTTGGGTTTGAGATTTTCGTGGTTCAATTATTCGAGCTATAGAGAGAGCAATGGAGATTGAATCAAAAATGAGAATGTCTAAAGACAAACTGGTCGCCGATATAGCCCAGAAGGTTAACAAGTTGAAGTGGCAATGGGCGGGGTCATAGCTCAGGGAACTGATGGCCGTTGGGACAGAAAGGTTCTCATGTTCATCAAACAACCAGACGCCCAGCGGTGCGCCAACGCTATATGGTGGAAATACCTCCCATACGCACAAAGCAGTTCTCTTCAACTTTTATTTTGCGCACCGCCAAAGAGTGGAACGCTTTGCCGGAGTCTGTGTTTCCTGGTAATTACAACCTGTGTGTCTTCAAGTAGCGAGTAAACAGGTTTCTCCTAGCCAAGCGTGATCCATCGTAGTTTGCATCATTGCTTACCATCAGCCAAGATCGTGGTCAAACGCAGGCCTATAATGTTTTATAAAAAATGAGGAAGACAGAGTCGCACTGGATAGGACGAAGAAAAGTCACTGGGATAAAAACTTCTGGGGGCAATTGGGTAATTTAGTTCAATGATAAAAACGAAAATATCATAGGTAGTATCTTCAGTGAACGTGCTCCATCCCTTATATTAATGTAATTCAATCGCCCGATGAACTATGGACACGCGAATACCTCATTGCTTATTTTGTTAAGAAAATTCTAAGCTGCACTCATCGTTCATGTCATTAAACAAGTATATTTATGCTGAAATACAAAAATAAATGAACACAATCCTGTGTTTTGTAGTATTTTGACCCCACTACCTGCAAAACCTCTGGTACAGGCGAATAGTCGGCTGAGATGCAGGAGGTAGCGGGTTTGATTCTCGCCGCGGAACAAATGTTTGCATGAGCTACACATACATATTTGTCCGGGTCTGAGTATTTTTGTATATGTATTTACAATAAAATTATGTATATAAATATTCTATCAGTACAAGTTTTGCTTAGTTTGGGGCTAAATATAGCTGTGTGAAATGTCCAGCATTAATTAGTTATTTATAATTAAAAAGCCAAAAGGACAGACAGACGCAAGAGCTACCTTAAATGGATTCCTTTTGAGATTGGAAACCTTAAAACATATGATATAAAACTTATGATTTGACAGATACCTAACCAAACTGGATAGTTACCACTCAACATCAGGTGGGTCATAAGCTTGTTCCTTTTCCAAGGCGTATAAAATAACTCAGAAGTCTAAAGTAGACCAAGGGTTACAGTCTTACCATCCTTATCTGTTCAGTTGACGTCGCTAGTCTACTGTCGGCATTTGTATCTAGATTTGTACTTGTCAGGATTAGTTCCAATTTTGTCCACCTGTACAGATAAGTTGGTGGCACTGTACACTAGCTTTCAACTGTCATCTGTCAAGTTAAGTAGCATTTCACTTAACTTACTTGTCATAAGTTAGGTTCGGGACTTACTGAGCGTTTTCAAAGTTAAAACATCTAAACAAATTATAGCGCAGCTCTAGTTTTTTACTTGTTGGTCAGATTGTTTGTGGAATACATAGTAATAATGTACGTAGGTCACAATGAAAGTTTATATAAATTAAAAAAAAACGAAAGATGTAGAAGCGTGTTACTATTTTTATTGCTTTTCGTCTCCTTTCCTTTCTAAGCACCGTCGCATGCGATGGAGTCATTGACTGAAACAGTTGGCCCACTCTTCTTTAGGGATCTTTTCAATGCCTTTTTTAAACGCAGCCTTCTTCGGGGTTCATAAAACGAATTCCTCTAAGTTTATCTTTTATTTTTGGAAATAAAAGTCACAAGACACTGTCCACCTGACAGGTCGGGACTGTAAGGAGTACCTATGACTCACTAACTCCACACCTTCGATAGACAAATATTTGATAGTCCGTCTTGAGGAGTGAGCTGGAGCGTTGTCGTGGTGAAGGAAATTCCTGCTTCTTGGGCGCTGCTGTCTTACATTTTTCAAGACAACTGGTAAACAATGACTAACATACCAATCTGCAGTAATAGTCCTTTTATCTTCTAGGACAATTATTGCGAAATGACCCGTCCGTCCAAAGAATGAGGCAATCATCATTTTCTGCCCTTTTTTACTTTTGTCGGCAAATCTTCGAATGGAAACATGCATTGCACAGATTGTCTTTTGGTTTAGGGTTCATAACAATATATCCAGCTTTCAGGACCTGTGACGATGTCATAATTACAGCATTCGAGTCACCTCCGTCATACATTTCAAGCATTGGGCGGCATTCCGTCAAATTATGAGGTATCCATCTAGCTAGTACAAAGCTTCCTACGCCTAAATGTTCATGTAAGACTTTTTGTACTTGACTCATACCAATGCCTAAAGCTGCCCGAATCTGTTGATATGTCACCCTTCTATCAGCTTCTATCATTAGCCGCACAGCGCTCGCGTTATCTTCAGTAGTCGCCGTAGAAGGACGTCCTTCTCGCGAAGCATCAGTGAGTTTGCTTCGATCACGTTTAAACTCATTAAACCAGTTGTAAACAGTGGCACGGGGTGGGGCTTCGTCATGAAATACTAATCGAAGTCTATCGCAACATTGTTGTTGAGTAAGACCGCCACGAAAGTCGTAATAAATCATAAAGCGAAAATTTTCTGTAGTCTCTCAAATAAATTTCGACGCACGACAGACACTTTAAATTGCCGCCAATTTGTAAAAACAAATGACATATGAATTAATTACACATCTGCAGATTCCCAATGAGTTCCTAATTTGAAATTTAAAAACATTTTTCATCTGGCTGCTTTTCTTACTGGCCTATTCTAAAAACGTTCAGTGTGACCTCCCGTATGTGACTGCTGACTGTTAGTTATTAATTCAAATTAAGTTCAATTGTAATTTTTATACCACTAAGCATATAGCCCTATAGTATAGACGTTTGTAATACTAAAGGCATAACTCAACATTGGCGACACTTCAAAAAAATTAAAACTTCTTTTTCTATAGATCCTATACTTGATGTATCTCCGCCTTTAAGAGTACAGACAGTATAAAAAGTAATTCTTCTTTAAACAATTATCGGTCACACTTTCTCCAAAAGCATTTTGACTGACGCTACTGTTGGTGATAAGTTGATAACTGATAACAGGTCGTTGACCCCTTATCAGATGGCATCTGTAATCACGATAGTATACAACGTAACATAATTTTATCTGCGTTCTGTGGTAGCATGGAAAATATTTGAATAAGATCTTTGGTGAGACTTGATTATCAAGGTCGGTACTTCATTTGCATTCCTCTCCATCTCGTATTTAAAAACCTTTCAGTTCTAAGCAATAAGACCGCCAATTGCGCATGTGTAATGTTTCATTTATTTAAGTAAGTTTTAGTAAGTACTGATTTTAAAACTGGGAGCCGTTGAGTGCAAGTCGCACAAGATCGGTCGGAAATCTATGGGGAGAATAAAATAGTATTATTGACGATCTCCGTGGCGCAGTGGGCGAATAGCCGACTGAGGCGCAGGGGGTAGCGGGTTCGATTTCCGCCGCGGAACAGATATTTGTTCCGAGTCTGATTGTTTTTCTATATATTATAAGTATGTATTTACAAAAAAAAGTATCTAAGTATTCTATTAGTTATCTGGTTCCCATAGTACAAGCTCTGCTGAGTTTGGGGCTAGATAGCGCTGTGTGAAATGTCCAGCAATATTTATTTATTTATAATATAATATGATAATAAATCATTTAATTCAAACAACAATAAAATAGTTACAGGACAGTTAATAACTTATTCTACGGCCTATAAACATGTAGGTATACCTTACCTTATAAATACGGGATTTCTCACGTAACGTTTTATCACATTATAAATCAAATGTTATACCTTAGCCTAAAATACATAATAATAATGAATACTTCTATTTATTTTCACTACAAACACTGCAATTTTGGAATTCTCGGTTTTCTATATCCGTCCTCGGAAACGACGAAATACGAGTACGACATAAAAAATAAGAAATAAAATCATGGAAACCATCACACTAGTATTATAAATGCGAAAGGTTGGATGTTTGTTTTTTACTCAATCACGTCGTAACGGCTGAACCGGTTTCGATGAAATTTGGTATATGAAATGGACAAACAACGCGTGCGAAGCTGCTGGCGGAAAGTAGTAAACATAACAATTAAAATATGAATATCGTAATTGAAGTTAAGTATTGCCTTGTCTTTAATCAACGGTCTCTAACAGACAACTTTTGGGTGGAATTGAGGCGTTATATCTTCAGCAGTGGATGTCCTGATACGATTATGGTGATGATAATTACTGGTGTTTCGTGCAAGAAAGAGTAATATTTTTATCTCATTTTAAAGATCAGCATTTTTTTTAAGAGTTAGCTTTTTAAGTTTTATTTAGGGTGCCTTGCGCAACGATGCCTAAACGTATTTATTGGCTAAACATAATTTAAGGAGTTGTCAAATCATACTTATACGTAAAATTTAAACATGTTTAGAACTAAATACGTTTAGAGATCGTTGTGCAAGCCTCAGAATTCATTTAAACAGTCAAGAGTAACATAACAGATAAATCCAAACCTATTTATATAAAAAAACTTAAAAACTAACATAGATAAAAAACAACAAAACAAGATAATAACTGGTGTTCTGTGCAAGAAAGAGAATCTTTTTATCTACCTATCAAATTTTAATGTTCGGCATTTTTTAGATTTAGCCGTTTCTGTTTTATCTTTGAATAATAGCAACAAAAATTCCATAATATCTTTATTTATATCAGACTATCAGTCGGAGGTGTTTGACCTAAACTATTATAAAAATTTTGGCAGCCGACCAAAACTCCAAGAAGCAAAATATATATCTAAATAGAACTGGCATTTCAGAGAGCTTGAACGAAGATAAAATGTCAGACAATGCAAGTTATTGTGACCTAGACCGAGATTTTGGAGCTAACTGCCCTAATTTTAGCCGGGTCGGTAGGTAATTATATACTCTGGATCGCTCTGGAGTTCTATGAGGGAGACCTATGTCCAGCAGTTGACATCCTACGGCTGATATGATGATGTAATTAAGCAGCATTCGCACACACCGTTTTGGTTCTACGTTCTTGATGCGTACAGATAAGGTATGGAACACTTTACTGTCGCTTGTTTTTCCTAAAGAATACAATCATAGATCTTCGTACTTCATCTTATGCACATCATCGCTTACCATCAGGTGAGATTGTAGTCAAACGAAGATCAATCCAGTCAATAAAAAAGTCCCATAAATTTGTATGTCATTCTGAAACCAAACTAGAGTGCCCTTGTAACTTGTATTTTAGGAACCAAGGATCATCATATCAGCCAAGGGAGGTCTACTGCTCGACATGGTTTTATAACTTCCTATGTCTAGCATTTAGTTATCATATTTAGAATTTAATTTTAAAACATACATACCTACACCCGGCTTCCAGCAATCCTTATTAGTTCATCTTTTTATCTAGTCTAGTAGGAATGAATGAATGAAAATACTTTATTGTACACAAGAAACAAACATAAAAATAAAAATTCACAAAGCAACAAGTACAATGGGCGGTCTTATTGCTTAGAAGCGATTTCGGATTTAGGAGTAATATGATAACTTTTTTCCGTTTCATGAAGCTCTAACATCTGGCTATTAACCTTCCAAGGCCGTAGACAGAGAAAGTATACGTCTCATATGTTAAAGAGAGACAGATGCTCCTGAAAGATGCTACCGGCGGATGCTACCTGCAGGTGTATGACCTGTTACGTTATGAAACTTCATGAGTTCATGCCAAATTGTCTAATTATAAATAGCTCAGACAATTGTATGACTGTACTTCAGGTGAGCACTGAAACCCTTACCTCTTTTTATAGGGTTCCGTATTCGAACTGAAAACCCTTATAGTTTTAAGAGTATTATGGAGTATTATTACACTCTCAAGATCCTGGCTAAGTATAAGGATGTGTTACTTGATCCAGATTTCTGGGCAGTCGGCATTCTTTACAGGCGCTACAGGGAAGCAAAATCAAAATCCCCCAAACAAATCAAAGTGTTAGTTTTAAGTTTGTTGTGGAATGAGTTACCATCTGAGGTTTTCCCGTTAGGCTACGATATGGTACGCTTCAAGAGAAATGTAAAGAGCTTTGTGTAGGGTAGGGAACGCATCGACAATACCCCGAGTATTGCGGGTGTCAATCGGCGACGGTGATCGCTTACCATCAAGTGGGCCGAAAGCCTATTTCTCCACAAATTACATTAAAAAATAATTATGTATGTTTTTTATGTCTTTATGGTATCTTTATGGTATGAACCTTGTTATCATATTTTGTATGTGCACATTGTTCCCTGAAAAAACTTTATATTATTATTATTAAGTACATAGTTCGTTTTAAGAGTAGTAGAGTTTCTTGTGAAACGGCGCTGGGGGAAGTATGACCATACCATCGCAACCATTTCTTCTTCCAAGCAGTATTGCTGTATTTTGGTTTGAAGGGTATGATTTCCGGTAAAATTACAGGCACATGAGGTTTTACAGCTTATGCCTCAAGTTAACGCAGGGCATCGTAAGGCGCCTTTCTAGGGTCCGTGACTTTACTTTGTTATAGGCGATGGTTACCACCTAACATCAGGTGGGCCATATACTTGTTCCATCTCCAGGTCGTATAAAAACCATGACCATTTGTAGACATTTGTACCTCATTCGTGAACTATTTAAGGTACAGTGAGTGACAAAAGTTGATAAAAAGATTCAGAGTTTATTGCGTTACTTTAGGATTTTTTACTTAGAATACTCGTAATTTATTTTGAAATCACTAAATGTTAATCAAGTATTAGATGCTGTCCATAGAAAGTTTTATTTTTTGCTATCCCTATTACATGTGTTTGAATCTTGGGCAGCGTTTGGAATTTCAAAAAACATTGTAAAAAAGATATGTTTTTAACGTGTTCCTTTTATTGTTTCAGGTAAGTTCGTATGCTGATTCCACTGTTTCAATAGGTTTGTAAGTAATAATAAAAATAGTTTTTTTTAATAAAAAAAATCTCTCGGTGAAAATGCACTCGAGGTCCAGAACAGGCTGGCAAAATGGCAGAAAAACTGGAAGTTGTGTCTGCAATAAAGAAGAATGTATTTATTTATTTATAATAAACAATAAAACAAAGACTAAATACACAATGGGCGGTCTTATCACTAAAAAAAATTAACGATAAGACCGTCATTGTTCAGACATTATTTGTATGGAGAGGATTATAAAAAATGAAGGATTACTTCAGGATAATTTAATGAAACCGAGAGATAAACTTAGTCCCACAACGTGTACAAAATATTTGTATGAATCTTTATAAAAATAATGTAACTCGAGACGTGTTATTAAAAAGTGCAATGATTTCTAAAGTGGCCGCTTTTTTGTGGTTAAAAATATAATAGTTTCAGACATAAATTGTACCCCAGTTTCTGTGCCAAGAGCTAAGTTGAATGTACTAAACAATTAGAGACAAATTTAGGTACATGCCTGGGAAGAATAGTCTGAAAATATTTTCAAAAAATAGGTTTAAAAAATAAATCCAACTTTTGAAACTATCATGGTTATGAACACTATTCGCAGACTTCAGTTTACCCGTGATCACGGCGCATGCAACTGCGTCGAAATATCGGGATACTCAAAAACTCACAAATCATGGTAAATATCCCGTTTTTAGTAATAATATTAAAAAATAAGGTTTTGTTATTATAATAAAATCTGAGAAGTTGAATAAAAGAATGAAAATATTTTATTGCCCACCACAAAAGGCATAAAAATATAATATACAAAGCAACAAGTTTTTACCTGTCACTGTTGACTGATAGAAAATGCTTATAGCATTAAGTCCTCCGTTTGTACATTTTACTGTTTGTGCAATAAATAATTAAACAAACAAACTAGTACAATGGGCGGTCTTATCACTTTGAAGTGATATCTTCCAGTCAACCTTTGGATGAAGAGGATTTTTGTCCATTTACACAGTGCACTCGCTATTCGTCTTGTCATTCACCTCGTCTTAGGCGCGAATGAGGAAACGTGGTATAAATCGTTCAGGACGCTGCATGTCTTAAAACCTTTACCACTGGATCACTGCCTCACCTGGTTAAGAAGAAGAACCTGTTAACTCTGAACTTAAAGACTCCAATCGAAAATCTAAATAAATAAATATTGCTGGACATTTCACATGGAGCTATCTAGCTCTAAATTAAGCAGAGCTTGTACTATGGGAACCAGATAACTGATAGAATACTTATATATTATTATATGTTAAATATATATTTATAATAAATAGAAAAAAACCAGGCCCGAAACCAATATCTGTAGATCATCCAAACATATGTTCACGGCGGGAATCGAACCCGCAACCTCCTGCGTCATTGATATTTATAATTGAAAAATGAGTAAGTAACGAAATAGTTATGTTTGCATCTAGATCTACAAGGTGTTTCATTAGATATGTATCTGCAATTAATCATGTTAATAACAAGTTCGTACATGTAGCTCAGTCGTTCACTTGACGTTAATCTTGTTTATAAAGCGAGGGTAGACAGAGCACTGACAGAAATAAACGGATAGATACTTAGTTCGGGGCATAGCGGCGTCGCCTAGCCGTAGCCAAGGAGCTGCTGATCCGCTTTGATTACGTGCTTACGCTAGGTTGACGCCTGGTTGACGACGAGGCGAAAGGCGATACGGTGACAATCCCTTTCCGAGTTGATATGTGTTTATTCATTGTTAAAAACTAGATATTGCATAAATTCTAAATAAACAGGATAAGTTTCTCTTACTATTATCTTTGGTGTAACATTGCATCATAAGAATACTGGTAGGGCCACGCCGCGAGAGCTATCAAAATTTTGACCGTGATACAAATGATATAGGTAATTACAGCTAATTAAAATAATTAGAGACCACGCACGTTAGAAAAAATAATGCAAACAAAACCAATTGATGAAACACGTTCAGATATCCACTTGACAAACAGCTAAATACCCCGTATCAATTCGTCACGTCTCATTTATAAACTTTTTAAGACCGCCGAAAACTATGGCAACCAGCCAAGAACAGACAGACCAATAAAACGTTAAAAATGATGTTGTATCGTGGTCGATCGTGTTGTTTGTAAGTGATGATTGACAGCGAAATAAAACAACGTTGCGTCATTCTTTGAAAATGTCACAACACTTTTTGGAGGCAGACCACTGCTTTAGGATTTAACTAAGTTTGATAAAATTATTCTTTCCTGATATAACACAAAATATTAGGCGGATTTATCTCTTATCTTTGTACTTATCTTGCAGCATGAATATCATCTATAAAATCTTTAAATATCCATGATGTAATCCAATGGAAATCGAATGTTTTTTCATCCAGTTAAATAGGTTATGGATGAAAAAAACATTCGGGGAGAACATAAAAGGATACTGAAAACTCAAAACCTTACTCAAGCAAACTTCTACAAGAGGACTCATAGTAATCCACCATTATATTAAACTTATATTTATTTATTTCGAAAACCAACAGCTAACATACATAATATGAAACAATGTAAATAAAAGAAAGCCAATAATAGGTTTTCACGACTAAACAACAAAATAAAACAAAATGTACAACAAAATGAACAAAACCTGTACATATATATACTATATTACTATACTATACTACCTATATATGATATATGCATATAATTATCATATACCTGTTCAGCTCCAATCACCTATTTTTAATCCACTCAATCTCATCCAATCATAATTTATCGACACCTTGCGAAGGAATGCATACTGTAATTAGTAACCATTTGCAGTCCTTATTAGTGGCAACAACTGATAATTTGCAAGCGGCGCCCGCGCAGACCGCATCGCAATTGTGTCACCTAATTGTCCAACTCGCCGCACCGGAACAGAAGAGTGGAGTCGCCCTTTTTTCATCCCTGATTTGGAAACATGAAACAAGTACAGCCTTTTTGAGATGGCCCGTTTATCGATATTTGTTTGTGGCTCTTCCACTTCTTAATGATCGACAAAGAGAAAGACCGTTAGATCGGATACCTAGAAAGATGCTTAGAACGGAAACTACAGCTCCCTTCTATCATCGCACTGCTTGCCATCAGCAGGTTATCCATCCTTGGAGGCGATGTGGTCGCATACTTTGAGGTTCCAGAGGATTTTTCTTCCGTAAACACTTATGTTGTAGAATGGTCTTCCTGCCGAGGTTAGACTTTCTCTAGACACTAAATACGTTTTAAGATTTAAAGCCTCGGCAACGCGCTACTTTTACCATTAGTGTTACAAACGTCCATAGCCTACGGTAATCGCTTACCATCAGTTGGACCGTATGCTTGTTTGTCTTAATGGTAAAAATACCTTGGTTACAGTCTCATAGGACGAAAATGCACCCAACCATAGTCTTTACAAACTAAAGTTGACTTTTTTATTGTTCACAATAATTAGCACTTCGACTGTATCTATCCTAAAATACCCGGTGATTAGCTATTATCACCTTGCCCTGTATACCCATCGCTATTAATGTAATATTATAAGTCTTAGTGCACTCCACAGATCTCCTATTCTCATTACTTATCGCGATCGGTGTACGATTCAATATGACCGCATGTTTGTGGGGACTGGTTGCTATAGAGCCTTCTTATAGTTACGTAGCTTCGGTAGCTTTACCAAAGTTAGGTTATCTAATACTTATTTTCTTCCTGTATTGCTATTGCTTTCTATTTTTTAATTAATTTAATTAGAATAGTCATTTTATCTATAAAGAAATGTAGATCATTTTTACCGCAAGGCTATATGTTTAATTGCATATATTTTCTTCGGAAATAATTTTTTTAATCCTAATATAGCGAAATGGGTATCAAAATTTAGGTATTGACGAGACGATATATGTGAGTAATGTATTCAAAAAACTGATCGATCTGCAGTCGCCTTTCGCTTTTTTTCAAACTGATTTAAATATTGTCTAACCGAAAGACTCGTTTCCAAAAAAACTTGTTTGCCAAAGTATCGCGATAAACTAATAACTTCAAAGCAAATCAGGTAAAACTAAATTTTCATAGCTTTTCCGACTATGGACCATCAAATTACGAATGCCACAACATCCTGTCTTGATCTGTAATCACCTGAACAAGTCCGGCCATATACGGCCGAGAGTATGGCCATATACCTCACAGCAAATGACCATATTTTCACACCTCAAGCGATTAGTAATTGCAGGCAAATTGGCCTGTTTGTATCGAATATTAAGTGGTTTTTACTATGCAGGTATGAGCTTGGTGTAATTTTTCAATCTTGTTTTGATTTTACAAGATAGATACGAATAATTATGATTTCAAAGGTGTTTGGTTTGCAGAGAGCCCTTTCTATTAATTTATTAGACGATATAAAAGATTACCTGCCTTTTTTATATTACCTAGAGATGGCCAATGATCAATTATATTGATCATTATCATTGATCCTATACCTATACCTATAGCAAAGTATTGCTTCGTAGGTCACGCACCTTAGAAACGATGCACTGCCCTGCGTCCATCAATTTGAGGCATACAGGTGTAAAGCCTCATGCGCCTGAATTCACCTGAAACCATACCCTGCATAAAAACACAGAGAAACATACCAATGCTGCGTGGTGGCAGAAACAGGTATTTTTTTTATTATTTTCGGGAAACTTACAGGTACACAGAAAAACTAATTATACTATAATACATGCAAAAAAGGCATGTGTACTTAAGGCCAATTACAAATTTACACAGATAAATTAAAAAAGATTTAGGTAAAAACACAGCTACAGAGGCCGAAACCCGTTTGAAATTATAATATTATTATTAATGAGAGTTTTCGGTGTGTAGATTAAGAAAGAAAATAAAAAAAATAAAGAAAGAAAGAAAATACATTTATTTGCAAACATAACAAAACAAAGACATACTCAGTAACAAAAATAGCACGACAATAGAAATAGCAATATAAGAAACAAAAATAGTAATAGTATTTTACAAACTTTCGCGATCACTGTACATAATTACTGATTAAAACGGGTATTTATCGAGTATATACCTTTTTTATTTGTTATCCAGACGTTTCGGCTGTGTTACAACAGCCGTGGTAACGGGTGGACTTACGTCACGGTATAACGTCGGGATAACAAATAGAAAAGGTACGTACGCGATAAATATCCGTTTTAATCAGTAAAAATAGTAATAAAAATAAAAAAACGTAAAATAGTGACAACATAGTACATACGTCCAGGTTAGGAGCGTCTGCAAACTAGGTTCCGGCTCAGCATTATGCGCCACGCACTAGTAAGTACGAGTACGCAGCGCGCTGATCTTCCGCCGGCTCCTACATGCAGTACCGGATAATCCGATTTTATTAATTGTCAGCGAAGAATTTATCCGCAAGCAAGCGTTTTAACTTGCTTGTTGAAGTATTGAATAGATCAATATCTGCATCTGCCAAAGTGTTAAGCGAGGCGCTTGCTCGAATAAAAAATGCGTTCTGTCTGTTCTTGGATTTAACTAACAGAACATGTAAAATGTGCGGTCTCCTTAATATGACTCTGCAGTAGCTCCAGTAACTCAGAGCAGTCAACCCTGCCATTTGCAATGCTCAGGAGATACGACAAATCGGAAATGTTTCTATGTTCATACAGGGGAAGGAAGTGAAATTTACGACATCTAATAATACTACGCGTCACTGTATTTACGACATTAATTTAAATCACGGTTAGGGCTGATGGCTAGTATTGTTGTTAAATAGTTTTTTTTTCAAATTCATTACCATGATTTTTTTTTATTTTCGGTCTCCCTTAATTTCAAGTCTTAAAATATCAATGAAACAGCCTGTATAAAATAGGTAAACAAATCATATTACCTGTTAAACTGACTAAGCGGCATCGGCGCTAAGGAGCCGCCGTCGCCGATTTACACTAAAAATTGTTTATCGGAAATGTATCGATTACTGGATATGCCAGCGACCGGTATTAAACCAATCTCTAAAATCAGTTATTACGATTCTGCATGTGTTTAAATTAGTGTCGTGAATGTGGTGACAGACTGTATAATCAGAAAGATAAACTTTTGCACGAAACTGCAAGCAAAAATCTCTTTTGTATTCTTTCTAAGCGTGTAGAATACATGATGTATGGTATGGTTGTAATTCCCAGGCGAGCCCTTTCACAAGGAACTCTTCTAAACATATATAAAGTATATCAGAAGAAAGAATCTCTGTGTCAATTCTAAAGAAGAATTACATTAAATTGTGTAGAATACAATATTGCGTTGGTAACTAGCACGGTAGACCCATGGGTGTAGTACATAGGCAGTTCTATTTATGTTAGGTAGCGCGTAGGTACCCAGTACGTAAAATCTTTATGTACATAAAGGCTCATTGAACAGCACAATACAGGCCTTGATAATATATGAAATTTGCTCTCCCAACTTTACGATACACTAATGTTCTATACATTTATTCATGGACTTCAAATATATTATTTAAGTTTCTGAGTGGTAAAATATGGGCTCTCTTTGCCAACATATGAGGCAACAATGTAGAATTTATACAAGGGAAGCGTTTCCAATCGCTTATTATAACCGTATTGTGTCTGAGATATTTACCTGCTGTTTTTGCAACTGATTTTCTTAGAGACGATCTCCGTAGCGCAGTGGGCGAATAGCCGGCTGAGACGCAGGAGGTAGCGGGTTCGATTCCCGCCGCGGAACAAATATTTGCATGATCTACAGATATTTGTTTCGGGTCTGGATGTTTTTCTAATATTATTTACAAAAAAAGTGTATTAGTATTCTGTCATTTATCTGGTTTCCATAGTCTGCCAGTTTGGGACTAGATAGCGCTGTGTGAGATGTCCCGCAATATTTATTTATCTCATTATGATGTCCGTAGGATGTCCTCTACTGAGCATAACCGTTCCTCATAGATTTGATCTTTACCTTCCCAGACCTGTTTTGTCGGCATGCACCTGACACAAACAGTTTTTTTTAATGTACTTAGTACTAGTTGTATACCCGCGACTTCTTCTGCAGTTTTCTGGATCTCGACAACAGTGCAACTTACCGGGTCCAATTGTGAACCTAAGCCATCCAGGGACCCAATCAAATATACACAAAAAAAAAAAATTCACCAAAATCGGTTTAGGTATAGGTACCTTTTTGAGTTTTGGCAAGACTAACGAACATCAGTTGGTTTTTATATATAAAAGTAAAACCATAGTATGTATATCATCCAGTGTGTAATGATTGTCTGGTCCATAATTTGTTTAATCTCAAAATTTTAATCCCGAGGCAGGCCGAGGAAGCGTTGGCGTGACGACCTTGATGAGTTCCAGGATGGCTGGTGCGACGTGGCGAGTGATCATGAGATATGGAGGAACATGGGAGAGACCTTTGCCCAGCAGTGGTAAAGTCAACCCTAACTTTTGCACTGAGAGACCGACTGACAAAGATAAACGCGTATCTCATCATCACTTTAAACTGTAGAGACTTCAAGTTCACGTCACGTCGGTTATTAAATATAGCACTAAAAGCTGACAACGATTGAAATATTAATATTACTAGCAACCACCACTTTCATCCCCTAATCTCTTATAAGTAGGGGATCCATCATACAAATTGATAAACAGAAATACTTGATTAATATACAACTCTATACAGTAATATTAATATCAAAACGTAATCCAACATAATCTGGACACTAATATCAGCAATACACTACCCATCGGTAAAAACTAAGGGCACAGTGTAAGTAATCAAACAGTTGAGCAACTCTATAGATAAAAAAAAAATATTTATAAAATAAATCTTCGACCTTAATACTATAAGTTCAAGCACACGAGGAAAAACAATACAAAATTCAAACTATTCAAATTATACATGTATAATAATGTTTTGTTTTTGAAAATAAATTACAGTTTTATAGTTTGGTCGGATTTCTTACCTACATTCTTGTGTAATGTAATTACATGTATTTATTTTTGGAAACTGCCCATTCTTAAAATTATTGCCAATATATTTGTTCACTTTACGATGTTTCTATATAAAGTATTAGTTTTATATGAAAACTGTTAGGCATGTGGCTTCATTTGAATATTATGTTCGAATATCTTCATTTAAATAGGTATTTAAATGAAATTTAATGCAAATAAAATAACTTTTCAAGTAAATCTTTACAACAAATAAGTGCGGGTTTTTTTAAAGAAGGTTATATGTAGTCAGTTAATTCCAGTTAATTAGGAAGGTTTATACTCTGTAGTGGGTGAAGTCGGGCTGTGAATAATGATGATGATTATAATTAAAAATAGTAAAACTTTGAGTCCGATATCTTTCGTAACCTAGGGATTGTCATTAGATTCATAATTAACCTACTCATTTAATGGAAACATGTTTATTAGGAAAAGTCCTGAAAACTCATCACCTTTTACGTTTTGCGATTTGATGCGCAAATAATCTTTTCACCACATCTTTTCACTACAGTACAGTTTCATATTACTGTTTTATTTATCTTCTTTTGTTTATTTTCTTTTATTCTTTATTGTACTTACACAAATAGATTTACAGACAAAAATAGCTTACAAAATTGACATGTACAAAGGCGTGCTTAACCCTAATAAGAGTTTTTTTATTATATTTATTATTAGTTGTTGTATTATTTTACTCTGTGTCGGCACACAACACGTGCTGTCCATTTCTGCTTCGCTCATTACTTTTCATCCCAAGGTTGCCTGGAGAAATCGTTTTCAGCGACAAGGCCGCCCATTGTACTATATTTAGTATTAACCTAGCTCTTTAAGTATTCCTGGTGTACAATATACGTAATTCTATTATATTCTATATTTTCTTATAAATGTGTCCAATTCTACGCATCGAAATTACTTTCAGTTAAAACTATTCAAACTTTCGCGATCAATGTACATAATTAGTTATTTGAACGGGTATTTATCGCGTAGCAACACAGTCAAAACGTCGGTCGGGATGACAAATTAAAAGGTACATACGCGATAAATACTACCCGTTTAAACAAGTAATTAAAACTATTCAGTTTGTACGCACTGCAGTTGTATTACTGGGCTGACGTCTGCACTGTGTCTAATCTGTGGATTGAGTCGTCATGCTTTGAGTAGCGCAGATCGCTGTCAGTGTTATGATTAGCTCTTTTTGCCGACCCTTGAGGTCCAAGTCATAAGAAACTCTCTGCAACCTTTATAGACCGTGCATACATTGATACATTGGCATACATTGTGTACCAAATTCGGCATTGCGTATGCGGGCATTCCAGAAAAACCTCTACGAAAAACATGTAATTTTAAAAGCTTCGTTCTCCGATGTGAAGATCCATCTGACGGCTATTTAAAAATATATATTTGACCCCCCTCCACTCCACCTCCCGCGATGACGTCATAGACTGCAGGTTCAAAATTGATACCAGTGTAATCAAAATGGAAAATTAATTAGAAATCATTAAATTCACAAAAAAACTAGTGGTAGTACCCCGTCTTTTACCCACCTCGATTTTTATAAATAAAATTTTGTTTGTACAATACCTTTCTTTGTTTATAAAGTTATTTTGTGTTTAAGTTAAATAAGTTTTATTTCAAATAAATTTATTTAAATTAAATTATACCTGTTTCTGCCGCCAAGCAGCATTGCTTTGTTTCGGTTTGAAGGGTATGGTTGTCGGTAAAATTACAGGCACATGAGGCTTTACACCTGTATGCCTCAGGTTGATGGACGCAAGGCAGTGCATACCTACAAGGCAATACTTTGTTATGGGCGATGTTTACCATGTAACATCAGGTGGGCCATATGCTTGTTGTATCTCCAGATCGAACAAAAAATAATAATTAACACTTTTTAACAAAAATATAACCGACTTCAGATAACAGTAAAAACCAAATTACTGTACCAATTTTGATAAAATTTCCATGGGATCAATCTAAACTTATATCCTTTCAAATAAAAAAGAATCATCAAAATCGGTTCACCCAGTCAAAAGTTCTGAGGAAACAAACATAAAAAAGTCGAATTGAGAACCTCCTCCTTTTTTGAAGTCGGTCAAAAAGTACAAAATTGCGTTTTCAGACAATCACTGTTAATAACCTTTTCATTTAAAACCGAAGTTTTATTGACAAGTTTATATTTTTAGATCCGCTTTTAACTTGACCAACATATCCCATAAAACCTAAGTCATAATCCTAACACGCCTATTTTATACTAATAATATAGTTCTAATTACCTAAAGAGAAGCTTATACGAGTATCATTAGGGAGCAGTAAAAACAGATCTCCAGAGTCGTAAAACTCTAATTTGATATATTATTTAATGTATTGAGACGTCAATCACATGGCTACAATTTTATAATTTTTATGGACTTGTGAAGTTCGTTGGGAATTCGAGGCTACATTATTTTTTTTTACGACTTCGTGATGGAACATTCATATGGCCCACCTGATGTTAAGTGATAACCAACGCATATAACAAAGTATTGCCTCGTAGGTCACGTGTCTTAGTAACGTGCCCTACGATGCACTGCCCGTCGTCCAACGCCTCCGATCGCAGAAGACCTGTACTATAATCAGTCCTATAATCAAAAGGTTGTCTGGAATAGATCGCTTTCTTTAAAGATTCCGTTCTTCCATTATTGTTTGTTCTGTGTTGATGTTATTTTTGATAATTTTAGTAGACATTCTTTATGAAACTGAAAAGTTATAGTTCCGATACCTGTCTATTTGAACTTATATACAGGGTGTTTGGTAATATACTGACGATATTCAAGTGACGGTTTCTCAAACCATAAAATAGACTTCTAAAAAAAAATTACTAGTTATATTATAAAATTTTAATGAAAATCGACTAAGTTACTGCCTACATAACTTACTGCCTACTCTTGCAATCGACATCCAAAAATATAGGCCGATTTGATATCTCTTTCGGAAATGGCTGCGGGTTTTGGGTTAGAAAGGGACAACAAGAGATATCTCGTGGCGTCACCAATACAGTATCTGTTGTTAAATGGCAAGCATTAAGCAATAGTACAACATAAGTATATTAAATTGTTTGTTTTTACATGCCAAAATAAATTTCACATTTCTATGGTAAACATTTTACAAATTTATTTAATAAGCTAATCAAAATAACCCCTTTAATTGTTGTGCGTTTATTATCAAACACCCTATGTATATTATTATTGTTCATATTATTTTTAGTCTAACGTAACTTAGTGTTCTACAATACAGTGAAAAGTAGTAGCAGTACCCACAGTCAAAATTAAATTAAATATACGTTATACTAATTCTCATTCTGTTGTATTTGTTTGGTTGGTTTATTAGACATTGCATTATCACACTAATATTATAAATGCGAAAGTTTGAATGTTTGTTTATTTATTTATTTATTTGTAACGGCTGAACCGATTTCGATGAAATTTAGTTTGTACGTAGATTATAATCTAGTCTAACATATAGGCTACTTTTTATCCCATAAATCAAGTCCCATGGGATAAAAATGGTATGTCATGTCAAGATGTACCAGCGAGTTTAGCTTTATTTCTAGGTTACCTAACACATTTAGTAGTGGACGAAGTCGCGGGCAACAGTTAGTAGGAAATAAAGAATATTCATTCATGTAGATCATATTTTTGATATTATCACAAAAATTACAAACCTTTATAAATCGGACGCCAGAAGCCAATCCACACGATCCGATTATCTAAAATTAAAATTTTAAAAAAATCGTTTAATCTACATTTAACGAGACATATTTATTGTATTCCCAGCAGTGGGTAAAGTTGGGCTGTGAATGATGAGTAATTAAAAAAGTATATAGATTCAATAGAAAGTACAACCCTATTAGCTTGCAACACCGCTACTGAAATAGATGAGTTGTTTTAGCTCCTTTTATTATACGTATGTACATATGTGATAGACCGAGTGAGCTCTGTAATAGTCCTACTTCATAGAGAACTAGAAGACTAATTCTCATAACTCAAAAACTCCAACGATTTAGTCGCGATGACGTTTACTTTATTTTATTTTTATGTGTGATTTTTATGCGTGTATATTTTTTTTTTATAAATTATAGGCTAGCGTTTGACCACTATCTCGCCTGATGGTAAGCGATGATGCAGTCTATATGTCATACCAGTAACAATTACAAATACGCCTAATTATCTACTACTACTAAGGTACTGAAAAAGTATGGGCTGCTACACTATGGGACGATAACATCGTGAAAGTAGCAGGAAAGACAAGGAGCAGAGTCGCCAGAGATCGCGAAAAATTTAAAGAGCTGGAGGAGGCTTCTACCGCTTAAAGTTGTGTTTGCATACAAAATAATTAAATTTAAGTCTCTAATAATATAAATTCAAATATATATAATATAATAAAGAAAATAAAAGTTTTGTACTGAGTACAGTAAAAAATTTTATTTTCTTTCAAAATTTCGAATACGAAATCATAAAGAGATTGAAATCTTCCTCTTCACAGAGTATGTTTATTATGCGAAGGGCCCTCGTTATTGGCGCTTCCTTCATCAGGTTAGGTCTAGCCTAGGATAATAGGAACAGTTTGTGTGCCCGCGCGCGGATTTAGATGATTATAAAAGGTGTTGCAATTTAAACTAATTGTCTTATCAAAATCTCGAGAAAATCGATAATATGCTGTTTGACGAAATGTTAGAGAACTAGCGTATTGTACGATGCTCGGCGGCAGAAATAGGTATGGTGGTAGTACTTCCCCGGGCGAGCCCTTTCACAAGCAAATCTACTACTCTTAAACTAAGAGTTCTTCTCTTTGTTTATGTCACTCATTCCGATCCTGTGCTAGTCTAAATCACGTACGACTCACGGTTTTATTGATATCGTCATTGGTTCACAAATTACACATCGATCGGTGCAAGTCCGTACTTTAACTCTATAATGTAGGATTACTGCAGTGTTCTACTGGACTATACCTGTGTGCCCCATTTACATACGTTTGTTTGAATTCCTATGTTTATTATTAACGTTATTAGCAAATTTGTTTTTGTTTCAAGTATTAAAACGAAGTTAAAGTGTACATGCTTTAAATTGTTTATTTATTACGAGTTGCAATTATTAAACGAGTTTTTTTTGTTGTTCTAAGATCTATAGCAAAATTATTGCAGTATGTAACGAGAAATGTAGCTTGATATGTAATATTATTTGTAGTGACCGCCCGAAAGTTCGGTTTCGGTTTCGGCCAGTTATGCCACGAAATCTAGTTACGGCCCTAGTTACAGTTTCGGCCAAAAATGGCTGAAACTTTCGGCCGCGCCGAAACTTGAATTCTTTCGTGAATAATCGTGAGTCGTTCGGCGAACTTCGGGGCTAAATTGTACTCGCCCGCCGCGGTTAATAAAAAAATCAAACACTAAATATTGGAGTAATCTTAAAAATATTGTGAACACATTGATTAAAATATACAATTGAGAGTCTGTAGTTATGTAATATATGTCTAAGTCTAACTGAATATTGTTTTTAGAAAAAATAATTTCCAGGAGTAAGTCTTAGGATATTTATTTAGTTTATATTTGCATGACATACTTAAAAAAATAAAACATACATTTGTTACGCAATTAAATGATTGTATTTTTATTTTATTTAACACTATTTAACTGTCTGCATGTACAATATGCAAATAAATGTGTGAAAAATTAACTTGACTTCAGTATACAATAGAAACTTTAAATATGTTTAAGTAAGTTCGGTTTCGGCTTCGGTTTCGGCAGAAAATCTTGTTTCGGTCGGACACTAATTATTTGTATATTATGCCGCGTTTATGCGAATGTGCAAACGCCAAATTAGGAATTTATGGAGTGAATTTAAACCAACGATTTCATGTAAATTTTAAGACTTAACCATTCTAAGCAAGCTAAATTGAGTCTTTGCTTATCCGTCCTATCTTTAAATGCATCCATCCATTAATATACACCATTTCTATTAAATAGTTTATTATGCAGCTTAGCTACCGCCCGCGTGGTTTGTAGATAAAAATGTAGAAAGACAATGTTTCAATCCAGATCATAATCTAACTATATACCAAATTTTATCAAAATTGATTCAGCCGTTACGTGGTTACAAACAAACATCCAAATTTTTGCATTTACCTATAATATTAGTGATGTGATGTTGCTGAGAATAAATGAACTACGAGTATATGTATATCTAAATCAAAACGGCGATAAAGATCTACTAAAAAAGGAGAAGACGTAATCAAAGATAGTTTATCGAGCTCCTAAGTCGGGTGTCAATCCTTGCAATTAACAGGTTCGATTCCCGGACACGGACACGCTTCATTTACCTAAGTGTATTCACGCGTTCCTTCGCATGTGAAGATTTATTGCATGTTTCTTTTAATAGAGTTTGTTTTTTTAGCTTTGGTAACTTTGGCGGTGAAAAATTAAGAGTATGCTTGAAATAAATCATGTAAGTGTCAGCTTAGCTTGTTTTATCGACATCAATAATTAAATATAAAAAATATAGAATTTGGCTCTCGATTTAATCCGTCGTCCGGTGCTCATCCGTAAGTAAAAAAAAATATTCACTTAAAATAATATAAAATATCTACTTCATTTAAGAAAAGTTATTGATTATTTTTTAACCTTCGACAGATATATATTCTTAAATTTTTCAATCATGAATTGATTTTCATTTGACCACAATCTCACCTGATGGTGAACCATGATATGGTCTAAGATGAAGCACCAAGATCTAGAAGACTGCTATTCATTCTTACCTTAAAGAGGCCCGGATTGTAGTCTTCAGGAAAAACAGACGACGGTAAAGTGTTCCATCCTAAGGTATGCATCAAGAACGTAGAACCAAAACGATGTGTGCGAATGAGTGGAATATTAACAAAGTATGGTAATGAGCCGTGCATCTGCTTGTCCTTTGATGGTTTGAAGGGACTGACTGACTGAGGCTGTTTTCTTGTATGTCTTAGGATAACAAGCGCAATGCAATGCCATGAAGGCCAAGTCCAAGTTGGACCTAACGAGGTACTGCAATTGTTAAAAGTAGGGGTAACTGCTTGAAATAAAGTGGGCAGCTTGTGCATCTTATAAAAAATCGGAGGATCTTGAAAGGGGTTAGAAAACTTTTGGTATAGTCCCGATCTGCCATTTTGTTTTCCCGTTTGTAAAGATCACATTGATAATTAAATATTATAGGTGATTTACATCTTGTATTGTTGTGTTGAGTATTGATAATTTGTTGCCTGCATTAATTGATTAAATCCATTTAGCCAATCAATTATGTAGGTATGTTGGTATACAGCACGGAAGCTCATGCTAAACACTATTAGTGATACTTTGCTGAGATTGATAACAGCAATTATATTGTTTGTTATGTATTTATGACTATGTAATTTGTTAAGTACGAACTGGTGGCGCCAACTTGTTATCTCGAGATGGTTTAATGGAGACTAGTCTTAGGTAAACCTAGGTATTACCTAGGTGTTAAAGAAAATGGCGAAACCAGACCCAAGTGAAATAAATAAATATAGCTGGACATTTCACACAGCGCTATCTAGCCCCAAACTAAGCAGAGCTTGTACTATGGAACCAGATAACTGATAGAATACTTATATACTTTTTTTGTAAATACATATGTACTTATAATATATAGAAAAACACCCAGACACGGAACAAATATCTGTAGATCATGCAAACATTTGTTCCGCGGCGGGAATCGAACCCGCTACCTCCTGCGTCTCAGCCGGCTATACGCACACTGCGCCACGGAGGCATAAAAAACTATTATTATAAACACAATATAAATTGGTAGATAGATAGATTACCTTTATTGAATTACCACGCAAATAGAAATAATACAAATAAGTTATAAGCTAGAATAAAAAACTAATACAACGAGCGGCCTTATCGCTGAGAGCGAGAAACAATCAGAGATAACACAATTGAAACAGATAATTCTAATTCGTGGGTGTAATAAGAGACTGACGTCCCGCATTGGGGTGTATTGTGCATTACCCCCCTTCTAACCTATCCCCAGCCATCCTAACTCCTTGAAGTAACGGAGTAGGACTTTTGGTTGGTGGGAGCAGCTTTCCAGGGCTCTCGTGGATGTTGATGTAGTAGCGGTGTAGGTGGAGGTTGAGGATTCGATGACCCCTTGCAGACCCGTTCTCAGTCTGGCGTCGGTTGTGGCAGTGCAGTGAAGTATCACGTGCTCTACAGTCTCTTCCTCCCGAAGGCATCCGCGACAAAGTCCACTGTCCGTGGCTCCGGTCTTCAGGGAGATGGTTAAGTTCGCAGTGTCCCGTGATGATTCCCACCATCATCCTTAGATCTTCGCGATTCGTTATGAAACAGCTATAACGAATGAATGAATGAATGAAAATACTTTATTGTACACATTATAAAATAAAAATTACAAACAAAATAGAAGACATAAAGCAAACAGTATAATTAATGAAAATATAGAGTAAAATTAGTAAATAGTAGAACGAAGTTCGGTTTAATTAAGAAGGATTTCCAAATAGGAAGGCAATAAAGTAAGACATACGTTTGCTTAGTAGCAAAACATCTCAATTATCGTAAAATGAAAGGCTTTATCACAAATCATAATACTTTTGTATGGTTGGAACATTTCATAAGTAGCATGTGAAAAAGAATAAGAAATTATTATTCATACGTCACACTTGCTACTTTCGTTCGCTTAACCAGCTAAAACTCGTTTCAATGAAATCATTGTTCATCGTAAGTCATCGGTCGTCTGCTAAACATCACAGGTCATTCGGAATTCATCGAGCAGTTTCGTTAAATCTGTTAAGTAGCAGTGTACGAGTTTGAAGAATTACGGAGGCAGGAACTGGATCCCAAACGAGATCAATTTAAAAGTAGACCGCCTGCCAATATAAATTATAATTACGTCAATGGCACCTTAACTTGCGGTCGTTACCATCGGACTTTAAGCGCAAACTTAAAGACTTTTGGTTTAAGTTTAGTACTATGTTATTAGTTTATAACATACGGTAATATAACTGTGAATCTAAAGATTAATAAATAAAATAAATAAGTAACTTTTTAACTAAATATAACCGAAAACAGATATTAGAAAAAAATTGAGGGTTTCCCTCGATTTTTTTTTGGATCTCATCGTCAGATCCTTGGATCTTGACTTGGTGCCAGTGGGACCTGGGAAGTATACCCTTTTAACAAAAAAAAATTATCGAATCGGTCCAGGCGCCTACGAGTAATCGGGGAACATACATTAAAAAAAAAGAAACTTTTTTTGAAGTCTGTTTAAAATAGGTTACATCAGCCATACACCTCAACCCTCAATATAACTTACTCAAAACTCTGTAGGCGAAATCGGCTTGGAGGGTTATTATTATTAAGTATCAGTTTTCTGGTTTCGTTAGTTTTCAGAGAAGACAGATGACGACTGTAGAGAGTTCTTTAAATTAGCTTACACATTACCGAAACGGTGAATGCGAATCGGTGGTAAACTAACGAGCATTGCATTGCACCCAGTCATTCAGCCAAAAAGTCGCATGTGCTTGTAATTTCATTACATGTTGTAAATTCGTGGTCCAAATACCTACACTGTTAATCGCAAGATAATAATCATAAATGCAGACAGGTAGGTAAATTGCAGTTTTATGATATGAATTGCAAATGCATTTACTAGTAAAGTAATGTTAATATTAATATTTACATTTTAATATAATAAATTGATTTATACAGGATATGCACGCGATTTTTTGCGTATCCTTATACACGTCCTTATGTCCTTATAGTGCATAATATTTATATACAGGGTGTCCCATCCAATTCATATATTATTAGATATTTTATCTCTTTTTTTTTATATAACCAGGGCAGTTACACCTGCTTTTATAAACTGCATAACCTCATAGTTCGTGATCTAATATCAATAGGCCTAAATGGCATTGCATTATGCCCGTCACATATCTATGGATCTTGCTACGATAAATCATTATGGCATAACTAGACTGCGAACAGACGGACGGTAGCCGGTTTGTATAGCATTATAGATCGTATCTATCTGATTGCCGATAATAGCTGATATTGATAGCAGGTTCTAGTTATGAAGAATGCAAATAGTATTTTAATTGTTATTGTATATTATCTTGTAGTTATTTGATATGGGCATACCAGATAGTTAAATGTATGTGCCCAGTGTTGGGCGCAAAAAATGTAATTTCGCTTACATACAGGGTGTAACAATGACTCTACAATAATAATTGATAATAAACGGATATTTGTCGCGTATGTATCTTGTTTATTTATTATTCCGACGCGTTTTGATTGCGTTGCAACTATGATGTATACAGAACGCGAACTTTTCAGAAAAACTTTACAATACAGTCGTATTGTGATGAATACATGTTTCTGTCTGTACGGGAATTCAATAAAATGCCGACGCGAGAGCTACTAACCTTGGTTTAATCCGTCTTGCGTTCTGCATGCCCTATGAACTCCGCAATTCCTGCTGATGAGTGTCGTCTTTCTGAGGGATGTAACACGCGCGAAAACTACTTCGCCGCCGGCCGGCGCTGTACACTATATTATTTGGTAGGTGCTTGCAATGAGGGAGGCGCGTGAGAACTGGTGAGCCCGTAGAGACGCATTGACAGTTTGGTATGTCGCTTCGCTCAGCCAATGAGGGTATGTCAAGAAAATGAGGTTTTAATGTACCCTCCAAATTGTGTAATCTACTTCCAATTAATTCCGATACGGAACACTGTCTATGAAACATAAAAGCACATTTATTATATGCACATTATATTTAATACAATTAATTCCAATGAAGTTCCAAGGCAGAGGTCCAAGGCAACGAGTTACACCAAATCGTCGCACACGTTAAGATTTGTTTACAGCCACCATTAAAAGAAATAATGTATTGTTTTTTTTACAGGTAAGTATGAGACTCAAAACCTTTGATGAGATTTGAAACCTTTGATGATAGAGATTTGTGAGTAAAATATTTTTGTTATACTTAGGCATTTTTAACCTTAATAGAATTGAAATAAACAGAGCTTACAGAATTAAATATACGAATTCACCCTGTCTTTACGGACAATATTTTCGTTATATCAGACTAGCTTCCACCAGCGGCTTCGCAAGCATGTTTTGTCATTACTGAGTAGCCTATATTTTAATCCAGTCTATCTATTTACCAAATTTCATCGAAATCGGTTCAGCCGTTACGTTTAGATTGAGTAACAAATAAACAAACAAAATCCAAATTTTCGCATATATTAGTGTGATATCTAAATTTAATTTATGAATTACAAAAAAAATATTGTTAATACTTTTATTTTTGTAATCTGTGTTTATTTCTATGCAATATTTAAGTTAAAATTAACTTTCACTATAACCGCAGTCACGAAAATGTACTTACAAAATTGCCCACATCATCATCTGCATCTGTCTTTTGTGCCCTACCACCTCCAAAAAGATCACTGACAACTTAACAAGTGTCAAATTTGTATTCATAATGTGATTGTAAAGTCCGTTGACTCGCAATAAAAAGAAGATAGAAGTAAAGTGAGAGGTTTAAATAAGACATGAAGTTTTAGGCAACGCGTCTGCAGTGCCATGAGTGCTGCAGGACTATATAGGCGACGGTAACCACTTAACGGAGGCCCGTCAGCTTGTCTAAATGTTAAATAAAAAAAAGTTTGATTTTTAACTTCATTATCTGGTAAATTGATATTGAATACTCACAAGGATGATAATAATTATTATCTGTTACTGGAAGAGCATCCTCAAAATGTGTAGACTGTTTTAAAATTATTCCTGTACCTATCTATAATTTCAATGAATGAATGAGAATTCTTTAATTGGATACAAACACTTCTCGACAACGTAAGAAAGCTCATCCACATATCGTCGACGATTGGGTTTCGCGCACCACATGCTCCACGCACAGTTTTCTACCCCATACTTGCAAGATGTGGAATGAGCTACCATCTGAGGCTTTTTCCCGTTAGGCTACGACATGGTACGCTTCAAGAGAAATGTAAAGAGGTTTGTACAGGGTAGGGTACGTATCGACCCCGGGTGTTGCCGGTGTCAGGCGACGGTGACCGCTTACCATAAGGTGGGCCGTAAGTCTGTTTCCCCACAAATAACAAAAAAAACAAATAATTGTATGTAAATGGGCAGTTTTGTTCATAATTTATTGAAATATCAATCGATTTAGTGTATCTATTTCGTTATTCACTCAAATATATTAATTACAGCAATTACAGTGCCATTAATTTTACTACAAAGCAAACAAATCTCACATAAATGTAAACACAAATTAAGAGAAACTTGAAGAATTACCATATTAAATTACCCCATTTCATATATTTCAACAAACGAATGATACAATTTCTCATTTAGTTTGGACGACTTCCAAATTGGGTACGAACTTGCAATAAACGGATTTTCACGAAAACTACGCTTCTGGCAGATAAACTAGCTAATGTGGATAATAAAGGTTTGTTTGTTTATTTGTTACTGACTGACATGCACTGACTTTACAGAGTATTTCACCAAAATGTAATATCGCATTCAGCTTTCTATCAGATAATTTTATCAGAATCAGATCAGATGCTGTGGTCATTACAAAATACAAAATTTACCTGTTTATTAATAAAAGTTATAGATACGGTTAAAAAATAATTTCAGTGTTTTTTGAACGAATTATAGTAATCTTCACAAAAACGCTTGAATGTTATATCGAGTAAAATGGGAATCTAAGCTTCTGAGTTTTTACTTAACAAACTTACGTGAAATATTTAAATAATTAATCTGATAAAAAATCTAGCACTTTTCAAATGATATAATCAGAAAGTCTCATTAAAATTATCTTAATCATCCCAGCGCAATGAATAAAGCTAAGCGAACCCGGTTCAGATCACTAGTGATAAGATAAACATGATCCCATGTTTACAAACCGTCATCCCTGTAACAATATGTTTGTATTTTTACGTCCGCAAGAATTAAAACAATGCTGCTAAAAATACAACTGGATTTAAAAAACGCAGCTCATTTTAGGAAAGAGTGCCCTGGTTTCTAAATCTGAACATTCGTTGTTTAAATTTAGTTTATATAAACAGGAAATTCACGCTATTTTCTCGTAGAGAGATGAGTTCACTCAATGGGCAATATTTTCAAAATATTGAATAAACATTTCCAAATTTCAGCTTTACAGCCCTTATAGTCTACAAGTAAAACGGCTGTAACTGCAGGCGGACAGAAGGACTGACTGACTTGGCAAAATTATAAGGGTTTCTGGTTCGATTACGGAACCTTAAAAATCAACCGGCTGACGGCTCTATTGTTGGGTCGTTTCGAAATTTAAAATAGGTAGGTAGGTAGGGTACATTTTACTGGTCCGACAAGTGCACAAATAACTGAGGCAGCTACATACCTTATCTCGACTATGACAGCTAGTTGGCTGCCGCAGCCAGGAAATCTTGACTGCTTATGCGGGCAAAAGTCGTGTTATAGATCTGAAAGCTGGATTCAATGTAACAGCTTGAATATCAGATAAGCAATTATTATGTATATATTACGATTATGACCATGTCTGTAATGAAAATGTCATAATGTTAAGTTCTGTAAAACTGATTTTTTGTAACTCAAACTTAATAATAGGATCTTTGCTGATCAACGTTATTAAGTTCAATTTCAACTTCACTTCATCAATTTTAAGTGCCGCTGTCTCATTAAGCATTCTCCTATTAGCATCAAACCTAGATCTTCATCCAAATCGCCTATAAATAACATGAAACGGTAATAAAGCCCTCTGTTCCTACAAACGGTTCATCTAATAGCCATTTAGAATCACATACCAGTGCTACCATTAAGGTGGAGATGTACAGAATAGCTTAGTGCTGTCGGCTAGACGTCTAATTTGCCTCACAAAATTTCATATGTACGTTTACAGGGCGAATTTCTAAGCGTCGACCAAAGTTGTGAGGTTATTCAAAACAATTATGAGGACGACGAACAATAATTGCTGGTTCGATTCCCGCCGCGGAACAAAAGTTTGCATGATCTACAGATATTTGTTCCGGGCCTGGTTGTTACCCTATATATTATACTAGTTCACCCGGCGAACTTCGTACCGCCTTGACATGCATATGACGTGGGCTGCCAATGTATTGTCAATCGGCCATCATTAGCTACATCTGTGAACCTATCAGAAAATGAATTTTCGTCATCATATTTTTTAGTGTAAGTTTTTCCAATATTTTAATATTTATTCTGCTGTTCGGGGCGGAGACAAATCCAACAAATCAAAGATCATCAAAATTGATACAGCCGTTCTTGAGTTATAAATGATGTAACTAACCCGACTCTGTTTATAAATAGATGTACCTATGTTTTTACAAAAAAATAAAGTATTTATGTATTCTATCAGTTATCTGGTTTCCTAGTTTAGGGCCTGATAGCGCGGAGTGAAATGTCCAGCATTATTTATTATTTTACTTTTCATGCGTGCAATCCCTACAAAATACGTTTTTCACACGATACAATTCATAACTAGAAGAGAATGCTTACTAACAATAAGTCCGCCTATGTACAGATATATTTATTTAGTGCAATAAGTAATTTCCAATCAACCAATCATTTACTTTATTTCGGCCTAAATAATTTAGACTTTAACAGGGCAAAAGCTATCCTTCTTTCTTTTTTCCACGCTTCCCTTTCACTTGCTATTTGGGTCCACTCTTTATTGTATGCATCTAGTTCATCTCTCCATATCCGCCTGGAGCTTCCACGCGGCCTCCGTCCGTTTGGAACAAATTCCGTGGTGGCTTTCGGCCAAAGTTCCCCTGGAATACGACAATGACAAATATGTCCAGCCCAGTCCCACTTCAGTTTAGCAGATTTCAGAGCCACCATTAAGCTATCTGGATCGCAATGTTGAAAAACAATAATCTATTTATATTTATTTCAAAGTCAAAGTCAATCTCTGTATCTATCTGTTTATTAAGTTTTCACGATTAAACGGCCTAACTGATTTTGATGACATTTTGTATATAGATAGATTCGGCATATGCTAATTTTAATTAACAAACTACGAGTGCGAAGCCGCTGACGAAAGCTAGTGAAATATATATCCACCTCATATTTGACGACCTCCGTGGCGCAGTGGGCGTATAGCAGGCTGAGACGCAGGAGGTAGCGGGTTCGATTCCCGCCACGGAACAAATGTTTGCATATATTACAGATATTTGTTCCGTGTCTGGGTGTTTTTCTATATATTATAAGTATATATTTACAAAGAAAAAAGTATATAAGTATTCTATCAGTTATCTGGTTCCCATAGTACAAGCTTTGCTTAGTTTGGGGCTAGATAGCGCTGTGTGAAATGTCTAGCAATATTTATTTATTATTATTTATTATATATTGCGGTATCTTAAGACGGTGCGGTTTGTAAGGAACGTTAGATTTCCAACTTCAATAACCAATAAATTTTGAAACTATCATGGGTTTGAACACTAAGTTCACTAAAAACGGGATATTTACCACGATTTGTGAATAAAACTGCTGAACTGAACAAACCTGTGATCATGGCGCATGCAACTGAGTCGAAATATCGGGATACTCAAAAATTCACAAATCATGGTATATATCCCATTTTTAGTGAAAATAGTGTTCAATAACCTAGCTAGGCTGTTTAAAAGTTCACTCTGTTTATGTCAAAGATGAACCAATGACTGGTAATTTCATTTCAGTTCATAATTTTCTCAGAACGAATTTTTTACACAAAGTGTTATGTTATTATGTTTTCCAAGCTTTTTATTAACTTGCAATGTATGTATGTTTGTCCGGGTGGAATATTGCAACTGAATTTTAAACCCGTTCCCCTCAACCGATTGAGTTGAAATTTGGAATACATATGTAACTTCGGTGACAATGCAATAACATGGAGGTGGTCTCATGATGGAGTCGGGTGCTAGACAACGGAACTTCTAAATTGAGTATAGTAGGCTACTAGTGTTTAGGTTCATTTGAATCTGCTTGCGGTTCCGATTATGAGTTTTATAAAAGCTTGTTTTGTAAAAGTAATTTTTGTACAAAAAACTTATTTCTACTCTGGATAGGTAAATTCGTTTTATACTTACCTGGTTCCAACGACATTGCAATAATTATAATCTCCACCTTTAGGTTATCAATCTGGTTTATCTCCTGATCTAACTAAATAATAGTAAATCAGCGATTATTGCGACGCGACGAGACGAAGTAATGGGCACTTTGCATGTCTGTAGGAAGTCACGTTTGTACCACCAGATAGGTTAGGTAGATCCTACAGGAAGTGGAATAAAATAATAGTACAATTTCCACACTTGTAATGTCCATAAAAAAATTACACAGCCCACAGATTCGCACTCATGGTAGGTAGATAGGTCACTGAATCACTGGCCTGAGAAGCGATGGGGTCCTGGTCCAGGGGTGCGTAAGGGTAGATGGCAGGCTCGATCCAGAAGCCGCATCTGCGGATTCCGTAGTAGGTGTCACTACTCGGCAATGTAAGGTACATAATTTAAAATCACAAATTGTTAGTTATGTCGCTGATTGTAGCAAACATCTCAGATCCGGACCAAACATTTACAGATAGTGCAAACATTTTGTCTCTGGAATTGAACCCTACCCCTTGGGTGGGTAACTCATTACTCGCTCACCGCAAACAGACAACGAGTCCGTTAGGAAGTATTAATAAATGTTATGTTCCGCTTCCGAGACTATTAGACCCCGAGATCTCAGAACACTGGACTACGCAAGCCTCTTTACAATATGTTTATTCAGTAAATCGTTTGAGCCCCCGGTTCAATTGACTGTTAACTTTAACGGCTTTAACGGCGTTAGAACGTAACTGAGTGTTCAAAGTTTATTGCTTTGAGTAACGACTGTCAGTTTATGTCACTTGTAAGTTAAGTGTCACTTCAACTTGCTCCAAATCAGACTTCACTATAAAATGAGCTTTAACTTGCTAGATATTCGGTATAATATATCCTGCATACGAGTTATGAATGTTAGGATGCTTGGTGGGCCAAATCATCTTGTCAAGTTGAATACCATCTTTGAGACGCTATTTAAGTTTAATTTCGCTTGCAAACATGTCCACACATAAATACATAATCATATTTGTAATTGGTATTATATACTAACTCGCCCCGACTTCGCACGGGTAGCACGTGAATAACAAAAAGCCAATAAACCTCAGTAATAGTGTAGCTTTTTAACACACTTTTATGATCTTGGTATGTACATATGTATGTAACTTAATCTTTGAACTTGATTTTCAACCACTTCAAAACGTCAAATTAAATTGAAATTTTGCACTCTTATGAAGGACCGATGACAATAGGATAATTCAACAAAAAAATAAATTAAATTAAAAAAACGCTTTTGTAGATAACCGAACTAAAAAGTAAAAAATAATTCTACTTAATGTCATGTGTTGTTATAAATATTTTATTGACAGATATTGGTAAAAGTAGTCATTTTGAAAATATCTTAAAAAGCTACCCACGCTTTTTTAGAATAATTTTTTTTTGTTGATCACACTGTTCTTAATTTAAATATTTGAAATTTATTTTCTAATTTTTAGTTCGGTTATCTACAAATACGCGTTTTTTAGTTTTTTAAAACTATTATTACTAGTGAAAGAAGTAGGTAAGTTTGTTTGTAGGACAATCTTAGAAACTACTTAACTGATTCTGAAAATTATTTCACTAATACAACGCTACACTATTCCTGAGTACTACATATTATTTTGTTGCCTGCGAAGTCTTTGAATCTGCTAGTAGTAATAGTACATTGTTATACAAGGGCTGTAAGCGATCTGTTGTACACCCGAGATATTTTGCCTTACGAGCGGGCAAACACGGACGAGAATGCTAATCGAGAGTGCTATTGATCGCTTACATCCGAATTTTCATCACAAATACGAATAAGTTGATATGTAGACAAGGTCCTAGGGCCGTCAATTGCATTTATATGTTTTATGTGTCAGGAAAGTGGTCAATATTTTATAAATAAAATGAACTTTGGGAGTTAAAAATAAAAAATAAATATTTAATTTAATTAATTTTGACGATAAATTACAACCTATAACAAAAACAAAAAATATTAATTTACTTTATTAGCAATACTGGCATTTTTGTGCCTTTGCCTTAAAAAAAAGCGCTGATGCGCGCGCATCACCAATTTGTGAACAAGTAAAAATTATTCCGCACGCTTTTTCTTTCCGAGAAAGTCCGAGTTTTATTTATTTCCTCGCAAATATGTTATAAAACGTCGTTTGACATACGTGCGCTTTGATAATTACGAGTACAGCCTCTGCTTTCTTGTAGCCCTCGCCTATGGCTCGGGCTAGAAATATCGCCTCGGCTGTAATTTTCGACTTACCGCACTTATAACATAATGTAATATTACGGACTCGTTATCGAGTTTACAGTAACCAACTTTCAGAGCATGAGTGATGAAAATATGTTTGGTACTCGTAAGTAATAATGTAATCTTACTGTGTTATTTCTGATGGAATTCCGTTAGAAGTGATGAAAACTGTGTGTCAGTTTGTTACAAACCAATAATTTCACGGCTAATAAAGGTGCGAAATACCGACCGGTATATTTCGGGCGGTATTTTAGCAAGTTATTATAATTGCACGATTCAGTATTTTCGCTGGTTACCAATTTTGCATACCCATACCGTAGGTCGCTTACCATCAGGTGAGATTGTGGTCAAATGTAGATATATCCAGTTTAAATAAAACATCAAATGTATGGACCGATTCGGACGCGGTTTTTTTAATCGACATCTAGTTTAAATTAAGCGGTTCTTAGCTACGTCGGTTGTTAACCCCGTTGCATAAAAAGGGGATCGGAGGTTCCTTAAATTTTGTATAAATTAACTTTTTGTTTACGGAACTTCTAAAGGACTAAAGAAATTAGCATTCGTTATTTATTTTTCATTCTGTTTTTATTTCCGTCGGAACTCTCAGGGGAAGTCAGAAATGTGGACAGCAATGTAAATCCCTTGATTATTTAAGATTATGATACTTGCAATATGTATAAGCTCATTCCTATACCGTTAATCGAAATTACAAAGTTAAGTTATGGTTTTAGGTTAATGATGGCAACGGTACCCATTAGATGTAATTCTCAGGACCTTCAAAGTAAACTTATCTTCTTAAATATTTGAGAAAAACATGGTGAACAGAAAAAAATATACCCATGTAACTAGCTGACCCGCCCGCGGCCTCGCACGCTTGAAATTTCCCTCCCTGTGAGAACTTCGGGATAAAAACTATATAAAACACTCTTGTCAAATTGACGCGACACTTCATGTAAATGACTTTAAGTCAATGAACGACGGTAAATTATATGGATATTGTTAATACAAATATACTAAAATCGCGATTAAAAAATGGAGGGTTAAAAATATTTTACGACCTATTCTCATACTTACTAAATATATAAAAAAAATTAAAATCAGTCGACCCCTTTTAGAGGAGTGCGACCATAAAAACTGTGACATGAGATTTTTATATATATTAGATAATATTAAGGGCATTTCACACAGCGCTGTCTAGCCTCAAACTAAGCAAAGCTTACAATTAAATAATTGTTAAATAATGTACAGGTTTACAAAAATTAAATTATTATTTTAGTTGACTGCCTCCGTGGCGCAGTGGGCGTATAGCCGGCTGAGACGCAGGAGGTAGCGAGTTCGATTCCCGCCACGGAACAAATGTTTGCATGATCTACAGATATTTGTTCCGGGTCTGGGTGTTTTTCTATATATTATAAGTATGTATTTACAAAAAAAAGTATATAAGTATTCTATCAGTTATCTGGTTCCCATAGCACAAGCTCTGCTTAGTTTGGGGCTAGATAGCGCTGTGTGAAATGTCCAGCGATATTTATTTATTTATTTATTTATTTAGAGTTTTTCGTATATAATTATAATGTGGTCTAAATTTCTTAATATTGGTATAATATAATTTGCATATGCAGGCTAATTTTAAAATAAAATGAATTCAGAATAGGTATAAAAAATTAATAAAAAATTCTGCCAGTGAAAATGTACCTACTTTAAGTTAATAGAAAAATTTAAATTCATTAAAACCAGAAGGATCACTTTGAAACGGCAATTTCACAGCCTGTTCAGATTAATAATATACTACTTACGTAAAACTATATGTAAATACAAGATACAAAAGTGCTAAATACAAACATAAAACACATATCCATTATACATTTCGCCAACACACATGTAACACTAACAAAATAATTATATCGATTAAAATGCATAGGCAAACACAATAATCGTTACCAGGACTCTTCAGACACTTCAATAAACAATGAAATTTCCATATACAGGGTATTTTAAGGCTAACTGAGAGTGTTGACATTATAAATGGTGATACGAAAGTATCGAGGCAGGCAGCGGGTGGTTAAACAAGGTCTTAATAGAGACAAGTTTAAAGTAATTAAAGCACAGCTATAGTTAATAATTTTACGGTTTACGCCATTTTGTAATTGGGATGTTATTTATTCAGCCAAAACTTAATCTATTACATGCCATAATAATATAAAGTAAGCAAACTTTATATAAAACCCTAATCTAACAAGCCGCTGCCAGTGGGTAGCGTGCCCAGAATGCTGGCCGCATTGCCACGTTGAATGGCAATGCTTAAGCGTTGGCCAAAATACTGGCCAGCATTTCGGTCACGCGTCGCCTCGACCAGGCGTTTTGAAAGGTCAAGGTCATTTTGTAATTGTATAATGTCTTGATTTGGATACCTGTGTTCCTTTATTAACCAAATTCAAAAAAAGAAGGATATTCTCAATTCGTCGTTTTTAGGGTTCAATACCTCAATAGGAAAAAAGGAACCCTATAGGATCACTTCGTAGTCCATCTGTCCGTCAGTCAAGACCCTTTTTCTAAGGAACAAGTGGAGGTATCAATTTGAAATTAATATCAAATATGGCCATTTTTGCCGCATATTTTGCACGCGAATAAATCAAAGCAATAGGATACTTCCTGTTGACCTAGAAACGTGAAAAGTGGCAAGAAGTAAGGGCTCACAGCATAAGTAAAGGAAAAAATCCGAAAATTGTTAGTTTCTTATTCTAATTCTAAGGTGGGGGGAATAAGATCTACACTGACGTGCCGCATAGGGGTGTATTGTGCATTACCCCCCTTCTAGAAGGGGGTAATGCATAATCGTTAGTTTGTCATATAAATAAGTATGTTTAATGTTTGTTCAGCGATAGAATTGTCAAATCATACAAACACTTCAAATTTAAACATGTTTAGTTGCTAATTGCGTTTAGGGATAGTTATGCAAGCCGGACTAAGTCTACGTTAGCCATTCATTTAGTGTATAAGGAGCATAAAGAAGGTTTTTACTAATACACCCTTCATCTACTATTTACTAATCTAGGGCGCAGTCCATGTTTTCTATATTTTAGGGCAAAACTCTTAAATGATCGAAATCGATGAAAACATAACAAACAGATAGGCAGAGCGAGAGACAGACAGACCGAGTTACTTTCGACTTTATAAAACAGTATAGATTAAAGTAAGTAATGCTGGTGTACACTGGCTTTGCCTAGCACAGGCGGCAATGAATCCTACAATCTCGTACCGCCATCTTTTGATGAGCGCTCATTGCACTATTAAACCTAGTTAAGTTTAAGTTAGGGTACTTCCTTTAACATTTGCATAACGGGCCCCTAACAAGCTTTCTCGATCGTATCTAGATTGATTGGGAAAATAGGCGTTCATTAACTGTATTTGAAGTTAATGGATTATTTACTACCATTCCTAGCCTACTCATCTTTATATGATCCTTAGTTACACTTCCACCACTTCCAGGCATTAATGTCTGCCTAGGTTTGTGCATCCACCTAAATTTGTTTTAATAATAAAAATATTAAAAAGTTTAAGGCACTGGAAGGGAGTTGCGTTCAGCGATAAGGCTGCCCATTTTTATTATAAATACGAGATTTATCACGTACCGTCTTACCGACAATTTTTTTATTCAATTCGTGAACCTTCATCAGGGTGAGTGCGATCCGCTCGGAATAACAACTCACCGTGTAGTAGACGCTCCGAATAACGTTATTCGGGACGGATCGCACTCACCGTAATGAAGGTTAATTGTCGGTCGAAACAGTGATAAGACGGTACGTGGTAAATCCCGTATTTATAATAATGATTGAAATCAATCACGAAAGTTGTCTAAGTAGAAAAGCTGCCAATAGCATTTTATTTAGCTTAGTATTTGTATTATATTTCTTTAATAATTTAATAAAGAGTTATCTATCCTTAAATCATACTAGAAAAAAAATGAGTTTGTATTCGTATATTACTTGAAATCCTACTCACTAGCAATTTTTATTTATTTTTGTTATTTAATTACTAGAAAAAAAAATACGAGGAAATGCAATGGTCTTGGAACCTTTCATAATATGCAATAGATTCAAATTCTAAACATGTATTCAGCAAATTGTCGTCAACAGGAGCACTTTCACGATTCAAATGTCAAATTAAACCACTGTTTCATTTTATGAGACAGTTCCCCTTATTTGCTGTATAAAGGGACAGCGCGCATAATTTGATCGCAAATCAATCATTGTGCGCAATTTATATACGTACTTAAATTTCTTCTACCATTTTTCTCATTTTATCTGCATTTCTTTTCAAACATTCCAAATATTAGATCAAACTCTATATCTACTTTACTCTACTCTAATGTACTATTTTTAAGAAGTGTATTATTATTAAGAATTCATTTATTATTTCACTTTTAATTTGTGATCAAAATTTTTAGTTTTTTAGTTTTATTTATTTGTATTTGTGTGACTGTATTTTGTATTTGAAGTTAATTTAAAATCTATGAACGAACACTGCACTGTATGAATCAAATTATTCTATTCTAATTACTGTATATAACAGGGTGACAATGAAAAGCCATGTCTTAATCGGATGAAACCTGAGAGGTAATGCAATATAAAAAAAATATTTTTATTAATATTAACATGCTTATCGAGTTATCGGATCGAGTTACCATCGAGAACTGGTGGTAGAGCTCAATAAGGAAGCCGATGTCCCAACTGGGCCGCGTAGGTGTATCATTGCCATTAGAGCCTGAACAATATTGTAATCATGCTCTAATTAGCACCTGGCTCTGTTTTACAATATAATCGCATGATCTTAAGTGAACTGATTTCAAGATTCTATTGAGAAGTGCCTGGCTGTATTTTGTTTCATTTTAAATATTTAAAAATAGTTAAAATCCATATCTCAGAAGGAATCCATGTAAGATCACTTCGTTGTCCGTCTGTCTGTCTGTCAAGGCCCTGTTTCTCAGAAACGTGTGGCGTTATAAGTTGAAATTAATATCAACTATGCAATATATTTGACCTACGGTACCATGAAGCTTAAAAAAATCAAGCTTCTAAGTCAACGGAATAAAAAATACGGTCATGCCGCATATAGGATACTTCCCGTTGACCTAGAATCATGAAATTTGGCAATATCGTTAAGTTGTAGTTATATCACATAAAAAGAAAATGGAACCTTCTGTGCGCCAGTCAGACTCGCACTTGTCGGGTTTTTTTATTTACTTAAGTGACATTTGGCAAACATGCACACAGCCCACCTGTAAGTAACCGGTTATCGTAGCCTATGAACTTTTGTAACACCAAAGGCATCACTCGCGCGTCTTCAACCTGAGGCATATTAGGTCAAATGAAAAATGCATAAAGTGATTATGTATCTTTATCATCACCATCATTGCCATCGGCAGCTTAACTGATAGCCCACTGCGGGGTTCAAGCGTCCCCCATCAAACGCCACTCCAACTGATCCTGTGCTATTCGTATCCAGGTCTTACCCTCTACGGCCTCTGTATCGTCCACCCACCGGGCTAATGGTTTGTCACGGCCTCTTTTGCTCTCCCTTGGCCACCATTCGGTAGAACCTTACACCACCTGCCATCACTGACTCGCCACTTTAGTCTGACAATACGGTCTCCAATATCCACTACCTTGTCCTGCTGCTTAGGGCGACTTATGCAACGATGCCTAAACGTATTTAATGGCTAAATATGAATTAAGGAGTTGTCAAATCATACAAATACGTCAAAGTTAAACTTGTTTAGCAGCTAAATACGCTTAGGGATCGTTGTGCAAGCCAGCCTTAGTGTCTAATAATATATAGGCAAAAACGTCATTAGTTCAGGCAGGCATGAAAAATCAATCTGCAAAACTAGTTTATTTTAGTATTTATTTATCTATTCTTCCGTAGAGAGAAGGTTAATTAAAATATAAGAATAATGATTATTAGATTAAAAATATGTAGGTATTTAGTCAATGACTAATAAGTAGCGACGGTGATTTGAAAAGTACAAGTCATACATCAGAAATAGCTTCAGTTACACCGAATGCGGAAGGGATAATGTTTAGAATATATTTGGTAATAAACATTGGATATGGGGAGCCCTATGACCAACAGTGGGGAAGTACGTACGTAAAGTATTTATCACCTACCATTTTATCGGTGTTTCGTTCGACCGACAATGTTTCGGTTCAATTCGTGAACCTTCATCAGGGTGAGTGCAATTCGCTCAGCACTGCGTCTCGCCTCGCGTCCTTTTCAAGTTGGTAGATTTAATTAATTTGAATATACATCGGTACCTCCTGTAGTTTTATCGCATATTTTCCTGTTATCGACGACCCTAGATCCATACTAATATTATAAATTCAAAAGTAACTTTGTCTCTATGCCCTATAACTGTGTGTTAGTTACTTTTCACGACTAAACAGCTGGACTCATTTCATAGAAATTTGGCATAAAGAAAGATTGTATTGACCTGTATTGAGACAAAAGCATTTTTTTTACAAGTCACGCGTGCTCAGCCGCGTGTGGAAGGTAGTAAGTAAAGAAAAAACTCTTTAGTTACATTATACATGTATATAAGAATTCTATCAGTTATCTGGTTCCCATAGTACAAGCTTTGCTTAGTTTGGAGCTAGATAGCGTTGTGTGAAATGTCCAGCAATATTTATTTATTATTATTATTATTATACAATCTAAGTGAGTGAGCTGTGGAAGAAAATCTCCAAAATGTAGACTAAATTATCTTAACTTGAGAGACACTTTGTACCCCTGTGTAATCACGTCTATAAAAAAAACCTGCCATATTCGGTGTAACTGTACCTCACAAATAATTTAAATATAAATTTAACCAAGCAACTAACAAGTTACTTCCGTATTTTCCTCTAAGTTACAACTTAAACATAACTTACGTCTGAAGATTTACACATTCTTATGGTAAAGACGCCAAAGTTATATAAATAGAGCCTAATAGCAAACCCTGAAGGGTTTTGTACGAATTTATTTATGTTTTTAAACGTAGATTAAGAATTTGCAACACTGCGACGAGAATGATATGTAGATTACGGACGTAAGCACAATTAAGCACTGTTATTGGTTTCACACGTAGCATAAAGCATTTAGATAATAAGTTTTTTTTGTAAGCAATCATGTGTTTAACTGTTGGTAAACCTAATAAATAAAATAAATTAATTCCCTGTTAAAGGTACATTTTGTTGTTTGTATGTTTGTTTGTAGGAGTAATGTCAAAAACGATTAAAGATTAAAGATTTATTTATTTGCCAGAGCAGGGGGAGAATTATACAGATGATTAACGATTAAACTTATTCTGATGTTTTTTCAAATAATGAAAGCTACATTATCCCTGAATGCTATATTTAATTTTGATAAACATCTGTGCGAAGCCGGGGCAGAAATGCTAGTATTTTATATAATTCGCCATCTTTTAACAAAAGCATTATAATCTATTTTTGGCAAGTCTTCTTACCCTATTTTTAAACGACTCCAAAAAAAGGAGAAGGTTCTCAATTCGTCGAAATCTTTTTATTTATTTATTTATGTTCCCCAATTACTCGAAGACGCCTGAACCGATTCAAGAAATTATTTTTTTGTTTATAAAGATATACTTCCCAGGTGGTTCCATTGGCACCAAGTCAGGATTTGATGATGGGATCCCAAAAAAACGAGGGCAACCCTCAAATTTTATTGGGACGCAATTCGGTTTTATGTTTTTTTTTATACCACTAAGGTGGCAAACAAGCATACGGCCCACCTGATGGTAAGCGGTTACTGTAGCCTATGGACGTTTGTAACACCGAAGGTATTACTCGCGCATTGCCTACCCTTAAAAATTTTCAAAACGCCCGTATGTTTGTTATTGTTTACCTTAGAACTCCGTCATTTATCAACCGATTTGCAAAATTCTTTTTTATTTGAAAGGATATACTTTCATATTGGTCTCGTAGAAGTTCATCAAAATTAGTTCTGTAGTTTGGTTAAGTCGGTTATATTTTTGTTAAAAAATAACTTGTATATAAATAATTGTTATCTTGTCGACTTCACTTGTCGACTAAAAAGCCATCTAATATGATCATTGATCACTATTTACCTATTATTTTGGAATTTAGATCCTCTTAATTACTGATTATAACGGGTATTTATCGCGTATGTACCTCTTTATTCGTTATCCTGACGTTTCGGCTGTGTTGCAACAGCCGTGGTCACGGGTGGACTGGGTTACTTGGAGCTACCGTCGAGAAGTGGCAAGCAACAAGTTGAGAAGCAACTACCCTCACTATGACTTCAGAATTAGACCCTCTTGTACTTCTCTAATTTTTTTGAGATATTTTCTATATTAATTAATCTGCTCTTTCAACTGATTTTCCGTGACGCATTTCTTAAAACATTGGTCGTTAGGTTTTTTTATATTTGCGAGACAAACAATAATTTGATATGCATTTAAGTAGATGAATGTAAATATTAATGAAAATATTAGATGGTAGGTCTGCTTGACGATTAAAATATATGAAGTAGGTACATATTTTGATTAATTATTAATGTATCATATTTAAAAAAAAACATGAATATTTTGGTGTGTAATTACTACCCTTTTATATACTTTGGCTGTGCTTCCGCTATCAGCTACTCCATACTCTTTGACAACTTCCCCCAGCATTTTAGCTTATTATTACTCCAAGGTTCAATATTGTTGCTGTATCTATTATTTGAATCAGAAAGGATGGAACGTCAAAAGACCTGGAAGCAGATTGTGTATTTAGTACGTGATATTTCATTTTTCTGCACTAAAGATGCACGCTTTTGTTATCCTGATAAAGAAGTTAGATTTTCCATCATTTGAAAAGGCAGAAGAGTTCATTGAGAATTTCATTTGAAGGTGCAAGTAATCTTCATTGATAAGGTAGACTTGTTTGATTGATTCTTCTTTGCGTGGATCGAGTAAAATAGAGGAAAATCTAATCGAATCGTAATAATTTTAGTGCTCTCAAACCTAAATTTAGTTTAATTGATATCAACATATTTGCTCCTATTGTAAAGGTAAATTATTATTAATATTAATTCATTTATATCACATTCAAAATCCATACAAAAGTCACACACAGAGTACAAGAGTTAACACACAATATTCATAATTCAAAATCAAAAGCATTGAATAAATTATATAATAATGTATATAGTACGTATAATTGAATAATTATAATAGAATGTCAAGTAAAGTTAACAAAATTAAAAAATGTTTAATTAGCTTTTAATTTAATTATATAGGATCCTAACTGTATGACATGAGATAGAATAATTATGGACGAAGTCTGAAATAAATGAATTTATTATCACATGTTGAATTTGACAAACTCGATACGATATAGTTTGAGTTTTAAGTATTACCAATAACTTGATTAGAAAGCGTTTTCTCAGATCCCAATATAATTTACTTGAGCCTAGAAATCCTCAAGAAACATATAAAGCAATTTCACATCATCTAAGCATGACACAAAGCAAGCCTCACTTAACTTAGAGACAGCTTAACCGATTGACTCATAACTTAGTAATACGACAAGTGAATAGGGTTGGCGAATTGTGACCGAATATAAGAAGATAAATTGGTGTTACTGGGTAATACGAGTACGCCGCTGGTTTCGGTATAGTGAGACCTCAAGGCTATGATACCAACTATAAAGAGTCCGGGGAAGTTTATTATTTATTTTTATTTTATTTTATTTTTTTACACAGCGCTATCTAGCCCCAAACTAAGCAGAGCTTGTACTATGGGAACCAGATAACTGATAGAATACTTATATACTTCTTTTTTTTGTCAATACATACTTATAATATATAGAAAAAACACCCAGACACGGAACAAATATCTGTAGATCATGAAAACATTTGTTCCGCGGCGGGAATCGAACCCACTACCTCCTGCGTCTCACCCGGCTATACGCCCACTGCGCCACGGAGGATGTCAAGTACTACTACTATACCTGCCTGTTTGTTGTTATGGTGAAACCCATGGCCCATCTGATATTATGCGGTTACCATTGCAATGCCTAACAATTGCATCCTGAGACTAACTAACTTTTGGTGAATGTGCCCAAGATCTTCATGACCCTCCTTCCCCCTTCCACCACCGGACAAGCAGACCACCACGAAAAGTACCACCCAGACCTGCTCGGCAAACCTTGCCGTACCAAACGATTTGCTTCAACTTTCCTTGTTGGGTGGAACTCACCGTCAAAGTCAGACTCAAAGCTCAGAGTGAACAGGTTCTTTCTAGGCAAGCGTGGTCCATCTTCGACCACATTATCACTTACCATCAGGTGAGTAGCGCTTGACAATCACCAATAAAGTGGTCCATCTTCGACCACATTATCACTTACCATCAGGTGAGTAGCGCTTGACAATCACCAATAAAAAAAAAGATGAAAAGTGTTATTCACTGCTATAATTTCACCAGCACCCATCATACTCTTTAAACCGAAATAAAGCAATGCGAGTATTACTGCACTAGGCTACACTGTGACACTAACACGAAGCGGGAAGAAATCGAAATTCGTATACAAAATGCATAATATACACCATTTCATCCTGTCTTTGGCTGTTTATCCTATCTGGACCAGCTATTATCTTCATGCAACCGCCTGCCCACTGCGCCACAGATACTATAAACAATTGAAATGCCAGCCCTATGTCCGAAGTCAGATCTTAGCTCTAAAGATACCGCCTTCGCGCCCGGAAATATTAGTTAGTGTGTCTGAGCCGTAAGGCGCTAGTAATGCGCAAATCTCAATGCTTTTTCCTTTCATCCTATTAAGTTAAGCGTTATTTCGGTTTAATATGTTTGTCTGGATGAAGAGCCTTCTGCAATTTATTGATGTCGAGAATCGATAGGGATATCTTTAACTCTCTTTAGGAAACAGGAACTGGTGTAAATAAGCGTCTATGAGTTATTTGACATTGGAAATACGTTTAAAACTCATTCATAAACCGAGTAACTTATTACCTGACGTAATTATCATCATCGGTGGCTAAATGACAGCCAACTGCTTGGTGCCAATTTCCTCAAACGCCAGTTCAACTGCCTATGCTATTCCCATAGTCTTACTCTCTACGGCCTCTATATCGTCCACCACGGGGTTGATGGTCTGCCACGGCGTCTTTTGCTCTCCCTTAGCCACCACCTAGTCAGGGCCTTACACCACCTGCCGTCACCAAGTCTGACCAAGTGACTTGCCCAACGCCACTTTAGTCTGGCGATGCGATCTCCAATGTCCTCCTACGACTGACCTAGTATCTAACTTAATTTGTTTACTGCTTAGTGGCAATCTTATTTCCCCAGACGAACTCCTACACAAAGAGCTTTACTACTCTTTAATACCTTTTTATGTGGACGTTGCCAGTGTACAGGGGTCGAAATCATTGACAACTAGTTTTTAGTTAGTTCTAGTTTTTGTTAGTTTTAGTTAGTCTAGTTTTTTTAGCATAATATTAGCATTCGCTCTGCAACATCCAACTATTTCTACAACAAGTTTACCATAACTAGTATGCATCTTTCGTCACGTCCCTCGCTAACATGTTACTAAAAGGCCCCGGTAGCGTTTGGTTAAAATTATCTTCGAGTGTGTGCCCACTTGAACTACTCAACACCTCTTTACTCAAGTGCCTATGCATCTTGATACTTGAAGTAGCATCTAAAGCATATTATGACAAGATATCTTAATGGATTTTAGAAGGTACTTATTTTTGTATCAGTGACAAACTGGCAGATGGCACGTTTATGTTATCAATACTACTAGAAGCACGTGTTTGTTGTCTTATGCACAATTGGCTCAATTTGGAAAGATTCACAGACTAATCTTTGTATTTTAATGCATTTATGATATAATGCTTAGCTTGGAGCTATAAAATACTCGCCAAATAATTATGTGATAGGATTATCTAAAATAAACTGTATTGTATAATCACAAAACGTATCTTTGGCTAATATATATTTCTTTAATCACCTGATGTAAGAGATAATTTGATCAAAGATGGAACAGCAAGTCTATCTACTTTTTCCGCAAAGAGATAACAGATTGTAGTTTTCTGGAAAGACAGGATTCTAAAAGTATTTTTTTTTGTATGACCAACAATTTTTATCAAATCTATATATTAATATAATACTAATGCGTTAACATAACCTAATGAAAAAAAATATAATTTATTACTTTCTATATTGACAATTTTCACTATTTATTTGCTATTTAAATTCTAATAGTTAATGTGTATACGAGCATGCCTTTTAAGTTCTGTCGTTTCCATATTTTCCGGCAATTTTGAATTTGGAACTGTTCTATATTCGAATGTGTTTACATTTTGAATCTCAAAACAGTTGAAAGTATTAGGATTAATGCTATTGTTTAGTCACAGTTTCGATTTGAATCTGTCAGGTCACGTACGAAAATGAATCTTTCTAAGGAAAATGTTCGTGCAATAATTTTCTACAACTTTAGAAGAGGCCTGACACGGCTTCAGTGTTTAGAAGAGCTAACATCTGTGTTCAGTGATGTAGCCCCATGTCTGCGGACTGTCGAACGCTGGTATTTAGAATTCCAGCGTGGACATACTAGTGTTAGTGACAGATTTCGCGAAGGACGCCCAAAATCCGCCTTCACTGAAGATAACATCATTGCTGTGAGACAACTAATTCTCGAAGATCGTCATGTGACGTATCGAGAGATAGAGGCTCTATTAGGCATCTCAGGGACCACCATTCAGAAGATCTTGCATGAAGCGCTTGGTGTGAGAAAGCTAGTTTGCCGTTGGATACCGCATCTGCTTTCCGACGATCACAAGGCGGCCCGCGTCAGATGGTGTAAGAAAACTCTGCAAAGGTTCAACCGAGGGGAGTCAAATCACGTCTACGACATCATAAGTGGTGACGAATCTTGGATCTATGCCTACGATCCTAATTCCAAACAACAATCTACAATCTGGGTCTTTCAAGACGAGCCAAAGCCGACTAAAGTTGTTCGTTCTCGAAGCACTTCAAAGAAGATGGTGGCCACGTTCGTTGGAAAAACCGGCCATGTTGCGACTATTGCACTTGAAGATCGTAGAACGGTTAACGCAGAGTGGTATACTACAGTTTGTTTACCACAAGTCATCGCCGAACTTCGAAAATCTAACTCAAAGCGACGCATCATCCTGCACCACGACAACGCAAGCTCACACAGCGCTCGTCAAACGATTGAGTATTTGAAGCAGGAAAAAGTAGAAATTCTTGACCATCCTCCATACAGTCCTGACCTAAGCCCTAACGATTTCTTTACATTTCCTAAAATTAAGAAAAGTCTTCGTGGTCAAAGGTTCCAGTCCGGTGAAGAAGCAGTCGACGCTTTCAAGACAGCCATTTTGAACACCCCACTTTAGAGTGGAATAAATGTTATAATAACTGGTTTGAGCGAATGGAAAAGTGTTTTAAGCTACGTTGTGAATACTTTGAAAAACAATAAAAAGTACTATAAGGTTCTAGATGTGTTTTTTTCTTCAAACGACAAAACTTAAAAGGCATGCCTCGTATATATAACCTTTAATTATTTATTGTTTGCATGTTGAGTTAAACGGTGAAGTTTGTGAAACTAAAATATCTTAACTATGAGATCTTTTACAACCATACTTCAAGTACCAAGACCATTCCGTCGGCGCGCGAAGCGCGCGTGCTACTAATATAAACCAAAGGAGCCGACGAAATTAAATATATTATAAATTAATTATGGATGTTAAACATACATTATTGATATTGAGAACCTAATTAACAAATCGTTTCCTGTAAAGTTTAAAGTAAGTGTAGGGTAGTTGTAGCTGGCCAATGGATAAGACGCGCAAGAGAAATAATGGCGTAAAAAGGAGGGCTATATCACAGAATATATAGGTACAGAAGTTAAGCTTAGTTCAACGAGCGAAAACAGGCATATGAGGACGCGCGCGCACGAGGATCACGGATAAAGTCGGTCGAACGCCAGCCGCGAATGACGCGCTTTGGCGAGACATAAATCATGTATGACATAATTTGTACAACGTAAATAATTTTTTTACGTGACTTAATAACCGTTCTTAACAATTTTTAAATGTTATTTTTGGGGTAACAGGGGGCAATCGCGTTAATTTAATTAAATTAAATAACTAGTCAGGCAAACCAAAAATCATTTCGTATGAAAATAGCTTCCTAATGAATTCTTCGTAGAAAGTAGCTCTACCAATTGCAAACTCGCGAAGCACTAAAACTGGAGCATTATGTACCTATTTACAACTATTCAACAATAACAATCGGTTCCCGGTACCAATTTCATAACGATAATAAAATGACTAGTGAAGGGCTAAGGATTAGGGATGGGGTTAAATCGATATCTATCGATTTCTTACTCTCTGATATATTGAACGGAAGAAGATCAGTAAAGCTTTTTAGTCGATGATAACTATAGTACCTATACCTTTTTAACCTTACGTTATTAGAATAATATTTTAGTTAATCTGACTTTATGATCTAAAAAAAAAGTTTAGTTCATCTAATACTATAAATTCGACTGTAATTCTGTCTCTCTGTTTGTTACGTTTTCACTACTGAAACCGGGACCGATTTTGATGAAATTTGCTACACAGATAGATGATGGCCATGATTGAGATATAGGCTGACTGCGCAAAAGGAGGGTTATATTTTTGTAGAATAACCACGCATGCATCGGTTCGAATCCAGGCCGGCACCAATACATTTTTCTACTCAAAAAATTTATACGCGCTTTAACACGTGCTCAAAACGGTAAACTTAAGAATAGTTTAGTTCCTTGTACTCCAAAGGCTCGCCCGGGGAAGTACTACCACCATACCTATTTCTGCCGCCAAGCAGCATTGCTGTTTCGGTTTGAAAAGTACGGTTGCCGGTGAAATTGCAGGCACATGAGGCTTTACACCTGTATGCGTAAAGCGCGTCCATCATGGACGCAGGGCAGTGCATCGTAGAGCACATTTTTAACGTGCATAACCTACGAGGCAATTTTCTGTTGTAGGCGATGGTTACTTCTTAACATCAGGTGGGCTCGGTCCATCTCGGGGTTGCATAAAAAAACTTATCTCGGGCTACCCCCTCGTGGCATCTTCACGGTTCTGCGTACTAAGTAAGAGATCCGTCGATATACGAGTATCATGAAGGTTGATATATTCGTGAGCTATCATTAGTATTTTACTTAATCAAAATACCTATCCAAGAAATGCATCGTTACTGCATCGATCTCAGTGAAAACAAACAGTATTGTCCAAACAACAATATCGATAAATCTGTCAATAGTAATCACTGAGAATCGATATTTCGAGAATCGCATATGAGCTGTCATCGCGTCACTCCGATCACATGCCAAAACATTGGTTTGTTCACCTCTGCGCCTGCGTCTTCATTTGGTAGACGATAAGTAATAACTAAGCAAAATAAAAAACATTACAAAATTCAGAGATGTAATAACCGTGTGTAGCTACGGCTACACACGGCAAATTGCCAATGTACAAATTGCTACAATGGCAATGGAGAGGACATATTCTTAGAGTAAGAAAAGATAAATGGATCAAATTAATAACAGAATGGTACCCAAGAAATTGTAAAAGACACAAACAAGACTCTGGGAAGATGACCTGAAGAAAATAGCTGGGCCAGAATGTACGGGAACAGCCAGAGGCAGGATAAAGTGGAAGTCCTTAGAGGAGGCCTTTGTCGTAGGACAAGCTGTTACAAGTGTTACAAAATAGTAAAGCGGTTGCCGATAATTTAGATTAAGAATAGCAATAGAGGCTTATTTTATTTTATTTATTTAAGTAATAGGGCCTTGCCCAGCAGTGGGACACGAATGGCTGACAATAATAATAAAACAACAGGCCTCTTACTCGTTGCTCAGTAAAGAAATAAATACGTGGAATAATAATAATATTTAAGTAATAACTGAGTATCAGAAATGAGCAGATTCTTAATCACAGCCCAGAGGATTAGCAAGCTGGCCGTTGGGGCAGAGAGGTTCTTGAGTGGAGATCACGCACTGGAAAGCGCAGCGTAAGACGGCCCCTCACTTGGTGGAAATACTTCTTGGAGGTTGCTGAGAGCCATTGGGCGCAGACCACACAAGATCAGTAATTCTGGTGATCTATGAGGGAGGTCTATGTTTAGTGGAAGTCTTATGGCAGATATTATGATGATGATGATGAACTGTTAAAATCTAGAAAACAATAGGAGTTATTTTTTACTATGATGTTGAGTTGTAGCATTTAGTTCTTATCAAAATCAACCTAATTAAGCATATACTTGACCATTGGTTGTTAATAATAAAGTGGTGGTTTAATCCACAGGTCCTATAAAAATGGTGACAACTTCACAGTTAAAATTATATCCTTTAAACATCTGATAAGTTCGGGGCGGCAAAGCGGTGCCCTCTCATAAATTACCTAAATATAACACATGGGCATCGCCGGCAGAATTACTTGAGCAAATCGGGTGTAAAAATGCACCTGTGCTTTCAATATGACAAAAATACCTTAACTTCTACTCACTTCGTCTCTTAAACTAAGCGATAAGAAACGAAGTAAACCACGATTGACTGTCAGAACTTCTCTCTGGGTAAAAAGGGTCGTATACAACATCGGCTTTTAGGATACTTGTCTAACTTGATAGGTATTAATCAAAGTTGAAGAGAAGTAATGCCATTTTGTGGGTTGTTGATCGCAAAAAAACCGTCTCACTCGTTTTGCATTAGTCGAGACCTCAACATAGACTTTATTACAGTTCTTAAAAAATATAATAAAACTACTTTTCGTATGCGTTTAGTTCTGGATAACAGACATCAAATCGTATGTTCATGTGTAGGTTATTTAGGCTGCGGAGTTGCTCAGCCACTTCTGATACCTGTACCTATCTATAGACAGAAATCTTAATTTATTAAGATGTAACCCGCGATACAAGTTATAGTAGTTACAAGAGTGTCGATAAAATGTATAATTTTACATATCATAGGTCGGTGAGCAAGTCGGTTAATAGTTCAGTTCATTTTGTTGTTCCAAGTGTTGAATTACAAATCCTTTTGGGCAATTGGTTTTCGTGTTCCATAAAAAATAAGTGGAATACTTATAATTTAAATTTAAAAAGTATGTAAAGTTATCTATCAGTTATTTGGTTCCCATGGCTAAGTTTAGGGCTAGATAGCGCTGTGTCAAAATGTCCAGCAATATTTATTTATTTACTTAAAGTTTTTCTAGAAAGTATCGCTTCTAAGCGATAAGACCGCTCGTTGTACTAGTTGCTTTGTGTTTTCTATTTTGTTTGTATTTTTTTATTGATAAACAGTCCCCTTGATAAACAGCGGAGTGATTGATTATTTGATTTCACACAGCGTTCTCTAGCCCCAAACTAAGCATAGGTTGTAATATGGGAACCAGATAACTGATAGAGTACTTATATACTTATTTCTGTAAATACATAAGTACTTATAATATATATAAAAATACCCAAACCCGGCACAAATATCTGCAGATGATCATGCAAACATTTATTTTGTTCTGCTGCTGGACTCGAACCCGCAAGCTCCGGCTTCGTAGCCGAATGAATGAAAACATTAAAGTGTTTTCATTCATTGATTAGTTTGATGTTTATTTTAGGAAAATAATGTAATTACTGATTGAAAACCGATTCGCGTGTACCTACATAAGTACTTTTTATTTATATCTAATACGACGTTTCGATTGTGTTGCAATAATCATAATGGAAATAAACTAAAACTATTCTTAATCTGCATAATACACAGATAAAAACATACTTTTTCTTATTTACTTTAGTTATTAATATACCATCAAATTCAAATCAGTAGCAATAAAATTGAGACTCAATAATTGATTTATCTTTTTATTGATCCTCGATCGGTTGCAATACGTCAATCATTATAATGATATTTATCTACGGAGCAAATGACAATGCAAAAACATGTTTCGGCGTTTTTTGTAGTTAGTTGGTATTGATTTATTGTTTTAATAATATTTTCATATACAGGATGTTTAAGTCGATGTAAGAACTAGAGCATCGTCCTTTTCTTTGTTATCTAGGTATATAACGGAATGGAAATAATGAATTTTAAAAAAGGAGGCTTTTAAACTTGCAGTCAAAGGCTTATAAAAAAATATGTGCAAGTAATTTAAAATAACTGATTCCTTTATGTATAAAAATTACTAATTTGTTGTATACAATATACATACTTAACTTACTTAATTGTAATATATAACTTTTGAAACTATCATGGTTATAAGCACTATTTGTACTGAAAACGGGATATTTACCATGATATGTGAGATTTTGAGTATCCCGATATTTAGGCGCAATTGCATGCGCCATGATCACAGGTAAACTTACCGGTGATACTCAAAAACTCACAAATCAGGGTAAATATCCCGTTTTTAGTACAAATAGTGTTAATCGTAACATGTTTTAAGCTGATTTATTTGTTATCATAATATTTATTTAATTGTAAAGTCGTTCTTAATTACAATTATTTTCAATATTTGATAGGATTATTGTTCCATCAATTTGGAATGTTATATAAAAATTGTATTTTACAAAACTCTAAAAATGTCCTTTTCAACAAAAATACATTATTCAATTCAAAGACGACATAAATAAAAATGTATTTTTAAGTTAATTTTAAGATCAAAGTTCAGAATAAATCTTTCACCGAAAACCACAGGCTGTAGTTAATTTTAAATTTTACAATAAATTTTAATCTGATTGCAATACCAACAAACGTCAAATAAAATTAACCAATCAATACATCTACAGACATTTTTATTGCACCAATAATTTCCAAATCACTTAAGGCGGTTCAATAAAAATAAAAATAAATCATAAAAGAACTTAAGCTGTCAGATTTATGTGCAATTTTTATTTTGAATGCACCGCAGAATTATGTGTGGTTGCCAATCGACAAAAAAATACATGAATCTACTTAATGCTGTTGATATGCAAGTATTTTTTATCATAATACTTGTTGATACAATTACGACACAGGAACTTTCTCTCCTAAGATTAATAAAATACCAACATGGATATTCAACTATTAAAACAATCATAAATTAAGTAGGCGTGAGGGAAAACGTCAGGTTGACAGCTTAGCAAGCGCCCTCTGTGTGGGGCCGCCTGTCAGATTAGCTCCGGTTGACGGTCTGCCAACTGTGCGTCAACTTTATGATAATTGGAGTGCGACGGTCCTTAACTGATTTGACAGATAACATTGAGCTACCCCTTAACCTTTGATAAAAGTTTATGCTACGCTATTTATTAGCCAGTGGTTTGAAGGCTTCGTAAATAAGAAAATCGTATTTTATGTCTATAATAATCATCACTTTTTGCTAATAGCAGACATGTTTGGATCTCTTTGATGATCTCACTATAACTACATTTTTTTTTATTATTTTGGAAATCCATTTACATGGTTAGTTAATTACTTAAAGACTAGATTAATAGGTAAACAATAGGAAAAAATTAAAATATAATACACTAACAGAAGCAAAAGGTCTTCGCGCTAAGAGTGACCAAACTAAGTCGGTTTGATCATTCTCAACACGAAGCACTTCCATATACCTATAAACTAACAAAAAAATATATATTTAGGTTCCCGAATGTGGTCTATTCGGACAACATGACCTGTCTCTTGCCACTTAACTCAAGCGTTTTACATAATTTACCAAAATGCCAATACTTTGTGTCTGCAACGAAACAGCATTTACCTATATTACGAAATATCAATTCCCATAAATAAAAGCACAATCAGAATCTGTTCACGACTCTTAACAACTTCATTAACAAACGATTAAACTTATTAATGTGAATACTTACTTTTAATGAAGCTGTTTCGAGCATCTCAAAACATCAATTAATGCGATGATTTCATTACGATTTCAAACGAACTTTTAAATATACACGGTTGAATGCGAGAGATTACGTTTTTTTTAATACCACACAAGTAGCAAGAAATCGCGCAATACAATTTTAAAAACATTTTACAATTAATTTTAACAACGACAGTTGACCCAAATGTGATTGGATTATGATTTGAATTATTTTGGCATTCTGCTCCACTAATATTACAATATTAGTTTGATATAAATAAAGTGTATAATCGCTTGCCAGTCAACTCATACCATTGTATTGTCAGTTACGTGAATACGTACAGTTACGTATAGTTACAAGAACGATACTCGAATTTTACTATTTTATGTTACTGGAATTGTAAGCGTATGGTCGTTTCTAACCTTCAGGTGAAATAGGTAATGTGCCTCTATTTTTATAGTTATTTAAAGAACTTAACAAAATATACTAGAAACTTCTAATAGAGAAATCAATATATTAGTAAAATAAAGAAAATGTGTTACGGCTTTCAACGCTAAATCGTGAAGATTTAATGATCGTCGATACACGACATTCGATGTTTATCGAATCATCGAGTCGATATAAATGTTAACATAGGACAACACTAGTATGTACTTAATGTGAAAGTATAAATTTAGGGGTATAGGAGTACAATAAAAAGAAATGTGTCCGTTTACTATGAATAACTTCGTATTAACTTGCAGCTCTTTAAAACTATTTCAAATGTTTAAGATCTCAAAAATTACGCTAAGCTAAGTAAATGTAAAAATGTATATAAATATTCTCTCAGTTACCTGACGGCTTAGCCAAGTTACAGTCGATTAGCGATGACGCTAGTCGATAAATCCGAAAATGTATGGGATTTGACACATGCTATAGAAATACCACGTGATACAGCGACAACAAACTATGTAGAAATCGAATAGATTCGTAGCGAATGTAATTTGGCTACGGGCCCGTACGTAGCTTTGCTTAGTATGGATCTAGATCGCTATCTAGCTATCTGTATGAAATAGCTAGCATTATTTATTTATTTAAGTATAGGTAAGGTACAGATTCCAATATAATATTGCGCGGCCATTATCCATACACTATAATGATTATAATTAATATGCACCAAGTTTTACTTTACATTGAAAAATTGCACTCAGAAACTCTATTTAATCCTGGATGTTGTATCATTTGGTTTTGCATTTCGCTGGTAGTATTTTAACACCTGTTAAATCCAACCTCTATGAATTCCAAGAGTATAGTACCAGTTTCCTAGTTATTCAATAATACCGCATCGCTTATTACAAATTTGATTAATGACTATTAACAAGTTACGACGAAGCTTCAATTCACACAAATACTTACGCCTTGACATACTTATCATTGCAATAACTTATCTGTTACATAACAACTTATCTGCTTGTACATTGGGTTCATTGTTCTATTTATTACGGAAACACGAAATGTCGCCTTGACCTGCTATTCAATTAATAGGTTATCTTAATGAGACATTAGTGTTGCGATGCGGCAATTAAAAATAGCGAAACTTTTATCGATAAAAACAATTTATCGAAAAAAGTTCTGGTAAGTTTTATCGATTCATCACAACACAAACATCGATATTCTGAAAAAATATTTTAACGAAATTGTCAGGTCAGCAGTGCTAATACGGAACTTGTCGATTGACAAATTGATTTTTGATAAACGATTAAAACGTACGCACTGGAAAGAGCAGAGTAGGGTACCCCCTACCCCTCTATGGCAGTTGACGTATTATGGCTATAATGAAAATGATATTGCCTCGTAGGTCACGCTCGCTATAAACACGCCCTACGAATAACGATGCACTGCCCTGCCTTCAACTTAAGGCATACAGGTGTAAAGCCTCATGTGCCTGTAATTAGACCGGCAACCATACCCTTCAAACCGAAACACATCAATGCTGCTGGGCAAGACCTTTCACAAGAAACTGCTACTTTGAGAATGTAGGTAATTTTGAATTCCATTAGATTTATGGCTTGAAAAAGTAAACAAATATTCATTGTAAGATCAAAGCATCAATGGACTGTTAAATGGAACTTAAATTGCGTAAGTTTTATTATGGTTTATTTTTATAACAATTAACTATTGTTTATTTCATAAATACTATCTAAGTGACTATAACTTTAATTTCCCATTATGACTTGAAATTCATTGAATAATCCGAGTAATCAACTTTAAAGTGTGCACGATGTTAATTTATCTATTTTTAAAGTCTGCCCACGGCTTTGCCCAGTTAAGGAACTGGTAAAAAGCATGCAGTTTTATTTAATTATTAATTTATTATCAAACTAGCTTCCGCCAGCGGCTTCGCACGCGTTATTTGTCGCCAAAAAATAGCTTATAATAGAACCCAGGTCTTAATAATCTATAAACACACCAAATTTCATCGAAATCGGTTCAGTCGTTACGACGTGATTGAGTAACAAATAAACAACATCCAAACATTAACATTCATAATATTAGTGTGACTATTACCTAGCCGAATTGGTTTAACTATTTAGGATAAGCAATAATTCGATATAAGCAACAATAATTTATACTGAGAACAGAACAGATTTTTCTAGAAATTATTAAAATCCTAGTACTTCTTAGAATCTTTAACAGTTCAGTAAATTAGATTAAACAATCCTAAATATCTTATTTAGACATACTGTATAAAGAAGCAGTCTTCTAATTTATTTTAATAATTTGCTTTATCCACCTATGGTCAGTCTTATTATTAGTTCAGTAGCATTGCTGTGTTTTAGTTCACACTTCTATACCTCAAGTTGATGAACGCATGGCAGTGCATCATAGGATTCTCTGTTATAGGCGATGGTTACCACTTAACATCAGGTGGGAATAAGCTTTTTTCATCTCCATGTAACAACAAAAAACACTGTCCTCAAAACGATGGTCAGATAATTTCCCAAGAAATCGCGATTCGCGTCGAGTCTTACGCCACGGTTCACAGATCACGACCATGTTTGCCATGTCGCTTAGAACCGCTCCTAATAATCACTTGTGGGAATAAGACTTAACTTATGGGCTATGCCTGTGCTTTATCATAAACGTCTATATCTCATGTAATTAGACTTAATTACTGATTTAATCGGACATTTATCGCGTAGGTAGGTACATCTGCCCGCGACCACGGCTGTTGCAATATAATCGAAACGTCGGGATAACAAATTAAAAAGGTACATACACGATAAATACCCGTTTAAATCAGTTATACAATTATACAGTTAACGCGAAAGTTCGAAAAATGTAAGACTTATCTAAAAACTAAAATGTATCAAGATTAACTAATGATACCCAGAAAAAAAATAGCTGTTACCTACAATTGATCCTGCTTTAGGCAGAGTAGAAATAAATAATTGAGAGAGAGAGAAACAGGCTGATAAAACATTGTTTTGTTTTATATGACCTGGAGATGGAATAAACATATGGCCCACCTGATGTTAAGTGGTAACCATCGCCTATAACAAAGTTTGCCTCGTAGGTCACGTTCCTTAGAAATGTGCCCTACGATGCACTTCCCTGCGTCCATCAACTTGAGGCACACAGGTGTAAAGCCTCATGTGCCTGTAATTTCACCGGCAACCATTTCCTTCAAACAGAAACACAGTAATGCTGCTTGGCGGTAGAAATAGGTATGGTGGTAGCACTTCCCCGGGCGAGCCCTTTCTCAAGAAACTCTACTACTCTTAACTTAACGCTCTAACGACCTAGATACAATTTAACAAAGTAAAATTCATAAATAACTGATAATTCTCGTTTTTTCGATCATTATTTTGTGACTATTAATAAAATCCTTCTATTCAATACCGAATCCTGTTTCAAACATGTGCGATCAGTTTAACCTTGATCGTATAAAAATCTAATTTAAACTACATAGGTATAACCTTGTGGAGAAAAAGTTTGAGTTGTTCGCCCACCAGACCTTCGAAAATGCTTATCTCGTGAATTATTTGATTTGTCCGTATTTGAACAGATGATATCATTGTTCGTGATATAGTAGCTGGAGACAATAGAGTATAAAAAGCACTTTACTTAAATAGTTTGTAGTCTACATCTCTTCCTGGTATTTTCTAAAGTAAATTAACTATTCATGGTATTTAATTCAGATAATTTAATATTAACAGCAAACATTTTATTATTGATTCTTTAAGATAATCATTATTACATCACAATCAAGTCCCAATTAATAATTTTTAATAATAAATTGACTGATTGTAGATTTCTGGAGACCGTAAGGAATGGAAGGACATGGGGGAGACCTTTGCCCAGCAGTGGGACAGTATAGGTTATTGAAAAAATAATAATAATAATAAATTGCGCTGTTGAAACTAATTTCAATAATTAGATCTCACAGTCACAATAATAATAAAGCATTTACTACTTTTATATATATACTACTTTTTAAGCGCAGTATTCTGGGAGTTGACTGACAGACCGCGTTTGTAACAGTATACTGCGCTCTAAAACGCAAATCGCGGATGTCGGACAGCAAGCGGGTAAACTGAAGTGGGATTGGGCGGGCCACGTCTGCCGCATGTCGGATGCGTTATGGGCTAAAGCCACCACAGAATGGACGCCTCTAAACGGGAAACGACCTCATGGCAGACCGCGGCGAAGATGGAGTGACGAAATTGATGCCCATTTACAGGATTGGTCCACAATAGCCCAAAATAGAAAAGACTGGAGAGAAAGAAGAGGCCTTTGCCCTGCACTGGGACACTACAGGCTCATAATAAATTTAAAAAAATAGTGGCACTCCGGGAGTGCCGACAAATGTGAAAAAATTAGCGCTCACTACAGATACGTATATACAGAGGTGTCGGTAACGGTAACAGTGTCGCGAGTTCAATGGTTTTTCCCATCTCAAAAAATGACCAACGCGCATAAAGAAGTTTTCACTTCAATAATAATAACTTTTATATGAAATACCTAAAATTGCGAAACTATCATAACTAAACTTATTAGCAATTGATTTGTTCCGTATATTATTTAGATTGTCATCATGACAACAATTTGGTTATTAATTACTTACCTATATAGTGCTCAAACAACAAATCTTCCTGTTCTTCTCTTTGTGTACACCTCGCAATATTTACCCCAATCTTTATTAAATTCTTTTGTTCGAATTTTACCTACCATTAAAATATCGGCCAATAATTCAAGTATTATGTGACCCACATTTATATGAATAATGTATTTAAGTCTACAGAAAACAGTTAAAACAACATCCCGTGCGACCATAAAGCATTGCTTGTAACAAACTCGTAAATAAATAAACAAACAGAAACGCTGAGTCTCTATGCAAATTGAAAGTGTAATAGTAAAGTTCCATTACTTACATAATTTGACGTAAAAGGTCGTATGTTTATTAGTTTGATGGATAACAAGATCATTATTGCCACCGCAGATGTTTTTAATGATGATAATATTAATAATTTCATCGATATCGATACCTTAATTTAATTAATAATTAATTATAAACTTAATTAATAATTAATTATAAACTTAATTAATAATTAGCTTATATATTTTTTTAATGTTATTTGTGGGGAAACAGGCTTACGGCCGCCCACCTGATCGTAAGCGGTTACCGTCGCCTATTGACACCGGCAACACCCGGGGTATTGTCGATGCGTTCCCTACCCTGTAGAAACCTTTTAACATTTCTCTTGAAGCGTGGCATGTCATAGCCTAATGGAAAAACCTCAGATGGTAGCTCATTCCACATCTTGCAAGTATAGGGTAGAGAAGATCGCGTGAAGCGTGTGGTGCGCGATACCCAATGGTCGATGATATGTGGATGAGCTTTATTACGTTGTCGAGAAGTGCAGTGGTAAAATCTCGACGACGGGATCAGATCGAATAGCTCCTCAGAACATTCCCCATTATACCTAAAGGCGGTAGAAAACACTGAGCGATCCAATGTCACGGCGTTGGCTCAATGGTTCCAGCCTGTTGGCGAGTTTGGGATCGCCGATGATTCTAATAGCTCTTCTCTGAAGGGAGTCAAAACGATTATAATCGACTTATTGGTAAAATATAACATCGGACATATCATAGTGTCATGTAGTCTTAGTTGAACGTAACATGTAAAGCAACATTTTAATGAACAAGGCCACATAATACATAAAAAATATGAAAAACAATAAATTAAAAAAACTGCACATTCAAATTAATAATTAGTCTAGATACTAATATTCATCATCATCATATCTGCCGCAGAACGTCCATACATTTTCTGAGCAACCGGTCTTATGCGGCCTGCACTCAACGGCTCCCAGCATATTTTATCTGGTCGTCGTTCCATCTAGTGGGAGGCCGTTTTAGTTGCGCTTTCCAGTGTGTGGTCTCCACTCGAGAACTTTTCAACGGCCGTCAGTTCTTCGAGCTATGTGCCCTGCCCGCTACCACGTCAGCTTGCTAATCCTTTGTGCTATGTCAGTAACTTTGGTTCTTATACGAAACTCATCATTTCAGATTTGATTAGAATCTAAATACTAATTGATCGAGCAAAGCGAAATCTCCAAATCAACTTGGGCAAATCGGCGTTGTATGTATGTATGTTTGTTAGTCCGAGGATAACTTTCGAAGCGTTTATCCGATCATCATGAAATTTGGTACATATGTAGGTAGTGATGGCACAATTTTGGTGTGACTAAATGAGCTAAAAATGTGGGAGGGTGGTTGAGATATTAGGGTTCAAGAGGCGTAGAAAAAACAAAATGGGACTATCTGGTCAAGTGGCACGTCAAATAAAAGGTCTTTGTAAGTGCATTTTGACCCCATTTTTATTTTTAGTTAAAACTTTGTAGTTACTAGCCATAATAAAAACTGAACTTTGACAAAATTCACAGGGTACACCAGTGACCTCACATTGCCGAAATTTGGTATGCTTTAGCTTTAGTGACACAAATATAGGCAAAAGTCTTGAAATCTAGAATAAATGCAATTTCTACCCCTAAAATGATGTACCAATTAACATGAACTCCCGTTACCTGTAATTTGAATAAAAATGTAGGTCAAGTTATTTGGTTATATATTTCGGGGCACTACTTTGATAGTCAAAGATTACGCATATTTTTTTTTGTTTGTATTGGAGATCTCAGTTGGGGCAAACCACTAGTATTATAAAAGGTAATGTTTGTTGTTTGTAAGCTAGTAGGGGAATCTTAGTAACTACTCGTACTGATTCGATTCTAAAATTTTTTTTTGATCGATAGGTAAACTGTCCCTATTGTTTGTATTTTATTATGATAAAAAATAATAAAAAAGGCACGGGTCAGCCAGTACGAGTAAGTACCTGTGTATGACGAAGTAACATAAATAAAAAAACTCTTCCAATAAAGACATCTGCCTACTAAAAGCTTTTTTATATTACCAATGCTAAAACGTATGATTAATCGGCTAAAAACCAGCCTAATGAATGCCAAGATCATTACTAATTGGTAATTATGAGTCACGCCGTCGTTTCAATCTCAAAATCTCTCAGAATAGATTTGGTAATGATATATTCTTATCAAGTACCTGTCTTATCTAGTTCCTCTCAATAAATCTTAGTTATAAGTGCGATGAACTTTATAATAGGAACTAATTAGTCATAAGTACATGTTGAAATTTCTCCGGTTTTATATCGTCGTACCTGCTTCAGTGGGTGTTTGTTGTTTATTTTAAGATTACGGTTGATAATTTAGTGTAGTGATTTTTTTTATATTTTCTAGATTTTTGCATACATTTTTGGTGGTTAAACAAAACCAATGTCAAATCAAATCTAACTAGTGGTTCGCCCCGAACTGAGATCTCGCGAATCTCCGAATAAAAATATTATTCTTAGGGAGACTTGCACAACGATGCTTAAATGTATTTAGTGGGTAAATATGATTTAAGGTGTTGTCAAATCATACAAATACTTCAAATTTAAACATGTTTAGTCGCTAAATACGTTTAGTGATCTTTGTGCATGCCAGCTTTAATTTTTGACTAATAAATTGGTGCCACGAAATGAATAACCAACCTACTTGAGCTACAGTTTCACTCAAATTAGATGTAACGGGGGTTCTTGTTAATTGGTTATTTTTTTGGGAGTACAAATGGCAGTTATTCTGGATTTCAGACTTTTGCCTATATTTGTCTCACTAAAGCTACACGAATACCAAATTTTAGCATTGTGGGGTCGCTGGTGTACCCTGTGAATTTTGTCAAAGTTTTGTTTTTATTATGGCTAACAACTCTAAAACTACAAATATTCAACTAAAAATAAAAACAGGGTTTAAATGTACTTATGAAGACCTTTCATTTGACGTCCCACTTGACCTAATAGTCTCATTTTCATTTTTTTTTTACCCCTCTTGAACCCCAATATCTCAACAACCCCCCAATATTTTTAGTTTATACACCAAAATTGTACCATCACTATATACCAAATTTCATGATGATCAGATAAAAGCTACGCAAGTTATGCTCGGACTAACAAACATACATACATACAACGCCGATTTGCCCAAGTTGATTTGGAGAACTCGCTTCGCTCGATCAATAAAAATGTTTTTATTCATTAAAATAACAAGGATCACATTGAAACGAAAATTTTACTGCATGTTCCTTCACGACCAAGCCAGGAAATACAGGCAAGAAACAAGGCTGGTTTTTCTTTTAATAATCCTTCTAGAATAGGTACATAACAAAAAATACCTCTTTAAGGTCAGAGTGAATAGGTTTCTTCTAGATCTTCGTGCTTCATCTTAGACCACATCATCGCTTACAATAAGGTGAGATTGTGGTCAAACGAAGATCTATAATATAATATATAAGTTTAAAAAAAAAAAACAAAATAGAAAATAAATTACGTCTAAATTGTAACACAACCAACATTAAATGACATTGATTGAGTAATTGATAATTTTTACAGTTTAACTACTAATTATTAAATTCTAGCAAATCAAGGAAGCTATTGTTACCTTTACCGTATATTAGTCAAGAAATTACTAAAATAGATATGACAGGTTTCCATTCTATCGATATAGTTTGCACGTCACTAGAAGCGTGCGATACGTGCGTGTGAGCACGTCGGCTTAGTGACGTCACGCCGCGGAACGCGAAAATCTCCGAACAAGGCCGATCGTCGACCTCGGGACCTGCACTATGACTACTATGTTTTATTCTATGGCGTCACGTGCTATTGAGGGATTCTAGTAATAATGTCGTTGTACAAATATTTCGCTACACATCATAATTATTTAGTTTTACGCGTTTGTAACGTCATGCGTCAATAGCACCATTTCGTACAAATGGATTTTGTTATATAAGTCCAGCTCTATCAAGTATTTTTCAGTTTCATTCGTTCGTTCCTTTTTTGAACTTTTATCATCATCATCATCCACAGCTTGACTTCAGCCATTGTTGGGTATAGGCCTCCCCAAGTTTGTGCCATCCACCACGATCCTGCGCTAGTCTCACCCACTGTAGGCCCGCGACCTTTACAATGTCGTCCACCCATCTCGCTGCTGGACGTCCTACCCTTCAATACCCGCATCTCGGCCACCATTCAGCAGTCACTGCCCTGCACCATCTGTCGTCACCACGTCTAGCCAAGTGTCCCGCCCAAGACCATTTAAGTTGCTTAACTCGAATCCCAATGTCATGAACCTTTTTTCGTCTACGGATCTCGACGTTTGAAACTAGATCTAACAGTCTGATGTCGAGAATTGTACTAACTAACTAACTAGAAATAGAAGAAATTCTTGCATTGAAAACATCTTAGTAAAGTTATCAGCCTGGACCTTAGCAAAACGTACTTCAAGGAGGTGACCCAATCGATTTAAATTTAGTGTTTTCAAGTCGTTTCGGATTCCATCGTAAATTTTATAGCCTAGCTAAACGAGTTTATAAATATGTGCTAGATTTTGTAGTAATCTTAAAATTTAGTGTTGTGAATTTTTTTTTTGGCTAGGCTTTCCAACCGCTGCTGTGCCAAATCGATATAGCATGGATAAATTTGAAATAAGTTTTGTTGGTTTGACCACTTTTTTTAATCTGGTAACGCAGGTTAATATATCAAAAATTATTATTGCTATAGACCAGGGGTCGGCAACCGGCGGCCTGCGGGCCGCATGCGGCCCGTAGACTATCTCGGTGCGGCCCGCAACCCTGAGGTCCGTAAGAAAAAAATACCGAAGCAAAAGGCCATATAAATTCACTAGAATTTATACGGCCATGCTGCTGGGCCATGAGAGTATTCTTGAAAGCTCGCTCCCACGCGGGGTGATAAAAATGTACCTCTATTTCATTTCTTAAGAACTGTTTATCAAGACTGTGATGTTATGTATTGTTTCTACCGAAAATAAATATTTGCTGTACTTATTCAATTCTTGGCAATTTCTTTTGCGTTTATCCGCCGCACGTGCGGCGGCGGGCGGCTCCTTTGAGACAATAGGCGGGGCGGCAGTCTTTGATTAGACGCAGGTGTGCGGCGGCGAAAAAATTCAAAGCGACCGGTTTTAGTTAAAATCACAGCCGCGCGCAGCTCTCGCCACATTCGGTTGTGGAAATTCGCCGGAAACTCACGTCTCATCTGGTTGCTAGCTACGCGTTTCGTTTCACCTTTCTTCCCTTCGCTGATAGCTTCTCACGCACGACGTATGAGGTAAGTTGTATGCACTCGCGAGCATTTTGTTTTATTTTATTTACTGCTTGTTAATGTGAACCTTCAGATTGATGGGTAAATGTTATAAGGACGGGGATAGTAGTTACATGACATGAAGTTAGTTACGAGTGTGTCATGTTTTAATTATTATTTGAATGTGGAGTTGAATTTGTAGGTGCTAACTGGAACATATAATTTTACAACGAATTTAATTTTTTTCATTATTGTTACAGAATAATTATATAAACATGGCTTCAAGAAAAAGGAAGATAGAAGAAGAAAAAAGAGTTTTTAACGAATTATGGACAGAATTATACTTTTTTATCGAGTTTAAAGGAAAACCGTTATGCTTGATTTGTCAAAAGAGTATTTCTGTAGTAAAGGAATATAACCTGAAGCGACATTACGACACCGAGCACAAAGCTAAATTTGACTGTCTTGAAGGAGAAATACGGAAAAGGAAAATTTCCACTTTGAAATCGTCATTACAAAATCAACAAAACATATTTAAGGTTGTGGCAGACAACAGCGAATCGAATGTTCGGGCCAGTTACAGGGTAGCAGAGATTCTTGCAAAAAGTGGACGTCCGTTTACCGATAGTGAATTAGTAAAAGAGTGTGTCTTAGCTATCGCAGAAGAAATATGCCCAGAGCAGAAAAAAATGTTTGAAAGTCTTAGTCTCTCTGCAAGAACTTGCACCCGACGTACTGAAGACTTGGGTGCTAATTTGTGTGAACAACTCAGGGATAAGGCGCAGTCTTTCGACTGCTTCTCTTTAGCGATGGATGAAAGTACGGACGTGTCGGATACAGCACAGTTACTCATATTTGTACGCGGCATTGACGAAAACTTTACTGTTTACGAAGAGCTTGTGAAAATGTGCAGTTTGAAAGGTACAACTACGGGAGAAGATTTATTTCACCATGTGGAACAAGCTCTGGATTCATTGCAATTAAGCTGGGAAAAGTTAACAAGTGTCACTACCGATGGAGGCAAGAACATGAGCGGTCAAAACAAAGGTGTTGTTGGGAGAATCATCAGCAAAGTGAAAGATTCTGGATCTACTGTGCCATTGATTTTTCACTGTATTGTCCATCAAGAGGCATTGTGCTCCAAAGTTATATCCTGGAAAGAAATAATGGATACTGTAACATCCACTGTTAATTTTATAAGAAGAAATGGGCTCACACACCGTCAGTTCCAAAAGTTTTTGGAAGATCTGGAAGCTGAACATGGTGACGTGGTTTACTACTGTGAAGTGAGGTGGCTCAGTCGAGGTGCCGTTTTGGAACGGTTTTTTGATTTGAGGAAAGAAATTGGCAACTTCATGGAGATGAAAGGAAAGCCAGTAGAAGAGCTTACTAACAAACAGTGGATTATCGATCTTGGTTTTTTGACTGATTTGACTAAGGACCTGAATCAGCTCAACAAACGCTTGCAGGGAAAAAATAAATTGATTTGCGATATGTATACAGATGTAAAGTCATTTGAAATGAAACTGAAACTGTTTATCAAGCATATTGATGAAAAAAAGCTTGACCATTTTCCTAATTGCAAGAAAGCCGTGGAAGAAGCTGGAGATAATTTTGTGTGGCAAAATATTACAATGAGAAACGTGTTAACACAACTACAAACTGAGTTTGTAAATCGATTCACCGACTTTAAAAAGAGCTCCCTTAACATGGAAATATTCCAAAACCCTTTTGCAATTGATATTAGTGAGATACCAAGCAATTTGCAAATGAACATAGTAGATTTGCAAAGTAATAGCACACTTAAAACGGCATTTAAGGAAAGCACTGACTTGATACAGTTCTACGGAGGTTTGAGTTCTGAAAACTTCAAAGAATTGAAAAAGTTTGCTCAGCAGATAATAACTATGTTTGGTAGTACATATTTGTGTGAGCAGACTTTTTCAATTCTCAACTACCGCAAAAATAAGAATTGTTCGCGGTTAACGGATGAACATTTAGACGCGATACTGCGCGTGTCTACTACTAAAATGAAAGCAGACGTTAAAAAACTTGCAAGTCAAATGCAGCCTCAAAAATCTCACTAGTTCTTACTTTTATGTTAGTATAGTAGTTCAATTAAAAAAGAGATAATTGTATGAATATATATGCGTTTTATTTCAAATATTAAAAATACATGCCCGAACATATAAATATAAGTGCGGCCCGCACTGATACTCTGGCAACATATGTGGCCCGGCTATAGCATAAGGTTGCCGACCCCTGCTATAGACAACAAATGAGAAGCAAATAAATGTTTAAAGGAAGTCTTATCGTTAAAGAAGGTAAGTTTAGATATGTTTATTTATTAATTTTAAAGGTACCTACTTTTATAGTAGAAGGTACACATACCATAAAAAATACTCATTGTTTTTAAGGTAGCGACTACATTCCCAGATTTGTCACATCTCGTTATCTGTATCCCGGTGACACGGGCGACCCAACATGCCCAAATATTTTCACTCATAATCTAATCGGTGGTCCAAACCGGCCCAATTCTGACAGCTCCCACTTTCTCCGTAATTATTATTTATACCTCAACTGTGTTTCGGATTTTATCTTATAATTTCATTACATTGACAATTATGTGAGTATACTATATTTTTATGTCTGTAGTTCACGATGTGTTGACATGATTCTTGTTAATGATCGCTTGTTTAGTAACTTTTTATATTTTTATTGAAAGTATAACGGTACTTTATTTATTTTTATTATGTATACGGGTTATCTTGTTACATTTAGAATCAGCTAAGTTTATTTAGTGCTAAGAATGGTTACCACACCTTCAATTGAAATGGCGTCTTGCAATTTTCATACGTGGCACACTTTGTATACTTTGGTATGGCTAAATCGACGTAGTCAATGCAACGTTCTCCTTCTATTTAGTTTATTTATAGTTAGGAAAATGTCTTGTACATCACACTTTCTCATATTATTCTAAATTCTTACACTAAATATCACAATAATATTACAAATGCTAAAGTTTGGATGTTTGTTTATTTATTTGTTTGTTTGTTACTCAATTACGTTGTAATGGCCGAACCGATTTAGATGAAATTTAATATGTACGTAGATTATAATCTGAATTAACATACCACCTCTGGCCACCTCGAGCTTCTTGGTATCACATTAACACCGACTCTCAATTTCGGCTCCTACATTGAGTCGAAAGCCCAGCTGGCCGCTAAGAAGCTTGGAATATTTGCAAAGGTGAGGCAATACTTCACACCGGGACAGTTGCTCAACTTATACCAAGCACAAGTCCGATCATGTCTGGAGTACTGTTCTCACCTCTGGGACGGATGTCTGAGTCTGCCTGAGTCTGTGTTTCCTGATAACTACAACCTAAGGATCTTCAAGTCGCGATTGAATAGGTTTCTTCTAGGCAAGCGTGTACCATCGTAGACTGCATCATCGCTTACCATCAGGCGAGATAGTGGTCAAACGCTAGCCTATAATTTATAAAAAAAAAACATATACAGGCTACTCTTTATCCCATAAATCAGGTTCCATTAAATAAAAATAGGGTGTCAAGTCAAGTTGCAACAGCGAGTTTAGCTTTATTTGTAGGTACCTACACATTTAGTAGTACATTTACACACGTACGAAGTCGCGGGCAACAGCTAGTCTACTATATTTTCTTGGTAAAAATTATAACGATATATTTCTACGTGTATTATTTCCCAGTTTGTTATTGATGACCTTATTAGTCACGATATTTTCTCGTTATCATATATAATGAACACCATATTAACAAGCCGTTACTTTTCGTTTTCTTTCAACACGAGCTATTTATATTGTTTGTTTTATCACGACAATATACGATTGTTATATTCTAGCTTTAGGCCATTACGTTCTTATTCTAGCCCCAGGTACAACATATATCACAAATGTACAGCTACAACTAATCTCCGGTGAAGATATCATTAAGATAAACAATAAAAGAATGAGACGGCTATGTTACGTCACAGATGATAAAAGATCCAAGGTGAAAAGGTGGCTAACAGATAACATTACCGTTAAGAATTTAAATGTACAAGTAGTACGTTTTGTAGATGACACGACAAGATAATTTGATATCTTAATAGAGCTTTTATCCCTCGGGGATGTATTTGATTTCTTAATCTGTTCGATACAAACTTCTAAAGGAATTGAATGTCATCGTTTGATCAGCGCTTTTAAACAACGGTTCAGAATAATCCATGTGTCTGAGGTAATTAATTTAATATTATGATTGAACTATTATATACCAAAACATTACTACACTGGCGGTTTACATGCCAATATGAATATTTACATACAAAGCATGTTACTAAGTCTTCTTAAGAACGACAATATCACTTCTCTTAACAACTTAAAAGAAAATAGTTAAAATTAACCACTTCAACCTCAGCGGTAAGTAAAGCAGCCGCGCTCTTCAATTGTCAATTACATAAATTACAATGATCAGTCGCTCCTGGCACGTCCGACCGCGTGTGTGGCCGGTGCGTGACTGAGACCTATTACTATTACCCACGCTTGTGCAACTAGCGCCATCTTTAAACGGTGATCTATGAATATGAGAAATTTAGAAGTGTCAAGTTATTTTAACTTGTGTCCTAACGGTAGGATGTAGATTGTTTATGAATATAACATTTTATGAAGGTTTCTTGCGAGGTGCTAGGCTTGATAGGTTTATTCTTGTGCCGACGATGCACCATTACGTATGCTGAAAACGAACACTGTTTTGTGGAAATACATAAAACTTATCTACCATACTCACTTTATACTCACTCACTTTTTACTTACATAACATGTCTATGAAAATTCTACGTTTTGCGTTATTTTAACCCGCCAAGGATTTTGTGGAATATTATTTGGAAATAAATCGAACCAGTAATTTCATTCATTTACTTGCAAGAGTTTCGTTCAGCCCCTTTTCTTAAAATTAGCCACCGTGGGTGTCTTAAAAGTAGGTTATAAATTAGAGTTCGCCACTATAATACGACTGCAACTTGTCGGTCGGTGTTTTTTTAAAAGCAGGCATGAAAACGAAGACGACTTGTGGTCAAGAGGCGTGGTGAAGCGACAAGTCATCAATTTGCTGATTTACACCTGAGGGTAAGTGATGGCTGGCTGTCGATGAGCCGGATAAGTAGATCATTTTACCTGAAGTAAAAGTAAAAAAAATATACAGTTTTAATCCCTTTAATCCACGTTCGTAACTGATCTTTGATAACCAGATACGAACATAGAATTTTTTTCTTGCTTGATAACCAGTTACGAGAACGGAATGTACTTGTCGTTTTCGTAGCCATGTTTCATAACCAGCTACGAAAATGTTTTTTTTATCTCTGTTCATAGCTAGTTATTAATTAATAATATTTTATCCACTTTCGTAGCCACGAAATAAAAAAATATGTTTCTACGAATTGAAATATGCCTACCTACTTATTTACATATTTTTAAAGATTCTTAATATTATGTAGACTTAAAATAATTATTTTAATAAAATTGGACACTGACACAAGTAAAAAACCATAAAAAAGAATCTATTAATATAAGCGCATCACATCTAATGCCACTACCTAAAGAATCAATAATCACAAATGTTAAAACATCGATAATCGATTCATTTACACACCTTTTTTCCCAACACTAGTTGTCAATAGCCCGTCATTACGCTCGCGGCTGCAAATTGCACAAGCAGCTTCATTCACAACTCTTTATCGGAAATTAGCGCCAGTTATCGATATTGCATTTATCGATACAGTACGGTACATGCCTATTTTATTCAAAGTAGGATGAAACTGGGGTCATTATATGTATCATTTGAAGATGATTTATAAAACGCCCGGTGGCCTGTTGGTTTGATGTACATAGTTAGATTCAAACGAGCCTCCGGCCACAGCCACCGGTGGACAGCGACAAGCAGTTCACACGCTTTTTCATACGTTTTGTATGTAGTTGCCGCACACGTGTGGGCGATTGCGACCACTCACTACAGCAGTGTCTGCGACACGCAGCAGGCGCGCCGCAGCGACCGTGCGTGGCTGTGGGCGATGGCACGTTAGCGCGGAGCCTTCAAACTGGATGTAGGACGCAAATGCGATAGATAGATAGGAAATGCTTTACTGCATTGTAAAACGAGGATTGGCGGGCTTAGCTCTAAATAGCGATATCTATCAGAAAACCCTTGGATGGAACATTGCGCCACAGAGGTAGTGTTGGTATTAGGTGTCTTATAACTTTTTGTGATCTGTGTTTTCCCCGGGATATAAATAAGTCTATATTCTCCAGAATACCAGTCATCTCTATGCCAAATTTTATCAAAATCGGTTCAGCAACTAAGTCGTGAAAAGAGAACAAGCGAACACACTTTCATCTTCATCATTATACCAACCGTAGAATGTCCAATGTTGAAAATAGGCTCCCCCTAGATTTTAAGCGCGACCATCTTTCACACTTCACTTTTAATAGCTTTGATTACCTATTACACAAGGAATGAGCAAAGTTAATTTATATTAAATGAATCCGTTAAAATAAGCATAAACTAATCTGAATTTGACAGTGGGATATTATGAATTTACAGCATAAAACGTATATTTTATACAGTAAAATACCAGAATTTAATAAACCTTGCAATTTATAATCGCTATTACGCGATGTTATTATTTTAAACACTTAAAAATAATCTTAAATAAACGCGTCCCGAAAACCGTGTAAATAAGCACCAATGATCGTTATTATATCGAAAAATCGTAAAATATTTTATAACTTATCCGAAATATCGCGGTAAATGATCATTTTCGCATCGTAATGTAGTCACATGCTGAAGCACAGCCATAGTAGAATATGCCGTATCCTATACAGTACCGCAACTTTAGCTTTCACTTTTATATTTAACTTTAGTTCTCTGGTTTTCTCGAAAGAAGGGGCTTTATGTTCATAAATCATGTATTAATTACTATTGTACGATTACATTAGCCGTAAAAGTTTAGACAATAAATTTAGTCCCTCTGGGGCAACACTATTACGTAATAATTACATTCATTTAATACAATAGTACATAAATATATTCTCTATCTAACACGTAACACGTTGATCGAAACTCACTCTCCAAACGTCACCTTATACAGGGTGTTTGATAATATACGCACAAAAATGAAAGGGGTTATTTTGATGAGCATAATAAATACATTTGCGAAATGTGAAATTTATTATGGCATGTTTAAACAAACACTTTATTAAACTTATGTTGTGCTATTGCATAATGCTTGCCATCTAACCACAAATATTGTATTGGTGACGTCTCGAGATATATCTTGTTGTCCCTTTCTAACCCAAACCCCGCAGCCATTTCCGAAAGAGATATCAAATCAGCCTTTATTTTTGGATGTCGATTACAAGAGTAGGTAGTAAGTTTTATATCGAATGAATCTCCTAAACTTAGTCGGTTTTTTTATTTGATAATATAACTAGTAGTTTTTTTTTTCGAGAAGTCTTTTTTTATGTTTTGAGAAACCGCCACTTGAATATCGTCAGTATATTACCAAACACCCTGTATAGATATATAGGTACTCATTAGATTAGATAATACTTTATTGCACACCATAAACAACAACAGCTTAAGATTCTTTATTTCTCAAAAGATTTACAATAAATCGCTTACTGAGAAACATAAATTTAACATTTTAAATAGTTGTTTTGATGCAGTGAGCAGTACAAATCGAGTGAGCATACAAATCAAAAATAAACAACAAAACAATTAAAAATAACAGTATTTATTATATATTATTGTTTCTTTATATATTATAAGTATGTATTTACAAAAAAAACTTAGTTTGGGGCTAGATAGCGCTGTGTGAAATGTCAAGCAATATTTATTTATTATTATTATTAAATGTATGTATACATCTGGAAGTCTTATTGCTAAGTAGCGATCTCTACCATACAACCTATGGATGGACATGGCAAAACAAAATCAAAAAGACGGCGTCTACGTCTAAGTTAAGTCGCCATTTCTTTCATTCGAGGACTACTACTACTATTTTGTGCCTTTGGTGTAAAAACGAAAGTATCTTTATCGTTGTGTGCGTAAATGAATTCAAAGAAGCGCGTATAAAGATAAAACACTGTAAATGTGTACCATCGTGTATAAACATATGCTACGTACCAGATATCTGTAACTCAACTGGTTACTATAGAAGTGCTCCGGGCGCCGCTTTGTGTTGTCGATGGACTTTTATGGACCCGCGCTGATTTGCGGCTCAATGAAAGTAAATGGCATGTAGTTAGTATGCTACTTGTGTCGTGTACTATGGCTAATACAACGGTATTGTTGTGTGTTGGTTTACGATTATTGAAAATTATAAAAATGACCTTCCTCCGGAGGTTTTCCCGGTGGGCTTCAACTTGAACGCCTTCAAGAGAAGTGTAAAAATAAGGCAACAAGTTTTAAGCAACGCGACTGCAACTCGAGTCCTGCAGGAGTTTTATAGGCGTCGGTGACCACTTAACATCAGGAGGGCCGTTAGATTGAGCGTCTAACTTTAATATAAAATAAAAATATTTCAAAAATTACTCGTCTTCAGCTATAATAGTCATTTATTGTCAATATTGATTAAAAGTCTGTTTCGATATAGGTAAAAGATCATCATATCAAACATGATGGCAGATGATGATGCTGTCCCTGAAACCAAACGTGTATCTGCGAAATCCCCCTTATATTATAAATTCGAAAGTTCGGATGTTTGGATGGATGATTGTTCCTCTCTAACTACTGAACCGATTTGGCTGAAATTTGGATCATAGGTTGATGATGACCTAGGACATAGGCTAATTTTTATTCCATAAACCTGTTCCCGTAATGAAAATGATGGTGAAATGAGAATTGCGTTTCACTTGGTAACAATATAAACAAAAGCTTTTAAAAATCACCGCTTCCGGGGTTTGATCCCGCGACCTTTCACGATCAGAGGGCGTGGTTATTTTTGGCTCACTCAATAATATCTTCATTAATTTACGAGATTATAACTACATCATAATTTACTGAGGTCGTGACGGCGAGACGATCAGTTAATTAACAGACGGCAATCAGCTCAACTAAATACTTTATACTGAGAACTAAGAATGGAATGATACTAATATAAATTAAGGGATACAAGGTGCTTGGAAAGATTTAACCCTCGAAGCTAAAAGCAATGGTTAATATCTATGATCAACAACCATTATATCAGCCTTAGGACGTCCACTGCTGAACTGAGCCCCCCCCCCCCATACATTACTAGATCCTTCTGTCAATCGTTCTATACCAGCGGCCTGTGGGTTAACTACACCAAAAAGTCAATCAGTGCCCTACGAGTCCTCAATAATAATCTGTTTAGAGCAATGTTGGGGCTACCTAGATTCTGTAGTGCTTCTGGAATGTTTGCTGATGCCCATGTGAAAGACTTTCATGCTATCATGCGGCAAAAAATCACATCAATTCAATGCAGAATTCTGGGTAACCCCAATAGGATTCTCGGGGCTCTTGCAGGCAGGTGGGACAGTGCACTGCAAGGTTTCTGGGTGTCACCCCTGATCAATCCATTTGCTCAACAAATATGTTATATTAATTAGTTTGTAAGGATAATTATGTAATGTTTATATTTATATTTATTTTAATTATTATTAATGTATGAATTGTGAATTACTAGAACGCCCGATCTCATGCGGCCTGTATAGAGTCCGTTCTACGCTTTTTCATGTTTTTTTTATTCTGTAAATAATCGATAGGCTATATAAATAACTTAATATATAAATAACTTTACGGCGGTGTTCGAGACTTAGGTGATGATATCTATAATATAATTGCCTTAAAAAAGACTCGTCGATGGTCTTGAAATGCTCATACAATAACAGAGGATCTCGTATGTTTAATCATCAGCTTTGAAGAACGAAATCTCCTAATACAGGTATTTTATACTTCGGAAGTTTCAACTGCTAGTTAAGCTATTGTTAATTAAATAAAAACATTTGAATTTGTATATATCATTTGAAGCTTAAAACGTTACTATGGTATTATATTAACACTCTTTTACAAAAATACATAGGAACAGTTGAATCATCTAAATTCTAAACGATCTATTTAGCTCATCTCTTCCAGATGTTCCAACTACCCAATGGAAATGTCTGTTATTTTTAACTGTTATTGTGTCTACCTTGTAAGGTATACTCGTATATAATAAAGTTTTGTAATTCATTAATTAATTATGAGAACTTTTAATTTAACGCTAGGTAAAAAGTGGATATGAGCTTTATCGGAACTGAAAAGCGATATGAAACTCAAAGTTGTTCACACATTTTCTACTTTCCAGACTTAAAATAAAATAAAAAAATCGTAATTATTAATACAGATATAATTTACAACAATCACATTTCCTGTAACTTCGTGATTATCCTACTTATTTGTTAATGACATTAATAGCTACTAGTAGGTAAGAAAGTGACCGGATATGTGATTGTCATAAAAAGACTTAAGCCTAATAACTACAAGGTATAATAAAACCACGGCTTTTACTTTCTCATCTACTTACTGTATCAATTAAACGACTCAATTACACACTATTTACGCCAAGAGTGAACTGGACCACCGCATTATCTCAATAAACGCCGCTATTTAGATGCAAATGTACTTACAATAAAACCACCCTGTACATCGGGACTGTAGCGTGCAGATTGCTCGGTAAAGATAACAAGGAATTGACTAGCTTTTGCGAATTGGTTTACTTGTAATGAAATTAAACTATCTTTAACATTGGCTAATTTGATATAGGAGAGTAAAAAAAATGTGGCCGTCACGGGACGCCCGGCAGATGTGAAAGAATTTATTTATTGAAAGAATTTATAATTAAAGAAAACCGTTTATAACCATCTTATCTTACCATTCGCAATTTATATACGCGTGACGGCAAATAATTCTTTATCGATACTTATGATTTGTTCAATTTTTGATACACGACATTTTACCCTCAAGACGCGCCTATGTTTCACATCAAAAAGTTATGGAAAATGTAATTGTCTAGCTTGTGGCCAATATTGGTATGAATGCCTGGAGGCTCCAGATGTGCTGTACATCTGGAGCCTCCAGGCATATTTCCGCCGCCAGTAACGCTCACATTGATATGTTCCGGTTTGAAGGGTTCCAGTGACATCACAAGCCCTATATGTCTCAGACTGACAGGCGCAATGCAATACCATCCAATTCAAGTCTTAAGTTGGACGTAACTTTATGCAATTGTTAAAGGTAGTGGTAACTGTTTAACATCCCACTTCTACAATCGAACCTCCCGCAACCGGCAACGAGCTCACCCACATATTGTAGATGCGTGGAAGTCTCACACGGTGCGTTTCATCCGCTCGTTTCTTCCACGCACCTGCAAGATGTGGAATGACCTTCTTCCTGAGGTTTTTCCGGTGGGTTTCAAAATCAACGTCTTCAAGAGAGGTATAAATAGGTATTAAGTGCTAGGCAAATCGACTGCAGTACCACGACTCGAGTGCTCCAGGAGTTTATAGGCGGCGGTAACCACTTAACATCAGGAGGCCCGTCAGCTTGTGTGTCTACAAGTTTCATATAAAAAAAAGGAGTGATAAAAATTCGAAAACCTCCGACCCCCACTTTCTGTGTTGGAGGTAAGAACCACCCCATCATCGGTCCATCCGTTTGGGAGCTACGATGCCACAGACAAACAAACATACAGATAGACACACAAAGATACATAAGTAAAACTTATAACACCCCTGTTTTAGCGTCGGTAACAATCGTATGCATCCTTCAAAATACAATTGAATGTTGTCAAAATTACTTGGTTTAGTTTTCTCTATTGCAATATCAACCTCTCCAAGTTGTGACCAAGATAAGGCTATTATGAATATCTGCTACGTGGATTATGACGGCTTACAGGTAGGTACTTCTTTTATACCCGGATCGGGCCAATTTTACGATAGTTAATTAAGTAGAAATCGTTAAAATGATTGCCATTTCAGGAAATTAAGTAGCCTTCCATTGCTCATAGGCAATCGAAATCGGACAGGAAAATAACATTTAAGTACTTAGTAGTAAATTTTCTAATGAAAAGTTGTAATAAATAGACATACAAACGCACTTTCTCTTTTAATTTACTAGCGGTTAACTAAACGTGAGTAATTTTATTACGTTTAATTGCTTCATATCCTTTCTGTCGATTATTCACGCCCGTTCCTGTTACCAGGTACATTATACAATTGGTTAATAACGTAAGATTCACACCTGTTGTGCGGGAACTTTGAAGGATATGGATACCTTCGAAGGAACCTGTGACATTTTTTATTAAAGTCTATAAATATAATATGGTTTTGTGTGTGCTTTATTGATGGTAAGTGATGATGTGGTCGAAGATGAACACGTTTGTCTTAAAAAACCACTAGACTTGAAGACTCTAAGATTATAATGGCCTGGGTAAATGGAAGCCAGTTGCGAGGTTCTTTTCTCAAAGAAGAGTGGCAGCTCTTTTCTCGTACTAATGATAAATGTTGAAGCAAACGTTAGGTTTGAAAATATGGAACGGCATCATTCTCAGCCCGTATCGACCCACTGCTGGGCCTTTCTTCGTTCATGCCATTCATTCCGATCCCGGAATACGATTTCATTAGTCTGAGCCACGTACGACCCACGGTCTTATTGATGTTGTCGACCCATCTCGCTGCTGGATGTCTCCTATTTCGGTGTCCAGTTGTCAGCTTCCACTCTGTTAGAGCCTTAGTCCACCTGTCATCACTACGTCTGGCCTAGTGACCTGCCCAACGCCACTTGAGCCCCAATATTCGCTTGCTGACGTCTTGGAATTTAGTACGCTTGCGAAATTCGGTAATGGAAACTCGGAAACGGCGACCAATATTAATACTCGTAGATCTAGTTAAGTCAGGAACGATAACCCTTAAAAAAACTGTGTCCTCGTAATATTCAAAACATTCTCTACAACCCTAATGAGTAGTTGAAAGCTGCATTTAGAACTCGCTATTTTTGACATCTTCAATTTCAAAGCTCCTAAAATAGGAAAAGTCTTTCTTACTTGTGAAAACAGCATAAATTCCGATGACCATATTAAGTTAGCTGCTAATTCATAAGCTAACTGTTTGAACTTGTTTGACACAAAGCTTTCTCAAAGGTGTGAAGACTTGACATGTACAAATACATAAATAATAATTTTGAAGGACGTTGGTATTTCATTGAACATGTGTGAACAAGGAACATTAAAAGTTGGCTGGTTAGGAAGACCATTTATGCTTATTAGGAAATAGACTAAATGTTTGCGCTCGTAATTTATCTTTTTTTAGGGCTTTTTCTCTCCGGCCTCTAACTCTGATCGCTATTGAGCGATAAGTCTTTTTCTATACCATCCAGCCAACTGAGTTTACGCCTACTACAAGGTCTCTGTCCGTCTGGTTTACCTCTTTGGAAATCTCCTTGTGCGACTAGTTTTACATAGCCAGAACATTGGAGATGACCATCATTAAATAAATAATGAATGCTGGACATTTCGCACAGCGCCATCTAGCCCCAAACTAAGGAGAGCTTGTACTATGGGAACCAGATAACTGATAGAATACTTATGTACTTTTTTCTCTTTTTGGTGAACCGTACAAGTTACTGATATTGTTTTTTATTTGTTGCAGCGATACTTCAGCGTGCGACATACAAGGTCGGCCTCCTGACGATCCAGGGGGTGTCCACGTGCCTCTACCTCTGCATGGATGCTTGCGGGTTCCAATACGCTCATGTAAGTATTCTTCCATTACATAACGTTTCACGTTCGAGCCTCTAACACCATTTTATCATCATTATACCAGCAGTGGGTAGATACCAGCTGTCAATGATGACGATGATGAAAAATAAATTTTATTCACACATTATTAACACGTCAAACCATAGGATTTAAATCCATAAGATTTTAAAGGTGGTTCGATTCCTATACAAACAATCAGTGCACATTCACTAGATAACTAAACAACACAAATGTCTAAACATATGCGAGCTTAGCGAATTAGTTATTGTCGGCAAATCAATCAGATGGCATAAAATTCATAATATTAAAGTATTCATCATTTTCATTTACTTGAAATTTGATTAAAAAAGTGATTAAACGCATTGATTGTCACCAGCACCTATTAATATGTACCATAAATATACTTAGGTCTTACCTAGGTATTATAAAACTATATCTCATATAAGTGAACTGTATATAATATTAAGTTCTTTTGAGAATAAATCTTTAAACCGATTTATTCGAGTCGTTAATCTTTAATGAATGAAAATGTGCATTTTTATTGATTTGTCGACAATAATAAGACGTAACTTACTCGATACCACCACCGGACAAGCAGACGTACCGAGAAGTACCACTGGTACCTTGGTCGGCATACCATCTTGCCGTACCAAACGATTTGCCTCAACTTTTCTTGTTAGCCCAAGTAAGGAATGGAACTCACTTCCGACGCATGTTTTTCGAAACCAGTATAATCTTAGAGTATTCAAGTCCAGAGTGAATAAGTTATTTCTAGGCAAACGTGTTCCATCTTCGATCACACCTTCACTTACCATCAGGTGAGGTAGTGGACAAGCGCATATCTATCATCTATAAAAATAAAAAAAGATAAGCATATGTTTAGATTTTTGACTGTTCACTTATCTAGTAAATGTGCACTGATTCTTTGTATAGAAATCGAACCAATAAGGGTTTTCTCGGCCATGTTTTTATAACTGCTAACAGGTGGCGCTGCTCCGTCATAAGCTGATTATCAAAATAAAGTGAATTGTTAATGTCAATTGTCGTGTCTACATTATTTTCCGAAGAAATTTAAATAAAAATAACAATTTATGTTTTGACTAAGTGAGATTGTTTTAGCCAAATTTCTATATGGTGTCTTTGAGATTTTGGTATTTAGTTTATATTTTTTGGTTTTATATCCAGACAGCGCCATCTATTACGCTAGTTGGAACAAGTTTTTATTTTTTAAATCGAAAATGAAAGACTCGATATCGAGTCAGCTGAGAGTCGTAAGGTTAAAACTGTGTTTGATTACTCGTATCTTTATCAAAATGTTATCTAAAGACTCAGAACATGAATCCAAGCTTTCACGGAGCCAATCAAAATATCCAGTTAGATGTTGATGTATTTATAAACACTGACCTGTTAAATGGCTGTCATCGCGGACAGTACAGAATAAACGCAACTACCCACGTGGCTTGGTACCCACGTGGTGGCAAAGCCTAGTTTGCACTTAGCTAGTGATTTAGTCGAGTGGTAAGGTTTTGAAACATGCAGACTAGGTGGGAAAACATTTATGGAAAGAGACAGGGTACGAAAAGATAATAGGATCTCTTTGACGGAGAATGAAGAGAGTTGGCTACAGCAAAATGGAGGAAATTGGGGGAGGCCTGTGCCCAGCCTTTGCTAGAAAAACGTAGATGGAGTAGGCTTTCGGGCAGTAAATTGGTTGCGTTCTTGACTCAACTAATACTGCAATTTGCCACCAGGCACTCTATAAAATTGTCTTCAAATTTCGATTTTGTGGCACAATATTAATTCACCACCAAAATAACCCAGATGGAAGGTTAAAAAAAATTGAAACAAGTAGCATTACTTTGAATCCAAAATCCAAAACAATAATGACAAAGACGCATGATAGTTTTGGCCTAAAGTGGTGTTATGTTACTAGTAACTTGACTCGACTAAATTACTTACTTTAGTCTGAGCAAGGCTTCGTTAAAATTCAAATACAAAGAATCTTTATAGGAAGTGGATTTTTTACTAAAATATATTTGTAGGTAACAGTTTGACTTAAACAAGTTAAACCTACAAACTTACACGTTTTTGCTCTTAGTTAAAAAAATGTTCGTTTACCTGTTGATATTTGTTACACAATTACGTAGTAAAGGCTAAACCTAATGAAAAATAGAAATTGTTCGTGCTTTAAACTATCCGAGTAACCACGCATGTAGAACAGTGTGCAGAAGCTACTAGAAATAGTATTTTACAACTTTTGTTTTTTTATACTAAAAAAGTAGCATACACGCATACGTTCCACCTGATGGTAAGCGGTTACCGTAGCCTATGGACGCTTCTAACACCAAAAGAATCAATCGCGCGTTGCCGACCCTTTAAAAATTTTAAAATACCTTTTTAAAATACCCATACTGTAGTCCCTGGGGAAACCACTTTCGTGATCACTGTACATAATTACTAATATTGTATGGGTATTCATCGCGTATTTAACTTTTAATTTATTATCCTGTCATTTCGACTGTGTTGCAACAACCGTACTAGAAAGAAAGAAACAAAGAAAGAAAATACATATATATGAACCCACATCGCACTTATCAATAAAAGTAAGAGTTAAACTTCACCCAGACAATGATGGTGTTGTGTTGGGACAAAATGGTCCCTGTCTCATCTTATGCTGTTTCGTACCGCGGTGGAAATGATGCAGCGCTGGTTTTCTGACAGGGCCTAGGTGACGACACGATCATATGACAAGACAATACAAATAGAAAACCAGAAATATTTATAAATTCTTCTTAACTAATGCCTCTCTATATAACACTAGCTGATTCGCCCCAGCTTTGCACGGATTTTTATCAAAACGAAATATAGTCAGGAAAAGGAACTAACAGTACTCAGGAATAGCGTTGCTTTCTATTAGAATTTTCAGAATCGGTTTAATGGTTTAATGGTATTTGTAATCTTTGACTACCAAAATAGTGCCACGAAATGCATAACCATCTAACTTGACGTACAGTTTCATTAAAATTTCAGGTAACGGGAGTTCATGTTATGTGGTTATTATTTTTCACAAGAAAATTATCTATGGTTGGCAAATAAAGGTAGGTTCTTAAACTAACAATACCAGCTGAACATCATCATATTCGAGCAACATCATCTTGAGTAATTATATTCTTGTATCATCTCTATCAGTCAAAACTAAAGCTCGAAATCACAATGATTAGGTGCTACAAAGTCGGTAAAAACATCAAGGGACATTCACCTCTCAGGATCTATCGATCAATACTCGATAGTATTGATCGATATCCGAAGATCACTCGATATACCATCGTAAACATATTTATTATGAACTTCACACAAAGGACTATTTTGTTCCATAATAATAGATAATGAATGACGCCTACAACTTAAAATTACAAACTTATTTTTACCTACCCTCAAATTTATATAACTTTATTATTTGGGACATAGAGTTCAAATTACCTTGAATTTATTATCGGTGTCGGTCATAAGTAAGTATGAGATGGTTTTTAGAGCATTTTTTATATCAATACTAAGGGCTATTGTTAATTGAAATGTTTGACGTATGATCTATTACAAAGTGGACAGGAGCTTGTGGGTGGTATTGTACAATATGTACATACCAGTTTATGTAGGTGTCGGTACAATATCTGCTTGCTACATTATGCCAGCTACTGAAGGCAGTAAGGCCTCTTTGATTTGATTATAGTCAAAATAAAAAAAAAGATGAATGAGACCTGCTCAGTTTCGTGGATATTATATGGAAAGATGACACAGTAAAGGTTACTGGGAGCCGTTGGCCGTATAAAATCGGACGCTCTGGAAATCTATGGAGGACGCATATGTTCAACAGTGGAATATAATTATGATAACCATGGTGAAAAAGTAAAAAAACCTAAAATTTTTCAGAACATCGACCAAAATATTATAATTAAAAAAAAAACACATTGCCATAAATATAACGAACGACGATGGAACCCGTGTTTTTCCTTCAAATTAAATTTATCTCCCAAATAAGTTACTTTGTTGCAAGCAACTCCGTCGAACTTGTAAATCTTGTTATGATGATGTATGTTTACTTTAATTGTTAGCAGCTGGTACAAAAATAACTTAAAATATGAAACCATTTTCTTGACACCTTTGATAAACATGTGCGGTGTTCATTCAGATTTTTTTAAACAACGTTAGACGTTTGAATGGTGTTGTTAAATATTAGTGTATATGTACTTGCAATAATAAACAAATAAAATATAAGCCAGAATTAAAAATAGGTCTTTTTTATTCCACTATAAAATAAAAGAGAGGAATTACAAAGATTCTTAAGGTGACTTGTGCAACAATGCCTAAACGTGGCGTTTTTTAGTGGCTAAATATGGTTTAAATGAGTTATCAAATCATACAAATACCTCAAATTAAATATGTTTAGTCGCTAAATACGTTTAGGGATCGTTGTGCAAGCTGGACTTACTCTATACTAGTTGCCAGTGCACAGTGGTCGAAATTCGATAGTTTCAAAATTCTGTTTTTTTAGGCAAATTGTAACACTGTGTCCATATAAAATTTAACTATACCAAATCTGACACTTTTCCGTGTGACCATTAATGCTTAAAAAGATGTACAACGTTTTTATTCGCGTATTAATAAAATAAAATATAAGCTCACGCTGAGAAAATACAGAAGGCACGTGCTAACTTAAATTCAACCACCAGTCCGTTGAGCAGTTTCAGTGTGAAATTTCCACCATTATTTATTTATTCTGCAATAATCATCATAGCAGCTGCAGAGCTAGTTTTAAAAACTTAGATACCTACATAATATATCAAACTTTAATTCAATAGCCATCAATCATGATACACAACACATAGGTAAGTTTTTTTATACCACCTAGATGAAACAAGCTCACGGCCCACCCTGAAGTTAAGTGGTAACCATCGCCTATAACAAAGTATTGCCTCGTAGGACGTACCTTAGGAACGTGCCTTACAATGCACTGCTCTGTGTCCATCAACTTGAGGCACACAGGTGTAAAGCCTCATGTGCCTGTAATTTCACCGGCAACCATACCCTTTAAACCGAAACAAAGCAATCCTGCTTGGCGGCAAAAATATAAGTAAAGTACAAATATTAATAAATTAAAAAAACATCAATTTTATCATTCACTTAAGCTTAAAGAACCAACACCTTGTTTTCATAAAATAGCTCATCATCGTCATTATCAGTGATCATCGTCCGCTGAACACAGGCCGTCCCCATACATTTCCAGAGCGAGCAATCTTGTGCGCCCATCACACAATAGCTTTCAGCAAACTTTATCAGGTCTTCACTCCAACAAAATACGAACAATAACAAATGATGCGACATATTAAGCCATAACTGTCAGTTGCTGCCGGCGTTCGATGATAACATCTCTTGCGAAATATATCGTTTGTCATCGGCGGACAAATTTCACTTACACCCTTCTCCGTGGGGAACGCTTGTCATAATGACATTATGACTAGTGATGGGAATGAGAACGGTTGACAAAACGATCCGATTGTTTTACAAATTACCGATTATTTTAATTGACAGCTTAAAAAGTATCTAGACCGTAATGAGTTTTATTTTAATCAATGTTAGATTACTTATACTTACGTAAATACTTTATTATACACTTTTCCATTGTTTGACAGCAGTAAGAGAGTAAAAGAAAAATTAGTAGGTAATTAAGTATAGGTAATCTTGCCATCTTGGAGCGCGCCATGCTCGGCATCACACTGCTAGACCGAGTCCCCAATACCGAAATTCGCAAGCGGACTAAAGTTCAAGACGTCAGCAAGCGTATATTGGGACTCAAATGGAGTTGGGCAGGACATGTGGCCAGGCGCGGTGATGACAGGTGGAGCAGGATGCTGACTGAGTGGTGGCCCCGAGATGGAACTAGGAACGCAGGTCGTCCACCGGCAAGATGGGTCGACGACATTATAAAAATCGCAGGTCGTATGTGGGCTAGAACATCGCAGAACAGAGGTGAATGGCGACAACGAAGAGAGGTCTATGCCCAGCAGTGGGATGAGAAAGGCTGACGATGATGATGATGATGAATTTTGCCATAAACTTTAGAGCATCTGAATACTTTTAAATTATCGTACATTTTGACATTATTTTGCATGGAAAAGTTAATAGAATACGTATTCTACACATTACCTAAGCAAAACATTAATAAACCCTAATGAGAATAACTGTACGTTACGTTAATATCAATAACAACTGAAGGGGTTGTGCAAGTAACGATGTTGTTTTGCGATTGTATTCCGTCTCCCCTAGGGAATACAATGCAATCGAATGTTTATTTGTCATAATTTGTGTCAATGTCAATTCATCAATTCATTATTTTGATTGATGGATACTCGTATTTGTTATTCTATTGTAAGCCGTTTCTATTTGATATATCAATTGCGAACATTATCATTAATCACAATAAATATATTTTATTTTTCATCTTAAATAATATAAATAATCAATTGCAAGCGTTATGGATCAGATAAGTGTTTAAAGTAAATACCGAATAACTTAATATTCTTAATCGTATGTAGTGCCTAAATATGATTTAAAGAGTTGTCAAATCATACAAATACGTCAAATTTAAACATGTTTAGTCGCTAATTACGCTTAGAGATCGTTGTGCAAGCCGGGCTTAGTAACATAACCGTAAACTTAAACAATTCTACACATCAATATTCCATAATACAATATTATTAACAAATTTGAAAAATGAAACGCGTTTTCTAAACACTGCTGCCGCTAATCTTGGTAACAGTGCACTTTACTATCTGCCAATATAACTTGACACATCATAACTTCAACACTTTTGATAAAGAGAGTTCTTTTCTACTGGTGCATAAAGCCAGTGTACGTAGAGCTATGGAATAGATGAAAACTCAAATTAGTAGGTGTCAAACCACACATTTCAGTGTGGGGGTGATCCCATTAGGGAGGAGACAATCGAGTGATAAGAGCGAATGACATCATTAATCAGAAGTCGATTCATTACGCGGCGGCGCAGCACTATTTGTCATAGGATGTGTGGTCGGAGATTAGGAATTGTTGAGATGTTGGCTGGTTTTATCCTGTTTTCCTTTTAAATTTGAGGGCAAGATATATAGATCGAACCCAGAACTCTTATGACTAAGAATAAGAGAGTTTTGTGCTTATGGTGTATGTAAGCGTGTGATTTATTTAAGTCAACAGTGCATTAATGTAAAAATGTATTAATGTAAAAACGATGCATTTTTACATTACACTATTGATTATATTTTGCCAGCCTCATTATCTTGGCAGCACTGATTGATTTAAAGGAGCTATGCCATACACCCTGCGACAAGATCTACTTAGGTCGTACCTAGGCTTACGACCAATACATACATACACAATCGAACTTGTCTCAATGCGACCATAGTCCGTCGGACGGTCCGTGAAACTATTGTAACGTGTAGGTATGCCCCCTTTTATCACACTAATATTATAAATGTGAGAATTTGGAGGTTTGTTTATTTGTTTGTGTGTTACTCAATCAGCTCGTAACGGCTGAAGCGATTTTGACGAAATTAGGTTTGTTAATAGATGGCTGGATTCAAACATAGGCTACTTTTTATTGACAAACAATGCGTGCAATGCCGCTGGCAAAAGCTAGTCAATAAATAAGTCAGACCCTACCAAATTCCAATTTCAAAACTATCAAATCATTAAATGTTTTAAATACAATTTGATCAATGAAAATGGAAGAGCATAGACAAGCGTCATGTTTTGATTGGACAGGCTCTCACGGTGAACCGTTATATTTTTAAATAAATCCTGTGATGTACCAAGAACTGTACCAAAAACCATAGAACCGTTATATTTTTAAATAAATCCTGTGATGTACCAAGAACTGTACCAAAAACCATAGATTAGGTCAACGTCATTTTAATTTCGTCTAGTATAATTTATTAGAAAAGGGGAAAATAACGACTTAAACGAAAAGGATACAACTAAATATCGCGATCCTTGAAATGAAATTATACAGTCAGTTTTAAAATCTTCACGCCTAGTTGCACAAACTTAATAAATTATTTCATTTCAAGGATACTAGATGTAAATACGACCTGATAAAGGTTGGCGCCCTCGGATTCAGGTCGCTCTGGGAAGATTCACAGATCCCCATAAATATGGGGGAGGCTTATTTTCAGCAATGGAGGTCCTGTGACTAGTATGATTCAGTTTCATTTAATCGCAAATAATACATAATTATTGTGTTGGAACAATAGGTACAGTATGTAAACATAAAAAAAATGTTACAACAGAATGTTATTATTTATATGATAATTAATAATACTTAGGTCAAATTAAAAGATAAATGATGATGGAGGAATATGTCACTAAGTACCTAGTGCACATCTTTCGTGTAGGACCTAGGTCTACCAAAAATATTGCACCCAATGTACCGCAGCCTTCTAAGTGTTAAGCGATATCGGTAGCTCAGTAGCTCGATGCTTTTATAGGAAGCTCTGACACATTATGGATGATCGATGCTCTTACTATAGCGCAATAGTATATCTGTAGGTAAGTTTGAATCAAGAAGTCTATTAAAGAATGAATGTAAATTATTTATTGCACAAAATAAAAATAATCTGTATACAGGCAAACTTAATGCTAGATAGCATGCTCTTCCAGTTAACCTTTGTGTAATGCTGACAAACAGTTATTGTATTTAATGCATATTTGGTAGAGGAAGAGGTTTAATTTAAATTCCAAGACATAGATATAACTAAACCTAGACAAACAAAAGGTATTTCAATAGGGGTTTATTGATGTTAATAGAAAGTAATACAATTACTACAATTACTAGTAATACAATTCATAAAGTAATAAATATCGTTATAATATCACACTAATTTATAATATACTAAGAAATTTAAAAGAAATCAAAAAACCCAACTGCAGTTTTATCATATAATTTTAAATGTGTTACCTACTTACCTATATCATTCCCTTTGATGGGCATATCAAATTCAAACTCGTTTACTTAAATGTACTTATAATATAACTGTATCTAGACCGTATATTACATTTTTTGTTATGTACGACATTAAATGAAAACACGGGTACGGCTAATGGCTAGTATTGTTGTAAAATAGGTTTTTTCAAATTCATTACAATAGACCCGCCGTGACATCGGAGTGCTCAGCGTTTTGTAAAAAATATATAACGGCGAATGTTCTGAAGAGTTGTTCAATTTAATCCCTGCTTCCAACTTCTACCATCGAACCTCCCACAACCGGCAACGAGCTCACCCACATATTGTAGATGCGTGGAAGTCTCACACGGTGCGAAGTTCCGCTCGTTTCTTCCACGCACCTGCAAGATGTGGAATTACCTTCCTCCGGAGGTTTTTCCGGTGGACTTCAAAATGAACACCTTCACGAGCGGTGTAAATAGGGTATTAAGTGCTAGGCAACGCGACTGCAGTACCACGAGTGCTGCAGGAGTTTATAGGCGGCGGTGGCCACTTAGCATAAGGAGGACCTCCTTATGTTAAGTGGCCACCGCCGCCGCGTATTTAATATAATTTTATATTAAATACGCAGCTTGTGTAAATTTTCAATTTTCAAACAACCATAATTTCTAGTCTTAAAATATCAATGAAACAACCTGTATAAAATAGGTAAACAAATCATATTTATTCATCATGTAAGTAGATACCTATCAAACTGACTTAGCGGCATCGTCGCAAATGCGCCGCCGATTTACGTAAAACATTATTTATTGGAAATTTATCGATTCCTGGATCAATATTCAAGCTACCGGTATTAAGCCCACATATAAAATCAGTTAATACGATTCAGGATGTGTGTTATAAATTAATGTCGTACATAACAAAATAGGTTGTATATACTCACCATCCCTGAGTGCTATATTTTATATTAAATAAAATATAAATAAATATTAAATATTGCTGGACATTTCACACAGCGCTATCTAGCCCCAAATTAAGCAGAGCTTGTACTATGGGAACCAGATAACTGATATAATACTTATATACATTTTTTTTTGTAAATACATACTTATAATATATAGAGAAACAACCAGACCCGGAACAAATATCTGTAAATCATGCAAACATTTTGTTCCGCGGCGGGGATCGAACCCGCTACCTCCTGCGTCTCAGCCGGCTATTCGCCCACTGCACCACGGAGGTCGTCATTTTGATAACAATCCGTATGAATCCGGGGTAGCTAGTATAAAATATAACAACAAGCTCTATTGCCACCACTTAAAAACAGTTTAACCATAGATAACAGCATAATAATGTTACAAAGGAGCGAGTTTAATCAAAACTTCATCAAATTGTGTTCAGTACCGTTGGAACCGTTTTGCAATTCCACTGGAGATATGACCGTCACCTCGGGCCTGTGACTGTACATATGAAATAAGCACCGAGTACTAGACAAGCTAAATATTAGGTATACCTACTTACTTTGATAGTGGAAATACTATTATCTACTCGGCCAATCTTCATCTCCATTCAAAAGTTGTCTGGAAGAGATCGCCTACTATAAAATATCGGATTATTTAGATCAGGGGTCGGCAACCGGCGGCCCGCGGGCCGCATGCGGCCCGTAGACTATCTCGGTGCGGCCCGCAACCCTGAGGTCCGTAAGAAAAAAATACCGAAGCAAAAGGCCATATAAATTCACTAGAATTTATACGGCCATGCTGCTGGGCCATGAGAGTATTCTTGAAAGCTCGCTCCCACGCGGGGTGATAAAAATGTACCTCTATTTCATTTCTTAAGAACTGTTTATCAAGACTGTGATGTTATGTATTGTTTCTACCGAAAATAAATATTTGCTGTACTTATTCAATTCTTGGCAATTTCTTTTGCGTTTATCCGCCGCACGTGCGGCGGCGGGCGGCTCCTTTGAGACAATAGGCGGGGCGGCAGTCTTTGATTAGACGCAGGTGTGCGGCGGCGAAAAAATTCAAAGCGACCGGTTTTAGTTAAAATCACAGCGGCGCGCAGCTCTCGCCACATTCGGTTGTGGAAATTCGCCGGAAACTCACGTCTCATCTGGTTGCTAGCTACGCGTTTCGTTTCACCTTTCTTCCCTTCGCTGATAGCTTCTCACGCACGACGTATGAGGTAAGTTGTATGCACTCGCGAGCATTTTGTTTTATTTTATTTACTGCTTGTTAATGTGAACCTTCAGATTGATGGGTAAATGTTATAAGGACGGGGATAGTAGTTACATGACATGAAGTTAGTTACGAGTGTGTCATGTTTTAATTATTATTTGAATGTGGAGTTGAATTTGTAGGTGCTAACTGGAACATATAATTTTACAACGAATTTAATTTTTTTCATTATTGTTACAGAATAATTATATAAACATGGCTTCAAGAAAAAGGAAGATAGAAGAAGAAAAAAGAGTTTTTAACGAATTATGGACAGAATTATACTTTTTTATCGAGTTTAAAGGAAAACCGTTATGCTTGATTTGTCAAAAGAGTATTTCTGTAGTAAAGGAATATAACCTGAAGCGACATTACGACACCGAGCACAAAGCTAAATTTGACTGTCTTGAAGGAGAAATACGGAAAAGGAAAATTTCCACTTTGAAATCGTCATTACAAAATCAACAAAACATATTTAAGGTTGTGGCAGACAACAGCGAATCGAATGTTCGGGCCAGTTACAGGGTAGCAGAGATTCTTGCAAAAAGTGGACGTCCGTTTACCGATAGTGAATTAGTAAAAGAGTGTGTCTTAGCTATCGCAGAAGAAATATGCCCAGAGCAGAAAAAAATGTTTGAAAGTCTTAGTCTCTCTGCAAGAACTTGCACCCGACGTACTGAAGACTTGGGTGCTAATTTGTGTGAACAACTCAGGGATAAGGCGCAGTCTTTCGACTGCTTCTCTTTAGCGATGGATGAAAGTACGGACGTGTCGGATACAGCACAGTTACTCATATTTGTACGCGGCATTGACGAAAACTTTACTGTTTACGAAGAGCTTGTGAAAATGTGCAGTTTGAAAGGTACAACTACGGGAGAAGATTTATTTCACCATGTGGAACAAGCTCTGGATTCATTGCAATTAAGCTGGGAAAAGTTAACAAGTGTCACTACCGATGGAGGCAAGAACATGAGCGGTCAAAACAAAGGTGTTGTTGGGAGAATCATCAGCAAAGTGAAAGATTCTGGATCTACTGTGCCATTGATTTTTCACTGTATTGTCCATCAAGAGGCATTGTGCTCCAAAGTTATATCCTGGAAAGAAATAATGGATACTGTAACATCCACTGTTAATTTTATAAGAAGAAATGGGCTCACACACCGTCAGTTCCAAAAGTTTTTGGAAGATCTGGAAGCTGAACATGGTGACGTGGTTTACTACTGTGAAGTGAGGTGGCTCAGTCGAGGTGCCGTTTTGGAACGGTTTTTTGATTTGAGGAAAGAAATTGGCAACTTCATGGAGATGAAAGGAAAGCCAGTAGAAGAGCTTACTAACAAACAGTGGATTATCGATCTTGGTTTTTTGACTGATTTGACTAAGGACCTGAATCAGCTCAACAAACGCTTGCAGGGAAAAAATAAATTGATTTGCGATATGTATACAGATGTAAAGTCATTTGAAATGAAACTGAAACTGTTTATCAAGCATATTGATGAAAAAAAGCTTGACCATTTTCCTAATTGCAAGAAAGCCGTGGAAGAAGCTGGAGATAATTTTGTGTGGCAAAATATTACAATGAGAAACGTGTTAACACAACTACAAACTGAGTTTGTAAATCGATTCACCGACTTTAAAAAGAGCTCCCTTAACATGGAAATATTCCAAAACCCTTTTGCAATTGATATTAGTGAGATACCAAGCAATTTGCAAATGAACATAGTAGATTTGCAAAGTAATAGCACACTTAAAACGGCATTTAAGGAAAGCACTGACTTGATACAGTTCTACGGAGGTTTGAGTTCTGAAAACTTCAAAGAATTGAAAAAGTTTGCTCAGCAGATAATAACTATGTTTGGTAGTACATATTTGTGTGAGCAGACTTTTTCAATTCTCAACTACCGCAAAAATAAGAATTGTTCGCGGTTAACGGATGAACATTTAGACGCGATACTGCGCGTGTCTACTACTAAAATGAAAGCAGACGTTAAAAAACTTGCAAGTCAAATGCAGCCTCAAAAATCTCACTAGTTCTTACTTTTATGTTAGTATAGTAGTTCAATTAAAAAAGAGATAATTGTATGAATATATATGCGTTTTATTTCAAATATTAAAAATACATGCCCGAACATATAAATATAAGTGCGGCCCGCACTGATATTCTGGCAACATATGTGGCCCGGCTATAGCATAAGGTTGCCGACCCCTGATTTAGATGATAGAGAAGGTTGGGATTGAAATTGCTCCAACTCGTTCAAAATGTTACAATTTAGGCGTAATTTACCTATTTTCTGTATTTGTTATGTATTCTAAAAGGATCATTAAAAAACAACCAGCCTTGTTTCTTACCTTTCTTTCCTGGCTTGGTCGCGAAGGAACAGGCAGTAAAATTGACGTTTCAAAGTGATCCTTGTGATTTTAATGAATAAAAATATTTGACTTTACTTTGACTTTGCTTTATTTAGCGATTAGACCGCCCCTTATAAGTTTGTTGGTTTCTCATTCCTTGCATCTAGCTTTTAGGCAATCGAAAACCTAAAATTGGTCATTCGAATTGAATGCCTTGCTGCATAATGCCATCCAATTTACGAGTGCATTCTGAATTCAAAAAATGTATTTTTCGTCACTCAGCTACCAAAATTGTGTCACTCAAAAACTGACCATTATCATGCGTATATTTTATTAATTACTTTTATTGATTTTATTGCACCTATAAAATGCCTATATTTTATTAATTACTTGTTATTGATTCTATAGCACTTATAAATCATGTAGGTAACAATAAGTGGGCTTAACATGTTCTAGCAGTCAAACCCATGTGGAGTATGAAATGATAGTTTGTGAATAACATTGTAGCTGTGAGTTTCTACTTAAGATTTTTCTTTTCTATTCAAAGTCCTCGAAATATCCTTAACATTAAGAAGTATGAAACTATCTACATTCACCAGATCTGTTGAAAGCGCCCTGTTTCAAAGCACTTACCGAGTTTGAATACTCAGCGTTCCTCAAATACTTAAAGGGAATAGCATAAAGGGGATCAAAGGGAGGTCAATGTATTTGGATATCTCCCATCTCTGAGTAAACTATTCAAATACTTACCTATTCGAATGGTAGAGACAAAGGGAACTTGATAAACTATTTATATTAACTCGATTTATAAAAGTTATGACATACAAAATAATACGCAATATAGACGGTTAAATATATTCTGTTCCTTGCAACTGGAGTAGGTACTTTTGAATACATTAATAACTATAATATTAGTGTATGGATTACTATAGATCGGTTTAATTAAATCGATAATTAAACAGATCAAACAAGCGCCAATTACTGCCACTTGAACAAACAAACATTTTCGGTGTCGACTGATGTCCTTAAACGAAGCAAATTGCGCATTACGAGGCGGGAAGCCCACAATTTATCGCTCCATTAGACGACACAAAACTATTCCACCTACTAAAGTGGACAATAGACAAAACATCCGAAATAAAGCGGTTCTGATAATAACAAGAACAGGATTAATAACGCTGGCCACAAAGACACCAGTGTAATAGGCATAAAAAAAGAAAAACTCTACCGAACATAAGAATTTTAAATTCGGACTAAAGGGTTTCGCCGCGCCACAGGCGCCGCTCTTGTTGCCATCACAAAAAACACAACGAATCGTGAAAAAGTGTAAAGTCCCCACAAAATAGGCATATTTTATATTTGAATTAACGATAGCATTGTGTGTTTTCGATGTAATTTTTATTTACGATTGTTTACCCTATTTTATGTTTTAATATGACGCGATATTTATGGCTTTGACTTTTGTACTTCGGAATTCAAACTTTTTAGGGTAGGTTTTAATTTATAGGGTAGTTTTATCGACGTTTTGATGAGAGTGGGTGGAAATTAGTTGGTTTTCAATGTCGCATTAAGGCATAAATAAACTACTTGAATCGATAAGTAAATAATAAAACACAAAGCTTATGTACTTCCGTTTTTTATTTTTATTTTTGTAAGTATCTACTCATTGGTCAAGGTAAAACCCAATTATCTACGTTGACTCTAGGTACAAAACATTAAATTGTTACTTGCAGACACGTAAGTATCTCCCTAATCTTCTTTACGACTACATTTCATTTTATTATAACTAAAATGCATGTTCTAGTATTAATGCTTACTTATTTCAATTAAATTTTTTTAGGATTGTTTTTTATCCTTTATACGTAATACTACCGCCTTTCATATCACATAACTTAAGTTACAATTTTATTAAGTTGGGAATTTCTGAGGATTTGGGTTAGACTAGATGAAGAGATTATGAATCGATATAAATTTAATGATGATTAACAATCGCCGGCTTTTTGGTATCAAATTCGTCTGTGCCAGATTCGTTTCGAAAATACATAGAGACGCCAAGAATAGTCAAAATTAGTTGGTGAACACAAAAAAAAATCAATAAATTAATAAATGCAATAATTAGAAATAAATAAATACGCAAATTATTTAAGGAATCCATTGACTAAACATAAATAAAAAACATAATTGTTTGACCTGGAAAACTGGAAATGGTCTAAAAAAAACTATCTATTTTCTGACAAGTGATTTAAAATTACAATATTAAGTTATTAAACGAATCTACATAGCTTTATTTCTTTTTCTATATATCCTGGGAACTCTCTTGCCATGCTCCTGTTCCAATCAAGGTACAGCAACCTAATACTCACTCGTTATATTCACATAAAGCGTGAACTGGCGACACCATATCGGATCGTAAAACTTTTATCGCTTTATCCTATTTTTACATCCTACCTTTTGTTTGACTCAAAAAATCTAGCAGATACCACTTCTTCAAAGAAAAAATGCTTTTTAAGAACAAGGGAAAGCTTTTTATTGATTTTACGACTTTTTAAGTAATATTTAAATTGGTCCTACTAATAAATGGGTGATAAAACAAATTAATGAAAAATATCTATTTCGGATGTTTATCGAAAAGGATTGAGTATATTCATTGCCTAGATGGCTAGTTAGTAGCTATGTTTCTCTTGTATTTTACATGCTTGTATATTCTTTCTATCAATAGATAACTTTAAGCTTAAAAAAACATACCACAGTGTTTTTATTCTGAGATTGAAGAAGTATTGTAAACAAAATAACGTAAATACCCGATATCTCTTTCAATTAAAATTAACAATTAAAAACATTTATTACTCGGAAAATTGATAACACATTAATTGATTGCGTTAGACCGTATATTTATAATATAAGGTATCAATCGATTAAACATTTAATAACAGTCAGAATATACAAGTACATATTTAAATATCTCATTAGAAAATACACAAGGAAGAAGTCGATCTTACAAACAATCTATAGATAGTTACTGGCCTAGATAAAAACAATGAAATAGTGCATCCTAAACAATTAACATTTAACTTTATGCTCCTTTTGATTCTAATACATAATTTTAAAATTAGGCTATGATAATTAAGCTAGCTTGTGCTTATGATAAATTCGGAGATTTTTAGACAAAAGGTCAATCGTTACTCACTTAACCTTTTTATGGCGGATATTAATAAACTTCTAAGACACGTTACCATTCGGGGTTACATTATACCGTAAAATTAAATACTAAGCGTACAGTGACGTAGATTTTGTATTTCTATCAAATCGTCATTTTTTTAGTCATTTTACCTGACTTCAAATTACCTAAGCAGTGCGAAACTTATACAAACGAGTCTCGTCAACTTAACCTATAAGAGTTACCTATAATTAACTTTATCTGTGTGTGATTCGTATTTTAACTCAAGAACTTAACTACTAAATTTAAATGTTTCTTTTATTGTGTACTCTAAAGAATGTTCATTCATTAATTTATCGATGAAGTTCGATAGAATTAAGGTTTTTCCTTTTAGTAGGATATTCCTTCGCTTACCTTCCTTATGCCACTTTCATTCTATTTTATAGAAATAAGTTGAAGCATGCGGCATGTGTGCGGTCCAATACCTATTAGAAAAAACATAAAAATGCAAATTAAAAAGATTAAGCAGTTCAGAAACACGTCGTTAGTTTTGGCGCAGAGGTGCCGCCGCCGCGGACGCATAAATTAGCGGTAGATTCACAAACGAAGGATGCAAATACCAAAATATTCTAGACAAGATGAAACAAAAAATGGATGAATGAATAAAAATTTATTGTACACGCATAACATTATTGTTTGGTTTCGGAAGGTAAATTATTTACCTTCCGAAAAAGTTGTTACATACCGTAAATAACAACTTCACTTCACACAACTTAAATAATAATAACTTTGCGATCTCACATATTTCATAAAACATATCGACAAGCATGATTTGAAAGCAAAAAGTAGGTAAGATTTTTTAATTGTTTAATTAAGCCAACCTCCGTGGCGCAGTGGGAGAACAGCCGGCTGAGAGGTAGTGGGTTTGATTCCCGCCGCAAAACAAATGTTTGCATGATCTACAGATATCTGTTCAGGGTCTGGTTGTTTTTCTCTATATTATAAGTATGTATTTACAAAAAAAAAGTGTGTAAGTATTCTATCAGTTATCTGGTTCCCATAGTACACGCTCTGCTTAGTTTGGGGCTAGATAGCGCAGTGTGAAGTATCCAGCAATATTTATTTATATATTTAATAATTAAAATCTTTTTAAAATATAAAATATTCAGACAATTTAAATTAGAACAAAAGTGATTTTGTCATTTTCATACTTACATTAGTTTATATTCTACGGTCGATTATGAACGCGGCGCTCGTCAAAGGATGTCAAGCAACGTGATATTGTATTCAACTTTATTGGGGTATCCCAAAAAATTCTTCTCCTTTCAATGAATTGGATTAAAAATACGATTTTGATGACATTGGACATAGTTGTTTTTCATTAACATCGAGTTTAACCACGACCTCACATGGTAAGTGATGTGGTCGAAGATGGAGCACACTTGCCAAGAATCTGCATTAGCTCTCCCTAGGCAATCAACAAGGTCCAACTTTACCTGCCGCCAGTTACTACGTCAAAAGTTAAAAGTACGTTTAAAGAAGTATTTACCGTCACGCGTATTTATCTATAATAATATTATAAAGAGGAAAGATTTGTATTTATGTATGTTTGTAACGAATAAACTCAAAAACTACTGGCCTGGGATTTCAAAAATTAATTCATTATTAGAGTGCTACTTTATCCCTGAGTAACATAGGCTACTTTTTAGCCAACTGCGCAGAAAAAGGGTGTTTTTATAGAAAAACTACGCGAAACTGCGGTTTGATCAGCTAGTATTGTATATGATAAGATGAGTAATACAATATAAATAATATATAAATTGTTTAACATAAAAATTGGGCATTAAATTTTTGCATAATAAGTTTATGAAAAAAAAATTTAAGGTTTAGATACAAATCTTCCAAAAGTATAATGAATTTTACGTACTTTCTAACATGAATATAATTATTTATAAACGGTTTTCTTTTTTTTTATGGAATAGTTTTAGTATACCTACCTAGTTATATTTTTGGCCAAGCTTGAGTTTTCCATAAAAATTATAAGGTTCACAGTTTTTTTTATAATGCGGATCGACTCTCTTTCTCTATGCCGAAATATCGGGAAACTCAAAAACTCACATAAATCATGGTAGACATCCCGTTTTTAGTGAAAATATTTAAATATTGTGACCAAAGGATGGTTATTGAAAATGAGCCAGTAATTTTTATTTTTTCCATTTTCTAAAACTGTTACAACGGATAAATCCCTCCAACTAGACTGTGTGTAATTGACATATTTATCGCTCAGCTTTGTACGCGCGTAAATTAGAATCCAATGCTTGCTAAATTTGTAATTTAGCATTGCTAACCATTTTACTGGTGTGCTCAGATAATTTTACAACTAAGATAGGTGCCTAACCGAACTACGTAGTATTTCTGAGTCAATTACATGACTTCCCAAAAAGAGTGTGTTGGCATTGTGAGAATGATGATGATGAGATACGTATTTCTACTCTTTTCCAGATCTGAAGTCGGTTTTTTTTGTACCTAGATGGCGCCCCTTAAAAGAGCAAATTAATAATAATAAATCATTTAATTCAGGCAACAATAAAATATTTACAGGATAGTTAATAACTTTCTCTACGGCCCATAAAGATATCTTAGCCTAAAATACATATTATGATAAAAACTACAACTTGAAATTTTTTTTTTTTTTATTGGATAGAACTTCGTTTGACCACAATCTCACCTGATGGTAAGTGATGATGTGGTCTAAGATGAAGCACGAAGATCTAGAAAAAACCTATTTACTCTTACCTTAAAGAGGCCCGGATTGTATTCTTTAGGAAAAACAGACGACGGCAAAGTGTTCCATACCTTAGCTGTACGGATCAAGAACGTAGAACCAAAACGGTGTGTGCGAATGGGTGGTATATTGACTAGGTACGGATGGTACTGAATCAAATCAAAATTCTTTATTATGCTTTACAATAAATGGCGGCCTACTTGCCAAACTAAGTTTGTGTAAACTAGTATCTTGGCAATTAGTGCTCTTCCATAAGATTATATCTACTTATAGAGATGTGAACTAAAAACTAATTAAATTAACTAAAAAAAATTACGTTACATAAATTTTCTGATTATTATATTACGGATTATTTTTTTACTACATAAACATTGCAATTTTAGGCGTGCGTTCTCGGTGTTTAAAAGACAACATTGAAAAAAACAAGAAAACAAAAGGAAACAAAGAAGAAAAATATTAAAACATAAGTTTTTTAGATATGACGCTACTTTTTTTAGGATTTGTTAGGAACAACCCTAGCTGCCCCCGCCAGCGTGTTAGAGGAACTGCATATTATTATATAGATATGCTGGCATTTTTACTATTCTAGTAAGATACATTGTATACCTAGTGTCATTACAGCTGGCACCCAGGACTACTACTTTACTTTACTATTTATTTAATCGACAGGAATTTACTCGACGCATTTAAATAGGGCAGCAGCTTCCCTTGAAAGTGTTTCCCTGTCTAACACCACCAACCCTAATTATTATGTCAGTGGGTGTATTATACACAGTACAGTAAAAACTACTTTATACTCATGTTTTGACACGTATTCGAACCGTGTCAATAAAGACAGTAAAATTTAATTTCATCATATTGAATCCTTTACAAGACGTAAAAACTTGAGACACTGTGGCAGTCTGCGACACACTTTTTCACTTTTTACACCATAAAGATCGGACGTGATAACCCTATGTCCTGCCTACTAGTGTCGTGCAATCTATTACCGATCATCGATATCGATAAATCCACGATCGTAAGATGTTTGACCCCTGGAGGTGGGCACGATTTATCGATTAGAAAATGTATGCTAATATTGTAAGAATCAATATTTATATGTTGTAGGAAATGTGGGATCAAAATGAACTTGCTAGTCTTGTTTCAAAGTGAAGTGTGCGTGTGTGTTTACATACAAAATTATGGATCAAATGTTTCCGTTTACATAATTATGCATTTATTCATACATGAGAGTTTCTGGACTCATAAATCAATTATTAATGATCGGGTAAGTGCTACTAAACGCATATAAGTATTTTCTCGATAAAATATCAACTAAAATAAAGATGTAAGCTCAATATCGATCGATCATCGATAAGTCTTTTGCATAAGTAAAGTAGGAAAACTTATTAGAATCGAATTGTTATCCAGAATCAGCAATAGATAAGCACGAAGTTACCTACTTATATATACAAACCTTCCTCATAAAATGATTATCTTATCCAAAATCAATAAGTATAACAAAACGCTTAATAATTTAAGAAAACTTTATTTATTAACAGAAATAGCTAATTTAAAAGATAAGAAGCGTTTAATCCGCTGAGTTATGCGATGCTATCAATATTCAAATTAGTCGATAAGCTCATTATCGATACAAAATAAACTATCAATCCCTATTACCTAATTCTCGCTAGGGTTTCCGATCTTTGACGAGTCCTGTTGTGGAAATCGTGTGATAAGATAAGAGGCACCCACGTGCAAGTTAATTCAAAAAACCAGAAAATCATACAGTTATACACCTTTAGACGTAAGACATAAAGTCGATAGTATTAACAGTTTTTCTTTGCGTGCTGGGATCAGTCAGAATTTAACTTTATTTCAAGATTTTCTGACAACAAATGGTAAGATCATTATTATTTTTAAGAATTTATTACTCTACGAGTCTTACACATTAAAATTAAATCTATAATTCCCTCTTTCCATTACCTACTTATCATACATAATTTTCCTGACCTACTTTTGAAAGTACAAACACATTTGCCCTTAGGTGGTAGGTAAAGCTAATAGAAATAACATTAGAAACAAATAAATATCAACGCCCGTAATAGTTTTATCCCGTTACAAACAATTACTATGTCCCCAGCGATTAAATACAGGAATGGCTACAATATACCACCTACATTACAGAATTAATTTCAAAACTAAAGCCCTCCAGGGTAAGTAACGACCTCTCTTGGCGTCTGTGCGAAACTATTATGAAACATTTATTTCGCGCCACCCAGATGCAGTAGTGCCAACTGTAAAACAAAAAATAGTTTACCAGTTTTGCAGAAAAGATGTGGTAAACGTTATTATGTGGACTGACCTACCTACTTAAATTAACCTACCTCCTAAAATTGTTTTTAGAATTTCAAACCGTTATTAGAAAATTTAGAAGACGATTTTACATGGTACAGTCTACAGGCAAACTAGGCATTGTATAGAAATAGTGATTTGTAAAATAAATTCTAACTTTTATGCTAACATTTTACTTGATACTCAATACTCAATCATTTATTGTATTCCATAATATAATAATAGGTGGTAATTGATAGGTACATATGGACCCTGTTGGGCACAACAATATTATGGAGAGAGGAGGACGTCATTGTTCTTGGGAGTTGTTCTGTGAATTTTACTCTGATCGTCCTATTTATCAGTGTGCCCAATAGCATCTAATAATCACTATCTGATAATCTGTGCAACTATTTCATCTTACTGGTTTACTTATTAAGTTTTCCACAAGTTACCCGCCGAAACATCCCGCGGTGCTTTCACCATGGGTGGTAAATGTGGTAATTATACTTACTACCGTTTGATACAAAGTCTACGATTACTCTGTACGATGAAAACTCTATGCTGTAAAAACTATATAACCATCTAAGTTTCGTTAGTTAAGAGTCATATTAAGCAAGCTAAAGAACGAGCGATACCTACATAATAAACATTTATGTACCTACCTACTCGCGTCTGTCAGCGTTGGTACCAACTGTTGTTTGCTGCCCGGAAACCTTTGTCCTGAAAAAGTGAACTGAACAACAAATAGTCGCGCACAAAGCCGTAATTTTGAACTGAAAACTTCTTTAGGCGCGTTGAGCATTTTTTGAGATGGGTTAAAAACCATTGAACTCACGACACTGTTACCGTTACCGACATCGTTCCTGACGATTCAAAAAATACACACATAATTGTTCAAGTTTTCACTTCTGTCGGCACTCCCGGAGTGCCACTTTTTTTAATTACATTTGCGATATTTGAAGTGCGAAAAACATTTTCTGTTCATAGTTGTGCAGTTTCATTACTTAGATGCATTGTAGTTATCTACAGATAGCTTAATGTTGCTTTGAGAAACTTGCTCAAGTAATCTGTTCCTTAATGTTTCCGATATTTAAGATGAGTCAAACTATTGTTTCTGAGTTATAACCCGTTTAGTTTTAATGTGGACTATTAAATTAATGTTTACGGTTATTAAAGTAGCCATTTTGTAGTGAGGATCTGTAAATTGATCTCCTAAGGGGTTTCAATGGCTAATGTTACGATTTGTTTAAATATTGGAACTGAATTTGAATCACTGATTTAATCAAATCGATTGGTTTATTAGTGTGCTGCTTGTCTAAATCTTTGGATTTGTCGGTTTACATAAATAACTACTAGAGCCTGAGAATGTGACTCTCTTTAATAAAAATCACTATTTAATCGAAAATCCGTTTCAATTTTGATGTAAGTATTTCACATGATGACAAACTTTAATTGGCATTTTCACAAGGGGAATCTTATCCGGTAGCCTAAGATTCACAAACGCAACAAGTGAGCGCTACCAAGCACGCAGTGCAGTGAGACCGTCGAAACGACTTCCGATAGAACAAATTGCCAGCTCCATAAATCAAGCAATAATTTTCGCCCACTGCAGGTCACAAACCATCGCAGATTGAATATAATGCTCCAATAAGCCACGTCTTGGACAATTTAACCGCCATTAGAACACCCTACAGCGATTCACTTATAAATATTTATGAATAATCCAATTTGTACTGCCAGTTTGCCAGTTTCGAGCACCTGGTTGTTAACCGTAACGGCGATCTGTCTAGCGGCAATACTGTTATCCTAAAAGGGAGGTCCCAGTTTAAATATTAGCATTGTACGGCAACTCCTTTTACGATGTTTGTTCTGTATTAAAGGGAGTTTCAGAATTACCCACAACGAATTTATTGGTGCGATCAATTATATCTGCACTTGTAATTATTATAGGGCACAGGAAAATTTTGTCACGAATTGAAGTTGAGTTACGATTATCGCTTTTAAGAATAGTCTTAAGAGTAGAAAGAAAGAGTAGAAGTAGTAGTCAAAAGATAATATGTTGTCAGAGGAATAGTCCTCTGACAACATATTATCTTTTGACGCAATAGGTTTTTACAGGTGCGGTATCTTAATTGATAATTGGGAGGCATGTGTGGATCACAAACATCCCTCATTTCTAAGATTATCTCATGTCACTGTGTGAAGCGATTAAAAACTTATCATGACTTTCTCCATTGTTCCAGAAGGATCTCTCGGATGATTGCGTGTTCGAGGAACATATGGAGGAAAACAACTACAACACATACTCGCGTATCCGCAATGGGAAGAAAACCTTCTTGGCGCTGGCCAACAATGGCAAAGCGAGGCGGACGCAGATCCCAGTTACCAGGGAACACCTCGGAAACCTGTCAGCCTACGCGCTGACGATGACGAATCCGGTCCCATGGAGCGGGCCTAAGCATACGCATTGCCCGCCGCGGCGGCATCGTGGCAAGATGAAAAGGCCACCGCCTAGACACAGAAATTGCATGCTTCGAGTGCAGAAACAAAACTCGAGGCATAAAAGGAAGCACAAAAAAGCCAACGGTCCGAAAAAAAAGCGACATCCGAAATCGAGGAGAAAACACGAGAACGGAACTACGACGACGACCGATATGACGTGGGATGAGTCGACGATGTCGACTATGTCGACGACGACCGACGCAGAGTTTTTTCGGTCGGCGACCGCGCTGGAGGCGGTCGGACGCGCGTGAGTCGGACGCTGGTAGCGGTCGGGGCAGCCGTCGCGCTTGCACACTAGCACCGTTCCACACTTACACGTGCAAAAATCTCTGTATCATTCCTATTTAGTGATGTTCTTTAGGGACTTCTCGCGAATCGTTCAAGTAGCATTGCTCTCTCGCGGTCTCGGTCAACTTCTACGGTCGGGAGAAACTCAAGTCGGCTTGTATCTTATTTAAGTCCAACAAAAGCACTCAATAGAAAGCCAAAACAATTGTCACCTTCTACTTTTTCAGACTAGTTCATAAACAATCTGAACTTCAACAAGCAATCCGTGTTCACCTATTGACCAAAGTTGATTCTAGCGATCCGCTTTTCTTCACTCGTCCCTTGTAATAAGTATTAAAGAAATACTCATTCATCGAGTCAGCGTTTGATGAAACGAATGATATTACGTCAACCAAAGCTACTGAAATTATCTATCTCAATTTTATATTCCTAGTTCGCTTTAACGTAGGTTTATTGGCATGATTCCAATCGTTAGTTACTGTTAACGTCGTTAGTTACACGAAATTAACGTAGATGGTAAATGGTAATTAATATTCGAGTAAATGAAACGTTTTCAAGTCGAGATTATCGTTGGGTAAGGTGGAACTGTGTTAGGAGATGGCAACGATTCCTGTCAATTAAAATTTAGCCTAAATACTTATCGTTTCGGAATCGATCTCTTTATCAAATATACCTTTATTAAACAATCATTCTCAGTTGATTGGGCGTTATTTCTTAAATGACCTAAACTTGTGACATCCTGAAGCGTGAAACCATTTCATGGACTAGTTACTTATTTTAATTGGACTACGATGTTCGTTATTGCATTCGATTCCGTTACAAGCTAAAATACGATATTAATCGTGTCAAAAATCTATTGATCTGTCCCATTTCCAATAAGATCCCTTATAAGCTTATTCAAATTAACTTATTATCCGCATAATTCTATATGCGAAAGAAACTCATAACGCGTTTTATTAATTTATCAGTTCCATATCAATTTACATGTGAATGATAAATACAAAAGATGGAATTCCGAAACGTGTACGTACTTAGTTGATATGCGTGGAGGTGTAATTTCATAAGAAATTGACTGAAAATTGGACTGAGTAAGTTAATGTTCGTTTCAGGCTAGGCTATGATAGGGTAACGTAGTGCGGCGGACGGCTTGCTTCAATAAATTTACTCTTAAGTTTTAATCGACTAGCGCAGGCGGTCGACCCTGTAAATTAATAGTAATCTTACTTTCCTTTCGGTGACAGTTTGTTTATAAGAGAAAAGATAGACAAACATTAAAGCAGATTAAACCAGATCCAACTGGATCAGTCTTAAAAATAACAATAAAAATTATAATTGCATAAGCTCATAATATACAGGATCGCTCGCCTAGACACGTCCAAAACGTAGTGATAAAATTACAACACGCAGAAGTTAACTAGGCACCTCGCTGTAATGACGTCATAGTGATGTACTAACTGCATAAAAAATTCAAATACCCCTCGACACTCGTGATTATGACTTTGCGAATGTGGATGTGCACGATTTCAAGCGAGGTTCACCGGCGGTTCGCGTGCGTACCTACTAAATTGATTACATAAAATATGTTTTGTCTCATTCTCACTTTGACAGATGACAAATGTGTGACTGACGCTAAACATATTACAATTAATCAATAGATACCTAAACAAATACCTATTCGTGTATAAATAAGGGGGTTAAATGTAGCGCCAACAATAATAACAACGGAAAAAAACACAAAGGACGCGCGTGCGTAACGGTAGTATTTAATTTACTGACCGTACTGACGCGTCGAAGGCGAGAGCGGTAGGCGGTGGGGTGTGGTGGGAGGAGAAGCACATTCCACGCAGGTGCCAAGTTGATTTCTGCGAGTTGTAAAACGACGAAGTGACTATTAGTAAGTAGTTCTAAAACGTGTATCTAATTTGTAAATTTATTTATTTTCCATAGAGAAAGTCGTATTTTGTTAACGTTTTAGTTGATGGTTTTATAATTATTATTCTCTCGTCCCTTTTAGTTCCAACCGAATGTAGATAAGTAGGATTTCATACGCTTGTACTTTTAGTGAGCCAATTTATTTGTAAGTATTATATTTTTAAGTCCTTTCGGTAACAATATTGTGCTGTGTAAGGAGTTTTGTATAATGTGTATGAATGCATTTGCAAATATTGTGATTGAATGGATTTTTTACATTCTCTTTGTGTCCCTCGCATTATTAGGTCATACCTATCTGCGTAGAATTTGTAGCTGGGATCTTGGAAATTAGTCAGCGAACACTGTAACTATGAGGCAAACCAGTGACGACTGTCCCTTCTCTGAATGACAAGATTTTTTACCCTTGTGATTTTAATTTTATCAACTTGGCAGTTCTCTCAAGATTTTTTTTAATTTAGCTCAGATATTATATTATGTTTCATAGACCTCTTAAATTGTTGTTCGCTGATTACGTATTCAAGAAAATGTTTATCTACTTATGTAAATATTTGCATCAAGCTTTATGAATGTACCTACGTATGTTATACGAATTATGTTTATTTATATTATTGTAATGTGTATTAAATTAAGTTTCACGAAAACGGCATGGAATCCCGAACGAACAAGCATTTATCTAATAACCAATAAATACAAAAATATCTGAATCGAAGGGATTTTCTGCCATTTTCGTTGCAGTCAAATAAATTATTCGTTATAAATCTTGATTCGTTGTAAATTATACCAATTTAGGTTTTAAAAATTAGTTTAGAAGCAGTATTTTGGCGTTGTAATATATTTCCTCCGATGCAGTATCCTGGCCGTAGTATATAGAGTTATTTTTCTATTAGATAGAGTTGGTATTTCAATTCAGTTTGTGGACTTTTGTACCTAGTAAATTTCCGTTTGACTGACATTTATGATGGCTGATTAGGCAAACTCAAATATCTTATCATCATTTTTTATCTATCACTCATCTTAACCCACCGGATAAAGTTCCCACCCTTTTTAATAATGCAAACCTATACCGTTAATTATAAATTAGATAAATACCTACATACCTTTTCCTAATAACTTAGTAAACTGCCTTTCTTTTAATTTGCGAGTAGATAAGTACAAAGTATTATTTTCGTGGTTAGAGATTGAGCAATTGTTTTTGCCTAATCTAGTGTCAATGCTGGTGTAAAAATAATGACTGTTTATATTAGATGCTCATGTGCCATAACCCGATCGGGGTCAGCCTACCGATTCAACACTTATTTTATATGCCTACTTTCAGATTATCAAGTTTTCATTATTTTTTGTTGAGGAAAGGGGTTCTATACCTACCTAATAAAAAAATATAGGTAATTTTAAATGCAGGTTTTACTTTCTACAAACAAGAAATAAATTATTTTTGATCATCTCATGAATATCAGACGACTAGCTCAAAAAAAACATGTATTTAAAAAATTTACCTTATAATTGTACAGTCTGTGTCAAAAAAAAACCTTTCAATGCATAAAAACTGCGCCGTTATTCTGTTTTGTACCGGGCCCTGCAGAAACTCTATTTACCTGGGTAGATGGGCTTTAGTCCTATTAGTCATGTGTATTCTGTTTCTTAGGCCGGCGCCACACATGTGCGCAATCTCCAGTCAAATTCAGTGTCGGTTTTAAAAGTAAACAAAGTTCGAATTACCTTTGCAAACGGACGAGGGATTGGCAAAGTGCAAAAGTTTGTTAACATTTTGCGCCATGTGTGGCACTGTCAATAAGTGTTTATAAATGTCACACGACAACAGCTACTATACTATTTTCCATTTCTTTATTTTCTCGATGACAGCTTCTGTGAAAACTTGAACGAGCGTCTTTTTTAGATTATGTATACATTATTTTATAAAAATATGACGTGTACACACGTACAAGGTTATACCGGAGAAACTGATAGGGATGGAGCTATATCGATAAACGTAACACGATAACAGATCCGATATATTTTTACTAAATGTAAGAAAATAAACTACTACCGGATATTTTTGTACAAATTTATTAACTAATATTATATTTAATTACCAGATGTTACACGTATTATATTGAAAAAAATATATTTGAATGTTTTTGTTGTATTTGTCTTTGTTCAAAATATAATAAATATATGTGATCGATATCATTACTTATTTGGTCACAACACTACAGCTATCAAATTAGAACTGTCATCGAGAAAATAAAGAAATGGAAATAGTATAATTCCCATAATCCTCGAAGATAAAACCTATGTATAAGAATGTAACGAAGAGTCAAACAGTATTACTTAATTAATTTCGATACATTTTACAAATAATAATAAATAAATGTTCGTGTTTTGACTAGTGCATTTATATGTGTAGGTACTACAGTTCAAAATTATAGCACAATACATGCTATGTAAAATTTTGTAGATGTGTTTGAGTAGAATGCTGAAATTTACCTTTATCTAAATAGTAGTACCGTAGCAAAACCGAATGATAGAAACTTTATGACAATAAATTTTACAGCCTCTTATATCGACAAATAAAACTGATTCTGAAATAAATCTTTGTTTATGTACATAATTATTAATCTTAGAATACATACGATATACCTTGGTTCAATCCCTTAGAATAACTCAGTCTGAATGGTAAAAAAAAGGAAAGGTTGGCTGAAAAGTGTCGAATATAGATACTGAATATATACTGAACTACATATGTCATACTAAATTCTGCCCAATTTAGAACCTTTAAAAAAATGTTCTATTCTTCAGCAAAGCAGCAAAGAAATAAACCTGATTATTTGTCTCGGCACTGAGCAGGAATAAATCTGCGTGTAACGAAACGCATCAGTCATTGATCGCGCCATTCGCGCGCCTAGTTTTAGTTTTTGTCAGGTTGGCAACACTATCGGGCGATCCATGAGAAAGAGATAGTACTACAATTCTCATCCATGCCAAACAGAGATCGAGAATGTGTAGCTTGTTTTTGTTAGTTTAACGTGAAAAGATCCTATTTCAAAGTCACAAGAGTTCTGTTTTGTGTGTTTTGGAATATAATCGATTAGCAGTGCCGTCGTAATCATATCGAATGAATGAAGGTCGGTTCTTGACGTTGCACCACTCGCACGTTTCGATGCTTTTTACTCGACTCGATCGCCATTTTGGTCCGCGTTCAACTCGTGTAATTTTCTCGATTCTTCTTAATAATCGGCGATCAATCCATTGATTCGGCGGCAAATTAACATCAACCGCGAGTAAACAATAAAATGAAGAAACATAAGTCCGCAGTGTGGCGATTCTTTGAACGCGTCGTAGAGGAAGACAGATGTATCGGAGTTGTGTGCAAATTGTGTGAATCTCAGTACAAATTCTTTGGAAACACGACAAATTTACGTGTACATTTGATAAACAAACATCCTATCCAGTGGGAGCTATCAGAGAGTGGAAATTTAGACGAAGCCGCTTTTCAAGAGGCTGCTGCTGCTGCCAGTGTAGTGAAAACAGAGCCTAGGTCTGCTAGAAAAAAGAAGTACGGGCCAAGGACTGACAAAAACGTAGGTTATTCTGTATCAATTGGTAACACGGAAGATTCCACATCGGGAGCTATGCCTAGAATAGAAATTCAAAGGGTACTAAATACTATTCCAAAATACTTACTAAATTACAAAGTTTTAGTTTGTTCCTTTGAACTATTATCAGTGATTTAGTGATAAGATAACAACTCGAATATGTATTTTTACATTCGATAGCTAAAATTAGTACTAAAATCGCCAAAGGCAACTTTCGGACCCTCGATTATGAATCGATTCGATCGATTCTTTATTGTTGTGATTATGACAAAGCTAAGAACTTATTTTTGTACTGAATGAATGGTTTTTGGTTTCATAAAAACCTTAGATTTAGTAAAAGTCGGCCTTGATAAATATAAAAGTCAGCAACCTAGTCTGTTCAGTTTTTGGCTCTAAAGATCTGCACCTAATACTGAAATAACCAACCAAATCCTTACCTTGTAGGTTGATGTCTTGGACCAGAACAGCGATTCAGACCAAGAGGATGAGGCCACCACCTTGAACATGGTCCGTCAGATGCATGGTGAAGAAAACTCAGCTGAGGAATGGTTAGAAGATCCTTATCAAATAACTCATATAGAAACCTTTGAACCCAAACCCAAGCGTAGGAGAGTAAAGTACCGTAAGGTTAAAAGAGAAATCCAATCCCCTACTGACTTACCTGGCTTCTACGTGGCACCAAAACCTGAGAAAATTGTATATGAAGAGAGAAAATATGAAGAGCCACAGTTAAGAAAAGATGAGTATTCTATATTCGGGGAATATGTAGCCAATAAATTAAGAAAGTTAAGAGCACCTCGAACTCGTGGGAACTTACAACAGTTGATTACAACTCTACTTTGGCAAGCAGAGTATGGTGTGTATGATAGTGCGGAAGCTGTGAAACGTGTCCTAATGATATCTGTGCCTATGGCCCCGGAGATGGAAACTGTAAATTATACAATAGATTTCGAACATGCTAACAAGGAAACAGTTACAGTTTTAGATACAACAGACTTGAAACAAAGCAATGATGATGTGAATGATGAACAATTAGTGTAATAATGAATTTAATCATGCGAGAGAAACTGATTTCATTAATTGCCTTCTATTTCTAACAGTGTACTGATCTGGGCTCAGCCAGCCTTTCTCTCTTTTATATATTCTTTAGTAGGGTCTTACTGACACTGGTGTTAAGCAATCTTTACTGTTAATCTAATTATTAATCTACTACGACTGGAAAGTGCAGCGAAGGACGGCCCCCAACTAGATGAAAAGAAGACCAAATAAAGGTAGTAGAGTTTCTTGTGAAATGGCTCGCCCGGGGAAGTGCTACCGCCATACCTATTTCTACTGCCAAGCAGCATTGCTGTGTTTCAGTTTGAAGGGTATGGTTGCTGGTGAATTACAGGCACATGAGGCTTTACACCTGTATGCCTCAAGTTGATGGATGCAGGGAAGTGCATCATAGGGCACATTTCCAAGGAGCGTGACCTACGAGGCAAACTTTGTTATAGGCAATGGTTACCACTTAACATCAGGTGAGCCATAGTCTTGTTCTATCTACATAGTATAGAAAAAAAAAAGGTTGGTAGGAGCCGTTGGGTGTAGGCCTCACAAGATTGGTTGCTGGAATCGATAGGGGAGGCCTATGTTCAGCAAGCCAATAAAGCAGTTACAATATCTACTTTTTTTATCAAAATTCACATGATATTCAAAAATATGAAAAATATGTAGGTAGGAACTTGTATTTTGGTTAAGTTAAGCAATGTGCTGTGCGGTGAGTGGATTGGTGGCCTTTAGCCGACTGCTTCCAAGGAGGCTAAATAGATGAAACTAAGACCTTGTAACTTGCTCTATTAAATTAATAAATCAATCTGTTGTTTATCAGAAGGCACATGATGTTTGTCCCGGCTTTTAAGTCGTGTAGTTTTTAGGGTGCCCTAAAACTTTGACACTAGCCACTAGCTATTACAAATAAAACTTCTATAGTTACTTGTTACCCAAAAACAGCCTACCTGTAGTTACTTTAAGGTCTATGAAATCATATAGTT